>OY804518.1:32687853-33887853 GCA_963680855.1 Lepeophtheirus nordmannii | reverse complement strand
TCAAAAGTACAGCAAATTAAACATGACTTGTATTTATAATGGAGAACTAAATAATGTATTTTGTAGTCGTCAATCATTTCCACGAGTCAAAAGTATAGTTATTTTCTAAAATATTCATGCAGAGAAAAGTTATTAATATAAAACTTCATCGGATATTTGCATGATATTACTCTTCTATATAATTTTGCATAATATGAACGTATAAATAATAAATAGTTAACACTAAGTCAAGCACATTTTGGTCGATATTAGTTTTTTTTAATTGACTTGAGACTTCCAATGTATTGCAGTTTTTTGAATCGAAAGATATTATTTTGATTGGGTTTTTATCTTTTGTGTTTTATATCCTTTCAATAACATAATTCTTTATTTATCAATGAAATCATTACTGGACTGTGTTAATAACCAAGACAAATAGCTAAAATTTTATATTTACGATATATTTTCTCGATGGACTGAGTCTATGAGATCAAGATGGATTGATGGATGTTCATTTTATTTTCTTGATCACAACCCAAGTTATTAACATCACTATTATTATCCATTCTTGAATTCATTATAAAATATAGTGAATGACTTCTCAAAAAATTTCAATCTTATTATGTACTTATGACGTAAATTAGAATGTATGAATTTAATTTGACTCTCCAATAATTTGACTAAATAACATCCAAACGGTATATTTACCACATTATTTTAGGTATTTTATAAAGTTTAGCATGATAGGAAGACCCTATAATATTCTCATCCATGGTATTCTTTAATTTGCCGATATTAATTAACTTTATTTTCGAGTAAAATGCATTAGGAATAACATAACTAATACATGTCCATTTTATTTTTTTTTAAATTACAGAATATGACTACTACACAAACGAGGATCCAGACGAATACAATGATGATTATATCGAATCAAACTATGACCAACTCCATAGAAATCCGCAGTTTATATCAAGTCCTCTTAATATAAAAGTCAATGTTGGGGGTACTATCAATCTGCCTTGTCAAGTAGATCAATTAGGTAAGCCAAGCAAAAAGTCGTTTTTGTTTTATTACATAAAAAAACTTTTTATAATAATTTTATTATGCTATTTTGCGTACACATAAAATATATATTCATACACCTTAGATACATTAACACATCAGTAAGGCTTTCACTAATCTGCATACAAAATAAAAGTTTTCTATTTAATGAATTTGAGACTGATTTTTTTAGTACTGATTTAATATTTTACCCTTATCTAGATAAATCAATTATAATATTAAGATATGCGGAAAAAAATCCCTTCTTCGAGAGTGTTGAGTATTTCAATATCATGTCAGTTGACAAACTGTATTATGTATTAAATTTCTGTTATTTAATAAGCTATCGTCCTCTCTTAATTCTCAAAGAGGACATGTTTATTAAATTGATAGTTCTGACATAACAAAGGAGTTACAAAACAAAAGGTATATCTTTTGTAATGAATAAATGCCAAAAAAGGCACTCTATAGACATAGACTGACATGATGATAATAGTGTTACCATATTTTTATGGGGTCGTCTCTGCTGTGGCTTTTACGCATGCTGGAAATTGCTCTTTTTTCTAGTCTTTACACATATTTACGATTTTTGTAATTTTTTCATTCGTAATAATGTTTAAACAGTAATATTGCCAGGAGCTAAGTCATGAAATCAAATGTATAAAGATAATCTTTTATTAGTTATTTACCCTTATTTTAGTTTGCTCTATTGAGTAACGGCTACTTAAAGATATTGATATTTATATATGTTTATGTAACCATTAGCAATCTGACGTTTGAAAGCTTAACTTCCTTCCTTTCCATTTCCTGCTTCCTCGAATAGTACATAGCTGTATACAATTGTATGTACATTTGGAGTTTTTATTTAATTTGTATATCATGATTTATTGGTACGTACAAGAGGCAACAAAGTACTTTTTAATAATAATTTATGACCCTCACATATTTATTTTTTTAAATATAAAAATAACCACTTATAAGTCATACTACAAAAATGTTGGTTATTTAATTGCAGGGGCTCAAATAAACCATGCAAACAATTACTTGTGACTAATATATGATTTTATATCGATGTGCATACAGGTCCTTTAGTTATAAGCTGGATGAAAGCAGGATCCCATGGAGAACACCCTCAATATTTTGCGAGTGGGAAGTTTATTTTCAAAAGAGAAGATTTCAGAATATCTTTAGAAGACAATGGGGATACAGGCTCAAGTCTAATCATTACACTTGCAAAACCTGAAGACGCTGGAGAGTATATATGTGAAACAAGTTCCTTGCCACCCGCAAGATTAAGACATCAAGTCTCAATGATTGGTATGCTATCATTACTTCCTCTTTTTCCTTCTTGTGTGTATGATTAATATATTTTATTACCAGTGGTTCCTCAAGTGAGTATTTTGAAGCCTGATGATAGCATAATTCATGCAAAATCTGGTGATGAAGTTCCACTCATTTGCTCCGGAATAGGAGATCCGCCTCCCTCTTATAGATGGTACAGAGAATCCATGAAAATGCCTGACGGAAGAGACGAAGTAGAAGGGCAGCAACTAATATTCAAAAACGTATCGCGGAAGCACACCGGAAAATATTTTTGTGAAGGATCCAATGGATCAGGTTCCTTAGGAAGAGACTTCGTTGATGTTTTAATTATACGTAAGATGAATTTTCATAAAAGCCAAATATTTACATAGAAGATGTAAGATGTTATTACTTATATTTAGACCAGCCTGATGTCACAGTAGAAGAGTCTTATATACGAACGGATCAGTCCATAAAATTAGAACTATCATGTATAGTACATGCTTATCCATCTCCAACTGTGACTTGGTTGAAAAACAATAAACCAATTAACTCAGAGACTATAAAGGAATCACAAAAAAGTACGCGAGAATACTTTTTAATATTCAATGATTTCTCAAAGGATAAAGAAGGGAATTATACTTGTATGGCAAGTAATCACATGGGATCAGATTCAGCCACCGTATCTGTGGTAATATATTTTCAATTTTATCAAATATATATATTTATACTTGTACATACTGAAAGACTAGATTCAATCTATATCCTTAGTTTGACTTAACTTTAAAAAAATATTAAAAGTTTTTTTTTTATAAATTAGTCAAAATACAATAATTATTAAAAATGTATTTATCTCTATAATTTTCAACTATAATAAATTAATATATAATTAATTTCTAATTATATGCATTTTTTTTAGTTTAAAAAAAAATGACAACTCTTGATAAGTCTCAAGATTAAAAAATAACTTAAATAAAGTAAAATATAAATTTAGCTTCTATATTGCAAAATAAAAAATATTACGACTGCATAAAGAGCATATACTCCATACTTAACATTTGGAGCAAATAAGCCTCTTTATTTCATTATATTTTTGGGAAAGGAAAATACATAATTAATTTTAAGCTTTCTTATGAAAAGTGTTGACGTCAATTGCTTTTATCTAACCCTTTTTTTTTTTACATAAGGGTAATGACCACTAAAACTTTGATAACAAAATTGATATGAAGAAGGTTAACTTCAGCTTTTCCATACTTAATCTTTATTTTTTATATTTATAATTATGAATGTTACATTGTTATAGGGAGGGAAGGGACATCCATAAACAACGCTGGTAGTTTTGTTGTATTTTTGACACATACCCACTCCTCGTATTGTCAAAAATCGTATTTCTGGATGACCCCTTTCCAAACAATGTCGTCTTTTAATGACCCTCCCTGTGACTAGAATATATATGTATATATTTGTTAGCTCAATAATTTCAAGTTTTCTTTTTTATGAGACATTTTTTTTTAAATCTAGTAAATTTTGATATCTCACCATGATATGTTGTCGACATTGTCTGTTTACTGACCCCCTACCCTTGTTGTTGTCCACCTTACTTTTTTCCATAGCTTCCTTTTTTTCATACGTGTAATTAATTATCTTTTGTTTTCCAGGTTCATCTCTCTTTGTAATGAGGAAATTTCAGGATATAGACAATTATCATTGTTTTTAAAAGTTTGATATCCAATTATTCAATTCATAAAGAATGACAAATGTGTCTCTACATATAATCTAAGAGCGGGTATACATAAATAAACCATTTTTAATAAATTATTTCTCATAGATATGAAATATTTATTTTGTTAATTTGGATTACATAATGCCAAGTAGCAAATGTGTTTGTAATTTAAGTTTTTTGTAACGTTGATCATTTGTGTGTAGCCTAATGTTTACATTTTCATAGTATTATCTAAATATATTTTTTTGGAATAAAGTTATGTAGAATACACATTTTCCTATCTCTTGATTGATTCATTTCTTTGATTGTACAAATATATTTAACATTCTTTTATGTCTGATTATTATTTCATCACTCCATCGGAATTCGAAAGATCATTTTATATACAGATATGCAATAAATTGATCATATCATTAATAGAAAACTTGAAGGGTTGGTAATAGAAACTATAAGTATTGGGATTTATAATGGTCAATAAATGAATATTTTCTCATTCTCAATGAGATGCACGATGAAGGAGTGCATAATCATCTATAACAAGATTATCCATCCATGAAAATGTTCATTAATAAGATCTAGAGATCTTTCCTTATTGTTAATAATAACAATAGTAATAGTGATAGTCGTGGCTGTAGCAGGAAACATTTGATTCATATTTTGAATGACAGAGGGTAAGTAGTGGACAAAATCTTGTCTAGTAGTATTTTACAAAAGGCCCCACCATCAGCCGAATAAAAAAAAAACATATTTAATGTATCATTCCACATATAAATCAGACTCTTTGATAAGTAACCTAAAAATACAATATCTTTTAATTTCATAGCATAAAAAATATTTTTTCAAAATTAAATTATATGGCGGAAAAGTCAATTTTATTGACTATGAGGAAAGTTCCTAAATGGAATCAATATCGATGCTTCTACCAAAACTGTTCATGTATTTAGCATAGTGAGTACTTTTTTTTTTTTGCAAACTAACAATTATTTGCAATTCCTTTGATAAACTTATTTATCCCTTCCTTTTTGTGAATGATATAAAATTACAAAAATAGGACAACTCCTTTAAATTTAATTATACACACCCCATGTATAATATTCCCTCTTTTCATCTATCTCTTTGATACTAATAGCTACTCATGTATGCCGTATGCATTTAATTAAAAGTAAATATTTAACTAAAGACACTCAAATAACTGGATTTAAAGCATTACACGAAATGATTATTACCCATAGATGTTTGCTTTTTTCGTCTTACATTAGTAGGGTAAAATTTACAGAAAGGAAATGCATTTTATTTGGAATTTTTTTTTCTAGATGGAATACCTCCTCGAATAACTATTACCTTATGCAAGTAGTGAAATAAATAATTATATAGAACACCTTGTTTCATTATAAATTGAATTGCAATAGACAGTGGCTCTCAAACTGGGTGTTTGATTACGGTTCTGTAAAAAGTTTAATGTAGCAAATCTTAGAAAGGAGGGAGCAAGTGAAATTTATATATTTATAATACATAATGACAAAGTTTGAGACCCACTGGTATAAGATCTATAATTGATTTAT
Organism: Lepeophtheirus nordmannii; assembly: GCA_963680855.1. Classification (NCBI taxonomy): domain Eukaryota; kingdom Metazoa; phylum Arthropoda; class Copepoda; order Siphonostomatoida; family Caligidae; genus Lepeophtheirus; species Lepeophtheirus nordmannii. The sequence continues at coordinate 33,882,243 of OY804518.1, read as the reverse complement.
ACATTATGCTTGATTGACTGTACATTTGTGTACTTTTTATATGTTTGTTATGATGTATTGACACACACACACACACACATACAAAAAAGTTTTATATAGCTGTACAAAACGATTGGACTTTTAATAATATCTCCCAACTTCTCTTCCTACAAAAAGAAAGACAAAAAATCAAGTACTAGAATGGCAAGTACATATATCCCATTCCCTAAAAATTGAACTATTCTTCGTAATTTAATAATAGTAGGAATCTTATTGACACATTAGCTAGAGTTTATTCTATTTGTACAAATCAATATTTAGAACACAAATAAGAAGCAAGAATAGAGGTATGAACTATCGACAAAGAAACAACAACATATAATAGGATTATCTAACCCACATATGATAACTAAACTGTACTAAATTACACATACTACGTATACTGAGTGTTCCCTGTAGTTTAAATTATGAATCGTTTCCTTTCGTTCTCATTTATTGATATATCGAACTAGAACATAATGGCTAAACATTACTTCTATGTACTAACAAATGTTTCCTTCAGTTCCTTTATAATTAATATATGATTGCTTCTTAATGTTGTGCGAAGGATTTGAGAAACTTGGTTTATCGATTAAGGCTACGTATTTACAAGGGCATATAATATATTATATATACAAACACATAAATATTATTTCTTAATACATAGAACGAAATATTACATATGAACAAAAATATATAATTAAATTGTCAAAATCAAGGGAACAAGAAAGGTAACATATGCAAAAAATAAAAAGGTTTTATTGCAGCTTTTTAAATATACATAGGAATATACAACATACACAAGTATGTAAAACTTACCAAATAAACATGTGCAAATGAAATATGCACAAACTAGTGAAATCAGTATGGAATAGTGTCGAAATTTAACAATGTTTGTTTTTGTTTTGTTTTTTTCATTTATGAATACATATAGGTAATGTTTTTGCATTAAAAAGAGATTACTTTATTAAAATAGTTATGAAGAAAAAAAAGAAGAAGAAAATGGCCAAATAGTATCTTTGAGTTGAGTAATATTTAATAAACATTTTAGAAATAATATTTTGACTTCTTTGCGTCATATAATGAATTGTTGTTTGCTAAATTTAATCATGCAAAAAAAATCCATAATTCTATATAGTAATACTCCATTCGGAAACATCATAATTATTTCAGTATGAATTAGAGTCTGAAATTCGGGTTATAACTTACTCTACCAACAATTTTGGTATAGGGAGTGGTTCATAACTCTCACGACCTGGACTGTCTATCCTTACTGGGTAAGTGTCTTTTATAAATGCCTTATATCATTAAGTCTAGTTTGGCATAACTTTGGTGGAATAAAAACGTATTCATGTATATCAAAACGTGTTGCAATATCACTTTATTAGTAATTTATTTTCCAACTTTCCATTGGCTATGTAATTAAATACTCACATTCGTTTATATGATCAACGAATGTGAGTATTTAATTCAGAATTACAGAAATTATGTTTTATGTTAGGTCTATGTCTCCTTTGACCTTGCCTTTGTGTCACTGATAATACTAATATAGATAACTACCTTTTCATCTAATACATTTAGAGATTGATGTGTTTTTTTTCGTAGCAGTCTTTCCAACATATTATTTTTTATTTTTCAAGTTAAATTTATAAAAAAACTTTATAAAAAAAGAAGAAAAATGAAATATTTTAATCCTTGTTTTTGACTTAATACATTTATGATTAACTCAAATCATGTAATCGTATATTAAATATTATTTTAGAATTGAACTTTGACCTTCTACAAAAAAACTTAACAATTGTCTTTATGTGTGGTTTTACAAAAAAAAAATTGATTTCTACATATATGACCATCATTAATGTTGTATTTCAAATATTGTAGTTATATGTATATTGGATTCAATATATGAAAATTTCATTCATGGTAAAATATCTTCACTATCTTGCAATGCAAATCAAATAATTTCATTTTATACCAATTTATTTATTTTCTTATGAATAGAAATGTATAATTAGAAAGTTATATTTGTAACCTTTTGTTTAGAACAAATCCTTATTATTCGTAAATATTATATATTTTCTGATATACAATTTTTTAATGTTATTTTAAGTACATTCTATTCATCATTTTAAATCATTTTTTCAAGCATTAAGCATTCATTCACATTTTGATACGCCTTATTTGAGCTTTGAATATATATTACTTATTTAAAATAGCATTGAATACAGTTAAATTTGTAAGAAAAATAGTATTTGTGTGTTTTTATGATGGATTTAGTTTAGTAAAAAAATAAGAATATGCTGATTTATTGATTTTATAGACTGTTTACAAAAAGTAATGTGTAAAGAATACGTAGTTTGTAGAACGTATGTATTTACATACATAATAAATATAATTAAAAATTGTTCAGTATCTCTGAACAAGGTTTATAAGGGATAATGTACATACTTAATAAAGAAGAAATAATAATTTTGTTCCAAAATATAATAATTATAACGGGATAACCTAATTAGTTTAAAAGATAGTTTTGATTTGTGATTATATTAATTATAAATAATTATTATTGGTGATTGAATAAAACAAAAATAATATCAATTTTCGTACTTAAACAAGGATAAAAAGAATTTGAAACATTTCAATATGATTGCAGAATCATGCCTCGAATTTTAAAAATAACGACAAATGCCTTCGCTTTATGTAAAAAAACTAAGTCCATATTAGGATTTAGGGGGTTAATTCTACAAAATTTATTCTATTTTGATCTCGGAACATTTCTCCTAATGACCACTGTGATTAATCATTACTCGATTTAAATCTATAAACTATGCCATTAATATAATTATGACTAAGTAAGGCCGTCAATTATAAGGATAATAACGTAAAAATAGAAAAGGGATATTGTATTAAAAGTCATGACTAACTAGAATGATTTATCATTAGAAATAGGTCACCATTTACTTCCAATCTCAGTATACTCGAAGTTGAATATTTAAAATGATATGGATGGACGAGTTTTGAAGTGTCCATTCAGTAAAAATAGCTTACAAAGTCAGCAGAATGCAACGAATGTATTCGTTACTGTCCTAAAAAGGAAAAAGAAATTATTGTATTCAATACTATCGTATTAAAGAGTTGTGTCTTGTGTTATGTAATATAATTCAGCTCAAAGTTCAAGATATAAATCGTTATTTCATTCTGAAAAAAGGTCCTTATGTCCAAAAGACTTGCAAAGCAAGTAGGTTTCAATATGTATTAAAGCTATTACTGTAATTATTTAAATCATCTGTAACTTTTTCATCTCACCTTAATTCCTCATATAAAAGTTTCAAACTATTATTAATACTTGTTTTATTTTGTGAGTACAATTATTGAACACTCTCCCCTCATCCCCATCAAATAAAGTCACAGTGAGACTACTCAAGGTTAGTATAAGTATATATATAAATTCAATTGTATTATATTTGTAATTTTTTAACAAAAATATTTTTCATTATCATGAAATTTCAAAATCTCCTGCACGTAAAACATCAAGTGATTTTTACGTCAATAAAATTGAAAACAAATTAATGTATATATATATATAAGCTGAACTAGTCAATTTGAAGTAAACACTTTTTTGTAAATGATAAAATAACTTTTTACAATTCAAATAAATGTTTTTTGCTTTATATATAATGAAGAAGAACGCAGGCGTTTATCAATCCAGAGAAAAATCTTAAGAAAATCAAGATTTTTTCTTACATTTACATTGTACATTCTAAGGATTGAATGAACTATAAACACAAAATTGAAATCAAAGAAAATATGCCTTATTTCATGTGGATCATCGATTATTTTTCTTGCTCATAGGTCGGCTTATAAAATTTATAAAAAGTGTTAAAATAGTAAAAAAAAGTTAAATTCAAAATCCTCAAAAACTAGATTTGATACAAAAAAGTCTAACTACATATTCGTGCTCAGCGTGTCAAGAACCTAAACATTTTTTCTTGTTGACTCGTGTTATCATTGTCATTTGAGAATATATCCTAAAGATTAAATGACAACAATCTTCTTAATATAGAATATATGTATGCAATAAAAGTCATTAATTATTAGATCATAGCTATCGTATAGTTATGTTGCATTGACTGAATAATATATTCTATAAGCTATCTATTGTATGATCAAGATAACAAACAGAAATATGTACATCCAAATATCAAAATAAACTATTAGTCATCTACATTGAATTGATAAGTCAGTAAATAAACATATATAGCTATAAATATAAATATAGCTAGAAATAACTTTTCTGATCCAGGAATCTTGTTAAAAGTTTGACATTTATTAGAGAGCTTAGGGCTTTGTAGGGAACATTTGAATTTATTAAGAAATAAAAAAATACTTTGATAGATGAAAAATGGGAAGATAACTCAATGCACCATTTTACTTGAAAGGTAAAATTGTTGAATGTTGTTCACGGATGAGTAATTATTATTTGATGAGAGATAGTTCTAAATAAATATTTCTAAAGATCTTATTTTATAAATCCAATGATAAACTTTTGAACTATATAACTTTTTTGAAAAGTTGCTCTCTCCTCTCTGATTTATTAAATATCTAAGATGAGCATTGTATTCTGATACAGTTTTTATTAAAATACTATATCGATTGTATTGTATAGGGAAAATACTAATACATAGATACCTGTTCGTTGCATATGAATTAGAGAATAACAATTAAAAGTTCAGGTTTTAAATCATGCTTTTTATATAAAAAATACCTGGATAACTTTTCAACGAAAAGCAACAGTGAAGACATGTAAATGGACAAGTGTATATGGTAAGTTAGAGGGGCTGCATACTATGATTGATGATTTAGACCTAGTGGCAGTGATCTACAGTGTTATATTTTTATTAGGACTATTGTAAAGCTCAATGATAATTTGTAGTTAAGGACGGTTAAATATATTGTTTGATGTCAAAAAATATAAAACCTTTTTTGTCAAGTCTCCTTAGATAAAGTTATCAAAATAACAGTGAACAGTAAGTAGCCAAGGCTGGGTACTCTCTTACTCGTCTCTTTCTTCTTCTAGCTTTCCGGTCAAAAATAAAATAGATTGGGTATAAAGCCTGTAAATGTATATTTCAATATTTGAATATGTATTTTGATTCTTCTTCCCTTCTTTTTTATTCTATCTTCTTGATTTAATAAATCATTTCATTTCAAATAAACCCTATTATATTTATGAATATTTTAAGGCATAATTCATATCACAGTAAATACATTTTTAAACACACTTTTCAAAATTATACCAATTTTATTTTTGTCAAAAAATAGATAATTACTATAAAAAAAAGTCACTTATTCGCAAGGGATTTTTAATCAGGTTTTGAATGGAAAAATTTAATTTTGACTCTTTGGGCTTTTTGTAAACAAAGTTACATATCTAATGTTTCAATATGATATGATTTTTTTTTACAAAGTTACATGCAGCTTATATTATTTTTTTTCGAATTTTGTTCTATAAAAACTCAAGAAAAGTCCCAAAATCTGCTTTTGAGAATTTTTTTAAGATTCTTAAAAGTTATTATTATTATTTTTTTTGACTATGCAGTTCAACAAAAGAGAATACTTTAAGTATATTTTACATGATATATTTATTTGTGAAATCGACTATTTTTCTATGTCAGAAATTGACGTCAAAAATTAAAAGAACAAAAAGCGTCCCAAAAAAAGAGGAATTTCGGTTTAACCATTTTAATTTCGAGTATCTGAGAATTCCAAAACACTTGTATGTTTTTAATGAAAGTTAGCAGGAAATGCTTGTGAAAGTTTTTGTTTACTGTTTTATATACAAATACTTCAATTTTTCAAACTTGGAAGTACTTAGTTATTATTTAAATATATTAATTTACAACGTTGGGCTATCAATTTGTTAAGACAATATTATCCAATAATTATTTATTAAAATTGAAAATATTTTAATATGTTATTTAAACAAATTTCACTCCTCGCCTATGAATCCCATTCTTTTTGTATTGAATCTGTCTGTTTATACATTTGACAGACACTTTTTGTGCCGCTCTGAAGTGTAAATCGTATAATTTATCTCACAATATGGATTTTCAGGATCTAAATTATCATAGTTATCAAGGAACATGTACCTCTGAGACATATCACGGTTATTTCTGGACATTAAATGTCTGACAGATTTGTTTCATCTCCAAATTCTTCTATAAGATGCATAAACATAGCCTTTGATGAAGGCAAAACTTTACTAGCGGGAATGAGACTTACATACATTCATAATATATTATGTGGATAAAAATGATAATTATTCTTGAGTGCTAATTTAATAGTTTCATCAGCAATCTAAGAGCATATGTCATCATAAATAAAGAGATTAATAAAGTCATAAGGCTCCTTGAAACTTTCTATATTAATGAGTAATTTTTTAAAAAATTAAAACTTAGATTAAAGGAATTAAATTTTCATATTGGATTGGTTTTTATTTGCATTTTTCGGTCTGGCAAATTCAAAATCCTCCTCTTCAGTACTAACTAATTCTCTACCTTTATCATTTTTTCTACTTAAACCTCTCCACATTTTGAGTCAAAAGTAGTTTCGATGCTTGATTTCTGCATTTGCTTGGATTCTTAAATCCATTAGACCGGGCACTTCCTCATCATCAATCTCAGTAGCTTTACAAAATTCATCTAGACCATGTATAATAAAGTCAAAAGACTTGTCCATTTCCAGTACCAAGGCAATCTGGGATTTCTTTCCGGCTGACATTTCTCTTTTTTGATTTAAAAAGTATACATAAAAAAGGTCATATATGAAGTATATAAATTCAAAAACTTAAAATAATAATTTTAAATAATACAAAGAAACCGAGCTAAATTATGAGTGAAACTATAAGTTATAAAATACTTTTGTAATTTTAATAAAGGAAACACCGAACTGTACATTGAGGAACGGGAAAATTCTTTGAGAATTTTGTCGGTAAAAAAATTGATTTTATCAGCATAACTATTAGTTATTAAAACCTTGATTAAGGATTGTAATTGATTTTATAAATAGAAAGTCGAGATTACGTACAATAGATTTATAGATTGATAATGACCTATCTATAGGATTTGACATTCTTCAAAATGAACAACTTCTATTTTCAAAAACTACTAAAAAAAAGTTCCTAAACAATTGTTGGAAATTAAAGTGCAATATGTTATCAACTAGATAAGATAAGATAAAACATTTTAGAAGTACAGTAGCTACTTAAATTATCCAACTTTTTACATTCCTCAAATTAATGGACTTGCAAATTATAGCGTTTATCTACGAAAAATGTTCAGATAAGTAAAAAGTAATAAATAATATAATCGACAGTTGTCTGATTAATTGGTTCTTCAGATATGCCGAACTATTTTAATCTGAAAGGAAACTGTCAGGACTATAAATTAAGTTTTTATTCATTTTTAACCAAATAGTAGTGGATTTATTACTAAAAGGGTCTGGAAAAAAACCCATCATATTATAGCAAAACGCAAGTTGATCGAATACAGAATTAGTGAGGTATTGCTATACTTACATTAAAGTAGTTTGATTTAAAAAAAATTGGGATTGGCAAAAAGTTGTTTTTAGGTATAAAAACATGTTTTGCAAATATTAAGTCTGCTAAAAAAAAGATTTAGAGGTTCTGCAACAATTTCTCTGATAATATGACTTTTTTTGCTTTAAAAGTCATATACAACCATAATTAATTTATCAAAATATATTTTACTTCAAATTATATGAAATACAGCTTTTGAATATATTTTAAATGCATTTGAAACGTATGCAAAGCAGGATTTATTGTATTTGGTGTTGATTTCTATAGGTAAAACATAATTAATTATGAAATTAAAAAAAATAACTATTTTGTGGAATCTCTTTATATTGTTAATGTAGCTGATATTTGTTTGTGACTGGAATTAATATACATATATACATTAAGCAGCCATAGTTATGAAATATTTTTTGTTAAATAAATTTTCACACAATAATAATCAAACTAACACTTTTACAAATTCAATTCAATTGTGAAATCTCAAACTTTGGTTCGACAGCCTTGAAATTTATTTTCTTGTATCAATCTGTCAAATAGCAAGTTTTATTTAATCAGTCAATATTCATTTTTGTTGGTTATTTGAGACTTAATATGTTTTAGTCATCTAATCTCGAAAAAAATAAACAAAATTTAATGAAAATAATTAAATACTTTAATTGTCACTAATTTAATTTCTTTTTTTACAGATAAGGTAATGATAAGTTTAAAAGATAATCTGAAAGAAGAGAAGAAAATATGAAACCAAAAAGGACTTAGAAGCCATTTTATGATTTGTAGGATGAGTAGCAATGTATACTTGTACTTAATCTAAGATCCTGCACATATTTCAAAATGCATACCCTATCGAACTTTATTATTAAAGTAGGGGTTGAAGTAAATTCTATGCCTATGTTAGAATATAAATAATTTTTTTTTTTAAAATCTTAATGCCGATATAATTTCTTTTCATCAATCATATGTAGTATATATTCCTCCTATATTCTTTTTGTAATCTATATAATTTTCAATACATACATTAATCTCGATATATCATTTATCGATAAACAATATATGTAGGTATAGGATAATGTAAAAGCATTGGAAAGCATTTAATTAAAATATTTTATATCATGTCTTTAATTAATCATAAAAGTTAATTTTATGTTGTTTTTTAAACTAAGGAGCATTTAAAGAAATTTAAAAGCAAAATTTCTTTATTTTCATCAGAACCATTGCTCGGAGTTGTTAAAAAAAACATATATTAATAAACTCAAAATCAATTTTAAGTAAACTATTAATATGTATCTATTATAAAACACTAAATTTATCATCAAAATTAAACATGAAAAAAGAAGAAGATCTTAACACGGGGAATACAATTTTTTATGATATAACAAGTACTTAATCCTAACAAACAAGAAAGTTATACGTAGATATATTCAACTATAAAGAACAAAACTATTTTAAACTATTACCTCACAATTTAAAAAAATATTATTATTGATGTAGTCATTGATATTAGATTAATAAGATAGTTAACTTACTTGATATTTAAATAAATATGTATACATACAATTGTAATTTATTGATTTATATGATCACTAGGGTTGCTGTTATTGTGTATTTAAAAGTCACTGTTTTTATTTTCATTATCCCACTCTATGAATACAACTTTTTTTTTGTTTAAGTAGCTCTTAAACTTTAAACTTGACTAAATTGTAAAATTCTCACCTGAATAAAGTTTCTTTTTATATTGACTTTGGTAACATCTTGCTTAAGACTCACTGCCATTTCATTCAACACATTGAGATGTCATCTTTGTCCTGTCCAATGTTGCTGAGAGGCCTGAAGAATGTACATCTATCCAGGTTCTCTTGAACCTGATTCTTCAATACAAATTTCTTCATATGTGAGTCGTCTCATTTTTGTAGATATTTTTTGTAGATGAGATATCTATGTATGTTATTTATTAGCTCTTTCAATTCTCTCAGTACCAGCGATAGAGCCTAGGAAATCTCTCTGCCCTTGGTATAAGAATAATACTTTGTCTTCTGGAATGGTCATCATATTGAGGGCATTTTCATGTTCAATGTCAAAACGATCATCAACTCCTTCAACAAAATTATTTTCTCTTATCAGGTGTTTAGCTGTTGTTTATTGGGTTGATCGAATGGATATCACCTTATTATAAAAAGAGGTTACGATATTACAAGAAGAGTTTGACTGACTAATCAGCCAATTGTTAGCTTTTTGAAAATATTAGTAATCACCTTTCTATGCTGACTAACTTTTAAATTATATTTAATTACATAAATATAAATAGAATTTAGAGAATTGTTACATTAAGGATTTTAGAAAAATCGGTTTATTAATTGGATTTCTATTTTTATCAAAATTTATCAACATTAGTCTAAAGAATCCATATCGGTTGAGATCTAATTATAAGTAGAGTTGTAAAATTTGTAGCTATTGGTAGGTAATAGGAACAGCATTTTTTTATTTTCCAAAGTCATTATCATTATTCCTATATTACTGAGAAGAGAGCATGTAACGCTAACCACGAGAAATACAGTAATACAATTACTATCGATTATTAAACTGTGAAGGTAACTATGTCAATTTTTTGCTTCTTTTTTTTTACTTAGCTACAGTGCATATTTTTTTTATAATTATAAGTTTTGACTATAAAATCAATACTAAAATACAAACATATAAGTATTGTCGTGAAAACTACCTAAATTGATACCAAGAGGATACCAAGACTTTAACAGATCAAAACCGAGAGAACATAAATGTTAAATTTATCTTGATCTTGACCACAAGGCCTAGACAAATTATCAAAACTTTGAGGGGGTTCAAGACTGAGAAATTGGTCTCAATATCAAATTTAAATTCATGTAGGAGTAAGTGGTGCATGACGTCAAACATATATTGCATGAAATTAGAAAATTAATAATAGAATTACATAGAAGAGTATTTGCACAAACTTTTTTTGTGCAAATAAATATAATTTGTTATGTATTTGATTTGATTATTTGATCCAAGCCTCCGATTAAGTTTATTAATAAATATCAATAATTATTTTTGTATTTGAATGTACATTTAATATGTGTTAGCAAAGCTGTCTACGGGGTGAAATAAAGCATTTTATTTGACATAACATTTTTTTTTTTTTTGAAAATATAAATATATTCTTTTATTTGACAAATGCATGCACATATAAGTCAAATATCAAAGATAATATTAAAATCATTGCGTCAATTTTGTATTTTTTTATATCTGCATTGTTTCATGTTGACAGTACAACACATTAAAAAATCGATCACTTTAAATATATATATAAATATATTGAATATAAGACTATAATATACATATATATGTATATATATTTATACATATAACCATTTGCATATAAAAAACTTCCATTCATAAGACTCTTTTTTACCTTAGTTTTCATTTCATGTTAAAATTGTAAACACTTAAAATTAATTAACTAATTTTCGAAAATAGATATATTACATAAAAAAGGAAAATAAGAAAATTGCATTTTTTTTTCAAGCATAAAACTACTTGTATAATAGATATATCTTTCATGAATTTAATCAGAAGACATAGAAATTAAACTAACTCCACAATCTAGAAAAAAAAAAGTTTTATATATTTTTTTTTGAAAATATGTTTCCTTTGTAAAGGACTATGAATAAGAAATAAGAAAATTCTACGTGATAATTTTTTTAACGAAATGTTTTGATTTAAAAGAACATAATAAAAATTGTACTCTCAGCACTTTTCTCTCATAAATAAATGTTGCGTTACATAAAATCTGATAAAATATGTAGGTTGATAGATTTTTAAAAGAAGAAAATAAAGAGTATTGATTGTGAAAAAAAAAATGAAGTTTTTTATGACAGTTAACAGATACTACTATCAGCATCATCAAAATTCATTTCATTCCCCTAAAAGTAGCTCACTCTCCCCCTCCCTTCGATGCAATCACATGTGCCACGGATCCCTACCGGAATCTCAAAAAAGATTAAATTCAAATTTCCAGGGTCAGTTTGACCATTTTGAAATTTGAAAATATACATAGACACATTGTTTTATATTCAAAACTAATTTCAGCTCCTCCTCGATCTTTCTTAAAAAAGTAATTACTGAAAAAGTTGCAAACATAGAATTAGTTTTACTTATTTATGACAAGATTGTTAAATTTGAAACAAATACCTTTTAACTTTCTCAAAGTTTCATTATGGGTATGTTTAAGGTATAAATTGAATTTTTCCCATACTTACATACTTAACTTCATATTGTCTTATCTGGAGAATTATTTAAACTTTTATCTTGCTAAGATAATAGGAAAGAGAAATGCATGAGATTGATTTATCTTAAGATAATGAATCCATGTAGATAAACACGATATATCAAAGACCGTTTCTACTCTTTATGGGACATTGACTTATTCTTTATTCAATCTCAATGTTAAAGGAAGATCTGAATATATCTTGCAAAGGACTCATCTTATTTTACACTATTTTTTATTATGAAAAACTTGCTAAAATGAGGTTCAATGAAAAAACGCATGCAAAAATCAGTGTTTATGATATGACATTCAATTATTGCAGTAGACTTGCAAACAGTACTTGTAGTAAATTGCCCTGCATTCCTAAAGTTGCTGCTCAAAGTAGTACCTTGACAAATGAGCTTAATCCGTTGTATATGATTATATATGCAACCTTGATCAGCCCCTGCAAGACTTATCCTCTGTCAAGGGAAAAAATAGCATACGTAATGAGAGTTTGTATGTCATGAAACTCGAAGGTTGTTTCACTTGTACTTATTTTGAGATTCAACTGCATTTTTATTTAAGGATTAATATGTAGTTCAAATTCCATTTTAACCTTTATTGAAAAAGCAATTTATTATGCAACTAAACATATTACAAGATCAATAGTAATATAGTATTAAAAAATGGTTAGATTATCTGCAAATGTATATAATTCCTTTTTTTTAAGGAAAAAAAGAGTTCTTATGATCAAAATAATTTACTAGGATTTAGATGATAAATAAAATTAAAAATACATTAATTTTATCTTCATGAAGAAACAGTGGGCTTCACGATATTTAGTGCACAATTTTTTTAAAAACATCACAAGAATATATCTACATATATCTGTATGATTTTTGGGAATTTTAATTATTCTTCATTGGATTTATTTCTTACATATCGATACACATATTCATTTATTACCATTACATTTGATCATACAGAGAAATGTTTCTTGTTATTCAGCAACGACTTCATACATACGTTAGATATGAGTCCAAACATTGAATGTAAAATATACTCAAATATACTTTATTCTTTTGTATATTTGATAAAATCCACTCAAGCTAAACAAATTCAAAACTTGAAAAATGTATAATGTAATCTATTTAAAATGTATTCTTTTACTAAAATATGTACACTACAAGTCATAAACATATGTAGATTAAAAAGTGTATTACATATTTTACTAAGTATATCTATGTAAATGTGTAGATTTATTAAATTATTAGATGGTCATGATCCTAACATTGAACTACAAATACATTTGGATTTAGGAAAATTTGACAGAGGAACTTTCACCAAAATATATTTTACCTATAATAGCTAATGCCAGAAATGCTTGGCTGAAATATCCAGTTTCTATTATTTATTCAAAAGTTTTAAAGGTATTGATTTACATGATAATTAATTAGACAAAATTAAATTCAGGAAATGGTAATAATAAAAGTTATTGAGTATACTTCTAAATTTATTTTTTATTAATAACCTATTAAAAATAATCACTGTCATTAGCCATTCCATTTGAAGAACAAGTTTAGAATGAGTTGTTTACTGTACGAATGTTCTTCTTTTGAAGACCCTTCTATGCTTCTTTGATGAATTAATAGATAAGTTCTAAATTATGGTAGGAATGAATCTCAACTTATATAAACCTTTTTTAATACTTTTTCATATTATTTTTATAAATTGAATAAAATTAGCAATAATCTGCTATTTTCATCAATACCCACTTTTAAATTTTTTATTAAAAATATGTATTATAGCTTCTACTTTTTTTGCATGATCTGCTAATATTTATTAAATATTCTTATACCTACCCATGTATTTAATCAACTTTCTCAATTATTCAACAAAGTAAAATGGAACACAATCAATTATGTAATATCATTTTCCCTGCGGAATATATTTACATATGTAAATACTTATATCACACTTTATCACCTTTTGTCACATTTGATTCTAACAGTATCAACATCAAAAATGTATATTTAAATATTATGATTTCTTTTTTGGGATTTCTTGAGGTTTTACACCTACGAGATCTCCAAGGAAATATGCATTTAATTATTTCCTAATCTAAGCTTTCTTTATGTAACTTCATTAAATGACTAGTTGAATACAAATTATGATATTTATAATTTACTTAAGATACAGTTTTTATTGTGTACGAAAAGTTATCTGCGCTATTTTCATTCGTGGAATGTGTATCCTTGTATTTCATCCCGAAGAAGGTTGTTCCCTAATAAAAGTTATATTTGAAATATATCTGAATATTTATTAATTTTAAGGTTGTATTTTATTCTACTTTTGTAGGATTAAAATGATTCAGACAATTAAAGGTTAAGTTACATGCGTAGCAAATAGATAAAAATTATTAAATACAACTTTTACTAAAAAATATTAACTAACCTGATTTTAATCAAATCCTAAAAACATAATTACGTTAAATTGGTAAAATATGCAAAAATAGACAAGGGGGCAATATAATGAGTATTAATATGGACTTTGTATTGGATGCAAGATATATTGAAACCTCTGTAAACCCCTCTGTAGCATGCGATTTGTCCTCATTAGCAATTAATAATCTACTAAGACAAATTTGAGTATTTATATTGTTTCAATTCAATTAAGCTGAGCATAATAACACTACTTCATCTAGATCAAATAATTTTGGTAAAAAAGTATAAGTTAAAAGTTAAGGTTAATTACAATTCTAATAAGTGAAGGTTCTAACTTCGAAAATCACACTGATTGTTACATGAAAATGGTCATCTATTTTGTTTTCAAATGTGTTCTTAAATAGTTAACGGAATTGACCTTTTAAAATTAAAAAATAAAAGATTGATTTTGTGTAAAATTTTTTTTTACTTATATTAACAGATATCAGTTAGTCTGAAACATAACATACACAACTTTTTATTATAAAAAGTGAGCCTTTTCACAAAACGATTATTATATTTTTGTTATGTTTGAGTGATATTTTGTCTTTTTTTTTTTTGTCAAATATACATGAATTATGTCAAATGTTAATAATTTAAAATATCAATTTACATATATTTGAAGTTAAAGTGGCCACAGTTAATATTAAAATTAATTAAGAGACTTCGTTATCTAGAGCATTTAAATTTAAATTCTTTTTTTCTTAATTTAATTACTTTTTTACTATGATAATGTGTATATTAGGATATAAAATTTGTGTACTATGATGTAAAATAAAATTCTATATTATAGTTAGTTTTTTTTCCTTAAGACATATTCTAAATATACATATTATATAGGATGAAACTTCCTTCGGATGAAAGGAGGAGGGGGGGGGGTTAACTTTTTACATGTTAACAGTTCGTGGTGAACTTTTTATAACCAGTTTTTGTAAAGACAATCTCCATTCCTGTATTTGGAACTTAATTTATGTATCTCGATTAGTATGATATGTATCATATTTTTATTAAGAGGGTAGCTTTTCTTTGATGAGTCCTAAGTATTTCCTAGATCAGGGGTTCTCAACCTGCTGCCCTTTGATGTGTTTAGTGTGATCCTCAGAGCAACTTGACTTGATAATTGTGTACTCTTTTAATCTAAATCATATTCCATATATCCATTGTACCCTGTTTAAACGTATAGTGGTAAGCATATTGTATTAGTTGTATCAACTTCCTACACTTATACATTTATAGAAATGTATTTCCCTGCTACCATCGATCACTCAAAAATCATGTAATTTACAAGTTGCTATGATGTTTTATATTAATATTGATCTGTTTAACTTTTTTTCGTACGTAGCCTTGCTCATAGGGTTTTTTTTATGTTTCCAATTTAACGCTCATAGTGTTATTTTGAATTCAATTGATTAACAAATTTAACTCTAATTGCACTTTTTGGGTGTTGTTTTCTTTTTATTTACATTCACAGATAAGGATGAAGTTAATAAAATATTCATTTCATTCAGCTATCAATTAATTATAAATATAACTTATAATCAGTGTATGAAACTCGACTCAATTCGTTCCTATTGGAACTTCAAACTCTGCTAAGACTACAAGAAATAAATTTAGGATTCCACTAGGACTGGAAGTGAAAATTCGTGGTTTAACTAGATCTTTAAGATTTTAAAAAGATTTGGGGCTTGAAATTTGCTAACAAAGAGGTGTTCAAAGACTCACGACCTGACATGGGCTTGTACTCGGAGAAATAAAACTTAAAATTTGACCTGAGTTTATCTCTCGATACTTGAAACTCAACTTGTGGTCGTAAATATTAATTGTGCTTCTAGAAAAAAAAAATTCTTCAATAAAACCAAGCACGAATTGACAAGTCAATAAATATGTTACTGTTAGTATTTGTACTACAAGCTACTTGAGGATAATTTTGATTTTTTTTTTATAATGAATAATTTTTCTTCCTTTCGTTTTTCATTTAAATGTATTGACTCATTTTGGAGACAAAAGTTTCATATCCCAAAAGAAAGCTACAAATGAATGACTTTCATCATTAACGATTGGATAGTATGAAACTTAACTCTGTTTTTTCTTAAATTTGAACGGTATAAATGTTTGTAAACAGTTCATTTGATGCTCTGAATGAAACAAATAATGCCCTTGTCTCATCAACATTCATAATTTCCATATAAAGCTACAAAGAATACACATGATAAATAAATTTCAGTAAAAGAGAAAACTAATCCACTTCTATCATTCATATTTAGTAAATCCTCCTTTGAATTGTTGAGCTCTATGAATTTGCTCTCTACTGTAGATAAATCAAATATTAGAAGCAAATAACTAATATCATTTGGTTACTTTTAAAATGAACCTAGCTATATTTTACCGATATTTCAAGACAGCTCCTTGAATCTCTTGTATAATGGTTTCATTATGATAAATCATAATTGGCAATGCTTGGTTAATTTTTTGAGATAATTCCTTAAGATCTGTAACAATGGAACACTTCAGTTCTTTTGTAAACATTTGGAGAAGAAAAAAAAGACTATTAGTCCATTTTTTTATTCTTTTTTGTTTTATTGATATCTTTTAGGAGTAATAATTAGTTCCTCCAAGCTGACAATATGGAAACACAAGATTCAATTGGACATGAAATGCTCTTTCCTAGTATTTTATAAGCCCCTTCCTCCAAATTCTAATAAATACACTAAAATTTTAGTCACACTACTAAGATAATGCTTTGGAGTGCGAAACATTTTCTTGCTTGGATTAAATTTCATAAAATTATATCTATCACAAATCCAGTTGTGATTTTTTTTAAAGAAAATGAAAGTTTCACAATCTTTGAAATTCACAACTACCCACAATCATTTTATAGATGGGCTTTGAACTTATCTTTGATATCTATACGACATCAGAATTCTCTAAACATAAACAAAAATTTGGCTATTTCTCCCTATTTTGAATTTATATTTAGGTATGTCATTATCTCAGATATAGTAGAGTCATGAAAGAAATAATCAGCCGGCCTCAAATTACTTAGCTAATTGTTGTTTGGATAATTCAGTTAATTTGTGTACATGTTTCACCGGCAAAATTTTTTTTAAAAATAAGTGTTAGTTCAGAAGATAGAGTTGAAACAGGAATAATTGCAGTAGTATTATAATATTGGCCTAAAATAGTGGTTGAGACAAAGTGCAAGAATGTTTTAGTAAACTCCATTTTGTTAACTTAACTTTACGTTCAAATTAGATAACA
The DNA here is from genome assembly GCA_963680855.1 of Lepeophtheirus nordmannii. NCBI lineage: Eukaryota > Metazoa > Arthropoda > Copepoda > Siphonostomatoida > Caligidae > Lepeophtheirus > Lepeophtheirus nordmannii. Next base: position 33,864,632 of record OY804518.1, on the reverse strand, counting down.
GGTCCTCAGAATAAAGTGCTGTAGGAAATACAAATATACCTTTGTTAATCATGGTTCATATTTTGTTTGAAGGTATTATATATATGAATTACTAAGAATAAAATAGTTTATTTTCTTGATACATTTCAAATGTAAGGTCCATAACTGTGAAAAAGTTAAAGAAAATAGTTGGACCTCCTATTTTTCTTCTTCTTTTTTTTTTACTTTGAATAGAGGTTACAAATTAGTTTAAATTTCTTAAATTAGATTTCTTAATAAGGAGTTTTGTTTGGAGTTTAAATTAAATCAAATTAAAAAGACGGTAATGAACAATGAATCGATAACAATGATGATTAATGAGTAGAAATACATTAAGTATTTAATAATATGTTATCAAAGTAAAAATAAAGAACATGTAGTTTTTTTAAAATACTTTCGATCGCTTTAAACGCTCATGTGCTTTGTTAAATAATACTTATGGATGATTCTTAGTACAATTTTTTTTCAATCAAGACATTTTTTTTATCTTTCACAGTATATGGGTAAGACTAGTTTAAAGTGTATTTATTTGTCTCAAAATATCTAAAAAGTTACTAAACTTTTACAGTAATTTTTTTTTCTGTCTTATCTTGGTCTTTTACAAAATTATATATTTGATATCCCAGAGTCTTGGAAAAAGAACAATTTCTCAGAAAATGATAATACATAATATTATAATAACTAATACATTACATATAATTTACTTTATTCTCCTTTTATAATGGGTGCTTTAAATTAATCACTTCTGCTTTAATCTAATTTACATAACATTATTTGAAAAAAAATAATATAAATATGGTAGTAATATATGTAGAAAAAAAACAATATTTATAAATGTTACATAGAAAGCTGTAAATCCTTTTGATTCTCATTGAGAGGGGGAGGAAGGAAATAAGCATCAACTCATACCTATCAGAAAATATATTATCAAGGATTTTAAGTTCATTCCATTAAGCATTTTATTCATTAATTATTATTTGTAGACGGCATGTATTTTTCCATTATACGTAGATAGCGCTACATTTGCAGCTCCTAGGTATTAAGAAATAATGATGAGTCAAAATAAGTAATCACTAATGACATATTTTGATTGTTAACCCCTAAAAACATTGCACGCGAAAAAAGGCATATGATTTATAACTTTATATATTAGTAAGTTCCTAACACGTTCATATACATGGATGAGAACACTTGGGACAATATCTTTTTTTATTTAAATGGGTTACGAGTACTCCCTTACAATATATAAACAAAGAAAGACACAACTGTTAAAAATGAATAATAAGTTTTTCCTTTTGGCACAAAAAAAAATCTTTGGCAGAGAACGAGTTAAAATTGCTGCCAAAGTTGGTACAAATTGCTCAAAGTATCACTTAATAGTTTAAAAAGGGAATTTCTGTTGGGTTTTAAAGATTTCTAAGTATTATTTTATGAAAAGTTGTAGTTATAAATGAATAATCATATTATTACTAGAATGCATTTAGTCTCTGGACATACACATAACAACAAATAGGAAAGTCAAGGGTATAAAAGTCCACCAAAAGACATCTGAATGTTTTTATTTAGAAGTACTTGGATAGTAAAAAAATATAACTTTTTATTTAAACAAATTAGTAAAGATTTTTATGAACTGAAAAAGAATAGCAGGAAATCAAGCATATTTCCTTTTTTCCTGTCAAAGGTTTATTTCGGGGGTTATTTGTATTATTAAAATATTTCATCATACTTTAAGATAAAATAAGGAAATAATCATTTTTGATATGAAAAAAAAAAGTTGTGTGAGAAAAGTTGATTGGAAAGAAAATTCATTGTAATAAATATTACCAAGAAGAAATTTTTTCTTGAGGATAACTAATATTTGGAATATAATATACATAATAATAGAAAAGAAGACTCAATAAATAGTATTATTTGTCTTTCGAATTAGCTAAGAGAAAAATCATTTTTCTATAGTAAAAAATAAGATGAAATAATCAATCTTAATTAATTTGTTTAATAAAACATTTCCTAAATGTCCTTTAATTAACTTTCCTCACAGTCAAGTGAGTATGGTGAACTTTCTGCCGGTAAAAAGAGTACGGTAAATTTTTTTATAGTTTATTTGTTTCTAACCTATTGTAGAGGCTTTCTATTTAGCTGCAGCATAAGATCTTTCTGGAGATATAATCTAATAATAAATATGTTTTATATATGATCTATTTTTTTAAACGTTGTCCTTTTAATATTTTATAAATATTTTTACATATGGCTTGTTGGAATTCAAGAAATCAATAGTATATTGACTTTATACATTTTGAATCCATTCATATTCCTTATTCCTAAAAGTGAAAAAATCTTGATTTGTTAAGCAATCAATATATATATAACAGATATAAAGAAAAACAGAGTAATATACTTCTATAAATATTTTACATTAAAAAGAATATGACAGTCAATATAAAGAGACAATAATTACTAAATTTCACCACTACTTATGAGTAGCCCCTACAAAATAAATTTGAATTTTTAAGAGACCATTTGAAATATTAGCGTTAGAAATTAATAAAACAATTTAATAACTTTTCTAAAAAGAATATATATTTAAATTTATGAATTTAGTTATTGTCAAAGGAAAGCAAGCATCTGTTTGTTGTACATTTATTCAAACAAATGATGAAGAGATTGAAATTATTAGGATTTCTCACCAGTTTCAACGTCACGAGAAAATACAATAGGGTGATATTCATTGTTTTAGTTACATAGATAAAGGATATTACTGAAAAAAAATTGATTCATAACAAAAAAGATCTTACACCGTTAAGACATCACCTTTTATCATTTTTTTATGACTTTGGATGAGTCTAAAAGACAGCTTATCTACCGATGACGTTTAAAACATGAAAAAATAGATGAGAATTGATAGCTTTAAAAAAACACGCTTACATACATGCTTTTTGAAACAACAGTAGTATTGATGGTACTGCTACTATCATTATTGTTCGAAGGAGGAAGAAACTGGAACAAGTTAGCTATTTTATTACTATCAATAGTTGAGATTTTTAGGTTTTGAACAATCCTCTGAAACGAGGTAAGTTCGACACTATGTTAACAAATAAAATGGTTCATTTGATTTTGGATGTTTTTGGTTTCTTGGTTGTTATTTTTTTGTCTGTAGAAAATATTGTACATAAATATATAGAACTCGCTAAATACAATGCTTCGTTGAAGATTTGTAATATATTATTGTACTATAATGTAGAATAAGGAATTGGGTTAGAAAAAGACTCAAGATGAATAGATGACTGACAGTAATTTAATGTATTTTTGCATTATTAATTTTTTTTTTTGGGTTGCAACGTCAAAGTTGCGTTAATCCGTGGTCCACACACAATGAATATTATACTAAATGTACATGTTTATTCAAATTTATTCATACATATATAAACTTTATTTATATCTCATATATTTAATATATAAAACATGTAACTTGACAATACCCTTTTTTCATCATAGGATTTCGTTATTGTATATAATGTCCAATGCATAAGAATATAAGTAATGTCTACATATGAGTATGTAGAATTGATGTTATTCCATTTAGTATATTTTTATAAATATCAGTGTATTATCACCAAGTGAAAGCCGACCTCCCATATATTGTATTCATAAAATAAAAGTAGACAACATAAACTAAGTATGTACTCTTAATGAAAACATGAGTCACATACAAATGGAATATATTAAATTGAATAAATAGTCCATGAAGTGTTTCAGTGCGTTTTAATTACAACATTTACAAAGTGAGTGAATGAAAAAATTATCATTTTATATGCATTATGTTAATGTTTTAGAAAAGTTCTACTAAAAATCATGGAAATGAAGAGGAATATTATTACAATTTCATAGCAGACTTATAGATCCGTAAGGTAGTCTAGTAAATATCAAATTATAAGAAATACACTTAAAAATTCCATCGATTAGCGAAAAAAATAAATTTATTTATTAATTAAATACCTGATTCCTGCCGTATAAAGTTTTTAAATTAGGGTTTTTTTTTGTTTGAAACTCAAAGTGATATAAACTAGATTTTATTAACAGATGTTTAACCTCTCTAAAAGTATCGAAACCAGTTGTCACTATATAACATTCATAACAGTCAGAGCTATCTTTTAAAAACGGGCTGAACTAGTTTGTACACTACATATATATGTACGTATATTAATTCGCAAATTTTTAGATGTCAAATGCTATTGCAATCAGGAATAATTTCAAATTATCTATAAAAGGTAAGTTATCTATAAAATAACTTATTATAAAATTCGATGTGAACATAATAACATGAGTATTAAGTACTTAGTAGTTAAAACTTTTTAATTTCATTTTTTTGGAAAAATATTATTGATTTTGTTAATTTTTTTATCTTTTATTTTAGAAAAATAAAATATCAGTATCAATCGGTAATTTCATACAATTACCAATTAATCCAAAACTTTATAACATTGTCCGATTTAAACGACTCTCTGTCATGTCTGCTGATCTAAATTTATTAGATATAAAATTGTAATTTTATTGAAAAGTTATGAGTTTATTTGAATTTAAAGAAATGTTTAAATATTTGGTCCGAAAGAAGGATTTGGATCATACTAAAGTAGTTAATGTACAACAGATATTTAGAATAAAAATTAACTTTTTTTAATAATAAGTACAATGACACCAACTTCAAAAAACAATGAGTCATATCAAACTTATTATGAAAAGGTGTCAATTTATATTCATATTTGAAATAGTTAGGAATTGTTAAATTGCTTTCTTAGTTTAATGAATTTATAAATCGAGAATGAAATTTACTATAAAAGGAAATTAGAGGGGATGAAAATACTGAGAAAAAAGATAGTTAGAATGAGAAGGAAGGGGAAAAAATCACCTAGTACCCTAGAGAATAGTGCATAGATAACTTAATTGTTTGATAAAAGACTCTTTTAATTATAGAGATACATAAGAATATATGTATGCATATAAAATTGCAAGAAAAGAGAAACTATCTCGTGGTTCTACAAGATACCCATTCTATACATCAAAAAGAAAAACTTATAAAAAGTCATTAAAAAATAAAGTTCATTTTCCCAGCAAAAATTAATCATTCTTTATATACAAAGTTAAATGAGATTATTTTTTCTCGATTGACTTTTTTTTTTTTTTTTTTTTTTTTTGATATAGGGAGTTCTTAAAAGATCAAATGTATATTTTAGTTTAGAAGATAAATATTTATTGTGCACTTTCTATGAAATAACTTACATTATCCCTCGATCCAACTTTGTAAAAAGTTGACACGGTTGTCAATCAAATAAGAAAAAAGAATGAACCGTAATTAAATAATAGGAAAAAACGACAAAAATCAATCTTAAGGTTTTTATTAAATAAATAATAAAGATAGTGACTATTTAAATAATTTAATATACGTATTATGAATAATATATATGAAATTTCAATCATTTCTTTAATAAATACATAAAAGTCTTTAAATATAGGCAGTATGCTTTAATGAAACATGAAACAAATATTGCTCATTGTTTTTCACTACAAAATTTTCTATCTATACATATTTATATAAAATATAAAAGAACTTTCTAAAATAAAATTTAAACTCACTAACTTCTTGGTGATTACATAAAGATATTTTCCATTTTTTTTAATGCAAATATTTATTATAATAGAATAATCAATTTTAATCAATAACTTAATAAAAAGTAAATGAAATTGAATGATTATTAAATTTCTCAATATAAAAGATTTCTCTTAATTAATCTATATGAATACAAGTATTTATTTAATAATAATTAATATATTTAATATTTCTACTTCTACTTTTGTTTTTGTTTGTTTCGGTTCTGTTTTTTTATTAATTTATTTCAATTTTGTATGAACTATATGTAAGCGAATTTTTTTTGCAAAATTTGTTAACCCTTAAAAAATTCAAAGGGATCAGTTGACCCTTTTGAGTTTTTTATTTTTCTGAGAATTGACATTTGATTACAGATAAGAAGCTAAAATTGTATGATTTTAATTTTTATTTATCAAGTAGCATAAAAAGACATAAAACTTAAATAAAATATTGTTCTTTGTCTCAGTTATACATGAACGATCAAAAAATTTAATTTTTTTTTCTGGTTTTTAGTGAGCCAATACAATTAAAAAGACTCACTGAAAAAATTCTTGATTCATTTTTGCTTTTGTATGTTTATTTGGGAATTGTTTATTTTTTTGCATTAATTACTTAAATATTATTGAATATATATTAACAAAAACGGCTGAAAATATTTTAAATAATTAATTTTGATAATTAATTTTAATTGGATACAAAATCTAGGCAAAGTTGAAAAAAAAAAAACTGTTATGCGTAATAAAAAAAAAGTACTTAACAATGGGTAAAATAGGTAAAGATGTGAAAGTTCCTGGAATCTAAGCATGTGTAAAATTTATCATAAAGTATGCAGGTTGAAAATAAGTAAATTACATTGTTTATATAATTATAACTTATTTCTATTTTTGGCAGGCTCCACAGATATGGCGTCACTCAGTATTATCATAATTTTAAGACGTCATCTCAATGTCTTTTTTATACTAACTTTCATATACTAATATTAAAATGACTACGATACAGACTGGTAATACCTAGTTTCTATACAAATAAGTCATATTCAAAAGAGGAAGGTAGATACTTCCTTTATAGTTACATTTACTCGGAATGTAAATATTTGTAAGGATAAATAGTTTTACGGAAATCTTAAGTTTTTGTTAATAGTGGAGGGACAAAAAACCCCATCTTCACATCTTTTATTTTATGGATCTAAAATTAGACAAATTAGAAACTATGTTTATTAGACAAATTATCAGACAAAGACCAACTGGATCATTTCTCTAAGCCATGAATCTCAAAAACACCTTGAGGAAGATTCCATTTTGACAAAAGTAATTTCTACGATCTTTAGTGGAAGACCCCATGGGATCTTTGCCTCATTTAATGACGTCAATGGTGTCGTCGTCGAATGATACATAAACTTAACATGTGATCTGGGATGAAATTATTTTGATGGAAAAATATTTCTACTTAGTTTTTTAAAATATGCTTTTCTAATTTATGAACCTCATTGGCCATATATTCTTTTTCTTTCTATCTCTAACTTCGACTTCAATGGCTTTTTTTTATCCCTTTTATTCAAAACAACTTCTTTTATCTTTGTACAAATTTCAATATAGACAATTTGTGTTAAATAAGTTAACTTTCATACACTATTGGCACTAAGTCAATAAATCTTTGTTACCCTTTTGCAAATTTATAAATTACAAAGCTTGATTCATTTAGATATGATTTAAAGCATGCTATTAAAGACATACAACTGGATTTTAATCTCAAATAATGAAGAGAAAATAAAATTGCTATTCTTAGAATTTTATGACTTTTCCCTATAAGCCCATAATAGAAACAAAAACGATTATATGGCATAATAACTACACCACAAGTACTTTATTTTATTCCTACAAAAAAATTGTAGTTAGTTTACGATTAAAAATTCATTATATTAACGAGAAAGTTTATTCTCCACTTTTATAACAAATACAATTATATATAATTATATACAAAAATAATACTCTTATCTTATCATCTATTTTTCTTATTTCGTTTGTTTGTAAGTATACCTTTCTTGAGGATCAAAAAGGCTAATGATGAGTATTTAAGCCTGTATGATTAAGTTATTTAAAGTATTTTATTAATTTCGAAATACTTCTTTTACTCAGTTAAATAAATGTATTCAATTCTTTTGTCAGCTGTCCATTTTTTAATGCTATAGTTCCTTATTAGTGTTCTGATTGAACTCAAATTAGCTCTTGTTGTTAAGCTGTGAAAGATTCCCTACAATATGTTTAATGAAAAATACTACAATCCTTTATTAAACATTAAGCAGTCAGTAATAAAAGATTTCAAATTGGTCGACACCAATCTTTCAAATCATTATGCACTATATACTCAAATGGAAAGCCTTCCCTCTACAAAATTTAAAAACAAGGCACTATAGAAACTAAATATTTTTATCCTTCCCTGTTTTACTAATATTTTGCTTCAACGTCCCTTCCCTTTAAAACTTTACTTCTATGTGTTGTACCATAAAGTTTTTGTCAGTAGTGGTGAGTGTCTAGCTAGAACCTTAACGAAATATAAATATGTCTTTTGACCAAAAAGAAAGAAGAATACGACTACAATAGTTTGAAATAATTAGCTAATAACTAGGGATGGGAACATTGTTAAGATGAGGAAGTGTGCCCGCAATTACTATCTGATGCCTCTACATTTTATCTGCTGATTGTTATTTGACAGGAACAATACTGAAAAGACTGGATTCCAATTGATCATCAAGGTAGTCGTACCAACTGATATTTTTATTTTCTTCCTTAAATTCAACTTTATCTCAACCTTTTGCTTCATGTCTACTAATAACAATTAGCTATGGGAATGCATTCTGTCTCTTTTTGAAAGAAAGATTGAGAAATATAATAAAGGTCACATTATGTAAGCAGTGAGCATGTCCTTGTAATGAAAATATTTTTTTTGTTTTTTGGAGAAAATGACGTATTTAACCAACTAATGGTTAATTATTGGCTTTTTTTTTTCTTTGTAGAGGAAAGGTTATTTAACTCACCATTGGTACAATAGTATTTTGAAATATGTTTTATTTATTATATTTATAATTTTTTTAATTTACTAATTATATGCAATAAATTCTATTATTCTCAAAAGTTTAATGTGAATAAGAACAAATTAATGTGTAAATTTGTACTTGAGACATAAAATAAAATGCTAAAGGCTAAAAAAAGATGTCCTTAAATTTAAATACTGAATTACCTTGAAATAAATTTTATTTTTTAAAAATTAATGGCGTCATAAAAATGCATTTATTAACAATTTTTCTAGTAAACTATATTTTAATAGTATTAGTTTTTTTTTGCAATTTTTTTTATTATAAGCTGATGATTAGAAAAATTATATTCTTCTTTCCACGGTTTCATTGTAAATTTTCGGAAGAATATTCATACAAAAGTAAAATATTTCACTCGTAAATCAATACCATTTAAAAATTTATGTTTTATAGTTTAAATATCATTCGTAATTATGATTTGATCCTAATATTTAATTTATTAAAAAGATGAAGTATATTTTCTATACAAAATGTATTTGTTGATTAATGATTATCCACAATTTCATTTGAAGATAATTAATTGATTGCCTACATTAATTAAATTTCATAGCAAAAGGACTGACTCTTTATTCTACTTCTTTGTCAAAGTTAATTCCTTATAGAAATATATCTAAATGGGTTTTATATTATGTCTAATGTAAACGAGATTGATTATATTCAAATTTATTTTCATTAATGAATTTACTTAGAAAAGAATATTATAGCACATATTTACTCTAACTTTGCTATTTGTACTCTTCTTTAATTGTATATTATTCTGTCAACTACTATATAGTCATTTATACTATTAGTGTAGGTTTCATTTGATTTTATTTATATAGTTTTAAAGTATTAGTTAGATATTTCAATCATTTTTTTTTTCAATTCCATCGGAAATGCATACATAACTGTGTTGCTGAGAGTTTGAAACCAAAAAAACAAAGGATTTTTTTTTCATATGACTTTTTTGTTTCAATTTAAGTAAATGATAATTCCATTTAATATATTCTTATAGTATACTAAGGATTAATGTACTATCTATTCTATTTTTTCTTTGGCTATATATTAAGATTATAAGAAGGGAATTTATTTTTTCCACAAATAATGAAAATATTTGTGGTAAGTTCATTTATAAATAAATATATGTATATGTGTACATATGAATTTCAGGCGATAAAAATAACACAAATGCTTTAAACAAACACACTTCCATTAGCTTTCCCAACATTGTTAATGTACATATATATATATATTACTTTACTACAACATAAATATACATATCATGCCATACTTTTGCTAATCATAGCCCTTGAAATATATAAATTGCAAAAAATATATTAATAATACATACATATATGATGAGCCTTAATTATTAAGACAATTCTTCATGCAACGCAGTAAAATCTATTTTAGAATACCTTATGACTACGTGTCATGATTCATTCGTATTTTTATGACTGTATGCGTTATTGTTATGACTCATATAAGCTCTATGAGGAGAAATACAATTATTTCTCCTCATGATTTGCCAATTTTATTCTTTTTTAAAGACAGTTCACTATCTTTAGGTAAGTGTCAAATAATCACTTTTATTAGACATTAAAAATTTCATATTAATGTATATATATATATATATATATATATATATATGTATATCCATGACATTTTTCCCCATATAATTGATTTATTCTCAGTTGGTAAAATAAACGCATATAAAACATATTGATTTTATAACATAATAGAGTTTTAATAATGACGTCCAGTTACTAATTACATTTTTTTTTTTGCAGTAGCACAAACCTATTCATATACATATGTATCAAGGTTTGAGCTTATAAATAATACTCATGCATTAAAAATGACGATGAATTATTGCATTTTTTGTGAAAAGGCTATTTATGCCTATTAGTATAAATAAAAACCAATATACCGGTCGATTATACTTTTATGAGGAATGTCTACAGTTAGACAAATTTAGAATTTGCTTACAAATGCATTCTTTATTTCAAGGTGAATCAACTTTTAGATTACATCATTAGTTGTGTTTGTTCTTAAGTGATTGATCTTGTTTACGGTTATAGAAATGAACTTACAGCAACAACAACTAATAATGTATAGCAGGTGTGTCAAACTCATTTCACATCGCAGGCCACATACGACCCCTAGGTAGACGTCTTGGGCCAGATCATTAAAATTATAGCATACTTATCTATAAATAACCAAAATATCATGTCTTCCCTTTGTTTTGATTGAAATTTATCGAATATCACTTTTACAAAACATTTCACAAAGTTGCAATAACTTTAAGTAACTGGTATGGAAAATTATATTAAAGAACTTTACATGAGATTTATAAAGAAAGACTAACATACACCCCTAGCGGATAATTCATGAATTACATTTGATTAAAAAATTTAATTCATGTCTTTTATATATTTTTTCCACTTTTAAATTATCCTACGGGCCTGATTGAACCTCTTTGCGGACCATATGTTTGGCACCCCTGATGTATAGAATGGGCATTAAATATTGGGTAGAGTAGTTATGTGTTATTTATTTATATAATTTTATTAATTGAGATCACTGTATAACAAATTTAAAATTGAAATTTGCCCTAACTTTAGAATCATTTTGATTACTAATTCTGTTTTAAGGACACGGACAGACATGAAAAAAGAAGTATGCACAACTGTATAAAATATGTACATTGTATGTAGATAACGAAAGCTTTTTGCGTAACAATAGATCATTAACATCATATTTATCTGAAAATCATTGTCCTTGAGAAACTATGTATATGTATAATTATGTAAAAAGCAACTGATGCATTCTGTAGTTTCATTTTCTTTGATTTTATCAATTTCTTACTTTTATCCCTGACATTAATTATAATATATATTTTTTTAAAACTTTATAAATGTATACACACATTAGAAGAACACACATTACAAAAAGTATAATAAGTATCTATTGCAATTAGATCAACACTCACACAGGTTTATATTTGACACGAATATTATCAATATGTTTATTGTATATACTTATTATATACTCTCAGTTGTATATATTCATGTACAGGTGTTTTGGCTTCTACAAAAATTAAGAGAAGATGGCGACATACATGTATGTCTCTTTATATGCCCGTAAAGTTGTAGATATAGTTTTGAAAAATGCATGGCTCAAAAATACATTGTAGATAAGGCTCTTTCCTTTAGTTTCTTAGGCTTGTAGGGTGGTGTTTCCTCGCGAAAGTTATAGACACCGGCTTTATAGACGATTTCGTCTTTATTCACAAATAGACGACTTAATCCATTCATAATTTTATTTTGATCATTTTGCATATAGGTACACTTGACAGTTTGATGAATACTTATACTCCATGAGTCCAAGGGGCTATAACGAGCCCTTAAAAGTTTTTCTTGAGTTGAGGGCTTTGTATGTATTTGTATAATTTTGTTATAATGAAATTAAATATCAAGTTATATTATCGTGAATGATTTTCGAGTCAATATTGTAATTTTGCATTAAAGAGCCATTTCCTACCATGAAATTTCTTACTTCAAGGAAGTTATTAAAAGTTGTCTTTCATTTAAAAAAATTATTTTTTAATAATTGCTAAACAAGTATTCCTTTTTTTAATCTACATACACTCTTTCATGGAATTTAATATATGTATACTTGAATGTCTAAGTTACAAAAAAACATATCATTTGAAACTTAATCTATTATGCCTCTTGATAGATATACGTGTTTATCTATTTTTACTCTAATACAAATCTTCTATGGCAACAAGTATGTACATAGATAATATCTTTAATATTGCACACAAGTTTTCACAGATTTAAACATTAAAGAATTTCTACTTCAAACTTTAACTTTATGGCTCTAACCTATATTAAATATTTATCAACTCAAAATTATTCACGAAAAGAACGATAGAAAATTTGCCTCATTCAGGGAATGGACATGTGTGACGACTATAGGAGTGTCCTTTTTCAATGCTCTCTTTTTAGGTGGAGGTGTTTTAAAATAGATTCGTATCACGTTCTCCTCTTCCTCATCGTCGTAGGCATGATCACTAACAACTCTAGTCATATACTTTTCTTCCTTTAATGGGTTTTTAAGTAGGTCATAATGAGACTTACTCCTCCGTGTAGAGGGGAGAGACTCCTTATGGAATGAATATCCCGAGGGTAGGCGCGGAGAAGAAGGAACTAGGGACTTGAGCTCAGTACATGAGTTGTACTTTCGCTGAAACATATCTTTGGAATTAATAGAGTAATCATTTGGTTCATTTTTCTCATCCTGGGAGGAGAGAACCTCATTGGAGGAGCTCATAATGAACTAAGTACAAACGTCACTCACGAAGTCAATGTTTCATGGTTAGCACAGTTTCATTCATTATGTTTACCTCTTTCTTGCACACTCAACACAACATAATTTATTAGCAGATAGTTCCATAATGTCAATAAGTACTGCTTTATTCTAGGTAAGTAGGCAGCAAGTTCATATTCAGAGCGCTCGGACATGATCTACAGTCTTGTGTGTGCACGTACGTTTCGCTTTAACTTTTTTTCTTTTTTTTTTCTTTAAAAGTTCTCGGTTGCCTTGCATCATCAAAATAATACTATTTAATAATCCTACTGCTTTTTTAGAACGTTTGCCAAAATAGAAACAAACTGTGATATTAAAAATGAAAAATTGAATATAATTGATAAGAAATAACTTTTGTTTTTGTGTTTGATTTGGAGGAAAGGGACTGAAGGTTTTTATTTTTGACGTCATAGACAATTTTGAATATCTACATTGTCTTAAAGTTTCGCCATTAACAATAATCATCATATAATATGTAAATATGGTCACTTTTACTATGTTTCATATAGTCATTTTTTCTCATTTAGTACAATGTGTGCCAGATTTGTTTGGCTATTTGAAGAAGAAAAATAACTATCTACATATTTTGTATATGCTATGAACAACAAAATAAATTATCATCTGTCTATTTTTGGCACATTTAAAATAATGAATGCGGTCAATCTAATTTATAATATGTAAATATGTTTGCAACATAACACTACATAAAAATATTATTTTCTTATGTACATATTACATTTTTTAAATCAATGCTTACAGATATCTATGGTATAAATAGACTTATATTGTGTTAAAAACATATGATAGCAAACCATTTGTTACATATGGAACAAATATGCATGCATTTGTATTGTTTGTCATATAATCCATCATTGACCCTAATTCTTCTTTAGTACTATTACAAATACCATTTTTTTGTCAAAGTGGATTGAAGAAATTGAGGGTGGCACGAGTGATGATAGTAAAAGTTAGAAATAAATTAATTTCTTATACCATAACTATTTTAATTTATAAAAAAACCTAATTACTTTCTTATGTATTCATGGTTAGTAAATTTGTTCATTACTGTATATATATTCACGTGGTCAAAATTGCAGGAAAAATTTTTATATTCTTGCTAAGTGGTAACTCACAAAATTTTGCATTATAAAATTTGACAATAATTGTCATTGAGGTAGAAGAAAATATCATGATAACAGCATTGGAAGGAGACTTCATCACAATTATGGTATAATTCCATTCCTATGGTTTTTTTATTATGTGTTGTTTTTCTCTTTAGGTGTCTATGAAATTAGCTGATTTCGTTGCTTCTCGAATAAAATCTGCCTGAATTATAAATATTTCTACTAAAAAAATAAGGTATTATCAAAGTTTAATAGAGAATATTGTAATGCAAAAAGATGCACTCTACACGATAATTATGAACGATTGAAAACTAATATATCGTACAATACAATTTTTTACATTATTTTATACAAATTGTTTTAGTACAAAGTTGTATAAGACTTTCCTCATGATTTCCTTCTGTTATTTTGATATCGAACGAAATATAGTATAATTGGTAGATTGTTAGTTCTAAAATGCATTGAATATTTGAATTTTACTACTACTTGTGCTAAATTTGACTAATAGTAGCTTAATTAGAAGAAAAACTATAGTAGAAATATTAAAAAAAAATGTTTTATACCTATATAGCAAAACATATTGTGAAAATTAACACTAATAAAATTATCAAACTTATTATCATTTATCTAATACGGACTGATTGCCTATTGAAACTCTAACTTTTTATAGAAACATTGTAAGCTATTTTGGAGAAAAAAATTGTCCTTCATTATTTTTACGTTTATTCAATGTCAATATTGATTAAAAAATTAATTTTTCATTCCATAAGGATATTGTACTTTAGAAGTTAAAGATATGTATGGTACATACTGCATTAAAATGAAATAAAAATGCTTCTTGAAATTCTTAAATTAATATAAAATCATTATTAATTATTAAATTATGTAAATGTTATAATTATGCTAAAAAAAATTGAGACATATTTATAAGTAGTAATATTTAATACAATATTAATAAATTAAAAACAATTTCTGAATAGAGTATTAAAGTTATTATAGCCTACCTAATAACTCAATTTTATGTAGTATATAGACTGAATGCCAAAATAAATTTAAGAACCTTTACAAAATAAATATCTAATCAATAAAAATAAACATTAAAAAATGTTTACATTTTAAGTAAGTAGTTTAATAAGTATAATATATATTATAAAATATTAGATATTAAAAAAGAAAGTTCAAGATCACGATATTTTAATCTCCATAAATCAAGCTTGAAAAAAAAATGTACTGATAAAGTGAACATATTTCATTGAGTCAAAATGTTATGTTTTTATTAATAAACTTATGGCCTTTTGAGTAACTAATCGATGACCATTAAAGTTACTATAATAAGATATATAAATTTAATACCAATACTGCTTGAGGAATTGCTTTTCCATTCAAAAATCATCTAAACGATCATTCATTAAAAAAATTATTGAAGGAATAAAGAACTCTTTTGTACTCAAATGTCTTGTATATTTATTAAATAAGTAGGAATGGAAATGTAGAATTCATTGTTCCATTTATTTAAAAAGCTTATAAGTGTACGAGGAATTAACTTTGTCTTATATACTTTTCAATTTTTTTAACTTGTTCTTTTGATGTAAAGGCTTAAATTAAAAGAAAAATAAACATACATATACTTCTTATTTATTTTGAATGATGCTTAACTTATCAACTTAATTACACATTTTTAAGATCTTTTATACATCTTAACGATTCTTTTTTTTTTCTTTTTTTTTTTTGAAGTGAAGAGATTCTGTTAATAAAAGCGTTTGTCGGAAAAAAAATGCCACAAGAAGTATCTGACATTTTTTCATCGATTAAATCATCGATTAAATTTGTGTGTCATTTTCCACCTTACAATCAAAAAATGTTTGTGTCCATAGAACTTGATTATTTTGATAAGAAAAATATCTGAAGTATGAGCATTGAAACCCCAAAACATTATGAAATAACTACAATATTTAAATATTCTTGCATGTTCAGTAAAAGAAATTACTACATATTTTGTATTTTTCAGCTCCTGGTCATATAAGTAAGAGCTCCATTCGTTGTATAATTAAGATAATCTATAACTTTTTTCATTATTTAATCATTTATAAAAGTGTCAAAAAAGATCAAAATATTACTCGTATCTCAAGGCAATTTCAATGATACAGCCTTGATAAAACAAAAAGTAAAAATATATGTACATAGTTACAAAAGTAAAAAATAAATAAATATCAAATTATACAAATTAAAGAGTACACACTCGTTAAATGTATTTGTATAGACGTTTTTGATTAAATAATTAATACTCATTGAAACTCATTTATTTTTATTATACAAATGATATTTGGTGTTGTTTTTACTCAGAATGATAATCATACATTCTTATACTATAAAAACTTTGAGATTCATAGAAACAAAAAAGTGTTAACACTAGGTCTATAGGAATTTGTCAAATATTTTCCAGTTGATCACAAATCAAAATTATGAGAGTAAGTTTTATATCATTTCTATTTATGAAAATATAGTAGGAATTTGTTAAAAATTTTCTAACTATCTACAGACCAATTAATACATTATTTTTTAAACTACGTGGGGCCTCTAGACCCATATTCTAATCTTTAAAAAATGTTACCTTGTTTTTCCCATGGCCTTAATCATAAAAAAATAATGAAATGCTTTGCAATTCTCAATTTGATTTTACAAAAAATAAACAAACAAAAATTCGACATAATATTGAAAAATTAGGTTATAACTTTTTTTTTCAAAAAATAATTGATGTAATTAAATAAAGTAAAAATTATAGGACCATATCTTTATATTTGAGAGCAGTTTTGAATTCCCTATACACAAAAATTCTACTTCATAATATCAAATCATGTGGAATAAAAAATTACGAGATTAAATGGCTTACGCATACAAATGATGAAAACATATAAACTGAAAATAGCTGAGGCTCATTTAATTTACTTTATTGAACATATGAAGATGTATTACAAGTAATATACACAGCTGAGTATCTTACTCAGCAGTTTTATAGAATAATAAGAGTGTTGTAAAATGATGTTCTTTATCTGAGGTAATGTCCTTTAATATTCTTAGAAGGGTTTGAAAGTCAATTTTGTACATGAGGGTCACATATGCATTCTAATGACTAATGCTTGATTTCTAACTTAAAAAAATCATCATCATCAGGTTAGACGAGGATTGTACATTGTTCTAGTAAGGGAAAATGTTCTGACGAGCATTTTGAAAAGACAAAAGGTGAATTGCGACGAATAGTGTCACGGTTTATGTAATAGATTAAAAGTAGAAGCTGAAAGAACAATCTTTATAACTTTTTTTTTTAAAAAAAGAAAAAGGAATGTATGAAACCAAACTTATCCCAAGAGACAGTCAATGTCGACAATCAAAACAAGTTGATCAAGTACATAATATTTATTCATCCAATAAAGTTATTG
This sequence comes from Lepeophtheirus nordmannii, assembly GCA_963680855.1. Taxonomy (NCBI): domain Eukaryota; kingdom Metazoa; phylum Arthropoda; class Copepoda; order Siphonostomatoida; family Caligidae; genus Lepeophtheirus; species Lepeophtheirus nordmannii. The sequence continues at coordinate 33,846,968 of OY804518.1, read as the reverse complement.
GATTTAAAGTAGTAACATATACTATGCTAGCTATATCTATGTAGATACTTTATTTTGTGTACCATGAGGCTTTACGTATATGTACCATGTATATGTACAATGAACAATTTAAGTCCAATATGGAATATAGTATGATTTTATGGGGATTTTAGAGTTAGAATTTTGTAAATAAAATGAAAATTCTCCTACATATGCTATCCGATGGATATTAAGTTCAAAATAGTGAGCACATTCAATTCCTCTAAGGCAAAAAAAAAAAAAAAAACCAAATATTGCTTAAACATGACATTTTAGAATTTATCTGGAGTTTATATTTTGTAAAGACACGACAAATTAGACCTAAATAAACGTATACATAATTTAATTTCACTGGAAATGTAGGTATGTATATATTGGTCTTAAAACGACAGCCTGCGGCACAACGTTAAAATACTTACATTAAATTAGAATCGGTTGGAGTATAAAAACATGGATACCCCATCTAACCCCCTAAATCTATACTCTCCTGAAACTTTTGACTTCATAAACAACATTAAATGCAGCTTCCTATGTCTTCAAATCACATTTTGACTTCAAAATCAGCCTCCGACGACCTTGGGAAATCTTGGAGGCCGACACATTATTATATGTTCTATTTTGCTTTCATTCCTACTCCTGTTCCCCCCTCCCCCTAGTCCTCCTGAATGACCGTGATGTTCAGTTAAACAAACGAACGAAGAAAGGGACTTGCACTAATATATTATTAAATGCAAGTTTTATTTTTGTCATAAATATGAAGCAAAATATTGAATGTAAATTTCATATGTTATGAGAGACACTTTTGGAAGATCTTCAACTTGTTAAATGAAGAATCTTATCCAATAATCAAAATATACATGGATATAAAAGGTAAATAAAGTATAAACCTATCTCTAATAAACATTTGTCAAAAGTATCTATTTTGGCAAAGGTTGTATTTAGAATGCAAAACTTTTTGACTATCGATTTTGTATAAATACATAATCATTGGAGATTGGAATAAAATAAAAACTTCGAAAAATATTAAGTTTTCCTTAATGCTTGGATTCAAATAATCTGTTTCTTTGCTTGGATTTATTGTGTGTTAAATATATTGAAAGATATTCATGTTGAGCAGAAATTTGGATTTTGTTCAAGATGCAACAAAACAAAATAGATATAGTGTTTTAAACAAATAATTTATAGTACATGTAATAATTTAATATTTGTCGTTTCATTATTTGTATGATGTATCATAAGTTAATTTTTGTGATTTCATACCTTTTTTTGTTATGAAAATTACAAATTTTATATAACAGTATTATATGTATACCACAGTGAAAACTTGAAGAGTTTATTGGTACAATCACCATGTACATGCTGTGAATACGCAAGACTTTCAACAAACATGTCTAGATCTTTAATATAATTGTATTGATTTAAACCATGAGTACATAAATTCATATATGGATAGCTAATTCTTTTATTCAATAACTATTGAATAAATATTAATAAATCATAGTTTGCAATACGAATTAATAGAATATCTGTAAATACATGTCAATTAACCATGCATTTGCAGTTCTAAATTTATCTCCTTTTTGGTTCTATTTAGTTTGTTAATTTGAGTTAAACTATTCATAGTAATTGAATGAATAAATGTTCCACAGTGGTGTGCATAATGTGTCATTGACTGACTAACAGTTGATTTCACGACTTTTTTTTTTTTTTTTTGGGAAGGGGGGGGGGGGGAGTAAGGTTGAACTATACAAGAAAGATCCCATCATGTAGTCTAGCAATTGTTATCCATGTGTGGTTATTTAAAAATATCAAAGTATAGTTATAAAGTAAAGTAGCATCTATGAGACTAAATTTTTTCCTACAAGATGTCGCTTTTGTTGTACATTTATATACTTATAGTTGTCTTCCCTTGGCAGAATATACCTTGTTTTAATTGAAGTAATAAGATAAACTCATGGAGGCTGTATAATAATGTTGTTATAGAGTAGTTCAACTCCCATGGAGAACAAAAAAGTCAATTCTTGAACAAGTGTATATATTTGTACAAAATTGATCACGTGATTTTCATTTTTCCACTTTGCTTCATAGCTTTGTACCAAACAAATATCCTTTTACAAATTTATATACATTCTACTAAATGTTGCTAAATTTGGTGCTTATTTTTGATAACCTAATGCAGTATTATTTATCATTAGAAACGGAGGAACAAGAAGTGCTATAACAATTATGATTATATTTTCTATTTTATGTGCCTCATGGGTGTACTTCCGGTATTTTGTTAGAGAAATAGAATAAAAAAATATTCAATGGAAGTAATTTACACCCCTTTCCGCTTGTGACTTTTATTGTAATAATGGATATGTAATTTAATCAATGTATTTTCTACTTTTTTAATTATTTATACGTTTACAAATTTGTATAAATTGAAATGAAGACTTTAGATTTTTCAGGATGTGTCTTATTAGTAATTGATTTTGCAAAGATCAATGAACTTCTTGAATCAATAAGGACGTTGCTTATCAAATTGTCAAATAAAAATAGTTAATTTATTAACACACTCAGTAAAAAATATTGTTTTTATATAAAATAATCCCCTTTAATGCACGTTTAATTCGGTTCGAAACTTAATTTTGTGATGTTACTAGCCATAGATTTTGATATTAACAAAGTCTTACAACTGTTTTTTAAATGTGAGGGCCTGTAACTAAAACAGATTTGATAAACTGACCCAGTGATTAACTGATATCCACTATATAAGGGAGCCATGGTCTTTAAGCCTCCCTTGCTACTCTATCTTCGTGAAGCAGGTAGAATTGTCTATGACCGTATTACTGCAGGGTAAAAGTGTCTCAAAATGTGTTCCGATATTGAAACTATATTGAGTAATGCCAATTTATAAAGTTAATTATTGACAGCTCTATCGTATATCTATAAAAAAAACCCAATGAGATTGAATGTTGTTGTTTTTTGTTTTGTTTTTTTATATCTCAAATAAAATTGACTGTATCCTTCAAGTTTGAGTTATCCGACTTCTATTATATATAACTTTTCGAATTAGTTATTCTTTTGAATTTATAGTTTGCTTAGTCTATTTGCTTATATATAAAGAATAAAAAACAGGTTAGTGAGGGATTAACTACTGTATCATATCAACTCACATCCAACGTAAGGAAGAGCTTTCACCTATATAATAATGCTGATGTCGAAAAATAATTTTTGTGGATTGGAATAATACTATCGTTATACTTAAATACTTTCAGTAGAAGAAAAAAAAACTAATACATCTTGATGATTATTCAATGTTAGAGATATTAAATAAACAGTTTTTGATTATTATTTGTTGATAAATAAATAAGTTTAGGTGTTGAAAACTTCCAACAACATCTTTTTAATGTAAAATAAATTAGAAAATGTCATACATATAATGTAATTTCGCAAATAGGTATTAAAATACTACTATCAGCAAAAAAATACCAGGAAATTTGTTTTTAAGTAGACACTACTGTGACTGACATTTGTCAATATATTCATTAGTGTTTGAGATACGCGTTCTTTTGTGTACAGTTAAAATCGAATTTTTGATTTTTTTTTAAATGTCTGAAAAAGATGACTCAAATACAATTTAAAGAAAAAAGTTTAAATGAATCTGTATTCTTTTGAAATTTTGAGAATCTCTGGTTTATTTCTCGAGATACATAACCTATTACTCAATTTTGAATTTTAATAGCATATCTAAACACAGCAGTTATTGTTATGTAATTATTGACTTAATACTAATTTCGAAACTATTTTGAAAATTGGAAAAAACGTTGTCATATCACATCGAGAGGGGGGGGGGGGAGGGGGAGGGATTCTTTTTGAAGGAATGAAATAAATTTTGATGGTTAAATAATGATTTTTTGATTTCCGATATTTTTTGTCCATAGTAGTATGTATAAAGTCATAGAGACATTAGCTAGAAAGTTCCTTCGAGGTGATAATTACTTCTGATATTTGAATATTAAATGTGATTCCTTTAAAAACATAATTATATAAGATTAAGACATTGTAATATGTACCCTTACAAAATAATATATCATACTGGACAAACTTTTATTGCAAGCTTCATGTGTAGAATAAAACTAGAATCAGTATAAGTATAAAATATTAAGTACTCAATGTACTTATTGCTCAGTGCAAATAACTAAACCGTTTAATACCAAAAAAAAAAAGTATTTTTCTTTCACAATAAATCTAGAACGTGCTGATTTGATCTATATAAAACTGTCGGCTTGTCTTGTACTTCTTCCAAAAATGTTTACCTAGCATAAAAAAAGGTTTGTTTTTTCCTTTATACTAGTAGGGTTTAATAATAGGATAAATCATAGGAGCATACTGTGTGTCTGATAGGGATGCATAGATTAGTTTTCTTTTTTATATGGAATAAATTATTATTTTATTCAATAAGATAAAGAAAAAACGAATTAAAGGTCAAGCTATATAACTATGACAATAAGTGAGTAAATCAATTTTTCAACGATAATCTTTGGGAAAACATAAGATACCCATAAAATTACTACTTATTTAATAATTTTATCTTAAATTTGCTATAGCTTTCTTCAATTTTATGATCTATTACTTCAAAACGATAAAAATTTTCTAGAGTTTGCCAATTTTTTTCTATGCAAAAAATCTATGAGTACCTTTTTTCTTAGGATACCTAATATTTTGTGATAGAGTTGAAACCACAGTTTTATAAACTTATTTTATTAATATTAACTAGAAAAACAAGTTTTATATCCAAGACTTCTCGTATTTTCACAATTGAGTACAATAACTCGCAATACTTTTTAAGTAGAATTCATCAAGCATACAAATATGTAATTTCTCTAAGCCTTACTTACGTTTATTTGAGTAGAATTAAGTAATTTACTTATATTTATAAGTGTATGTAATGCACTTCCAACATATAAAAATCAATTGTTTATCATTTAATGTGCTATTACATTAGAATAATGGAGCTATAAATCTATCATATGCAATTAATTTATTTCATAAACTGCAAAATTCTACATGAAGCAAATTATATATACATATATGTATAACATATATTATATAAACCATAATCCACTCTTTTTCAGCTTACATAAATAGTCGTTGGCTAATCAAAACATGAAATAATATTGATTTTGTATTTTATAAGAGCTACAAAGAAAAACTACATTAATATTTTAATCTTTTACATAGGATTGACATTAAAAATTTACAAAGTTCTAATATAAAACAAATATATATCTACATACATATGTCGTCATTAATCAAGAGGGGAGAAGCAACATCAAAAATAATACAAAACAAAATTTTTGATCATAGTGTAAATAATCAATCAAAGTCATATATGAATCGAAAAATACTTTTTGTATTTGTGAGCATGGTGATTCATATTATAGAATGATATTTCCAAAACATTAATATCTCTCATATGAATTTTTTTGTTAACTGTCGATTTGTTTTCTTCTTTTGCCTCCAAATAGATTTGAAAAACTCAAATAAATTTATTACTAAGATGTAATTATTTCTGTACTAGTAACATAATAGATAATAATTTAGCTTTTGAAACAAGTACCATTATTGGTTATGTACCAGTTAATTTTGGTCCATTTTTCTTTTCTTTTTTTGAGAGGAAAAGGTCTAAAGGATGCAACAAAGATTGCTATGTACGTCAATTATTGTTATTATCCAAGTAATTCAATTGTTACTTTCTATTAGTGATGTAGGTATGGCTCCTATAATTATGATTTATAATTATGTCTTGAATCTTAAATGGATGCGTCCTATAGGGACACACAAGTCGTCCCACAGAACACATTTATATCAGATACGTTATCATTAGATATCAGCAATCTTACACAGCAAATATTTATAAGAATAATAAATTAAGTATAAATTATGAATGACGTCAGACTGTTTCGTGGATATTACTGCAACAATAGGTATGTACAATAAGGACTTAAAGGCACTTATCAAAATTTATTATGTAATTTTTGTGTGCTGTCGAGTTTTTTTTTTCTCACACTTTACCTCTTGTTAATGTCTTGAACGTTGATTAATAAGAATATTCCAACATTTTGAAAAGAATTGGTTAACTATCGACTTATTTTGGATCTTTTTTTCTTTTTTTTGGGAACAGAGTTGAAATATTTTTTAAATAAAATTAACAAATTTCCAAGAAACCTTAAGGAAACTTCTCTAAGTGGCTTTAAAAATGAAAAAAAAACCCAACTACTATATAGTTCCTTGCATGCCAAAGAAAAAGAAAACTCGTAAAGGTTTATGTCCTTTTATTTGTTGATCCCATTCTGATACCCAAATCCAGGGAAGTAATTCACTATTTCCAACATATAATAAATCTGAAAGAAATAAAGATTTATCTCCTATAAAATTCGGTTGCTATACTTCCTTCAGGTTGGCCGGATTTCATAATGATGACATTACTTAAAAACGCTCTATTAAGGACAAATACAAATACGTTTTATGAACAGTTGTATGATAACAACTCAATGAATACATAGTTATATACCTACATTTTATATATTATGTATGTAAAAAATGTAATTATATCGAATTGGACCCTCTGCTTTACACGTGTAGTATGTAGAAATATAACTCAATTACGTGCAAAGGAATGCATGAAAGGAAATCAAAAATAATTTCCCCTTAGTTTTCGAACATACTTCAATAACTCTATACCTGTACTGACAAAAAGAGAAGAAAATAAGTATATATGTATGTATATTCCCTACGGCTTTTTCACTAGCTCTTCTCTCCCAATTGTTGGCTTATAATTTGATTTATTATTTATACATATATTATGTATACATATGTATAGGTTATAAACAAGTAAAAGGGAGTTTAACAGACCCCTTCAATGCTGGAGTTCCTTATAGACTCTGTTGTAATCTGTTGAGTAGGTATTGTATGGACTGAAATTTTGTCTTTCCCCGTATCCAAGAAATACTTAATGCCGTACCTCACAACCAAATCCAGAATTTTTAAATCAGCTAGCTCATGTAATATGCAACGAAAAACGGATTCTGTACAATAATAAATAAATATTTTTATTTTTTCAAGGGTATGAGCATTTTTCCTTTCGAATAAGGAAAATATATGACTTAATGTACTTATAAAATGGATATTAAGAGAAATAAGTTATATAATTTCTTTAATAGAGTGAATCATAATATTGTCCAGTTTTGTTTGATTTTCATAAGTTGACTTTTTCGTCGTATAGATAAATCCCATACAAATATCTTGAATTTGAAGCAAAGAGTTGCAATATTGTTGATTTGAGATACCGGCAATTTAAGTTATCAAAATCAAGTTACATTATTCTCATGTAGATTTTACAAAAGATGAGAGTATTTCTTTTGCATATTTGTTAAACATGAAGAATGGTAATAGTATATGAATGTAAGTTCAAAATTACAATTTTATTAAAAATTAACTTGATACACTTTTGGCCGCGGCTTTCTATTCCTGGTTGTGTCCATAAAGAGCTTATGATAATCGCATACTCATTTATTATTGACGACCTTTCAATATATATATATATTGTATTTTGCGATCTTCTTTATGTTATCACTAATAAAATGTTTAGGTTTATTTCCACCTTAACCACGCATCAAATAGGTGTACAAACTATTATATGGCCTAAATTATTCAATCAGTATAGCGCACAGTATTTGATCTTCCATTCAAGTGAAAATCTAAATGAGTTTAAAAAATATTAGATTTAACAATCGACCTACACTTCCAAGCTAGTTAATTATAATTTGAGGATATTTTGTGATGGGCCAAAGTTTGCCGATATTTTTTGAAAATACAAAGATAATGATCAATAATTTTTAAGTAAAAAAATGCCCGAGGTGTAAATTATAGATTCACTCTTAAAAAATCCAAACGTGGACAGATTGACCATTTTTGAAAAATAATTTCCCTTTCTCACCCTTTTTTGACCTAGAAAAACAATATTATTTAATGTATAGGTAGGTAAGTTTATAACATAGATGTTATAATTTCAATGACTACTTGAAACTGATTAAATCATTTATTTTGTAAAAGCTTGAAACTTCACTAAAATTAAATCTTGTTATAGCCTGCACAGTACCTGAAAATTATCATTTGGAAAGGTTTTTGTACATCTTACCTTCTTTATAGATAAGGTCTGCTTTGCTAAGCTGATGTAAAAAATTATACAGCCCCCAGAGAGAACATGCTCGGCCTTATTTGTGATTATCTGTACTGGATTTTGTTGGCTTTGTTTTAATCGATTAACAGTTGATTTATTTTCCTGAAATAAGAAATATTAGAGCCCAACAATATCAATAATGAGCGAGCCCTAGTAAAAACAGAGGAACATATTTATCAAATTTTACACCCAGTCGAATGTATTTATTGATGGTTACACCTTATGGTATACAACTTAATATTATTGTAGAAAAATTTAAAGACTTTATAATTTTATCAAATATAAATAGAGTAATTTAATTTAATTACTTGCGTACATGACTTATTCATTTCAAATCTGATCCTTGAATGCATATGTAAATACCTATTTATATAATTAAAGCTAATACTTGGTGAAAAATATGGTTGCCAAAAACGTTTTATTTTAATAATTATTTTTGGCAAATAAAGATAAAAACATTATGTTCCTTCAAATGGATATACTTTAAAACTTTAATATTTACCCGGCTTCTTTCAATCTTATGAATTGTGCTTCTATTAAAGACTCACTTACTACATTAAATTGACAAACATCAACAAAATAATACATCGTAATAAATAACTTAAATTATGGTATATAATCTATATGAGAATATAATTGAAGGTCAGGTAAGATAAAGTGCATTATTTTTTTTAGATCTTTTGATAACAACAAGAAATGATACAGTGACTTAGTAGTTTTTCTTTACATCTTCAAATATCTTAATATATATTAATAGTAGAAATTTACTACAGAGCCCAAAAAATTTTTTGTTGTCTTTTCAAATTTTGTAAGGCTACCTTCACAAAAATCTCAAAATCGAATTACGGGATTCTTCTTGAGTTTTTGAAAAACAAAAGTTGAAAATAAATAACAAAAGATACATGTTACTAAGTAAAGAAACCTTTAACATGGTTCTACAAGCACAAATAGCACACATATAAACAGTTTTGTGTCTAACCCTTCAAAGCTAATAATTCCATATACTTAAAAAAAGCACACAGTCTAACAACTAATGAAATAATAAATATTGTTAGTTGAAATATTTACATATGATATTTATTCAGGAGGTACATACCTTTGTTTAAAAAGCCCAAGAGTGAAAATAAATCTTTGTGTTAAAAACCCTAATGAAAATCTCTTATAAGGGGCGAATATTTCTTTTGGCATAAATAAAGTTGGTATAATTTGGAACACTGATTTAAAAATAATGTATGAGTGATGGTATAAGTTATATCTAAAAGTATTTATATACGTAATAGGCATTATTTGAAATGAAATGATTCATTAAATTAAGAAGAGAGGATTCAAAAGAAAAAATATAAGAAAAAAGAAACAGAAGAATGGAAAAAAGAGACTCAAATATTGAAATATATTGTAGTTTTAGATTTACAGGTTTGTAGGCAATCAAGTTTCTTTTCTTTTTTTTTTCCTTTGGTTAGCCAGTAAGCTGGAAAAAGCAAAAGATGGTTCAGAGAAAAGTTGAGATACGAGCCGTATCTACTACTGTCACCGGAAGTGCTGATAACTTTTTTTAATGAAAGGTGAACAAATGATTTTATATTTTTTGACATAAAACAATATACTCAACAATCCTTTAAACAATTTATCTCCCTACCTTTAGATCTAAGTCATCCTTCATAGTACGTTCTCCTACCAACTTCAACACTTATCCATTTACATGTCTTCACTTTTACTTTCCATTAAAAAGTTATTCAAGTAAAAAACACATAAAACAATGACTTCTGATGCCACGGGTACTCTTCAAGTATCTTATATCAAGGCTCCACATTGATCGTTGTAATACATTTTTTTTGTGTTAAATTTATCTTATAAATTATAATAATTCCATTTGACTATCAATGAATGATTAAATCCACGTTTGTGCATAAATAGTTATTTGTCAGTTGAAAAAACAAAAATGTCTGTGATTATTTTTCATGTAAAGTATTGCTTGTATATATAAAGTGACACCATACAATAACTTCTATGGTAATAATACTGTTTGAGTTTTAATAGGTTTGAGTCATCTAATCTCGAAAAAAGAGCAAAATATAATGAAAATAATTAAATAATTTTACTTTGTGTGGAAAGATACTAACTTCATTTTTATTAACAGTAATTATAAGTTAGGAGATCACATGAAAGAAGAGGCAAAAATATGAAACTAAAAAGGAATTAGAAGCTATTTTATGGTTTGGAGGAGTAAAATTTAGCCAGGTGAAGAAACAAAGTGTTAAATAGTCAGAATATAATGTACTTATGTGTAAAAGAAATACACCAATTTTCAATATCTTTGTGGAAAAGGAGGTGGAGGACAAAGTTGAAAACACATAAAAACCAAATCAAGTACTTTTTTTTAAATAAAGTTCTAAGTCTGGATTTGGAGGAGGGTTTCTTTCTATTGATTTGTTCTTTCTCATTTTATAGTTTGGTTGGGCCTGTTATGAGGACACAACAATAAAAAACAATATTTATCGTTTCTACAAAATTCCATTACACATATTTTTAAGCTGTATTGCTATTTTTTACTTTAGTTGCATTAATGATACCCTGTTCATGTTTTCAATGCTTCAAAATATACTTACATGTTATGTTTCATACAACTACATATTATCTTTAGAAAAAAAAAAAAAAAGAAGGCGTTTAGCCTAAAGAAAACCATTTTAATACATACATTCATTATATATTTAATTATAGATCTCTGTTAGACTACAATGTTAAACTTATTATACACAGAGGAGAGTAGTTTATTTTTTATTAAAAAAAAACTTTAATACTTCATGAAATATATTCTTTAAAGGTTTTAGAAACATACAACAATCATTTATTAGGAAATTATACTAATTGAAACAATTGCATTTTTTTGACCGGACAATATTGATGTATATTTAAATTTGTTCACATTTACTTAATCTGTAATGTTATACACCTAAAAAGTTACATTAGTATACATATAGTTCCTAATATTAAGCCAATATCTACTTGTAAATATTTTAATAATTTCCATTAAGAAATTGAAAATCTACCCTTTTCCAAATTTACTTTATATTTCTTTGGTAGATGTTACTTGTTTCTCTTCACCCTTTCCTAGTATTTTGAACTGTTTTTATTTTATTTAAAGAACTGAACATATCTCAACAAACCCTTATATAATTAAAAGTCTAATATACAGGGAAATATACAATTTTAGTCTATGATTGGTATAATAATTTGGTTGTTTTTTTATTTGTTTTTTACGAGAGAAATTCAACAATTAGTTAGACAACTCATCCACACCTCAGAACTACTCTTCAATAATGTTAAAAAATTGTTCACAATTGACAATATCTAATTTGAGTTCAACTAATCAATGTTGAGACACTAATATTGGAATAAGTGTATTAGAAAAATCGGCAGTTAACAAAAAAAATACCATCCACATTTTTATGTTGATGAGATAACGCCGTTAAAGACAAAAAACACACACATCAGATTATCTTTTCAAAATTCTTGATGTTTTTAATACATTTCCATTCTTTATGACCATAATTAGTAAAAAAAAATAGTTTTACCTAAGAGATGGTCAAGACATAAAAATACATTATTTTTGTTGTGTTTAAGGCCAAAAAAGCAGGAAATTATATTCTATAGAATATACTTTCTATATATTCAGGGCATTGCAGATAGATTGGAAATTTTTTCTAATAGCAATATCTTGGCTCCCACTTTGAATTTTGCAATAAAATTTTCTCTTCTGTAATTGCATAAATTATTTCTTTCATATGAAACTTTGTTTACAGTTTTTCGTCAATAAATAAAATGGAGCAGGAGAAATGGTCGTCAATAGTCGTTCTAGCTCGTGTCAGAAGGACTGTAAAAGAGATCATAGAGGCCACCGGTCTATAGGGAAATTATTCGTCAAAATTCAAGAATCATTGCTTTGATCCGACTGAAGTCCCACCAGTTTTGGAGTCCAAGAATCTAGCCGGAGATATAGTTTTTGGATCTGTTGCTAATCCACATTTCATCGAGGCTGGACTTAAGATCAACACAGTTGAGTACCTAAAGATCTTAAAGGGCGTGTTGCTATCCTGGACGGAGGAAAAGTTTGGCTTTAACGATGTTTTAACAGGACCTTGCGCTTTGTCATGCCTCCAAGGCTACTTAGTCATCCTTATCTGAGAGGGTTCCATTTTTCGTGAAGGCTGAAATCTGATCTAGTAATAATCCAGATTTGAACCATTTCTATGATTACTTGTGGGACACCTTCAAGAAAAGGTGTACAAACACTCCTGCAGCAGTGTTAGCTCCCCCAGGTCAGCATCACCAAGAACTGTAGTAGGATCCCAGGTAATGATGCAATCAAGACTGCAGCACGATTCAGGTCAAGGATCACAAAGGTTATTGAAACTGAAGGGGGTCACATCAATTCGAAGTGAGAGTCGAGATATAGCCATTTGAAAAAAAAATCTCCATTTATCTGCAAAGCCCTGCATATCATATTATGGTAGCCATTATCAGCTGTATCATAACATAGAAGAAATACCAATATATAGCTTTGTCAGAGGAATATGTAAATATCATATTTCCAGTACAAAAGACACTTTATAGTTGATAAATTTATCTCTGCAATACCTGTATTATCTTTTTTTTACATCACTTAAGTCTCAAAATAAATGTAACATTCGAATGAAAATTAGCATTAATTCAAGACTATATCAACCATGAAAAAATTTAATGCAACTAAAAGCAATTATTTTGAAAAGGTTGATATTGGTATAAATTTAGAGACAATACGTTGCAACAAATCAGTTAAGTTATTTAAGCTTATTAAAATATAGTTTATTTCTTGATTTTCTGAATGATAATACAAAAAAATTTACATCACTTAATTATTGAGGTTTAGTGAAATACTAAATATTCATAGAATGTTTGTAAAATTAATCAGTCTTTCTTTTACATATCATTTTTTATAATTCATAGTGTTCATAATCAGTTAATTAGTAGGAAGGGTTTTCATTTATAATAACTGAAAAATATAGATACGCCTATGTAATTATATGATTATATCTTTATTCAAATATATTTTTGTATGAATGCAAAAAAAAAAATAAAAAAATAGGAAAATAAGGGTAATTTGCGTATGTGTAAGTATGTTAATGGAAAATCTACATTTCTTAATTTAAAAAAAATTACATCTAGATGTTGCTTATCAAAATTAGAATATAGCATAGCTTTTTGGGTTTTTGAGAGAATGGAGTTTCTAAATTGTTGTTTTTTATAATAAGATTAAATTATTCATTCTTTGAGAAAAAAAATAAATTTCCTATTATTCGAATTTCTATACACTGAATTTATAGATATTTGCCGATGTAACTCAGCAAATATATATGAAATAAGTGATATTTTATCATAAAAGCAGGTTGGATTCCTTTTTCGCAAAAATAAATTAAAATTAAATCGATTGAATTCTGATCATTGAAATATATTTACATTGATCTAATAGATGTTATTAAATTTAATATTTCTTGATAAACATAGAAATAGATGAACTTTGAGTTAATAAAGTACATATTATTTTGCTTTGGTACTAAGGTTCATAAAGGCTTATAAAAATCTTGAGATCGTGATTTATGAAGTAAAAATAGTTGGGAAAAAAAAAATTTAATTTTTTCTTTTTCATTCCTGACTGTTTTTATGTTGCCATTCACATAACAAATATATATACGTTAGGCCAGTGGTCTCCAACCTTTTTCTAACTGAGGACCGGTCAACGCTTGACAATTTTACTGTGAACCGGGAGGTTGAAGTATTAATAATAACAATAAACGTGAATCCACTTTCTACTCGTATGGAACTTTATTAGCACATTGCTCCAACATTAAAATGCTATTATAACATTAGGAAGTAATAACTTTATTAATACATTGCTCTAAAAATACAACATATTATGATACCAAAAACTGTCCGTAACGCTAAATCAATGGGAGCCCTGAGCATATTTCTTTACAACGAGATGATTCAATTAAGAATTATCAACCTAAAAATAATTAACAACTACACCGCAATATTAATTATCTTTTGTAATTTGCCTTTATACTTAATATTTTCTTCTTCTCCTACAGTCTGTAGATGAAGTAGTAAGTCCCCCTTAATTAGTTATCGTCTCAGATTTAGATAATAAATAAAACAGAAATAACTAATTATTTCTTTTGTGGCCTGGGGGTTGGGGACCACTGCATTAGGGTGTATCAAAATGACATAAGTTAGGAATTTGGTACCTCAAGATATTTTTATTCTTAATCTTAGTCAATTAAACATGAAAATAACCATTAAATGTACAAAAAACGTGTTTTTATTTGAAAATCTGTAAAATATCGAAAAATAAGAATTTTTGTTGTTGTTCCTTTAAAATTATGGAGTTGACTCGAAATACAAAGTTTTTATGAAACTAAATATTGTAGATTATATATTTATATATTTTAACATTATTATTAATTTGTTGTATTAATTTGCCTAATAAAACTTAGAAACAAATAATTAAATTGACACCTTTTGATACTATGTATAACGCACATATACATATTTATAATTTTTTTTCATATTTACTTCTCACTTTTTGAAACCATGTACTTCGGATATTATTTTTTATCATATTTTCATTATTTTTTTAATCTAAATAATAAACTCTATCATGCCTATTTATCACTCTGGACTACAAAAATTATATATTTAAACCTTTAAAAAACCTTTTATTGATTCAACTTTATTTGTTGAGCTGATTTCTTTGTATTTAAGTACACTTAAAGTATATTTATACATTTCTTTTATAAGAACTGAAATTTTCCTAATTTCCATGTATTCTTAGCTTGTTCAAATGAGACCTGTGACTTCAAAGATAGGGTTGTGTTATTTTGCTATATCAAAAATACTGCATGACCATGATTATCCGTATAAAAAGTTACATAAAATAATACATGTACAGTTGACAGTAAAATATATAATATTTTGACTGGAACAAAAGGCGCATCTTTCAATGATCATTGTTATATGTGTGATGCATATTTAGATGAATTGAACTATACAGGCTTATTAAAAATTATGAACAATTGCCATCAGAGTTACATGTCTTATACAAGCAAAAGAATGGATCGTCAATTCCATGTAACTTTAACCTTATAATATGGACGTTCGCAATCATCTATAGAGTCAATGAATGCATCTCCAGAGCTTCATCTTCAAATAAATATAAAATTTGTTAAAAAATGCATATGTATTTGGAATATTGAAATGAAACGTGCATTTATCTTTTAAATAGTTTACCAGTTTGTAAACCATTGTGTGATTTAATATATAATTTGTAAGTTCACGAATAGCATTCTCATTTATTTATTTTTTTAAATAGGAAAATTATTTGAATATACATAGTATAAAAATAAATCATTTGAGTATTATGAGTTGATTGTTATTGTTCTGTTTATGTAGCTTGTATTTAAATAGCAATATCATTTTATTTTTGTTATTATTTAGAAATGAAATGAATGTGAACCCATAAATCATTCCATTAATTTGCAAACAAACATTAATATATATGAACTTTCTACATATTAATGCCTTAAAAAATCCGTTTGTATGTTTCTTTATATTTATATACGTTCATATACAGCATGAGTATCCTTGTGCTTATATCATTGACATGATTAATTAATTTATTTTTCTACAAAGAAATTTCAAAATATAAAAGAAATAATTTATATTCCTAATTTTATATTTTACAAAATATGTGTACATATATTAAGGTGTATTGAAATGGCAAAAGTTGGAAATTTGCTATCAAAAGAAGGTTTTTTATTTTACATTTTACTCACTAAAACATAAAAATAATCCTTAAATGTCCAAAAGAAAGATCTTTCATGGACGCACAAGGTTTTTAAAAAACTAAATACTGATTGTATGCGTAGTTCCTGTTTACAATATTATTAAAAACACAATACAAAAATAAAATTACTATTAAATAAATCATGTGTTGTTCTGTGATAATAATGAAACAGTTCAAACTGTTTAGTAAAGGATGATGACATAATTTAGAAGAAAAAAAAGAATTTCATAACCATCACAAAATTCAAATAGCGACAACGTTAAAACAAAATACGTAACTTTCTATAAATTTATATATACAAACATATATAATATAACCTTAAGTATTTTCCTCCTTCATTATATACGTAATATATCGATCTATAATAATACAAATTTGAAATTATTATTTGTATACAATTAGAAAGTCATACTCATGTCTGTTGTAAAAATTATAAATATTTTCCTCATATTAGTTTAAATTAATCATAATGCTAATTATAAGCATATTTTCTATTGTTGTTTATTAATATTTCATTTTGTATAAAATTTACATTTTTTTCCCATCTGTAAAATCATTTTATGAATATTTAGAAACAGATACATAAATTAGTTTATTGAATTTGTTAAAAAATTTAAAAAAAGTATTAAATTTTACAGTTTAATGAATTATTTTTTTAATCTTTTAACAACTTGTTTCATGCAAATGATATTATTATTTTTACCATTTTAGTTCCTTAATTGCATGTACCTATAAAAAATATTAAAGGCTTTTTAATCAAATTAAAATTTTTTAATTATGTTATTAAAAAGAAGATGCAGCAACAATAATTTTTTTTGTTATACTTTGTTTTTATAACATTAAAAATAAAAATGTCAAATAAAAGAAACAATTTGAAAAATTAGAAAACTATACAATAATTAATGTAATATAATTTTTTTTAAATATGTGTATATTTTGACGTATAATATTAAATTGTTTAGAAAGCTGTAAGCCCATTATATAAAATTCAAAATAAGTAATAGTTAACTAAGGGGTTTTATTTCGACCTTAAGTAAATAGTGATACAAATTATGTTTCTATTGATTCCCCATTAAGGTTATATATATGTAGATTCCTAAGCATAACATTGGTGGAGTATGAAATTTACTAGAGACAATTTTAATATATTTAATGCAAATATTTACATACTAAATATATTATGTACTAAATTAAGAGAATCCCCAAGAAATTC
Organism: Lepeophtheirus nordmannii; assembly: GCA_963680855.1. NCBI lineage: Eukaryota > Metazoa > Arthropoda > Copepoda > Siphonostomatoida > Caligidae > Lepeophtheirus > Lepeophtheirus nordmannii. The sequence goes on along the minus strand of OY804518.1, from coordinate 33,829,631 downwards.
ATCTATGTCGCTAGGGTCAACGGGAATCATGATTGAGAACCACGGGTTTAATGAAAATTATTTCATTATTTCAAAACTTTTTTTTTTGACTGAAGAGAAGCACCCTACCTTCATTCAACATGGAGCAATTTTAAGATAGAATGTGCTTGTACAGATTATATTGATAAATGGGGCTCTATTTAAAAATAGATAACTTTTATTTTTCCTTCAAAACAACATGCAAATACATAAAAACGCTATGGAGAAAGTTAATTATTTTCATTAATTTTTTTAGAATTATTTACTTTATTCAGATGAAATTCTGAACATAATAATAAAACATAATTTAAATTTTTTGAGACATTAGATATGAGTTTCCAACGCATATTTTATGCCAATTAAAAAATACTGAAACAAATGTTAATTAATTGAAAATCACTTAAAAAATTAGTTGCATGATTATAAATAAACTTTTTAGCCGAGTACATGATCATAAAGATAATTATAAGGGGTGTACATAATTATAACATCGGTCATTTTGGAGGCATTAACAATCAATTTTCATGTGAGTAAAAAGCCTTGCCTCTCTAATTAAAAAAGTAGGGTTTTTTTTTCATTTTTAAATTCATTATATTCTTTGTAAATGCACTTTAATTTGTTATCTGTAACATCTGTGAAAATTCTCTATTGAACTTTTATTGGTGTATTCATTGACTATAATGCCCAAGATTATATTGTAGGAGTTCCCAAATTCTATCAAATTTTGCTCTCTACCTCAAATCTTTATGTCCTTAGAAAATCCTTATCTAAAAAATGGGAGCAATTCCTTAATCCCATCGAATGAAACGAATTAAATTCAATCTAATTAGTAGTATAGTCAAATGCATTGACTTAGAGTTTCTAAAAAAACTACCGTTGGAGAATTGCTAAAAGAAAATTTGTATTTTCATAAACGCATGGATAAGAATAAAAAACTATGTATGACAGATCAAAAGAATTTCAATCTATTTAAAGAGTATGATATCCTTATTCATATTCAAAATATACAGTACATTTATTTTCAATTGAAATTATATCCAACAATATTTGAATAACTGGTAAATAACAACCACAGAATTAAATTTTGGACTACTGTAAAATAATATAAATATTGATAGAAAATACAATATTTTTTGAAATTGAAACCATTCAAATTTTTAAAACCAAATAGGAAATTAATCATTGGCTCAAATCAATATAAGCAAGTGTACAAACTTTCAAATAGAACTCAGTCTTATCCCCTTAAACACATTCTTCCTAAAATAATATTTTATTTATATAATTCATTACTTTTCAATGTTTTATTCAACATTCTATATTAATTATACGAAGTATCATTAATCTATGTTCTTTGCATATTTCATGATAGGAATTAATGTCTTGTTTACTATTAAATTACTTTTGATGAATTGTTAACTTCAATAACCTTATTACTTACGTATTATACTTTTTTCAATCTTTTTATGCATTAAAATCTTAATCGAAAATGAAGCTCCTTTTGAAATGAAGTAGATACATTAAAATAAATTATATGTACAGAGCTTTGCAGATAAATTGGGTCTTTTTTTTTTCAAATGGCTATACCTCGTATCTTACATTGAATTTATTGATTAAATCGAAGGAAAATTTGTGAAGTAGTAGTAAGTGATCTTGTGCTTCGATTCATTCGCTGTAACTTCTTCCAGCTTCAATAACCTTTTTGATCCCTGGCCTGAATTGTGCTGCAGTCTTGATTGCATCATTACCTGGAATCCTCCTACAGTTCTTGGAGATACTGACCTTTTGGGAGCTAACACTGCTGCAGGAGTGTTTGTACACCTTTTCTTGAAGGTGTCCCACAAGTAATCATAGAAATGGTTCAAATCTGGATTATTGCTAGATCAGAATTCAGCCTTCACGAAAAATGGAACCCTCTCAGATAAGGATGACTAAGTAGCCTTGGAGGCATGACAAAGCGCAAAGTCCTGCACATATTCCACATTGTTCAAGCCAACCTTTTCCTCTATCTAGAATGCCAACAAACCCTTAAGATCTTGAGGTACTCAACTGTGTTGATATTAAGTTCAGCCTCGATGAAATGTGGTGGCTGATATGATGGAACTATCATTAGCAACAGCTCCAAATATCATGACTCCAGCCGGATTCTTGGACTTTAAAACTGGTGGGACTTCAGTCGGATGAAAGCAATAATTCTTGAATTTTGATGATTAATTTCTCAGTGGACCGTCGACTTGGTGGTCTTTATGATCTCTTTTACAGTTCTTCTGGCACAAGCTAGAACGACTATTGCCAACCATTTCTCCTGGCAGTAGTTGCTTTGTTGACGAAAAACTGTAAACAAAGTTTCATACGAAAGAAATAATTTATGCAATTACAGAACAGGAAATTTTATAGCAAAATTCAAAGTGGGAGCCGAGATATTGCTATTAGAAAAAATTTCCAATGTATCAACAAGTTTATCTACAATTTTTCTATTAAATGATTTCAAAATATACTTACATAGATATGTACAACAAAGATAAGCAAGCATGAAATATTCATAAAGTAAGATCTTTTATGCTTGCTCTAAATATTTATTCAATTATAATGAATAATAAAACAATTATATCAAAATATCGCACCAAAAAGATATTTCTAAATATCCTTATAAAGTTTACAAGTTCTGTAAAAGGCTGTTTACTGTATGTAAGTGAGTCGTTTATTTTACATATTAAGATATGCATAAAGATACAATGTGACGTTTATATTCCTATATACATACGTGTATAAGAGTAACTATATCAAATAGTTTTTGCTGATAAGAGTGTGATTGATTTACTTTTTATCTCACCATAACTATATACTATGTACAATATTCCTTTGCAAATATATTTTTCAAGGGTTTTTGAATGAAATTAATCATTGGTTACTTATTAAAAGGATACATACGAAGCAATAAATAATACACTTTATAGTTATTTTTCCTTATTTACAATTTACTTATGAATTATGTAGATTACATTCTTGAGCGAATTACAAACGATGTATATTTCATAGATGCAAATATCATATTAAAATTCGACTCTTCTGATTTATTTAACATATATTATAGATTAAATTTTATCTTTCTAATCCCAAATTATCCAATTTTCCAGAGTTAAGCCACCCTTCGATTATATCTTTGAAACATTTTTCGATTAATTACATACAATATACATTTTGTTACATACTATCGTTTACAGCTTTAATTTTTTATTCATGAAAATTTATATTCTATATATTGGTCTTTTTAAGATCCACGTTACTTATGGCAAACTTTGTAAGTCCAGCTTTACATTTTTGTTTCTGCATATAATTTATACTGTTGAAACTACTAATTTATATGTAGTAAAAATATTTTTAATTAAAATTCCAAAATGCGTAGAAAATATTACGCTAATATAACTTTAAAACTGTGTTATTTGCATCATATTGTTAATCAGGGCCAGATTGAGGTCTTATCTTCTTTGACCACATAAATATATATGTATTTATAAAATAGACTGAATATAATTTAAAATTAATAGAACCTTTACATGTCATAAATATAAATAATGAAATTTAAAAAAAAAAAATACATTCTAGCATGCAATAACCTTAAATAATGTTTCTTAAAGATAAAAAAAATAGTTTTAAATTGGAAAAAAAAATAGGTGTGATGCAGTTTTTTTAATTAAATATCATGACAAAAAAATTAACAAAAGACTTAGTAGCTCAGTTTTGTAAGTCTATATAATTAAATTCACTTTTTTTAACTTTTAAATATAAATTTAAGTAATTATTAATATAAAAAAATGATTTTAATAATGAATGACAATAGTTTGACACTCAAATATATATGATGAATAAATTTAAAAATGATAATCCTCTTCTAAAAGCATTAAAACATTACTTCAATAAATAAAGTATTTTTTTATATAAAAACTATGCTATTTAATGTATTTGAATGTAATGTTATTAGTCTTCAAAGTTGTACAGCCACCATTCAAGAAATAAGCGACAAATGATGAAAAAAAGGTGTAAGTAGTATTTTATTTTCTATATATCATTATTTTGGTTATTTTTCTTCAAATGGATTGGCTCTTGACAAATTACTATTATTTTTCATTTACTGTTTACTTTGTTTCTAATTCAGTTTACGCTAAATAGAGAGGAGAATCGATAAAATGAATGTTTTCCCTTTGAATAATTGAGACAATGAATCGTATAGTAGATTTTTTTGAATTGAATCATGACGAGGATTTTGGAAAAGGACTCCCGCGAGTATATTTGATAAGTTTTAGCTTCCATTATGAAAAATTGCATCATTTTCTAATCATTAATAAGTGATATCTTTTTTATGAAGCTCGCCCCCCCCCACACACACACTACAATATTTAACTATGATACATGTAATGGGTATAGATGTATAAAAAGGGCCCAAATGCAAGGAACGCCCGAGATGATGTCACAAAAAGTATGGTACCCTTGAAATAAGGCAACATTTCAGCCGATTACATGTAACTTATTATTTTGGTGTTTTATTTAAGAACTGATTATTATTTAGTGGGATTAAAAATTTGTAAGCGATAGAACTCTAAATTTGTAGCAACTAATGAGATAGCATTATACCTGAGTCATTTTTGAATGGACTCAGACTTGATTCGAAAGTTAGTTATTATTTAATCAATACTAATAGAGTATTAACTTCAAAATGTCTTTGTCGGAATTGCACCTCAAAATTACTACACCTTTACACTTAAGTGAATTCTATAATTCATATTACATATTAAGAAACACATATAATTAAATGATATGGTTTGTTTTTCATTCAACAGTTTAATTCATTTAAAACTATTATAAAAACTTCAAACAGTCAAAAGTAACAGATTTTGAAGAAAAAAGATGTTTATGTATGTATATAGTGCGAACGTCTTTTCATTATTGCTATTAAATAGCTCTGATTTAGTGGTTTAGATGCGTTTTTTGACCTTTTAATTTCTGTAAATAGTGTTTTAAGTGTGTATGACCCCTCATTCAGACTTTATTTTTGATCTACTCCTTGGCAAAGCCCGGATTTCGTTCCTCATTTTCGGATCCTTCGATGTATAAGGAAAGACACTTTTGTTTTTGTTTCTTTATATTTTCTTATCTCTCTACACCCTCGTTTTTCATCTCCATTATCAGCGATCAAGGATTTTATGCTAACTCGATTAGATAATTTATTTACTCCTACTTTATGGGTGGCTTTGTTAAATTGTAAATCGTTTATTAATTTTATAATTGCCAGTAAACGTTTGCAGTATATATATATATATATAGATGATTTTTCCTTCAATAATTAAATGATCACGTACATGGCTCGACATCCGTCACAACATTTACATTTGAGGCTTAATCTTACTTTGAGTTGAAATTACTTTGTTCTAATTTGAGTTTCTATATATAATATATAATTTAAGCATACATTTAGTATCGAATTCATTAAAAGTCTTAATCACATACTATTATATCGTTTCAATCTAGTACTGAATAAAAATATATATTGATTTAATGCACTTATGCATACTAGGGTAATTTTAGAGTCAAATTTAGATACTTTGCCGAAGGAAAAAGGCTCAAAGAGTTATTAGGATTGCATTTCTTACATATACTACCCATTCGAAAGGACCACAAAAATTTAGGTTAATAAGGTAAATACAATGTTAACCAAAAAAGACCAAGTCCTCTTAATAATTATTAGTTTACGTCTTATTAGCTAAAAATATATAATTTTATGACATTAATTTCAGTTAATACTCTGCCTCTCATCTATGGTATACATAACGTTATTGTTTATTGTTGATATCTTTATTTATATATGTAAAGGAAAATAGCAGCTTATAGCTCAGTAAAACGTCATGACAGCTCAGGCTGCTTCCCTCTCAACATTCATCAAATTGAAAGAGTTACCAGGTTGTTGTTTTTTTCTTCTTTTTTTACAAGCCCAGAGTGCATATTTTTTACATTCCTATTTATAGACAACAATAAATAGTTTATGTTCAAGTGAACCTCGTTTATCTTTTTGTGCTAGATGTAAAAAAGTTTTAAATTTGTATTAAAAAAATACTTTAACTTTTATCCTCATTCCTGGACAAGTGAAAAAATTCAACAAATTTCTACAATTATCCAATGAAAAGTTATAATAAATTATTAAATGTGTATCATAAAAACATTTTACTATCATGTTTCTATATAATATTTAGTTGCACCCTTAATAGTGTTGTACATAATTCTCGAAATGTATCTTAATATCGACCCCACAAAGTCTTGGTCTTATGTATTTCCTCCTTAAAATTAGAAATTCATAGAGATGAAAGATAAGCATTGTAAGCTCCCCAAAAAAAACAATTTCAGGATTTCCTAATGAATACAAACTAACTCATCATAATTAATATTAAATGTTATTTTCTTTATTCTATATCTTGAAAAAAAAACTTTGTGTTCTCGTTTTTTTTAACTCTGTAGTATATATGAAAGATATTCTTTGAAATACAAAAGAAAATTTACTGGTATTTTATTTAGAGTTAACAATTTTTCATAGAGATTATTATCAATTCTCTTTATGTAGTTATTTGAAAGGGAAAAGTTGTTGAAATAGTTTTATTTATCTTTGATCTTAATATTACATAAGAAATTAAGAGTTATGTCTTACCAAAAAGTAAAAAAAAACCGTTATTTTTTCATAGTAAATTAATAGAAAAATAGATTTTAATATATAATATGTTTAGTAATGTCTTCAACAAATGAGGAATCTAATCACAAATATACATATGTCTTATAAATACACTTAGCTATATCGGTACAGTTTTTATAATCTTTTGTATTTGAATATAGTTTTGATATATTTACTTTTATAATTTCAAAATGCACAAATTTAAAAACATTCATATAAATAATACACAAAATTTATTGCCATAAGACACAATATTTCTTAATCGTTAGAATAATGTGGTACCAAAAATAATAGAAGAAAAACAAGGCTAATATTTTACACATATGCAATTAATGTTTTATCATTAAAAAACAGTTGTTGTGGCTAATTGAATATTTCATTTCTTGTTTAATCCGTACACAATGCAAAAAATGTATTATTTATAAAAATTGACAAGCAGAATATGTGCTTGATGATACCAAAGATAAAATTCAATTAAATCTAAGAAGCAAAAATTAATACTTTAAGAACTGCTATTATTTTAATGACACAAAAACTACAGGGCTTAAAAAAAATGTTTTTATTGTAATGCCAGCTGGTGACCCATACTTATTATTATTTTTCTCTGAAGGAAGAAGAAATAGACACTAAAGGTTTGAATAACCTGATTTAAAATTAAGAAGTTATTTTTTGAATATCACGAGCTTCAGCTTTTGTATATGATAGTTTAAGGTCTTTTGGTCTTAAACATTTAAAAATTTAGAGATGTGAAAAAATAGCCATTCTCGGTGTGTTTAAAATCACACTTGGGATGACAACTTTTATTATTTAGTTGCTTTATCTCAGAGTAGCTTTTCTTTAGTACATTTAAATATTTAATTTATCATTGACAAAAGATTACTCTCTTCTAAATGGTCTTTCTTTGCAGTCATATTAATTTGTTTGAAGCTTTATTTAATCTGTAATAATTGTTTCGTATCAAATCGTATTTTTTAGAATTTATAATTTGAATTCTTTGAGTATTTTTACACTCTCTATGAATCAACTTTTGAGCAAAAAAAAAAAAAGAATCGATAGTCTCCATAAAGAAGACCTATTCTTTCTTAAATTTAATTTTAATCCCAAATATGAGTTTATATTTCATGTTTATCATTCAACCCTAAGACAATGTAGTCTAAAGATATAAAAGTTATTTTTTTTTTTGTATTTTGTTGAAGGGTTAATTTATTTTTTTAAAGCATAAATATTTAATTTATAATTTACAAAAAAAAATATTTGCTTCTAAATTATCTTGCTTAGCAGATATATTAATTTGTTTTAAGCCTTATTGGGTAGGAGACAGTTATATTTCAAAACATCAAGGCCGCTAAGAGCAACTTCTATAACTTTCTTAAAACTATTCAAAATTTGTTCGTTATCATTTCTTACAAGCAAATTTTAAATATAGAAGAGCTCAACATTTTCAAAAAAAGTTTCTATTGTCATGAATATTCGAGGTATTGATGTATCCATATAATTATAACTCCTTTTTCTATCTGAATTTACGGCACAACATAAGATTTTAGATGCACTATAGCCAAACTGCCAATGACTCTTCCCTTTTTTATTTTGTTATGAGAGGGCTTATCAAACTTTTACCCCAACTTTTTCATAGTGATGCACAATTTGAGAAACACTGCTCTATGATGTATGTGCCTATATGTATTTATAAGATACATTTTAGATTTACTTTCAAATATTTTATAGAGCTTAAATAAACCCAACATACTTAGGTTCATAATTAAAGAAGCCTATATATATGTATATTAAACGGTTAATATAAAATATGTAGTTAAGTACATAGTAATTTATAAAAGCTTTATTTTATACATATTCGTTACTATCTTTATTCTAAATATCAAAAAAAAAATTTTTTTTTCTAAATTACATACTTTTAATATCCGGATTTACATTTTAAATATTCGTATAAATGTGTTTGTATATAAGTATATAAATATACTTATATTTATTTATTTATTTCAATATATGTATATAATATGGTTTTAATGCATAGGCTTATGCATTTTATGAACATGTTTACCATGTTAGGGTATAAAATGTCGTGTACATATGGCTGGCTCAAAAAATTGTCGCAATATTTTTTATAAAACTACATTTATTCAAACTTCATGCTCCTAGGTCATTTATTCCTGCTATATACATAATTCAATACATTCATTCATAAGTTATAACCCAGGTTATAAATGATTACTGCAATGTTCAAATATTTGCATATATTGTCAAAATCAATTGAGTTTCTATATATATATACATAAATACAATCGGGAACACTTTACTCTTCAGGCATTGTTCCTTTTATATATTTAAGAGTTCATGTCAAATTAGAAATTTATATATCAAGGTTTAGGCTTCTCTGTTTTTAATTGAAGCTCCAAAATTTTATCTATATAATAAAAAAACTTGAATATGACAGAATTTGATGATTTTTAGTAGAGAAGCTTTTACTCATAAAAAAGTATATGTGCAAATTTTAGTTTGCTAAATTCAAGTGTTCATGAAATAAGTGTAGTTTATTGAAATTATATTATCTTATTTAACCATAATAGTTGATATAAAGTTGATTAACATGTAGGAGGGTAAATAGAAAATTGGCATGGATGAATGTTAGAACCATACAAGAAATGGTTGAAAAGTGCAGCTTGCTCCTCATAAATTCTTGCTTCTGACTGCTTTCTAATAAATAAGCAAACTTGTATTAAGTATACAACCAGGGGAAACTGGAAACGTGACTGCTTAAAGCAAAGGACCTCTTAAACAAGGTTTGCTTTTTTATTTAACAATTACTGAGTGGAAAATAGACGATAAGAATATACATGAAATACAAAATAAACTATATTAAATAATATACATATATTTACAAATTTTTATAAAATATGTACAAAAATACAATGAAATATATTTATATACCAAAATGAAAAATAATTTACTATATTATTATTTAAAAAAGTTCTGAAATTTTCGTTTGTTCAGACTGAGTAACCATATAAATACGTGTCATCTGTGATTATAATTTTATAACAGTATATAACATATTAATATTTCTTTGAGCGATCATAACTGATTCAATTTTTATAATGCATCACTAGTTTCGTTAAATCTGTCTCATTCATTAATTATCGGATAGAGAGAGGGAAAAAAATGTGAGGAAAAAACATGTATTTATATGCATGCATACATATGGTATTTTATTTATTGCACCTGAATATGTATTCAGTCTGAAATCACTCAATTATACACGACCGATCGAGTATAAAAATATAAATGGTATGACACTTATCAGATCCTCTATAAGTGACCGAAGTTATTATCTGGAATTATGAACTAATTATTCTATGTCAAGCTCGCAGCATAAGTTTTGTATTAAACAGTCAGTAAATGTTTTAAAAAGTGACTGTTGAAGCAGGTTATTCTGCATTAGGTATGCATTATTTCGGGCAGGGAATTTTCTTGCTTTTGTACTAAATATAAAAAGCCTTCAATCCTAGGCATTTTTTCGCGTGTGATAATTGGCAATCTGAATTTTTATTTTTTATTTTGCAAATATGTTCTCATAATTCCTTAATTCTTGTGGGGAGAACATATAGAACTAACCACGTGTAATGGAGTAATATACGCCGTCTACATACAAAAAATAACTAGTCAACGAAATGCCTTATCGAATAAACTCAGAACCCTTGAAATAATATAATTTTCTGATAGGTATGCATTTGTTTTTATTTCCTACTTCCCCCTCTCAAAGAGCGCCAATGCCTTTCTCTGTAATAAGAGTAAGAGAATAGCTGATATAGTAAAATGACATGACAGCTGATTTTGCTCTCTTTCCAAAAAAATATCAAAATATCTGGGTTACGATGTCAATTTTTGCTTTCTTTTAATGTTTTATATACCGACAAAGCTTAGGATTTACAGCTCAATGAATATAACCACTTCAAGCTAGAACACGGTTTAAACAGGTGACCATGAGACCAGTTGAGGATATGGTCTTATATTTAAGTTGAAGTGTACGTTCACAATATCATTACTATAAAGTATTTTTATTTATAGATGTGCACATGTCATTTTTATTGTTCACTCATTAATTTTTGATAAAAAAGAGTAAATATTTGCTTACTTTTTTTTTTGCTTTCGTATCCATGGTTTTATTTGTTTTCTTTTTTTATCTGCCTATAAGTAGGTAGACTAACTTACTTTTTTTCTTGTTTCTAAACAATCAACTATATTTTTTTAATATTTATGCATGTATGTATAAAAACGACGTTTTTTAAACTTTTATAGCTGCAACCCACAGCAGGAACAAGAGTTTCATATCCAAACCCATAATACATGGGCATCAAACGACCAATTTTGCTGGTAGTATTTCCTTTCTTTGATATAGTAACCAATTTTGCGACAAAGTAAGTAATTAACTTTTTATAGTTATATAACACAAAGAAAGAAAAGAAAGTAAAGCTGTTGCTCAAGAGGAAAAGTAACCAGCTACATATAAAAGTTCGTTACTTTAATATCTTCATAAAAAGTATAATATTAATTTGAATCTTGATTTTTTTTAATATATCATATGTAAAATTAAAAGGTTTATTATTTACAGGGTAAATCATTGAAATGAGTTTATTTCAATCAAAGATGAGACTGATGAAATAATTGAAATATTTTTAGTAAAGAAATAAGAGTCATTTTTAGCATAACAGAGTCATAACTGAAGGGGAAGTAATCAAATAACTTATCCTCAAGCAAAAATTTATATTAGTCCATCAAGTTGCAAAAATCATACTAACAAAACAAAAGCCATTTTGAGCAACGTTTTGGTCGTTTCATAGGATCAATATTATTATTTTTCAATAATTTATACCATATCAAATATAGATTCATGGATCAAATATTTGCTATCATTATTCTATGAGTTCTAATTTACTCACAATATAAAAAAAAGTTTTTTTCTTTTGAGACTTCTGATGTTTGAGATGCGTTTTACAGTTTATCAGATGTGTTATAAATGCAGAAACCAATTAGAAAGAATCATATTTTATATCATATAAAGTAACATGAACTAAGAACTCAAATCAAATAGATGTTATAATAAAGTTTATGACATTTTTTTTTATTTTAAATTATGATTCATTGAACTATAAAACATCAGCATTTAACTTCTTATTTTTAAAATTGAGACATTAGATGTCATTTACACAACTTGTACTGTCTTTTGCACTATTACATTTTATATTTAAAAGACTTAAAACAATGCTAAAAATGGTCAAAGAGGCCTCAAAAGGGTTTTTAATACTTCCACAATAAAATAAGTTGGTATAGTTAAATAAAATGGTTACTCTAAAAAGGAAATACATTCATGTAGCAGTGTATTTAATAAAATTCTTAGATATAAAAGGATTTATAAACTTTTACACAAAGGGATGACTAACAGCTATTTATCTGTTTATCCAATTTTGTTTTTTCTTTTCCTTCACATCTGTCAATTTTGAAATTGGATGACATAAGCCTATTTAATCCTACAATAGTTGTCTATATTTATTTTATTTACATAGTTTTTGCTTTTTGTGTACATACCAACATATATTAGCCTTGATACTTATTTAAAGAAGACTATAATCAAAACCATTTTACCTGTGCAAGGAAAGAAAAGTGTTCTACATTTTAGATTTTAAAGAATATTTTAAAAAAAAACATTAAGTAGGGAGAGGGGTAGATTGTTGGTATGAACTTCAGTTTATGGTATGTTACTCTACTAATATAAGTGATACAGCTCTGAAGTACTTTAGTACAGAAGTGGTCTTGTACAGTTGAAAATGTAACTACTAATTCAACAAAAAAATATCTCTTTCAGGTTTTATAGGCACTTTTAGCTCGGACAAGTAACAGATAATGAATTTAACATCTACCTAACACTTAATATAATAGAAAAAAACGACAATAACAAATAAAAAAAAAAAAGGAAAAAAAGAGGAAGAATATTTTATTTAGTGTTTACTGTACATGTATTAATTTTCACCAATTAGCCACATGCAAATCTTTGACTTCATACTCTAATATTTAACTGAATACTTGATCGATTAACAATATTTAATCCTTAAATCACTTTACAAAAAAATTTATATTAGGTTTGAATTTCAGAAGAAAGATAATTAAAATAGAAATAATTACTCCCAAAATATAACCTCCGTAACAGAGTCACAGCTTAAGACTGGGTGTACAAAATACCCTCAATGAATGATAGCTAAATTTCGTTGGTTGTTCCTTGAAAGCACTGAATTAACAATTTGTAGTAAATGGCAAGAAAATTGAAGTGTATCAACTAGCCTTGCTCTACTCCTAACCCTAATACCCTTAAAATGAACTAAAACTTATCCTTGTTAATACTTTCAAAGATCAGTAATGGAATAAAGAATATTTTATTTCAGCTCCAAATAATTTTTATCGCCCTTGAGTTTCAAGTCACCGAAAGGGCGCTCGTGAAAGGTATTGCAAACATTCATGCCCAGTTATATTATTGATATAAAAATATATTGAAAATGATTATTGTCTTATATATTCCTTAAAAACTACGCCTCTCATGATATAAGTGACTCTTTACCCATCTTTGTCAATGTTTAATATAATTTTTGCACATTGCTCCTAATAAAGATCAAGTATCATCATATTGAATAGAAGACTGGACACAAACTACTTCAAAAGTTATTGTATTATTTTAAGATAATCTTAGATAATACAATGTCGAAATTAAATTCATTGAAGGGTTTCATGACATTAAAACACTTTCTTTTTTTTTGTTATTTTTAGAACGTGAATTACCTATGACTAAGTCCCAATTAAATTTAAAATATTCTGAAAGATTGAGTGTTATATTTAGATAATGACTGTCTTCTCAAGTTTTCACCTCTTATTTAATCTTATAGAAGCTCAGCTCCTATAAATTAATGACTAAAAACTCTATTCAATATTATTAAATTAGGAATAATTATTGTATCAAATAAAAATAATTAAGAGTTTTATTAGGCAAAAAAATTTACTTGTAACAATATAATATTGAAATTTTAGCACGTAGTTTTAATAATGGACTGGAAATAAACAAAGAATTATTTTTTGATTATTTATTCAACAATGAGTGTAATTTCTTTAAAAATACATGAAATAATTCAAGTATAAGATAAGTTATTTAGGTTAAATTTTTATAAACTAAAGTGAATGACAGAACTTATATTGGTTAATTTAAAATAACTAACCATATTTTGAGTATCATTGATATTTAAGAACATACATAGAATGATTTTTTGATTTTTACTTTGGATAACCCCCCCCCCCCAAAAAAAAAAAAATAATAATAACAATAATAATACGAGATATATTGTCAAATAATTTTCTTTGAAAGAACTTCTAGAATATCCTTGAATATTTGGATAGGAATAACTTTAAAGATATTGTCTAGAAACAACTATTTTTTTTTTTGTAAAAATACTACCCATAGTTTAAAACATCTACTTATAGTTGTATCAAGAAAATTATGTTGATGGAAAAGTTTTTTATGTAAAGTTTATGCATCTAAGAATATCATAGAAAGTTTATGTGTTTATTTAAAATTAAATTTTAGTAACACAATATTTGTTCTTGAATTATGTGATTTACATGCAATAAAAAATATTAATAAAACTTTTTGATGAAACCATTTTGTGTCTTTTTATATACTTTCTAGTACTTTTTTTAGGTAAGTACATATGTATTTTTATATACCATACTCATTTTTAGATTAACAACCAGACTGTTCAAATAAATGTTTCATATTTTTCTTTAATAAGTAATTTTTTATTAGCACATAAAAAATGTAAATTTTTAATTATTATTTGAATAGTATTTACAAGATTATCAGTGTAAGCCTTTTTTGAGAAAAATGTACTTTTTGAAATATTTTTATTGATTATACATACAAACTCTAGTTCATTAATTCTGTTACATTTTTTTCTTGCATCGTTACTACTTTTTCATCATAAATTCTTACTAAAAAAATGCAAAATTAGATTTATTTAGAGCGCTAAAAACTATCTTCAATGTCATACATGATATTATATTATACTAATTTTAAAAAGCACAAGTTTTTGCAAAAATTAGGCTTGTATTTTCATTTTTTTATTAGTACTCATGTATATTAGGCATATTCAAGTTTGACCTTTTTTCTTCAAAATATTTAATGCAAGATGGTATCATTCCCATTTTTCATTGTCTAAACTAACTAAATATACAAGTTACTTTGATTTTGAATCCTGACTATGCCTGCCTGAAGGGCTATGTAACTTTATTGTTGATGTTTTTCAAAAAAGCTGTAAAATTTGAGATATTATGTTTGTATGTTTTTATTGTAACTTCTGAGAAGTTGATGCACTCTAAGTAGTACCAAATTAAATCTAATAAAATTTTTCTGAATATAAACAGTTGTAACAACCTGTAATACACAAATAATACAGACACAAAAACACAAAAAATTAACTTGACAAGTAGGATGTCACTAATACATCCATGTATTGTCACTTATTCACACTTGCTTTCCAGAAATTATCAAATTTGTTCCGGTGAAACTCCACAACTTGTAGAAAGCAAAGTCACTCATCTGTTTAATATTTCCCTTAGCTAAATACTTTTTAGGTCACTTTTACTGACTTCATCAACTTCTCTGTTTTCCTTTTATATTCAAATTTGAATAGATCTAATGTATATAAAAAATATATATAAAATGAGGGCGTGCATTCTCCTTGTTTCTTAAATTTGTGTATCCGTCATTATTATCGTTATCATAACTATAGGTAACTTCCTAAATGCATATTTTACATGACTAAAATGCCGATATTACATTTTCTTTATCAAATAACATTTGTATCTATTGGGTGTTATTGAATCCTTGTGGGATCAATGGTGAAATATCTTTCAACATATAAGGAAAATTCACTTTACTCTTTTTATTGTATTCCAATCACCATAAGAAGTAATTATATTTGGAAAATATTAGTTTTTTTAATAAGTTAATTTTTGTTTCAATGTCTATACTATTATATTTTTTTTAATAAAAAGATTAATTATTTTTTATGCTGATTCTCATTTTTAAAATACTTGAAATAAATTAAATTACAACAATAGAAAAGAAAATCTCGATTAGTTGATTATATTGCTAACTAGATTTAAGAATACTCAATTTAAATTTCATGTTAGACAATAGTTAATAATAACTATTTAAATGAGATCTGTTGAAAGAGAAACTATCTACATAATATATCTAGTGTGATGTTTTTTTTTTTTCATTTATATTATTATTTTAAACAATTGTATTCACAAAAGGGAGTATTTTTTTTTAATTTAATAGGATAGATAATATTTTACTTCCTCATATTAAAAAATAAAATAATATTCTGAATCACAAAATATTTGTTTAAATTTTTTTTCAAAATATTAATTATCCTCAAAGTGAGCTCTTTTGAAAAGAGTGCAGTGAATTTTACTGAAATTATCTTTCAAATTTTTAGAGGAGAAAGAATATATATTATGAGTTTTCGAGATTTATAACATGATTTTTTATGCGTCTACAATCAATGCTCTTCCCCCTAAAACTGGACTGAATAGTATGTACTCTAGATTAGAAATCCCTTTACTTTGATATTTTTAGTTTTTTATTATTATAATAATATTTTATTTAAACTTATACTTCTGTTTGGAAAAAATTCAAGGTTCAAAATATATACATAGATTAAACTACACAACTTATTTACAGTGAAAGAACGAAAATATATACAAATGTCTTGTGTTGCTCTGTAACAATCAAAGACTTTTATAGAATCTAAATCATGACTGAATAACTTCATTTGTATGACAAAATAACGGCTAGAAATACTAAATTGTTTATTTATGTAATTATAAAATTACTTTATAAATATTTCTCCTGATTTACAAGTGTTTTTCTCTAATAGATTTATGCGTTCGAATCTAAGAACAAGTTGACTCTTATTTATGTAATCTTTACTTTAGTTAAATTATTAAAAATAAGAGTTTTTTTTGCATTCGTCAGCAATTAATTTCATTCTTTATATATATGTATACGACAGATCAAAATGTATAATGATCGCCAAATACTACTTGAATAAAGCAACATAATTTCACTATAATAGATTTTCAATATATACATATCTATGTACATTTGACGGTCCATAAGTTTTATGCAAAGATACTGCAGGGGCTCAACCTATTCTCTTCGTGGTAAATAAAAGCGTCAAAATAAAAGTCATAGTTGAAAGCAAAGGGCTCAAGGAGTGGACATTTTGATAACTAATTAACAGTAAGCCTAAAAATAAAAGGGAAGCATTTAAGTTCCAAAATCTTTGCAACTTTATTTGACAACAACTAAGGAGTTATTATTAATAGAATCAGTTGACTCTTACAACTTGATGACAATCAAATGCTTCAAATCTTTTAATATTTCTATCTTATATCACAGGCATTTACCTTTATTTATATATGATCCATTTTGGCTGTAAATAAGATCTATGATTATGCCAATTAATTTATTTATGTAATGTTTATATTTTAAGCTTTTGTTGATATTTTTCATTGTTTAAGTATATAAAATAACAGTTACAAGCTCCATTCTAATTCTTAGTGTTACATAGAATCTTGCACAACAACTTGGAAAACTGGTCTATCTATAAAATATGATCTAAAATGACATGGTAAAAAAATTGTTTAACTAAAAAAGTTATCAATAAATTAAAATATTTTTTATTTAATAATTTTATGCATAGCTTGTTCAACATATTTATTATTTTTTTTAAATTTTGCTGCTTTCTTTTTGTAACTTTAAATAAAATGGAAAATAACTTCCATGTTTCCATTTATTATTAAAATAAATGTTTTATTACATGAAAACTACATATCCCACACTAAAATTAGTGGAAACGTATGACAGCTAATATTTTAAGTCAATTAGAAAAGGCAAAAACTAAAAGTTTTCTTTTTGTGGGAACTTGCCCACTCTTTCCCTTGAGTCATTTAGTTCAAGAGTTACTCAGACTAAAAAAAGATTTTCAGTTTGTATTTTAGACTAAACATTAAACATTTGTATTTTTGATTCTACAGGTTGGGGACTAATTATCTTTAAAATTGGCTTTCTTAAAAGCATTAAACTCACATTCAAATTTTTCAATTTATGTACTACAGTGTTTGAATTTCTTTATGTCTTAGGGCCAGTATCTTCACAAAAACTGAATCAAGTATATGAAGAATTTATATGTTTTAAAGTACTTATGGAATTATGAAAGGTTAAAAAAGCCATAAGAAAATATCAGGATTTAAATAGAAAAGCTTTTTAATAATAAATCATCCTCATCTTATAAAATCTAGATGAATCATTTTACCATGACTACATTTTTTAAAAAAAGAAGTGAAATTACAATTTTTTTAAATGTCTTTGTTAACCCTTATAAAGCTAGAGTCAATTTTGAAGAATTTTTCTTTACTAATGTTTGTGCTATAACAAATTTATTTATTTGCTAAAAAAAGTATTTAAACAACAATGTATGTAATTTAAAGAAAAAGTTGAATAGAAAGATTTAAAACTGCTCAAAATTACTTAACGTTTAATAAATCCTCAGAGTAGATTTATATCCTATATCAATCAATCTTAAAAGGTTTACAGATTAGTTATTTTTGTAAAAATATTACTCATATTTAATACAAATGGACAGAAACTCAAAATATTAATTATAAAAAGTATTATAGAAATGCTATTAGCTTAAAAATTCATATTTTCAAACGTCTGTTTAAACTGACACGAAAAAGAAAAATTTGTGTTTACAATAGCCAATGCATCTTGAGTTTTTATTTTCTTGTTGATATATTGATCCTTGAATATGTATTATTTAAGTACCTAACTACTTAAAGACTAGGAGATATAGTTATATATATTAAATTTGTTCAACTTGTTGAAAATTGTTTAACACGCGTGAATAAAAATTAAAATGTAAAGAGACAAATAAGACTTTTATTTAACTGCAGTCCTTCAATATTTGGCTCAGTTATTAGAAAGGGATTTAAATCTCAATATAGTACACAAAAAGTGAAAAATTTATGTATAAATATAAATTTCTATAAATCCAAATGAAAATAGCACTGATGTCGATGACCCAAGTATCAATAACTTATGTGGAAATGAACTCGTAGCTCCAGGAAATGAAGCCGTTATTCAAAATTCTAAATGAAAGTTGTTTATAAATTGTATCCCTCTAAAAAACTTAAGTGTTGAAGAATCAATGGTACAAGTTGAATGAAAAAGCAAATATTTCATTTTTTGATTTTATGGATGTAAAACATGTTCATTGTATCATCTCTCAGCCTTTTCTCTAAAGAAATAAACAAAGGATTGACATCAGTAGTTAGTTAGCCAATTTTTTGCAACTATTATCAGACTATTTTAAGTTAAGTAGTAGGGATAGGCTTATAAATCAGCGTTAAAAACACTATTAGGATGTAAAGTTTTATAAAATAAAAGTTGATTACATTTTTTTCATAACAATTGATGAAATAGTGCAGCTACTCTTGACATAAATCCCAATGTTTAAGCTAAACAAACCTTTTATTTATCTTGAAATGTTCAGGATATTGCTTGATGGGTAATTCTCTAACATATACGTAAGTATACAAGAAATGGCTAGAACTGATATAAAGGAAATTTGATGCTAATTGAAGGAGAACTAATGTACACGAGAATAAGAGGTATACATTAAGGAAGACAGAATACCTCATTTCCTCTTATTTTCTCCTTTAAAAAAAATACTACATATTTCCTATGTATGAGCTTATACATACAGTGGAAATATATACAACAGTTGAAATTAATTGAATGTGAAGGATAGAAAAATGTAATGTACCATCTTAAACCATAAGTACCATTTTAAAATATAAGAAGTAAAACCCCTTTTTCTTTTATATAACTTGTAGGTCTGGTTATCTATCAACATATTTAATATAAATTTATATTTTATAATTTTGAAGTACTTATTGTATCTATAAGTGGGTACAAGAGTAATTCTTGTATTAATTTCTATCTATACTCTTACCTTTGCTTTTTAATACTGCTTTCTTAGGTGACATAAGCGATTTTATGTGCGATTTTATGTGCTTATATTTCTAGAATAAACCTTAATGGAAATCCTAATTTCAAGATTATATATAGTGTATACGCAAATAAACAATTTACTTTTACAATTAATTAATTTCTATTTTAAAATAGAAACTCACCTTTAAATGATATTCTAATAGAATGTTTTAATATGTCAAGCAAAACTTTGGAAGATTGAAGTGTAGACTACTTTTTAAATAATAATCTATTTTATCAACATTTTAATAATTAACTATTATCTATTCTCAAGAAATGTTTGGTATTAATTAATTTTTGGTTAAAAAGCTGCATAAGATTGAAAATGTTTGTACATTAACAATTATATAAATTGTTTAAGTATGTATAATTACAACACTACCAAAATCTATTCAATATGTGGCATGAAAAAATAATATTCATCTAATTGAGTTATCTTGAGCTCTCATCAAACAAATATTATCAAAGAAAGTCAAATTAAAAATCTTAGAAGTAAAAAAAACCTAATAAATTTTATCGGATTATTTAAATAAAAGAAAATCTATCAAAAAGATTATAAATAAACTTGTGAAATTTTTTATTTGTGGTTTAGTTTTATATATATATATATATATATATATATATATATATATATATATAAAACAAAAGTTCTTTATGATTTATTACGTTATCTTTTTTTTAATATATATATATATATATAACTGTATAACTTGATTAAAATCTCAAAGATTAAGTTTTGTTTCAATATTTAAATGCATATTTAAAAAAACCAATCTTATATGATTAAATGAAAATAATTTTTCATTATAGCTAATGTTATAATTTATATAACATATATGTAAATCTAAAAAAATTTGAAATAGCTTGTTGAAAGTTATGATAAAAGAACAAAAAATTGTAAATATCTTGTACACTTGTTACAAAAAAGTTACTCACAGCGATTAATACACATTTTCTTCTTTAAATGTTCAATGTAACTCATATTAAATAAGCCATTAACTGTCTCAACTTTAATGAAGAGGAAAATAAATAATGTTTAAAGCAGTTTTTGATCACGTAGGTATGGATTTCATCAACAACAAGTCGATGTATATATGCATATATTCGTAATATTAAATATTTTTCAATGTCCAAAAGAGTTTGTTTTTTTATTTGAACATAATTAAATGCAATAATTTTGTATAAGTAATATCATTATAATCAATTTATATATATTCAATGTTTATATGTAAAGAAAGCAAGTTTTTAAACGTGTCTTGAATGAGACTTTCAGAAAAAAAATAGATATATTTCAAACTTTAAAAATAAAAAACAGCTATTGTTACATTTGATGAATTGTTGCAAAAAAAACAGAAACAAGAAGTAAGTAAGTCTTGACTATTGTTTTCTTGAGCATTGTCTACAAATATTTTAAAATGAAAAAGAAACAAAAGCTTTTTATCACATAAAAGAGTAAAACTTTATTTATTTACTTGAAAAACGACTGATAAAATAAAAGGTATAATGAATATGTTTAATGCTATATTTCCTTTACAATAGTGAATGTATAGGTATATGCCTGTACAGGAAGTTACATATAAAACAGTGGTCCAGCAATGAAATATTGAATGCTTAATATCTTTTTTATAGATCATTCTATTGCTATGACATTTTTTAATGCGTGTACATATATATACATGTAGCAGATTTTTTAACAACTGAAAGAAAATTAATTGTTTCATATTTTGTAATATTACATTCTTGCAAAAAATTCACGAATTTTACCTATTATTTTCATAGCTAGAGTAAATAATATAGCAAAAAAATTCCTGATCTTCATTATTTTACTATTTAGTGCTCCCATAATTATTGACATGGAAGTATTCGAATTGACATAGAGAACACACGCATTATATTATTAGTTTTTTATCACTTTTCTACTGAAACAAGAGAGTTATCACATTTGAGCAAAATTTTGAAATTTTAATGAACCAATTCTTTGTGAAAATATATTCAATTTATATAAAAAAGTTTTACTTCTGTTATATAAGTTTTGAACCTTGTTTGTAATATTTTATACCAAAAATACCGTATGATTACTTCATGGAAGTAAAAATAGCTAACAAACAAACAAATTGTTTTTTCTTCTTTTTATTTTATTTTACTCTCATATTCAAAATCATGCAGAAGCACCACAAATGTACTTGAACTATTCTAAAATCAATCCTCAGTATGTAAGCCCTTCATAACAGCCTCAAAACAGTCCTAGAAGCTCAGTTGTTGGGCCTTGATTTTTATTAGCCGGATTAGAGTTATGCTCCTTTCTGATGACTGCATTATGGAGTTGAGATTTGTGTAGAAAGTAGCACCTACATTTTTCTCAAGGATGGATGATACCATCTTGTTGGAGTACTTCATAATTATTTCTTAGGTATGCAAGAATTCGTATCTCATGATCTTATTACCAATGGCATTATTGCAAGACTCATTTCTGCTAAAAAGAATAGGAGACATCCAATTACCATCACTTTGCAGGACTCATCCGGACCATAAATTGTTGAGAATGGTTTTTTTTTTTTGTGAAGACTCCTTAGATACTCTCCTTTTCCCTAGCCGTATATCCGTCATTCCTTTTATTATGGAATTGAAATCTCCTTTTGTGACATTTTAGGGTCAAGCAAAGCGTGCACACTCAATTTTTATGGACTTCATCATTCTCATAGTAAAGTAATGTTGAAAAAGGGAATATGAATTCATATTTTTTACCAAACCACGTAGCAATTAGAATAAAGTTCTTATCTCAAAACCTGTAAAATTTATATCCAACACCTTGTATGTATGTTCTGTGTATTTACATATTTCCTTTCCATGATGAAAAAATAATGTGTAGATGAAAAAAAGAAAGCTTTGACCTCAAAAAAAGAAGGAGCAAAATAAAAGTTTTTCTAAAAAAAAATGTATACAAAATTTTGGTTATATGTGGTGAAAATTTGATTATAATGTCTACTTATAGCATCCAAAGAAAAAAAGAAAAAAGAAGCGTGTAAGGAATGCCAATCATATTTGGATTATTTTTGATACTGTCCATTTTCTTACTTGCCAAAGATTTTTTTTTATTTCATATGTTAGGCTGATTGAATAAATACATATGTGTATTTTTTTTGTGTGTGTATTTCTGTTTTCTGGATTTTTTTACAATATGTTTCTTGATTTTTTTGATTTTTTATAGGAAATGCTTTTGTATACAATGTTATTGTTTTCCTGTTAACAAAGTATGTAGATATATAAAAAGCAAAATAATATATAATGAAGTATTAGCATAAAGACATACATACACATCTTTCCACAATGAAACTAATTATTGTATAATAATACTCTGATTATTATAGTAATTAATTAAACAATGGGGAACTTTTTCATTGGCTGAAAATAATCGACAAATATATATGGGATTCAAAAGTACATGCTTCTATGTCTATAAAATGACTTTGTAATCTTTTTAATTAAGTGCTTATTAAATAAATAGATCAAGTATTTTTAATATTTTGTATGGAATTAAAGGATGTATTTAGTACAGTTAAAATTATCCGATTTACTTCAATTATGTATCTTATTCATAACTTGACTCCATTTTGAAGGTAATTTCATTATTATACTTGACGATTTCCAATATTTGATCTACATTTTTGACAATTGACCATTTAAAGCGTGTTGTATATTTGACATAAAACCATCAAATTGGATAAATCCAAATTGCATATAACGGGATGTTATGTACAGTATAAGGATCATAACACCTGTTTATAATCTTGATCATCTGGCTTGCATTTCTCCTTTATCGAATAAAGACTGTAAAATGTGACGTATTTTCTCTTTGCTGAGGTTCATCTTTGACACGTGCTTCAGCAATACTGAGTGAAACAATAAAAAAACTGTATGATAAGTTTCTTAGCAACATACAGCATTAACAGATCAAAGTTATTAGACAACGTTAGATAAACATTAATAAAGTCATCATACTGGATAAATAATTAAATTTTTTAATGAACCTCATTTTTACAATTTCCCAGTCGCAAGAAATTTTTTGTCAAGTAGTATAAAAGTAGAACTTTTTCCGATCGGCTACGTCTACTAAATGAACATAAATATTACACAACAAAATGAAACATTGCTTAATCAAATTAAATTAAATTATTATGAATATACAAATCAAATGTATGATCTATTTTACGTAATGAATAAATAATACAAATTCCAATTTTTGATATTTTTATTGGTATAACAATATTAATGACTTAGGCTGTGATCTATGGAGAAAATAGTATGAACCTCAAACATTCATATAAAGTGCATTAATCGCGAAATAAAAAATCATATCATTATTAAATATATATAATATAATTTGTGGTTAAATTTCAATCACATTCTACGTCATTGAAATATGAACAAGGTATTTTTTTTTAAATAAATGTTTTTTTATAAAGTAACAAAAAAAGTCGTAAATGAAATATCAAAATCGTTCTAGTGACATTGTATAATGTTTTTTTGCAATTAATGTTGAATTTATAATATCAAATATTATAAATAAGAAGAAAAGAATGCGCGTAGTACGTGATACACTTATTTTTCCCTTCCCTTGTTTATCCCTTCTTTATATCGCTAAAAATACATTTCAGGGATATTTAATGAAAATACATTTTAAAGATTGTATAATAAAATAAAAAAAGTTATAAAATATTAACATTATATCTCAATACATTTATATTAGGTATAAGGAAAAAATAGAAGGAAATTTTTTTCTGAAATTTTGAGGCGTTGAACAATCTCTAAATGTTAAAATTTTTTGAAATTGTTCATTAATTTAATAACTTAATACAAAAATTATAAGGGGTAAGACGTTCAAAAAATTTAAATTTTAATGATCACTACATATGGATTGACACCATAATATATGTATATCTGAATTATTTCTTAGAGATAGTTGTGTTGTATGTACTTACGACACTGTTACTATAACAACAATAAACTTTTTAATCGAGTAGTGCTAAGTTACTACGGTGAATAATGTTTCATTGCTTGAGTATTTTTCTCCTTTATTTTTATCGTAGTTAGTTACTATTTTAAGAACTTTATATATAAGTAATATGAATGTATATGTTTATATAATGAGACTTGGGGTTTAAATAGTTTTTTTCTATTATAGGTAGATAGATAAGTATATGTATATACGTTTGTATCCTGATATAATTTATTGGTTTAAGTGAAGGAAATTTATGGAGTAAAAATAAGACAAGGAGAAATTACCTCTATATTCCCTTTCCGTACAAATTACATTATACAAAGTCTAAAAGGCCCCCCCCCCTTTATTTTGTGTAACCAATGTTTAAGTATCATAAAGGGTTTTATTCTCAATTTTCGCTTTCGCTTTTTTTATACAATGAAAAAAAAAATTACCCATCAGGTATAACGTTAAGAAAAGGCTTCTATTATATGGAGTAAACCCTTTCTACCTTTAAATAAATTATTAAGGTACTTCAAATCCTTGAACGAAAATTGACTTTTGAATTTGGAGGGGAGAGAGGGGGGGGGAATAGACTGTGGATAAAAGATTTTGTTTTATTTAGTCGTTATTTGAAAATCATGCTGTGATATCCTTTATAATACACAAAATAAATTGGTCAATTCCAAGAACAAAATATTGAGGAAAGTAGTGATAGGAAATGAGCATTTTTCATCCAATTTAAAAAAGAAAATTGGTTTTTAATATAAAAAGGCATTCAGCAATAACGAAAAGAGTATGTAGATTTATACATGTTTACTCAGAAATATGTAGCATTCGAAATCAAACAACGATATCCCTATATACATAGATTAAAGTGGTTTTTTATAGTCGGCTATTTAATAAAAGTTGTTCTTCGTTATAAATAAAAAACTGTACTTCTGAGTTTCAGTCCCATTACAAGAGATTTAGATGTTTCACAATGTCAAAATCAATTAAGTTTTCAAGAATTTCTCTAATAATTTCATAGTTTTTAGTGTAAATAATCAAATACTAATAATCAATTTATAAGAGTCATTCAGTTCTTTTACGTCACATTATATGAAATACAGACTTTGAATATCTTTTGAATGTCTTTGAAACGTTTTTTTTAGCAAATTTGACATGAATATACACCCCAAAAATATTGAATACATAAAAAAATTTATTTGACAAGAGTAGGAATAGATTTCATGTTGACAGCATTTTAATTTTTTTTTGACCTCCTCAGTAATAATAATATCCAATCTCTAAAATTTGTGCAGTTTTACATATACATTGGGGTTCGTTGCCACCTATTAGGGAGTTAGGTTGCTGATGCTAGAGGGTATATGCACAACTGCTTGAAGAATCTTGAGAAATTAAAGTTAACACCTTTCCAAAAGCAAATAGTTATTACTCATTAAGGAACACCCTGCACTTGAATTAGTCTTTATTTTACAAAACAGTAAATTGAAGTTTGTAACCCTAGATAATGATTTAGATTTGAGCCAACAAAATTAATAAAAAATAATAAAATATTTTGCGCTGTAAATTTAGTGTCTATAGTTAGATGCATACACTATAAAGTACTCTAATAGGGTATTTAGGTCATTCTAAAATTGATACAGCTGCTACATAATAATTTAAAAAGATATTAAATAACTTTTAAATTTATATATATGTATATAAACTTCTTTCTCCTCAATTTGTGGATAGTATTGAATATTAAATACCAAATAAGCTACACATATGAGGACTAAAGATATGGGGACGTGCTGGAGAAGGTGAAAATTTGTACTAGATGTGTGTCAAGGTTTTGTATTGTTTTGTAAATATTTTATTAATCCTTCCAAATACAACAAAGAAAAAGGATTATTCCACATTGAGAATATGCAAATGAACGTTTCTAATTAGTCGTTGTGTATAATAATCAGAGTAGTACTATGAAAAAGTTATTAAAATATGTATGTATAATCAAGGTTTTGAAATTGTAGATGCAATAAAATTTTCATAATAGATATATTTTAAAAAGATCCCATTTTCTTTGTATTTCGAGCACTGATCTTAATGTAATGAACTACTAAATAAGGTGACCATATTTTGATTTGATTTCCAAAATAGAAGGTACTTGATTCTTGTTTTTTAATTAAAGGAAATAATTCAGATCATACATTTTTTTTTAATATTTTCAATCTTCATTATGGTTTTTAAAAAAAGATACATTTTATGAATTTATATAAATTTATCCGGACATGAGATCAAAAAAGAGGACATTACCGGGTGGAAAAAGATGTTTGATCACCCTAGCTGCAAGATCTTCCACAAATCTTTCAAAAATGATATGTTCAAGGTTTCGGATGAAGTTCCTTAAATAATTATCTCTGCTATCTAGAGTCAACTTCTACTTGCCAACAATTTCCAATCCATAATGTTGGTTTTACTACCCGTAAAAAATACTTGTTAAACACTTTTAATCAAGAATCTAATTATTTTTGTGTGATTGTTTTTGTCAAAAATGTTTAAATGTAACTTTCAAACTTTAAAATCCATATGAATCAGCTCCAAATATAGCAATTGAAGTAGTAAAATTAATTTAAAGATATATAGTACATATATAACATCATTTAATAATAAAAGTTATCCCTTTTTTATTAACAAATAGAAGATTAACCAAGTGCTGGAGTCTTAGTGAAAACTCATAAATTATATTGAAAAAAAAAAAAAAAAACTTATAGTTTCTGCACCTCCATATCATAAACATAAAGTTGTCTTTGTTATAAACAATATGTCTACAATTTGTAGAAGTTGATCCCGAAGATATTATTCCTAATCCAAAACCTTCCAATTTACCATTCATTTTTATTTTTCTTAACTTTTATGAAATCATTATTTTTAATTCATATAAGTTAACTTTTACCATCATCTTTGCAATAATTATACAATAAAAAATACTTACTTATGCTAAACATATGGACAATCAGAGTGACTTATAGAGTTGGATCATAATATAATCAAGATTTTTTTTACCATACATATGTGGTTAGATTTGAAATTGGATCTATATCCTAAATGAATTTTTTGCTAAGCCATTTTAAAATATTATGATGATAAAAAAGAAAAACATTTTATATTTTCTTTCATGCTGTTATATGCATTGAAGCCATTTTTTTCATTTTTTATACAAAATATACATTTCCGAATAAAAAAGATATAATGCACATATAATTAAATACAAAGTATGTTCAACTTATCTTCAAATTAAAAACTTCATGTTATTTCTCACAGAATAGTGTTTATTGTATTCATTGTAATCCAAAAGAGACATACTGCAAATAAAATGAAGACGTACACAAGATTTATTCTCCTTATTGTTTGGAGTCCTATCTCTCTCTTTCTGTCTTTATTTTTTTATATTTATAAATTACATATATAAAGACTAGGAAAATGCTGAAAATATACTTGTAGGTGGAGATATTTGTACATTCTATTAGTTTGTCAAAGATTTGTTTGTTTTTTCTTAACGTCAACAATGAGAATATTTTCCTTGTTCATATAAAAACCCTAGAACTTTTTTATTTACTTTGATAGAAAAGTCAATTGCTAAAAATTAAATGATAAAATATATCAAGTTACACTTGACTCATTTCATATCAACTTCTATTAATATATATATATATCACCTATACATTGATACTTTAAAGGTACTATTCACTTATTCTGAAATAATTTTTTTGGTTTTTTACTTCGGTATCTTTTTATAATATTTTTTCATTGTTCTAATACCCAAAAAAACAAAAAAATTGTATTTATACTGAACTTGGTTGAAACAAAAAATACCTAATAGCCAAAGTAGTACATAAAAAATATGAACTCATTAAAAAAGTTTGTAAAACATCAAATACATACAAAAATTTACTTTTTTTGAAATGTTTATAAAGAATATGTCAAAACTTTTTTTTCTCCAAAAACTATGTACCGAAAAGGTAAATTTAGTTTAAGGAACTTCAAGTTAAATTAATGGTAGATACCTAATACAAAAAAAATCGACTTTAACTCAAGAACTACACACTGTTAAAGACAAATTAAGGGGTACTTGGTGAGATTAGGAAAATATCAGACAGAAAATAAATTTTTTTAGTGGACCGTACATACCGTACATATGTTTCTTATAATTTAGAAAAATAATGCCAAATAAAAACCCATTCCTTCCATTATATTTAAAATAGATAGAATGTGCAATAAAAATTTGTCTATTTTAGGCGCTCACCCTATTCGTTAGACGTACATAGCTTTCCATTTTTATGTGTGTGTATGTTTGAACTATTGAGAAAGTCTCTCTATTCCAAGTCCAAGTAAATTCTAAAGTTTTTGTATCCGTTTTTTGCACCACAAGTCCTTAGGTTTCTTTCAAGCACATTTCAAGTTCATTCTTTACAGCATTAGCTTAAGGTCTCAAAATGATATAGTTTGTTATTTTTATAGTTAGGACATTATAATTATATTTTGATACAAATTTATATAAATATTAATGATTTAAAATGAATTTTGGTTATCAAACTAATACTAATCACTGATGATGAGGTTGCAAGTCGTATATAAAACCTATATTACATTAGTAGCAACGGTTACGCCTCATATTGAACAAAATATAAATGAAAAACAAAAAAAAACGAACAAAGCTGTAACAAATTAATTCAAATTCAACAAATCTTGATTAGGAATTTAAAAAATATATTAAATAATTTCAAGAAAAGTCACTATCAACAAAAAAAAACAAAATTGCATTAATTCTGATTGAACGTTTCAGGAGTACATATACTAAAAAGTTCAAGTGATAAAATGTTGTTTAAAATTAAAAATTCGGAGTAACGAAGCAAGTACAAGTACAAAGTTTAATAAATATCTTTAAAGTAAATAGTTTTAATAAATACAATTTTACCTTAAGTCGACGCAATGTTATTTACAAATATGTTTTTGTCTAGTACTTGAGTTTTATCATAATCACATTTCTTTAAAACGTTTAACCGTATAAAACGTGTAAAAATGAGAGTTAGTTAAATATGGACCAAATTTTATAGATACATACATAGGTATCGTTATTGCTCTTGTTAAGTTAAAGTAATAAAATATGTTTGTAATTTTGTATTTTATTTTTATATCTACTTGATGTATTTGTTACATTCACATTTAATTTGCTCTTGGGAAAGTGTAAGTAATAAATTCTACTATGTATATTACATATAAACACAATAATACATATTGAATCATTTATTTAAGTTTTATATGTAGTCACACTGCAATGAGTTGCTCTAGGATTCATAATTCTATTTTTTGTGCATATTCATTCATTAACATTGTTATTTATACCTAAATCCCACCATATATATTTTTTTAATACTTTAAGAAAAATTATACAGTCCTTTTTAAGGTGCAAATAGTTCAAACAAGAGATGGAAAAGCATCAATCTATTTATTTTAGAACATATTAATTTGCTCTTGCTTTCTATACATATAAATTATTTTTTTGTCAACAATTGGATTATTTGAAGGAAGCAATCACCTAGAAGTGCTCAGCTTTGGCCAGCAGGAAATGAATTGTGTTTCATCAGAACAACGCCAGGCCACATTGGTAGTGATTCGCCAGAAGCTACGAGAGCTTGGATGGGAGGTTCTTATGCATCAAGTGATTACTATTACTATTGTCTATGGCAAATGATTTGGATGGTAAAAATGTCGCCTCAAGAAAAGGTTGTGAAAATCGAGTGTCCCAGTTTTTTGCCAATAGGGACGAGGGCTTTTACAAAAGAGGCATAATAAAATTACCTTCAATATGGCAACAAGTTAACAAACAAAACGGTGCATATTTAACCAAAATTAGATTATTTTAACTATGCTAAATAAAGCCTTCAATTTCATGAAAAAATAATGGATTTCTTTTTACTAGACCTAATATATATTTTTTAATACGCTATTCTCACTCTGTTTTATAAATAGTCTTTCTAAAATGAAACTTATCAAAATTCAATCCATAAAGAGTGTTCTCAATGAACCTGTTTGTATTAAATCATACTTCATATATTTCAGAAGTGTATGTTATACCAAAATAATCAAAAAGCCAAAACTAACAAAACAAGACTGAATACTAGCATGTAGTAAGAAAATAATTTAACTACCATTTAATGGTAAGGATCAACCTACGAGTATCTAGTCGTTAGTCACTGAATGCACACACATCAGTGTTATTCAGTGTCACATTATAAGTGATCTGAACATGCCTTAAGCATATCCTTTACAATCAAAATACACATTTTTGGGGGAATGAATCGTTGCTCAATTGTATCAAATAAAAGCTACTTTGGGATAAAACAGTAAAATAACAACTGCTTTTTTTGCATTTTTTCTTTTATTTAGAAGTCGACATTATATGAGATGTTATGATGTCTCTCAGTGTTAATATATGCTTAATGATGTTGTCTCAGACGTAGTATTTATACTCGATGAGAGAACTTTTTTTGCACAATCCCTGAATTAATAGCGTACCTAAATATTCATGAAACAATTAAAGCGTTACACGTCATAATGTGACGTTACAAATATCTGACCGGTACATTATAATTTAATATGAGGATTGATAAAGCTGAAACACTGGAATACCAGAGTGAGCATGAAACCCCAATATAGTTTGCTCATCACTATAGATATGATGAATGATGGGATATTTTCGATTGGAATAAACATATTGATGGTCAGAGAGAAACTAAAGGTACATTGCAATCTTTGTGACTTTTTGTTGCTACTGAAGAACCTAGAGGAATGCACTTTCTTTACCTTTGCTTATAGTCTAAGATATTTAATCATATAAATAATTGTACAACAAAATTTAAGGTATAGTTTTACCACTATCCAAGTATCTAAGATACATTTGTATACTCATAGTAGATCTTATTTCTGTTTCCTTGGAGAATAAATACATATTTATTCATTCCTTATAACCTTTTTATTGAGTATTTTTCCAAAGGTGCTTCTTTTCTTATTTTTTTATAACACAAATTATAGTTTAAAAAAATAATAACTATTAATTAACCTTTTTTCTTTAAGCTCTATTTTTTTTGTAAACAAATTCGTATATTAGAACTTATTTATATTTTTTATTATCTAGTTTGTTAAAAAAAACTCTGTTAATTGGCAATGGTTTCATTTTTGTAATATTATTGCAAGACACATAAACAAGGAAAAGTGTATTATATATGTTTAATTATTGCTTTTATTTAAACAACAACTTCTCTAATTGAATTAATATA
This sequence comes from Lepeophtheirus nordmannii, assembly GCA_963680855.1. Classification (NCBI taxonomy): domain Eukaryota; kingdom Metazoa; phylum Arthropoda; class Copepoda; order Siphonostomatoida; family Caligidae; genus Lepeophtheirus; species Lepeophtheirus nordmannii. Next base: position 33,797,424 of record OY804518.1, on the reverse strand, counting down.
TTTATATCTATTTACTTCATACTAAAGATCATTTATTTCAGAAGAACTTCTAATTTTTAAAAGAAGTTGCACTCTTTTCATCAAAATTGCGTGTTCTAGGGTGTCTTTATATGATGTCTTACAGACGACAACAAGGCATGTTTAAATATAGGCAATTTATAAATAAAAAATATCTACATTATGATATTTGAACCTTAACAATCCTGCATTTCAAAATGAGGAGGTTTTGTGAACACAAACGTTTCTTTTTTATGGGAGAGAAAATACCACACAAAATTAAATCGTGTACAAACCTATTTTTACTAATACTCTTATTATTTTTATTAGAGACATTTTTTTCCCTTTAAAGCCTATTTTGAGCTCCAATGATTGGATGCAAGTGCAAACATTCAAATATATTCGAATGTCATAATTCAAATTTCTAAAAGAAGAACAATTTTTTGTATCAGATCCTTAAAACCTCATTGTATAAACAAAATTACATGCTTGAGAGTATTTTTAGACTGGCATTTCGACCATTTGTTCAGGAATAAAAAATAACACCTAGAAATATGCTTTATTTTCAGAGTTATTAAAGATAAAGTCTTGGGGGGGGGGGAATCTTTTTATGTATTGAAAATGACGAGGTTTTGCAGACTGAAATATTAAAATGAACTTAGGATACAAAGGAGTAGTGTTTTTTTATATGACATAACGATATTTTTTTCTTCATATTTATTAATTTTTATTATGTTTAATTGATAGCTTCTTTTTTTGATTTTTTTAGGTAAAAAACAAAACAAAAAAAGTTGACAGTTGTAATACATAATCTAAACATATATTTGATAGAATCAAATCTTAAATAACCTTAAAATATAGTCTCTTTATATTAAATTGAATCTGTGTGTTTATTGTTTAAGGTAAAATTAAAGTATAAGTTTTAAAAGAAAAGTACAAAATAGTTGTATGTTTTTTTTCATTTACTGAAGTCTAGGTCTTTGATATGTATGTACTTAAAAGTAATTACAATTTCTATATTCAAAAAGCAAGTTTTTTGATTTAAAATGTCAATTTTGTGTTTTTTGACACAGAGACAAATATAAGTTAACCATTGAAACCCGAATACAAAAATTAGGCTACATTTTTTATTCATATTCGAATTTGATTTGATTTTAATAGTATAATAGCATACATCAAATTTTCTTTATATCAACATAAATTAGCCATTAGACGTCTTTACTCTCGTATCCAAATATAATTTATAGAAATTTCTCAAAAACAAGACAATAAGATCAGAACCTTAAATTTATTTTTCCTTTCTTTTGAAGTTGATGTATTACAATGATACTTTGTGTAAAACTATTTTCTTCAGAAGGATTGTGATTTTATTCTTTCTTTGAAAGAAATTGCCTTTTATAAAATTATTTTGCAAAGATGAATTGTTTTCACTAAATCAATAAAGAACGTTTCTTTATTTTACATATAGCACGCATTGATGTAGAGATGAATAGAATTCAATTAAAGTCTTTGAAATCCATGTACATAAATCATATGTAAAGTGTATACATACTCTCAAAACATAAATCATAAATGTGATATCGCATTTCATATGTTCTATTGATTCTAAATTAATAATTCTAATGTACATACATATATTTAAACATATGTAAATGTCAGAATAGCGCTCTCTATTTATTAATACAACTTCTTGAACTTTTGTCAATTTTATATGTATAAGGCTTATATGTAAAATGAACAAAAAATGTAAGGGTTTTTATTAAGTTGATTAATAAAATTAGTATCGTTCAAGATAAAAAAGTAACATATTTTTATAAATATCTTTAGCGAATGAAATGAGCTTTAGTTTTCCTTTTTTTCAAAATTCAAAAGGATTTTTTTTAAGGTTGAACGACATCACTTTACCCGAAAAAATTAAAACATATATCTTAATTTTTCATCCACAAAAATAGTATTAAGTCTATAAAAAGATCAGGGGTAATACGAAAAAATAAAATTGACCTACGTCATTGATATTTTCTCTTGAAAATTTCAGAAAATTCAAGATAAAGTGATTTTCAATGTATCTCACAATCTTAAGAAGAGTAAAAAAGAACTAAAAGTAGTGATATGACACAATTTTTCCCTACTGTAGAACTATTCTTTATTTCATTGTACAGATAATAATGACTTAGTCAGATACATTCGTAGGAAGAAGTAATTTGAGTTCAATAGAGCGACATTTTTACCAGACATAAGTATAATGAAAGAAAGTAAACATATACATAACTATGAAAGACTTATAAAATGAGTGTTGAGTATAAAATATGCTTAGATACGTAACACATACATTATGCTAGATGACTTACTTTAACAGTCATCTTTTTTAATTTACTTAAAAGAAAAATTTCACGAGCAGATTATTGTATAATATTTAAATATTTTACATTTTAAATTACAGGTTATAAATATTAAGTTTTCCCATTCATTTCCACGGAATAATTTAAATATTGACACATAACATCGAATAATCTTATGTTTTCATAAGTCTAATAGCAGTTGATTTTACGAGTAATCCTAAATTTCTTTATTCTCAAAAAACATAACAAATCTTTTATAGAAGTTAAAAATATATACAAAAAGAAATTAGTTTTGTGGATTTATATTATTATATTTTGATGTATTGATATATTGAGCGTCTTCAATTCTAAAAAGTCTTTATTTTATTTCAAAATATCTTAATTATCAAAGAGAAGAGTCTAATATTTTAATTAGTATTTCAATTAATCATCTTATAAAATATGACAATAGTGTACGAAAAATAAAAATTTGTTTAATTTAACAAACTATTATCCAAATGAATGGACTTCATAAAAAGATATTTCAATCATATATCATCATTCTTAAAGTTAAATCAAGAAGAAAAAGTAATATTAATTACTTGATTTTTTGACAAGGTTTACTTGAGGTTAAATTTCATTACTGAATTTGACAAATAGAGTCATAGCCTGATCTATATAAAGATTTGGTGTTATTCATGGTTTGAATAAATTATTTTTTATATTAAATAAAGGAAGGATAGAACAAAAAAAAGAGAGGTTGAGTGGTTAAAATATTTTTGAAAAACTACCGTTTTATTCAGTGAGCAAAAAGGTTTTAATGATAAATAAAATGCACTGAAAAATTACTGAGTCATTTTACTCTTTTATTTACCATGCTTTTTTATACTATTATGAAGTTTTTACTCGATAGAAAGTACATTGTTTTGCTTTAAAATCAATTTTAGTTTACTGTAGACTAATTCTATATAAATATATTTTCACTATTTTGTTTTATTCTGACATAAGAAGTATACACTTCAACAGATATAGATTTGAGTAAAAAACTGAATAAAAAACTTTATTTTTATGACACAACAAATATTTTTGCTCTAGAGAGCCATTGTTTTGATTTCAATTTTATTGGGACAAAAATTACTGGAGATTGATTTAATCATATTTAATATTTCCATAATTTCAAGTATTTTATTTTCTTTTTTATTTGATAAAATATCAAAATCTTGAAATTTTTAAAATTTCAACCCTTGAGTAGTTTGTTCATTCAAAAAAATTGAAATTAAATCAATATTACAACTGAAGTATGATATAATCATTTGTGTACACTTAAATTCTACAAAACTTTCTCAACAGATATTTCAAATATTGCAATTGAAGCATGAACTAGTTCCTTTAATATAAATTTGAGGTATGCAGATTTGTAAAAGGATATCGATATTTTATACTTACAAAATAAATTATCAAGGTGTCAATCCAAAAATAAAATGTTAACCTATTGAACTTTTAGCAATACTTCTATTGAGATATTAAATATTTACCAAATTATTTTTTTTGATCGAAATATTATATACCAATGTTGTGAAGAAATTTAGTAAGACTAAATCGTACAGTTTACACAATATACTTAAACTAGAGTGTCATATCAATAAAATGTTTTCATGTGACATCATGATTGTGAACATCGGCCATCTTGAGGGTTTAAACAAACAAAAATAAAAAATTTGATTCTTTAAAATTTTAGAAAATAGCAAATTACTACTGTGCATTTGGACATCCCCATAAAAATAGTATATAAAAGGACTTGAATCGATTATCAAAAATAAATCACTCTTTATTATATTTCAGACCCTAATATGTTATAATTACTACATATTACTATCACGTCGGCAAGGATCGGATATTTTTCTTCAACTAATTATATCAAACTCTTCCCTAATCGATCAAAAATAAAATAAAATAATTTTTTTTTTAAATTGGTATATTTTATTTAAACATAGCTTTTCCAAACCATTGAAATGATACTTTAGTTTTTAATTTCTAACCTTTGTTGTGAAAAAATGACAAATTTAATCTTCAAAATAATAATATAGCTAGCGACATATGTTTCCCATCTCTCAGGCAATTTGTGGATGCTGCACCAAAAAAATTGGCCGTCTTTGGCCGCAAATCAATCATCGAGCCCTTTTTTGGCTTTTGCGTGAGAATCGAAGTGCTTTTCTTTTAATGCGTAATCCATCGATGAGAACAAGTGATAATCTGATGACAACAAGTCGGGTGAGTAAGCCAAATGCACCTACGGTTCTCAATCGTACGTCTCCACCAATTCCCGGGTCGCTCTTGTTCGATGTCGTGGTGTATTGCCATCAAGAAAAATTACTTGGTGACGCCGATCGGAATATTCTGGGTGTTTTTGGCGTAACTGTTCGAATTGGCCAATTGTGTTGGTAGCGTGCACTGTGAATTGTTTCACCAGGTTTTTACAGCTCGTACAAAATCATACCAAGACAATCCCAGAAAACACATTGCCGGTCACGTTCCTCATTCTCCACGCTAAAATCACCACTTTTTTTCAAATTTTTCAAACCACCTGAAGCACTGTGCTCTGCTTAGAACATGTCCACCGTAAGCTTCTACATGCATTTGATGTGCTTCAGATGCGTTTTTTCTTCAAATGATAACAGAAAATCAACGAAGTCCGCAAATATTAGTTTGAAGACACGAAATTCGACATTTTTAAAAACGAACAAAAATGGATTGTTGTATGAAACTTCACAATCAATGAACTGAATATTGTTGCCAGATGACACACAAAAAAATAAGACATTTAGAATGCTTTAAAAATACTTCTGGCGACATCTGTTGCATATTAGCTGAAAGTCTCATTTCATAGATATAAACCTAATATATTAACTTTATATCTCGAATATAGCGTCGCTTAGATTTAATGTGCAATCTGTGACGTTAGAAAAAACGTTCTACAGGCTTTGAGTGGTGTTTATTTCGCATTTTGTTTACTAACAGGATTTCCGGACAATCTTGCTATTATGAATGCTTTGTTCGTTTCATCATACCGTATTGGCTATTAGGGTATGACGTCATGAACATAGTTTACTTTATTGTTTGTTTACTAAGTCTCAGGATTTCTGCACCATCTTGAAATTATGCATATTCAGTGAGTTTTCTTTTCTTACTTCTCCTCAGCAATTAAAAGCTTTTATCAGTTCATATTTAACAAATTCATGAATGAAATAAAACATTTTCTCCTTTCACATAACTCGATTATTCACCTCTTTCAAGGAGTATGAAACTGTTTTGAATTCCAATACATTTAATAGTTGATCTTTGACCCATTTTAAATCGTAATAGGTTTATATGTATATGCGAATCTTATTTTTATATGGATTAATGGATTAACTGATGATTGACCTAAGGTCAAACTTTATATCTGGATCTCTATTTATTTTTGCACTACCAGGTCGTAATGAAATTTTAAGTGTATCAAATATGATAAAATTGCTTTAAGTTTTAATTGAATCAAGAAGGAATATACCTTTTATCATTCCTGTGAGTTATTTCTTGATAAGGTCTTAACAATAAATTACATCCTTTTTTGGTCATGACTACTTTGATCTTAGAAGATCAGTATTATTTATAGAAAACACTAAATCTTTTTTCGATTGGATAGAATTGCTTATAAACTTATTTACATATAAATACGATTCTAGGACAATTCGCCTAAAACATTCGATATAGTGCATTTTGCCTACAAAAAACAATATATGAATATATCTATAACTTTTGATAAATTGTTAGAAAAATATTAGATTTATAACTGTGAATCATGTTTTAATATGGATTTAACGACAATTTATTGTCAAAAATTTTTGATCAACTGGATTGTAATTGAATTTCAAATGTATGATATATGATAAGACTGCTTTAGGTTTTAATCGATTCAAAATGTACATAATAAAGTAATATAATATCAAACACTAGAACATAATTTTTTTGATGAATATGATTGAAACATAATGTATACATATGCATTTATTATACAAAAATGACGACAGGTTTGTAATCCACAATAGTGTAAAGTTAAAAAAGTAATGAATGCTAATAGTCCCTGGCCATGCAAATTATTTGACCACAAAGTTTACTTAAGTAGCAACACAATTCAAACTACATGTTACTGCGTGATAATAAATATGATTAAAGTATTACACCATAAAAGAACACTCATTAATTTTCATTGGTATATGACAAAAAACAAATATATATTGATCTTTCATAAATGAATAAATTAAGTTAATAGAATAAAAACAATATTCATCGCAATATCATTGTAAAGTGCATTAAAATATACATGTATATATGTCTTTATATCGTATTTTTCAGAAAAATCTCCGTTAAATCTCTGTTAATAATCTACCCACGTTTAAATACATACATAAAATTTCATGTATTTATGTCATGTATGAACATCCAAAACAGCACAATGGACCATAAAACAATAGCACCATTAATCCAAAAAAGGTTTGTCACTATTGAAATTTTGATTTGTTGCCAATGAAGGACAGACAGCAAGAGGCAAAAACTATTTTAAAGAACCATGAGTTTCATTGAGGGCTTTTTTAGTGATAATAAAAATTTTTGTACTATTTGTTCACTTTACTCTTTTCTTAAAAAATTAAATAATCTAAACTGTTATAAGCGACTATTTTTTACCAACAAAATATATCTAAAATACATAAAAATAAAATAACTTAAACGTTATGTTAGCCATTTCGTATTTTATATTTAGCACAGTAACGGCCAGGAATGTCAAAATGACATCACATAGCCTACTGCAGTTGTACATAATTGCGGCCCTTTAGTATTAGGAAAGCCTTTTATGTAGAAAAAACAATATTTATTGGCATTAAAATCAAAATCGCAAAATTAAGCAGTAAATCCCTTGTAGTGCTGTGGTCAAGATCTTTTTTAGTGAGACCAAGACAAGATCAAGACTAAAATAAAAAATAGTTACTTTGGTGTTAACATTGAAGGGGTTGAGACCAAGTTCGATTTACATCACTAGTAAATACATTGAAATATTACTTTATTTAAAAGAGGAACGGATCACTTTTAGCATCTTTGCTTCATTAAATAAACACTTATACATTGAATATAGAAATGAGTAAATTGCTTTACAAATTGAGATTATGTCAATGTTTAATTTTTCAAATTTCAAATTTTTTATATTTGTAGATGAAATATGAGCTCCAACGAGTACCAATGTGTGCTGGTTACTGTTAGCAAATTTAAAAGGAAAAATATTTTAAATCTACAAATCCATTTCATTCTACGTATGGCATTTGATTTGCTCATTGTCAATTGTTAAATCACTTGATTTTTATCATTTGGTTCTTTGATCAAATATCAATAAATAAACATTGCAGAAAATAATGTACCATAAGACTAATCCAACACTAATAAATGTATATTAAAAATATCCTGTGGCATATTCTGCGGAATGCTCATAAAAATAACTTCATGATATTGAATGTATACAAACAACATAACACAGACATCATAATGTGATAACTATCATTTGCAGTATAAAAAAAGTTAACATAAATGTCTCTGCAAATCTAACTTATAAAACAATGACTTTTGATAACCCCTTGAACTTAAGACTATTTTTAAATAAGGTATATCATCATTACAAGCAACATTATACCACAAGTTTTTGTTTGTTTTAGTATTGATACTTATCTAAAAAGCAACTGCGTATGTATTATTAAGTCATATGAAGGCAAAGTTGCAAGATATTTATATATCCTTTCAATTAATAAAATAAATTTGATTTCAATTTATTATAAAATGTGCTTTGACCCTTTGTTGCCACCTTATAAGTGTGGTCTAATAAAAAAAATGATCCCCATGACAACTCATTATTTATATATAACCATTTTTATATTGATATAGCGGTTTGTGTATCATAAGACTCACATCAAAACTTATGAAGACTTCGACAGCTTAGTTTCTATATCTATATGAAGTTAATATCAAACATCTATTGTGTAGGTTGTTTGTCACATAGATTAGTTTTTACATATTCTATTTTAAAGAAATGACCTTATTATAGATAGGATCTACGTCATAAAATATATTTTATAATTTTAAATTCATAGACCTGAGGTTTTAACCTTGTTAGACCCATTTACTCATTTCACAATTTGTATGAAAGTTGTTTCCCTTTTTGAAACAGTATATGTGCTCTTATAATTACTCTACAGAATCCTTATATTTTCTGGCGTTACAATCTATCTCCTGAAGCCCCACACTTGAAAATGAATTTAACCCTTGAGCTAAACTATACTTTACATGCAAAACACTGTATACTAATTCCGTCTATATGATCTGCAATACGGAATTATTCATTGATAAGTTATTTTTAAATTAACATGAGATCGACTGGGCTTTGTAAATCAATTGGATGAACTTATGGTATCTTTAGATCATGAATTGACAATTTTTAATCAATCGTTTTAACATAATTTTTACTGATAATCGACTATATCATAAGGTGACGTGAAACAATAATGTGACAGAAAACTGTAAAAACCAACTCCTTGATCGCTATATGCTGTCTCATTTATTTATATTTAAACTATTAAACAATTTATAGATAAAACATTACAGAATCGCTTGACTGTACTCCAGACTAAAGCAGCATTGACTATAAATTTAAGATCTTTAAAAGTATAATAGCCTGTCCTCGTCTCTTCAACGTATTTTTCTAGAAATCAGAACCAGTCAGAGTAAAATGATTGTAAATTAAAAATGAATTATAAAATATCTTTGACATTTTAAATATGTTACGTAATGGCAAGTTTTGTTTTTTCGAGTAATATTCATTCGTATGTAGCCAGTATAATACGATATGAGTTTACAATTTTGGTTGACTCGTTCAACCCTTTTAACTACATTGATTATTATTACTAAGAATTGGTTATGAATTCATCATGTCTTATCACGTAGTTACCTTTATTGTGTTTCACAATCTTTCATGCAGAAGGCCCATAATTACTTTGTATTTTACCAGCTCTTTGAAATTATTTTTTAATTAATAGTAGATAATTTTTCATAGCTTAAAATTAAGAACTATTTCAAGTTCAACCAGTCAACGATCATAATACTAATAAAGAGTAAGAATAGTAGAAAAGCTGACAGCCTATAAAGAATAAAATATAGTTTTTTTATGTTAGTGAGATGTACATTGAAAATAACTCTTTTTGATGCCATACAAAGTGTCTTTTTTACATGATTGTTATGAAAGTCAGCCATCTGAGAGGCATGATTCTGCGTAATTACCCTAACATAAAAATTGAAGTTTCCTTCAGATTTTTGCCTTCAACACGGCGTTTTTCTGCGTTACAGAGTAATACTGAGTAAACACGTTCAAAATGAGCAGATAACTGAACATCAGATCCACACATTAGCTCAACTATTTGGAAAAACATTTCCCATACTGTATATGATGTGTGTTTATTTATGGGTATGGGAATTCTATGTAGGGAAGGAAAATAAAAAGTAGTTCTATGATATGTCCACGTCAAAGTGTTTTATCTACAATCACATTGTGCACTCAAGTATGAAATGAAGCATACCAACCATCTTTTGTTAAGTACATAATAAAAATGCGGTTATTTTTTTTTTCTGTATAAAAGTGACCATATTTATGTACGTCTCACAGCTATTGATTGAAGTTATAAATAATTACATTTTTGATGTAAAAAAGATTTAAATAAAGTATATTTTTATCATATAATGAAAAACCTATAAAATTGTATATTAAAAGGAAGATATTTGAAGCATTAAGTACGATAAATTTCACACGTTCTTTGAATTATAAACTAAGGAATATATATCTTTATGTAACCTTCAAGAAGTTCAAAAATAAGGCTTCATTTATTATTTCATGGTAAATATTTGAAAATAAGCTTTGGTATCTCTTAATTGATGTATTAGTTATAGAGTTTAGGATACAAATTTTTGATGGTTTTTGTCTCCATTCTTCAAACTATTGGTCTTAAGACCAAGACCAAAGTAACCAAATTAAAAATTTTCTTTCTCAACAAATAAAAAAAGAGAAAGATTTATCCACAAACTAATTTTAGACCTTTTTTGCATTCTCATTCGAGGAAAGGCTTAAAAATACAATAAAGATTTCATTTTTGTTATAAAATTTAATACTAAACTGATTTTCCAATTCTGCATAGTAGTATAACACAACAAACATAATCCAAAAAAAAAAAAAAACCTGGAAAATGTTGAAACTGGAATTTTAGGAATCAAATTGGCTATAAACCATTGTCAATTTTATATTTTTTATCCATTATTCGGAAATGAAGGACAATAAATTTAAAGTCTTTGCATATTTGTAATACAACGACATCATAATAAAAGTTGTTTATATACTATCAATATCTCATCTTTTCTGAGTTTGTTGTGGAAAAAAAGAATTTGTTGTAAAAACAACAACATTTTTTTTTTAAAAATAGTAAAAAAAAAGATGTTAAGATTAAAGTTCATATTAATTTGTCATGTTCGGGAGGAAAAAAAATCCTTATCAATACAAAAAGGACAATTCAGTAAAGATATTTAAATAATTTCTACCCAACTATATCCCAAGTATGTCTATATTATTCAATAATATTTGTTGGATTGGTATTTATAATATAGATATTATAAACTTCCAACGGCTCTCTGTTAGGCTACCTCTGCCTAACATGTAAAATGAAGCAACTTCAATTCCTAATTAATTAATAATCAAATATAAACTAAATAATAACTTAGTGTTGCAAAATTATTTTTCACTCTGTTGGAATCCAACATCGAATTGGAAAGTTCCACACGCTTCTTTCATCAAATGAATGTTCATAATAGATCTTTATTTTAGAATATTAAAAGATGCTTATAATATCTTATATCCAAGTATCTAAATAGATAGGTACGTACTTATATTTGTATGTATTGAAAATAACATTTATTTGATATCAAAGAAATATAACCGCTAAATGTTTAAAAGAAATAATTGACATATTTCTTGGAGAAGAATAAGAAGAATGTCCATCAACACCCAAGGAAATCTTTGTACTACTATTATTATTATCATTAAATGTCCAAGAGCATTTCTTCAATGTGCCACACACACAATCTTAAAAAGACTTTAATTTGAGACACACAAAATCATATGAACAAAGCCATAAAAAATGTAAGTAACTATTTCTTTTCTTTTTTTAAAAAAAAACGAAGATATATTTAATTGTTTATTTAACGATACTACGTCGGCAAAAACTAAAACTAAAAAATAAGTTATCAAAATAATCAAAAAGGCTAATAAGACGGTTAATCTTTAATATGCTTGTTTTTTATCCATCCTCAAAAGAGCCGATTATTTTTAATATTGATATTATACTCAAATATTCTGTCAAATGCATTTGTATAAAACAGAAAAAAATATTATTTATAATTCATATATATATATATATGTATGTAATATGTTTTACCATTGGTTACTCCCTGATAAAAATTGATTCGTTTGTTATGAAAAATGTAAAAAATGAAACAAGTATTGAAACTGCTTTTACCTTTCATCTTATTTGTTTATAACAAGTACTTTTCAACTTTTTTGACTTCTCCCTCAGATATCATTTAAAACATCTTTGACCTCATTACGGGCTATGGGTGGACAATTCAATAAAAGAGCATTTTGCTGATCAGATATATTGTATCAAAAATTAGATACTAGATACTTGCTTATTTTAATACAATTCAAAATGATTTTGCTACCAATATAGTTTTTATTCTATTCGCTTTATTTATAAAGGATCAATATAATATTTTTGTGATCATATACCGTGTAGAAACATGAAATTTATATACTCAAATCATTCAAACTTATATAGAGATTTTAAGTAGTTGACTTTATATGTTATGAATACTTATAATTTTTATTAAATGTATAAAAATACATATACATTTTTTTTTCATAAATAAAAAAATTTAATCAGGCTTGAGGTATCAACATTCATTCTTGTGGGTCAAACTTCAACTGACATTTCAAATGAGGAGTGCCACAATCACATTTGATACCCAAATGCATGACTGATGCAGGCTATTTTGTGTTGGTGATGATTCTTATATTATACATATATTATATGAGCAAAACATAAATAACTGTCATTACGATGGTTATAAACGTCAAATGTTTTTATTTAAAAGATTATCACTGTTCCAGCTTGCCGAGATTTAAGGTCAATTAAAAGTCCTTTGCAACAATGAGAATGAGTTTTGTAATATTATAACCGTAAGTATAGGTCTCTCCAACCTTACCAAGGACTTACCACTAAGTTTTATGACAGTTTTATTAACATTACAACTTCTTTTCACGTTGTAAACACTCTTCCTGGAGACTCCAATATGTCTTGAAATTTCATTTGGAGTGTGATCCACACGAATTTATGGTTTATACCTTTATCATTGTTTTTCGTTCTGATGACATTTTTATACAACTGACATTTCATATATATATGTATATGTAAATATTCAGAACTTTTGTTGTCAGACACTTAAAATTCTCAGAAATTTGAGTGTGTAAATTTCAAGTTTCCATCCGGTATGAAAATTAACGATTGTTCTTTTATGGAGAAATACTTTAATATTATATTTATTATAGAAATAAACATTTTCATTTAAATAGAGTTCAATATGAAAAAAAGTCATATGAATAGCCCAGCTATTTAATAATAATAAAGAAAATAATCAGATAGTATAAAATACGGACAAACAAACTTTTTTGCACCTTGACAAACATCTTATTGAGACATGTATATATATATATATATATATATATATATATATTTGTTTAAGAGGTGTCAAAAAACTTTGATCTTGTTAATAAATGATGAGGGCTAACATTTGATTTTATTAATGTTTAAAGGACACAAGATAAAAAATATTTTTAAAATAAAAATTATGATTTTCTTCTTTTTTTTTCTTTGATCTTGATTCAACTACATGAAAATATAAGCATTTGATTGATATTACTCTGTAATAAAACCTATAAGAAATTGTAAAGTGATATATTTATGAAACTTAAAATGTATTATGCTTTTAGCATGAATCTGCCTTTGAAGTGGCATATTTTTGGGGCCAATATAAAAAAAGAAAACGGTGATAAGAAAATCAATGTGTATGATTCATGCATAGTAAGTTAAAAATTAAGTAAATGATGCATATTATAAAAATTATTAACTTTAGTTCGAATTAAACATTTTATCAAAGAATCAATTATATTTCCCTTTTACTATCAATTCAAAGTATTCAATCCACAAATTTTTAATGATCAAATATAAATAACGATCCCCAAATTGTAATCAAACCACTGCATCAATTGGACAAAAAAACCCTTCTTCATATTTAATTAATTTTGTACTCCATTAATCGTTTCAATCATCAATCATACATATACATTTATTAAAATAAATTATAAACTGTCTCATATCAATTTTGGTTTCATAGAAATATTTTTTTTTATAATCATAAACATCGTTTATTAAAATTTGTCATGATATTATTGGCAACAAAAAAAATGGTTCATTTTTTTTAAATAAAAATAATTGCTTAACGTCCTTTACGTATGAATTATTATAAATGATTCATATGATAGTTGTAGTATTATAAGATATTGACAAATAATAAATTGTTCAAAAATAAAAATAAAAATACTAGATTAATACATCAGGGAAGTATTGTTTTTATTTTTTGTTATTTTATTCCTTGAAAACGTGCAAAGCAGAAAAAAAAAACCAGTTGAATAGGATTTTGTATAAACAAGATATCAATAAAATGATTTTTAGTGTATCATTTTAAATCCAAAGTTTTCATCATTTAATAATTAAGATGAGGCTAAATTAAGAAAAGTAAATTTACTTATCAGCTGTCGATTTTTCCAATACTCTTGCCCCTTATTAATATATTGAACATTGATTAATTAAACATAAATTAGTTTCTATTGAGGTGTGAACAGTTTTCTATTGTTATGGTTGCATAAAGTTGGAAAGAATGGGCTACCTGCCAACTGATAAGGCCCTCTTTTTTCATTATCTTTTTGAAGAAAATTTGAGAGATACAGGATCACATCATGTCAAATATGAAACAATAAAAATACATTATATTTAAAATAAAGGTATATCTCTTCCTTATTCGTTAGATCTTTAAACCAAAAAATATTTATTGACTTCATATCGTTTATAACTACGAAATAAGTATATTTTAATTGATTTATTTATAGCTAATTACTAAATAACGTTTCATTACTCCATTCATTCAAGATTACAACTTTATCATATTTCTTGTTGAGTCAAATGTACTTTAAAAATATAAAACTATAAATGAAGAAACATAATATCATGTTACAATGTCCTGGGCATTTAAAAAAATAATATCTTGAATGGACATTAAAAAAATGCATTTAAAATCAAAATAACCCAATTAACATTACTAGAGTTTGATAATATTTTACCTATCCATTAGTTCAAAGTATATGTTTTGACTGTTTTAGTACACTTTTAAATGAGCTCGAACTCATTACATAAATAAGAGCTTTCCATGGGATGTACATAAATTAGCTTCCATTTTGTATGATGCTAGTGACTATTGCTTAGACGGCAAAGAATATAAAAAGTGGCAATCCTATAAAAAATTTGATTTGAAAAAACTAATTTAAGATTTTATGTGTAGGTACATTATACATTTATCACGTTAAAATATCTATAAAAATTCACGCTGGTCAAAATGTTATATAATACCTAGTGGACTATTTTTTTCTTTCATGCAAAGAAAAAAAACTTTAAACGTAATTTGTTAAATGTACCCCTATTTCTTATACAATACTACAATGATCCAGGTTTATTTATAGTTTAGCATTTTCAAATTTCCTTGAAATATAAGAGCTTAATATTTCAAGAAGTTTCACACATTAATATTTGTGTTGTATTGTCAATCATAATTAAAAATATAAGTGTACCTAAAGAATATAAATGTCATTATTTCTATCAAATTGATGAGGTATGTAATTTTAAAAAGAAAATTATTTTATCATGTGATTTGAATGTTTGAAAATAATATATTTTTGTATATTTATCAGTCAAATTGAAAAGAATGATTGTTGAATATGTAAGTGCTTAATATATTATGTAGTATTGTAGTGTGCTAATGTAATGTTATCCATACTCTCTATGAGGATTTTGGTTATTCGAGGTAGAGGGTTCACCCTAAAATTAACAGAATAAGAAGGTTGTTTACTTAGTCTTAGTATTCATGCACCATATTGCAACTGTAAGTGTTATGTGCAGCTGTTCGTACCCTATTGATTCTTTGATATATTAATAATTATAATTTTGATTAAAATTATGAGCATAGTTTGATCGTAATGTCCAATTCCATTCGTCCTTTTTTTTGTATTTACAACAATTTCAAATCTAACATAAGCTGTTGTACATTAAGTAGCTGTGAAATTTTGGATAAGGCCGTACTCTTTGGGCATTGCTCTTCTTAAGTACTTAGGAGCACCATGTCAAATTTGAGAATTATTCATCGAAGTTTGATCGACCTCATTTGTAATTCAAGTTCTCAAATTTAACTATATGACAAAAAGAATCAACTACCATATAATTTGATGATTTGGACTTTTTAAAAAAGAATGTGTGGCAAATTGTAGTTTGCTAAAATTAGCCACACATGAGATATATACTCTTCATTAAAGTTATAATATTATATTTTATCATAATAGTTAGTATAAATTCGATAAAAATCCTGATGGGTAAAAAGTACTGCTTGCTGCTAATATATTCATTTTTTTTCATTGCCCCATTATACATATATTTACAAGTATTTAAGACTGATGTAAGTATCTACATTAAATATAATATATTATTTTCCTAGCCTGTACTTTTTGTAATTAATACTTGGTCTTATAAGCAGTGTTTAAAAATCCAAAATTTGTAAAATAATAGAGAGTGCACCTAAAAAAAAAGTCACACATTTGAACAAGCATCATTTTATGTCAGAATAAAATGAAACTTCCACTATAACTAAGTAGAATATTTCGTTCAAAACATCATATCAAAAAGTGAGGTCCATCAGCGTCTTCTTTGTTCTTTCTAAAGAATGTGCTCGAGATTTCTAGTTTTTTGCTCCGTGTACATTTTATGGTATTTCTTGCAACTACTCACGCATCAATTTATTTTTTTGACATAGTAGTAGATGAAATAAATGCAACAAATGTCAAAGGAAGCTCAAAAAAATATAGTGCGTAAATAAGCATATCAAACTCAAAATCCATGTAGGGTCACATTAAAACTTATAATCTACCATGATATCATTCAAATGCTACATCTTTTCAAACAACTTTGATTTTTATTATTAATAAAAATATTAAAAAGGATCACTTGAAAATTTGTAATTAATTTACAGAGCTTATTTTTTTATGAGGATTGATAAAAAAAGTCCTTGCCATTTTCAGCAGATTTTGTATCGTGAAAGGTATAAATAAGTAGGCAGTAAAGCGTGTAATTAATCTAAGAGAGAGAGAGTTCAAAGAGTTTAAAACGCACTCCTCATATAAAAAAACCAACGTTTTGAAATATTGTATTAAAATTCATTTGTTAATGGCGTATAAGCTTCAAATTGTAGGCAATTAAAGTTTCTGATGCAGTCTAGATGCTAACAAAAATTAAAGGGATTTAATCAAGTAGGTTTCTTGAATTTAATACTCTGGAAAGATGAGTTGATTTCTAGATGTGTTGTTTATATTATATTAAACTAGCTATGGTAAAAAAATCATTTCATTTAAAAAACAACAACATAGAAATGAAACTTGTCTAAATAAGAACTCTTTTTTTGTGGTTGTCTGCTATTCTTTAAAATAGGATGTCACAATATTTAAATTTAGTTTATTTACTCACTAACACATTTAAAAACCAAAACCACTGAAGTTTTTAACATCTATGACTCATATTATCTATCTTTATAATTCAATGGTTGTACAAGGAAAGAAGAAAATATTTTTTTAATTCATTAAAAACCTAAAGTTTGATTTGATAATATTTTCGTATGAAGAATTATAATCATGTACATATACCGATTTATGAAATATAAAATAATCAAATGCACATTTCAAAAAATGATAAATGAACGTTGATAATAAAAATGGCGTTAAGTGAAAATTAAATGAAGGGTAATATATATATATGGTAAGTATCTAAAAATAGCATGTTGAATGTATGAGACACTATATCATAATTTAGTGAGGGATGAGCGGCTTTGAAGCATGTCAATAATTTTACTGAATGAAAAAAGGTTTGTTTGAAGCTGTCCATACTTTATAAATTGATCATTTTATATCAAAATATGAAGGTAAAGCTAACAGAATGTATAATAACACCTTATTGAATATGTTGTTAACAATATTGTATGAGTACGTTTGTCTCAATGACCCTTCAAGAATAGAAATTACAAAAAAGTTTTTCAAATTCATTATAATATAATTGAAATAATTTGTATGTTTTATAAGAGAAAATTGATATGATTTAAGTCTATTTTATTAGATTGAAATATTCTAATTTGAAATGAAAAAAATGTATTAGAATATAATAGAAACCACAAATAATAGTAATTTATATATCATATTCTTAAAAAAATAAAAAAAAAGATGATACAACTTGCTTATAGCACGAAATAATTTTTATGTTAGTACAGATTCGTTAAATAGAAAATGATGTATATTTTTGATAAATAGAGTTGCATTCAAAATGGAAATAGAGGGACTTAATAGTAAACTAAAAGAGATGACATGTTAAAGACATAGATGATGATATAGTTTATAAACAAAATATATGAACTTCCAAAAAACATCTTATAAAATCTTCATCAAATGGCTTTAATAATGTAAATAAACTAAACTAATGTATAGGGAACAGCTTAATGCCAAAGAGATAAAGTTAATTAAAACCAGAATAAATTTTGAGTGTTTAACTAGTACTTATCCATTTAAATATAGAGAACAACAAAATCGATTAAGGAATTAACCCTTTTTTTCATTAGGACACTAGAAATACAAAAACAATTTGGCACTTGATGAATTATATGAACAGTGGGTCATTAAGTATTTTGTATTTCTGAGGAAACATTAGAATGGTTCTCTCTACGTGGATCTTCACACAGACAATGTTTTCTAAAAAAACTCAACTGGAAAATGTTGTCAACTGGGATTTATTCTTTATATAATTGATTAGACTTATTGTTTGTCAGTCCTCTTAGAAATGAAAACCAAGGACACAGTAATTATACAGCATTTTTTATAATCACAGCGGAGCAATTATAATGAAAAATTGCCTTCTGTAAGATAGCTGATTACTTTCAAAATGATAATGTTGCCACGTGAAGATCCGTTATAATGAATAAATACATAATTGATGGCCTTGAAACAAATATACAACGAATATTTGAGATTGATTATATAGTAAGTATTGAAATTCATAATGTTAGTTTATTTTAATTAATTAATTATATAATTAATTACATACGATTATATCTATGAAAGCAATAGCATAAAATCAAATATTAAAAAATTTAAAACATAGCACACTATATTATAAATAGGAATGATTTGATCGATCAAAGCCCATTTATTAATTTGTCAATTCTATTTTTAAATTACTAAATCCAAAATTAGCAAAAAATATTTAATATTTCGATACATTTTTTCATTTTTGGAAACAAATAATCGATATTGAGAAGTGAAATTAGCAACAATAAATAAATTATGATATTATGTTAAATATTTATTTTAACATATTTATTTTCTGTGAAAATATGAATAGTTTTATTTCGTTTATTAATTAAGTCAATTCAAAATAATTTTGGTTATTTTTTACTTTTCTATTCACTATAGAATAAATTAGTTTCATCTAAACCAAATTACTTGGTGCTAGTATAATGTAGAATGTATTTATAAGCATAGGCAGAGATACCCAAAATAAATTATAGCTGATTTAAGTCCCATTAATTTATTATCCTGATGATTTTGCTTTAATTTATAATTAAATGCATTTGATGAAGGTTGATTTATTTTATTTGGTAATGAGACAGATTTTGCTAACCGCTCATTATTTAAATTTACTTAATTTACTTCAAACACTTGTTACTTCTAAATTGTGCATTTCTATGTGTGGTTATGAGACTTTAATATAATTATCATCAATCCAAACTCAATATATCATTTGAGTTTCAAATGTGATTAACCGAATATTGATAAGTTTACAAAAAATGTTGCCCTGCTTCCCATGCTCTTGAAGTTGTATATTATACATTTGCACCTATTTGATACATACAAATTATGAAATATTACCCAATAATCCCTGGAACTTAAAAATAATCAGCAGTATTCAAGTGGTCATATTGAAGACACATGCAATGATGGGTAAAATCATCGTGCCTCTACGAAAAGGTAAACTTTTGATATAACATAGAGTTTTTTTTAAACCGAACTCTACTAAAATTGAACCAAATCAGCAATGGATTATTGGAAATCATAATAACATTTAAAATAAAGTTGATATTTCATAGATTTTAAAATAAATATGAAAGTTAACTTTTTTGAATTTAATGTGACTTCACAACACTTTTACAAATACTTTTTCTCTAATTAATTTTTTTCATATTATTTGAAATGAAATTATTTTTCATGTTTTGAATGTAATTCAATTTGGGGGAAAAAAATATTATTACTCGTGAGATAAATTTTCCTTTTCATGTTGCTACTACTCGTATTTGGCGAATGTATATCTGCTTTGGTTATTTCGTACAACAATTCTTAAAAAATTCAATAATTCTTTAGGAAATAACGTATTCAGATGCAATCACTAACAATTAGACACAAGGATCATTCTTCCATGAAACTCATTCCTAAATTAAATATATATATATATATATATACTTCAAAAATGCAATAAAATTCTTCGAATTCCCTAGTAAAATTAATATTACAAATTATAGTTCAACAAATATTATGTGTGTATATATTTAAAAAAAAGCATTTGCGTTGAAACATTAGCATAAAAGCGTACAAAGACTTCATGGCAAATTAATACATATGTACATATATACATAAGTAGATTTAAATAACCATAAAAATTATATTGTGTCTTTTTGTTGAATACCGTTTATAAATGGGATTTTAATTAATTCTGTGCCGAGTTTTAATTAAGTACTCGAGTGAATTGATCTAGCGATTAATTCATGATTTTCCTTGAATAATTTTATAATCGTATTTATTTTTAGTAAAAGATTAATTTTCTTATTATAAAATCAAACAAACATGCTTAAGTCTTTATTCATTTGATAGATCCTTTATATATATATATTTGTTTGTTCTTATAAATACTTAATGTTTTTCTAAACAATTATGCTCTTAAAAAAATCCGCCTCACATAAATATAATGGAAATACCCATGATTAACAAGGGTTCATCAAAAAGATCAAAGTCTAAAGGTCATGTGAACAAAATGATTTATTAATTATTTAATAAATTGCACATTGGAGTAACAATAGTTTAGCGTGATTTTTTTTTATCAAATTAATAAGATACACATAAAAAGTCAATTTGCATTCGAAATTACTAGCACTAATATCATGAATAATGACAATTAACAATAAATACAACTTTTTCATTTAAGTACTTTCAATTTATTTTCTCCTTTTTTTAATTATGTGAATGATAGTATGTAAAACGTTTCAAAATTAATACTGATCTGCTCCCGTGATCTTTTGATATTAGCTAATTGTAATAATCAATTACCTTATTTGAATCACCTCTTAATATTTCATAACATTTGAACCTTAATCACTCTAGAACTAAAAAGCTAAAGACATGAAACTAGCATAATTAAATCCTGTGTAATTAATAAATTTTAAAATAATGTAACACGTCTAGACCGATGAATTAGTTCCGGAGTTATTTACAGCGACCTCAATTTTGGTTGTATGCAACTTATCTCTTATTTATATATTAAGATATTAATTTTCTTTATTGAAAGGATATTATTATAAATGCAAATAATGATTAACTTAGGGACTTAAGTTAATATACTGAATATTAGGGATGGGCTCTCAACTGGTCTTGTACTTAAATTCACATTTATTCATAATCATTTTGCTGCAACCTAAGCTTATTGTTTTTTATTGAGCATAATTTATTTAGAAATAAACTTACTTTCGGTAGGACCTGACCTTTGGAATTTTTGAGTTTATCGATATCATGCGATAACAAAACATTATTTAGTGTTAATTTAAAATGAGGAATGCCTTCAGTTATTTTCTTTAATAGAGAATGACATAGTCATTATTCATTATTGTACAGGAGGTGAAAATCAAAGATTATTTTCATTCTTGATTATTTCTTCACGAACCATCAATATGAAGTCCAGGAAACATTAGTTGAGAGAAACTGCTTTATATGACTTAATATACTTGAAATACTTCAAAAGTATATCTTAATATTATGTAGTACTTCAACAACTATTCATATTAGTATATATATATATATATACTTTTATAATTATCAATGATTTATTTCATACTCTAAGAATTTTAAGAAAATGATGCTAAAATTCATTCCATGGACATAAAAAATGAATAAATAAATTTATCATATATATACACAGAATTCAAATGATTATCAATAGGTAACCACTGTTTTATTCAATAATGGATGTATAATTTGCACCAACAAATTAAATAGAACTGTATCAATATATTTTAAAGGCCTCATTTTATTGAAAAATATTCATTCAGGTAAAATAGTTCCTGTGACATGACTTTAGAATTTTGATGAAGAAAACACATTCATTAAAAAGTTTCAGTTCATGATTTATCTGTGATTTTTTTCTCTAGGGTATTTTTTGACTCAAACTTTTTAAAATTAAAGCACTATGAGTACAATTTCTTATAAGTGTCGGCTAACTATGGTGAGTAGTAAAAAACCAAATTTCTCAAATATTAGGTAACATAATTTAAAGAGAGGAGTTTGTTACTTAAGGTTTCATTCAAATTTCTCTACAAAGGATAAACAAAGGATCACAACTAAAACCAAACAAAACAAAACTGGAATGTGAATGAATGATATGTATTTTAAAGAGTGGTTATATGAAAAACAGCATTAGTCTCTTGGATATATTTTTATTTAATAAATAAAAAAGGACTCCGTTGTCATTAAAACGTTGATCGTTTTTAATTACTAAATACAATACATACTTATATGTATTTATATCTTATATTAAAACAAGAACGAATTTACTGAAGTAAATTAACCGCAACATTTGGATAATGATACCATCAACATACTTATATCATATGTAGGTATATATTTGATCTAATTTATGAGGAATTTTAAAAGCTACAAATTGGTTTAGTTACATAGCAAGTAATAAAATCCCTCTTTTTTTTATGTAGTAATAAATATGGTGATAATTTCTAAAAAGTGATTTGACTTCTTTGTGCATTAACTTGTCTTATTCATTCTTTACATGAGTATAACATGATGTTTCATCATCAATCCTATCAACTGCAAACAATGGCTAAAGGTACTCTTTACTTTGATAAATACATAGTACCTACATATGTATTATGAGTGACCAAAGACTGCGGCAAAATTTCAAAGAAAATGACAAAATAATAAAGCTTTATTGTGGTCAATCTTATCCTCCTTTTATCATCCGATATGTTTTCATTCTTTTATTGTAACCAATGTATGTAAATAATATGAATGTACCATAACAAAAAATATGACATTATACATACATATATGTATGTACATACATATATTAACTCTTTAAAAAAAGCACGACAAATAAAAAATATGTAAAGTAGATAAGGGGAAAAAATTGGTTGGACAGTTGTTCATTTCCGTTGTTGTTCATATTGAACAATTTATTCTATGTTTAAATGCTCGTCTTCTTTTTCAAAAAGAAAATATAATAATTTCCTTTTAGAATAAAAGTGATGGTTTATTTGTTTTATTTTTTGTCTCCAAAATGATAATATCACACACAAAAAAAGAACTTATTCCTATGTACTTTTTTGTACCAATACATTGACTAACCGATTAAACTAGCCCATTTGAGGCAGTTTTAGCAAATAATCAGTAATTGGCTGGAGTGGACTATTTTTTCCTATTATTGTTATTTATTCTTCCTCAAAAACATAAATAAACAAAGAAAATCGACAATATTTTATAAAGAAAAAATATTAAGTTTCATAACTTTTGTTTTTTATTTTGAGTTCAATTTTTGAAGACCTTATTTTAGTCTTGACCTAGATTCCTACAAACCTTGGTCTTTTTTACATTATTTGACCCCTTCAAAGTTATGGTTAGGTTTAAAAACTAAATAAACTAGATTTGGTGTTGATCTTGCCTTAGTCTCAACCCCTTCAAGATCTTAGTTTTTTTATGTCAAGACCAAAGCAACTAACTAGATTACAAAACTTTCTTTTTAAAATACAAACAATTTCATTTATTTTCTTTTGAAATGGTCTTGGTCTACACCCCTCAAAGTCCTGATCTTGGGTGAGATGAGTTGGACCACAACACTACCCTTAAGTATGTAGTATACTGTGGCTAAACCTTAAACCTATATATGTCTTAAACAGTATATATTTTACTTGGTAAGTTTTTCATTTTTTCGTTTCTCAATACATGTATTTAATATTTAGACTAACATCAATTTCATGGGCCATTTAGAAATTTTCACGCTTTAATCTCACTTTTTTTTCTTCTCTTTGTTACCATTTTGAACAATACAATCTGTTTTCGATTTATTCAATATAAATACATATTTGTATATATGTATGTATAAAATTGAAAATATAAATATATATGTATGTGTGTATATGAAAACACATATTTCATGGTAATCGCTTTAAATAAAACATTTTTCAAACTAACAATGATGAATCAAAATATGGTAAAGAGCAAACAGAATGATCCAGCAGGGTTTTAATCGATTCTTATAGTTGGAAAAGGTGCATATGGAAAATTAAATTCCTAATTTGAATATTATACAGTAGACATATTTGTATATATTAAATTTATTTAGTATATTAGTTCTCTGTTTGACGCAAGTTTAATCAGTATAGTAATTGTAAGATATAGTTAAAAATAGGAGTAAAATCATTCGTGGAAATGGAAAGAAAGAAACAAGATGAAGGATTGACGAAATAGTAGAATACTTGTTTGAAATTAAGTACAACATTCCGTAAAATCACTATGTAAAAATTGATATTCAAGAAGTAGGAAAACAATTTATTGGCACATTAGATATGCCAAAGTTTAAGTCATCATCAGTATCGAGAAGAAACGGAACACTTTGTAATATATTATTGTGATATTACCTTTTACCGAGGAATATATCAAAATATTTTATATTATTATTATGCAAAATTATGCAAAAATACATATTCTAAAAACATGAAACGTGAAAATAGAATAGAAAGAAACGAGTTAAGAATGTAGAAACAGAGAATATAATTCATTGAGAGCATTGGAGTCTGTCAATATGGACAAAAATGTACATTAATCCAACCAGAGTAGAAGATATGTAATTAAACCAGCTGATAGATAGGTAAAGGTGGTATAGCTACTGATGGAGAGTAAAAACGAATTTAAGCATATGAATACTTCCGTACTTAAAGTCAAATTTACATTTTATAAATGTTATGCTTTGTTGACACTCTAAAAACATAAAAGGTTAAAACTCAACAACCAATAAAATATTTGTACAGCTCTAATTACGTTCTTTGTTGTATAGATGAGTGCTCCAAATGGAAAAAATGTTATTCCAATTTTTCAATTTGAAATTATTTTCATATAATCTAAGATAGTAAAAATAAAGTAATATAAAGTAAATCTTTAGTTTCTTAGTAATAAGTAATATGATATATATTACTTTTAGATGGAATAGTTTGTAATAAGTAAATTATTAGTTAATTACCTAAGTAACATTTTTTGAACATTGGTTATTTTGACGATTTCTATTTTCGGAAATTTTCAATTTATCATTGAGAGAATATCTTATTGGGATTCATTTTTTTTAATAGAAGCATCAAGGACCAATTTATTTTATTTAACTTTTGATCATAATAGTACTTTACAATTAAAAAATCTTGTGTCACACTACGATGAGCAGTAGTTGAGTTGAAACATTAATTTGATTGCAATTTTTTAAGTATTGATATTGAAATGGTTATTTTTATTTCGATGTGTGTCTCTTTATTTATGCTATTTTTTTGTACTAAATCAAGAACATACTCTTTATTATTCATAACAAGATTTGTGATTGAGCTATTTCTTAAGGTCTCAGAGGACCTACATGCATTAAGGAATATTCAAGTGCTGATTTTGTTATTTTGGAAGAATTAAAGTTTTACCATTCCTATTTGTAAAACTTTATAAAAATTATTTTTACCTAAAGTGAGATATATAAATGTTTTATAAATATTATTATTTTTTTAATTTTAACTATTTTAAAAAACCATAATTAGTAACTTTTCATGAGAAAGCAGTGCATGTACAGAAAGGGAAATTTATGCGTCAATACATCATTAAATAAATTACATAAAATAAAATATTTTAAAAATACTTTTAATTATCATAAATGAAGTACATTTGGACTATGAGCAACCTACATTTAGAAAGGTTTTTATTGGGTAAATAAATTGTTAGAATGTTGACTTTAAGTGTATTAAATAAAAAAATGTATTGAAAAGTACTATTGTGGTTTTCACTGGGTAGGAGTAATTAAAAATAAATGTGTTGTACATAATTTTTTTATCAAAGAAAATATGCATTATATTGGGTTTTCAAATCACAAACAATACTTTGTCAAAAAAGTGAATTAAGGTATCATATAACTACACAAAAAAATTCAGTCTATAGCTTTTGTTTACATTTCATTATTGTAACCATTTATGTTTCGACGTTGTTTATTCCAATTAACTTGTCAAATTCATATTTTGATTTACGTCATAAGTAAACGATAAAAATAAACTGACTCCTGTTTCTTTATATTGATGATATATATATATATATATATATATATATATATATAAAATTACTTATATGCGACTTTAATTCCTTTAGTTAACAAGATATTGTTAGCAATTTAAAAACCTTATTAAAAACATAAATATACCATTCACAATATATATCATAATTATTTATAAAATGTTTTAGTAAGCTTGTAGTGATCTCTTCTCAAAAATATACTTACATCAAAAGGTAATTAGCACTCATTGAGATTGAAACATATATTTTTTATAGGTATATATTATATTGATGAAGCAATTTTCGAAAGACTTCATTCAAAGAGTGCATAAAGTTACATCAATATAATATTTCTTAAGAATAAACACATGGAAATTAAAATTAATTATAAAAAATGTAACAAAAGAATAATAATAAATTATATTTTCTATTAGTTTCTTATTTTTCAATCTACAACATTTACTCAAATTACTAACGTTCGTCAACATAAATTAACGTAGATTAAATTAAATTGTTTTGAAGCTAATACTACTTATAATAATAAGTTTTCCTTTTTATTAGAAGGAAAGGGCTATGTATGATTAATGAAAATAAAGTCATTTTTCATGTACATACTTTTTACA
Source organism: Lepeophtheirus nordmannii (assembly GCA_963680855.1). Classification (NCBI taxonomy): domain Eukaryota; kingdom Metazoa; phylum Arthropoda; class Copepoda; order Siphonostomatoida; family Caligidae; genus Lepeophtheirus; species Lepeophtheirus nordmannii. The sequence continues at coordinate 33,770,341 of OY804518.1, read as the reverse complement.
TGTATCTAAATTGTAGTAAATAAAAGAATGCCACATTTGAAACTTTGCATCATAATTATAAATACAGCAAAGCTATTCATTAATTAGTATATCTATGTAATGTTAAAAAAATGAGACAGTCTGGGTGGTAAAAACTCCTTTACATAAAAAAATAAAAAAACATTTGGAAATGTACAAAGTACAGGAAAAGAAATGCTTCTATAAGTCTACTTACAAAGAAGATAACCGAAATTATAATTTATTTTAATCACGAAACACGTTGTTAACGAACATTAAAATGTGTTGTTTTCTCTCTCTCTCTCTCTCTCTCTCTCTCTCTGTGTTTATCTCTCATTAACTCTAATTTATTATAGACTTATAAAGATTTTTTAGCTGTAAAATGAGGGTTATTTGATTTTATCTCATGCATATTACATACATAGTAGGGGGGTTTATACGTATAATATGCATTACTAATTATTTTTAGCCATTTTTTTTCTTTTTCACTCGTAGAAACGTTAGAAATTTGTTTGTTATTTTAACATGCCGCAAGAGGAAATACAAAGTCAAGAAAAATAAAATAAAATTATGATTTATAAATTGTCTTTTTTTCTAGTTTATATATTTTTTTAAAATGTTGAGTAAAAACTTGATAATTCCACCTTTACTGAAAAATGTATTTGTGGTTTTTTTGTTTTAATAGGATACCCATTTAAATTTGTTTGTTAACGAAAATAACTTCAAATCTTTTTTTATTCGCATATGTTAATAATGTTATTCCTTTCAAATTCGGTATTCATAGTTTTTAAAGGTGGCTATTTAAAAAAATATTATACAGCAACGGATCCAGTGAAAGAAAATAATTTGTATATAGACTTGATGTCTAGTGAACAAACCCTACAAGAGCTCACTCCACTTATAATTAGTGGTCATCAATTTCTTAAAACAAGGGGAATAAATTTGAAAATGTTTGTTACAAAATACGATTTAATTTTACTTCAAAGCCACAAAGTGACTGTTGTTCATGTAAAATAAAATGAATCATTTTCTCAAATGGCGCAATTTAAAATCCGCACGCAAGATTAACAAGGGGCGGGCACCCCAGCAAATATATATATAATAGCTTGAAATTCCATATGCCTAGGGAACCCATAGGGTTGCATCCTTCCTTGACACAATGCTACTATTGATTTATCCCATTAACACCTCACAAAGTGGAAAATACATTTTTTTTTAAATTTGCTTGGTTTTTACACTTTTGAGATGACGTTTCATTAATGATCCATTGATTTTAGATTTTATATTGAGTGTACATAGAATAGCGTACCAAACTGATCGGCATCTATGTATGTACATAGTACATAATATGTTTTATTTGATTGTCTCACTCAAAGTTTCCCTCAAAATTAAAAACAGAAAGATATTTCAATCATTCTATATAGATTCTCATCACCTTATCATCATTTCCTTAGAAATAAATGAAGAAAAAAAAAATAACTATACATTTATTTTTTCAGCTAATTGTTATCATCATAATCTCCCCCTCCCTCCCCCCTCTCTCTCTCTCTTGGGGTCTCCTCCCAACATGCGCAATATGTATAAGCTAAAAAAATCCCAACTATGGACCGTAAATTTCAAGGGAATAAGTCATTTCTTCCTCCCTTTCTCTCTAAATCAACAAGAACCTTTGCATGATTTAATAGATTAACATACCTTTTAATAATTATGGTCCCCCCCCCCCCCCTATCATAATATACTTAGAACATGATACTGTACTATTATTTCTAACATAATGATTATATGCTTGTTATTACCTTCATTTTTTCTTCTTTAAATAATTAGTAGGTTTTTGACAAGCCATAATTAAAAAGAAAAGAGGGGAAAAAAACAAGGAGAAAAAACTCAACCAGAAATTTTGACTAAAAGTGCATAAGAAAAGATGAGGAAACCCGCAAAATGGATGCACTCTTTTTTTATAAAATAAAAAAATCAATTATAAAACATCATTCTTACCTACATACATATAGGTAAAAAACTACTACTACTACTACTTCTATTTAATAAAACGGCAACTGGCCGAAAAGATCAAAGAATACCCGCAATTGTTTACATAATGGCTGAGAGAGAGAGAGAGAAGGGGGGGGGGGGGTACTTCAAAGGTTCCGCCTCACACCCTTAAGAATAATCGGTCTCTTTGATCTTTTTACAGGGAAAAGACGAGAGAATAAAATAGTTTTTTTTTTATTTAAAAAAAAAACAACAACATTTAAGAAGGAGAACTCTTTTTTTAACCGCCTGAAATCTAGTCAGGGACGGTTCTTGTTGTTATCATTATCGTAATCATATCTCTTTGCTGCCCCTTCTTTCCCTCTCCTCGCATAAACATGTCTTCGATCCATCTCAGCCGAGGATTATATCCTTATACATATACATATGTATGATTCCATATAAAAGAAATGGTCCTTACCGCCTCTAAGAATGACACAGTCTTTTTGTTTTGGTTAGATACATGGGTAAGTGCATCTATGTAAAATTTCAGGTAACTTATCTAATTAGTAAAGCTTTTTGGTCGTTGTTGTTGTTTAGAAATAAAGATGTCTTTTGTGAATCCAGGGGCCAACAGTCAAACCAAGTCAAAAAAGGACAATCTCTCTCTCTCCCTTTAAAATAAAAATAAAAATAGGAGGTTTTGAGGTCAAAATATAGGTCAAGGCTAATTCAGAAACAAAATGTTCCTTTCGTATCCCTCATAAAAAAGGATTTAAAAAGAAAAAAAAAGATGAAGAAGCAAACAACGCTACAGATCTAAAGATGTACAATTGATTCAAGACAATTTGATTTCTTTAACATTTTTATACGTCTAAATCAATAAGTTCAATTCTCCAATCCCAAGGGACAACATTTTTCTCACAATTGAACTCCATATAAAAGGTCTTATTGTTTTGTTTGTTCTTTTTTAAAGGTTCATTCTGTTATATGCTAAATAGTACATAGATACACGGTGTTCTTGAAAGTGTACCTATTTAAAATGAAGTCAAGACTATTATGTACATCATTAAAGCATGAAACATGTACATCGATCCACAGGAGAAGAAGTATCATTTGCTTGGAGCTACATACATACATACATACATACAATTTCTCTACATCATCCATCAATAATTACTCCCTTCTTATAATTTGTCCCCTGAGGAAATCTTTTTTTTTTCTTTTTTACACACTCATTCTTTTATTTTATTTTTGTTATTTTAAAAAGACAAAGGTGAGAAGGAGGCATTTTTTCATGCATGCAACTTTTTTGTTTATATCTATTTATTTTCTGTTGAAATGTTGTAAAAATAATTATTTTTGGGTAAGGATTACAATTTTGCCAAACGTAATGGTTTCTTTTTCTATCTCCATAGAATGAATAACACTCAGTTTTTCGACCGAAATATTGAAATCAACAAATATCAAGTCCTGGAGCTGAACTGGGATCTCGAATGTATCATAGGTAAGTACAATAATCAATAATCAGGGAGACTCGGAGTAAAGCTCGGAAATGAGCCCGGAGGAAGATCAACTCCCATTGAATAATCTAGTAAGTCTTTTTTTATGTGTGTCTATATTACTATGTATATTACTATATTTTAGGCCTTGAAAGAACATTAGCAAGATTGAGTCTTTAAAACCGCAGCTGTTTCTTAGTATTGAAGGTAAGTGTCAAGAAGTTGTTATCCCTCTTTAGTACACCACTAACATGACAGCAGCATCACTTATAGGGGTACCTGGTATAGGAGTGGTATTGAGCAAATCTGTCACATTGGGCTACACAATAAGAGATGATCCTCCTCCGGGCTCATCCCTAGTCCATGGATCCAGTCTGAACGGTGTCCCCCTGATATTCCTTGAGAGACGAATTTATTTTTCATAAGATTATAATTCTTTAATATTTCAATTTTTTAACTTAATGCTGTCCATTCTATCGAGATAGAAAGGAAGAGATGCTGCAGAACAGGGGAGATCTACGTAGCTGATGATCACTTTTAACTTGAATATAAACTTGTAATTATAAAGTCTCAACATCAAAGAAGAGTTTTTATTCATGTCCTTCAATTCTTTTTTAAGAGATAAAATTCTTAATTTCTCGGTTGAAGTATTTTGCATAACACTAAGTGCCTATGTTTATATTTATCCTTCTTCAAAAATAACTTACAGATAGATACATTCTGTCTCATAGATATTAATACAAATTAAATGTACTAGTACCAACATACCTATAATCAAACAATGACAACTATTTGTTTTAATCGTACCGAAACATCCGATAGTTAATTGTTTAATGAGCTTTTATTGTGTGTGAGTGTTTTTTTTTTGCCCTTTGAATGACTGGAATGTATGTGTGAGGTTTTCAATGACAGGTTAAAAAGCATACATATCTATATATGTACGTAAATACCTTAATTTGATATCTGATAAATAGCTCATTATAGGCTAAAAAATATACTTGGAGTATACAGATTTTTATCTTTTTTTTTTTAGCCTTGAAGCAACGAAGGTCTAACAATTCTAAATTTGTCTCTAATCACTATTTTAACCCCCTGGAGTATGTTATTTTGACTGTAACAATGGCATAGTATCTAAAGGAGGTATACCTAATCAGTGGGTCGCAATCTCTTTGGGAGTCGCAAGTACTTGGTTTGTGAGACATGTAACATTACTTACAGGATTTAAATGAAATAAAAATGATGTTGCTGATAATAAATCAATAGTGGATTATCCTTTGTATTTTAAACGTTTAGGAAAGGGGTCACAAGTACCAAAAGAATGGAAGCTACTGGTCTAAGACATTAAAATACATTTAACAAATTTATATTCGTACACATATTATATATTGAAGTAAATTTATATCACCACAGAAATGCTTTGTATATTCTAAGCAGAAAATTTACAATGTATAAAAGTTGGACTGAAGTTCAACGTATGTAGTTGAATACTATCCCAAAATGTTTGAATATTCAGTTCTGTCTCAAAACTTGAACTTTTGGATAGATGAACCCAAAACTTTAACATAGAGCTCTAACATAAACTCATCAGTAGAACCCTCTATGGCTATCTGTAAACAAAATGTTAGTCAGCAAGTTGAAGGACGGTGGTCAGAAGAACAATATAATTACAGATGTATATTAAGAGACATTATGACCCAAAACACTCAGAAAATATGTCAACTGACTAATTGCATGTGGATCAAATAATTTCACATTGCAGGGGAGTCACGGGAAGCATAATAATAGATGAATTATGATATATTGTAATGGAAAGTTAGTCATCATCCTCTAATAAAAAAACTCAGTCTTGTGTGTTGTCTATCAAGAGCCTTTAATTTTGATGAGTCAAACATTGAATTTTGTATATTTTAACATAGAAATATTTCCCTTTTTTTTATATTTTTCATACACTGGAAAAAGTTATCTGTTTTATAAATCTCAATAGTTGAGTTTTTCAGTATTAGAACGTCCGTCCCTCTTTGGCAATATAATTTCAAATATTGAGCCTCCCCGTTATTAAATACTTAATAACGAACTGCAATTTACCATCACATCCTTTGATGCATCCAATAATTTTTTCAGGGAAAGTATACATATATTTATTCATCTTACATGGGTAATATAATTGAATTCTAGGAGCACCACTTCTGTGGTGAAAGATGCGAGTCACATCATAAAAAGTCAAAGGGTTATAATATATTTAAAATATGTATATGAACCACATAATTAGTTTTGTGAAAATTGTTAAAAAAACCGTTTTTGTATTTTAATTCTATACTTCAAATATTACTAAATATATTTGCCAAAAATAGTTTACACATTATAAAATTTCTATACGTTTTCAAAATATATATGTCATTTTTTACTTCATAATATTTCTTATTAATAAAATCAGCAACGATATATTACTAATTTATTTTTATTTGCATACTAGTATGATAGGTTAAATATATAAACATATTAGTTTCAAAATATGTGGGTAGAACAAAAATATGATCCATAAACATAATAAATTTTCTACCTTTATAAATATTTTGAACTTTAAATAATATTTTCATACTCTATTACATATTTACAATAAATAAATCACTCTGTACAAAGAGCTATTTTTCTTTAAAAGAGTGACTTAAATGCCTACGTGGAATAATAATAATAATAAACAAAATTAGCTTTGATATTTCAACTGTAAAAAGAATTATTCCTTTGATACAAAATATTTATTTGAATTAAGTTTTAAAAGTTTATGTATGTCTAGTGAAACAGAGCATTTTAGAAAAATAAATATATTTCAGTTTTAATTATGAAGCTTGTTTGTTGTTGTACTGACAAAAAAATAACATAGATTTTTCAAATATTTTGACGACTTTTTGTCAAATTGATAAGGATATAAAGTGTTTTTGAAGATGATTTTTTACTTAAATTATAATTTAGACTTTTAACTATCAAATGATATTTTCTTATATTTTCTCAATCTATTTTCTGTTACGCAATGAGCCTCTGAAGAAAAAAAAAATAATATTAAAACAAAGATATTTTTAGAATCTTTAAACATAATTTTTTGAAATATAATCAGGTTATCTCTATCTTCAACATTAAGCACCAAAAAAAAATTGAACCTTAATCATTGTAAAAAGTATAAAAAAAGAACTGACCCTGAAAAACTAAAGTCATATTTGCAGTCAGGGGCTCAAAGTCTAACAAATCTAACCAAATTTGATCAAAGGACTAAATAATAGTTCTGATCTTGTAAAACATTTCAACTTATAAAGAATACTCTTAATTTAGTTTCAACCAAAAATGAATGAATTGTTAATTTATGTACTGGTCTAAGCAATAAATGTTTGAACACATGTGTAAACAACCTCTAACTAATTATTTACATAATTTATAACTTTCAAAAGCTATAGTACAGGATTTAGCTAATACATTGGGACTATTTTTGTGTCTGACTTGAGGCTGTCTTATTGATAATTTTCATTCTTGTGTTATTTTTTTTTTATTCAACTGCTTGTTTGCTGTTGACGATCAAAAATTTAGTTTTCTTTGGTCTTGTTCATCATGTATGGAGGAATAAAAGTGCTCAACCTTTGCTGGTTTAATAAATACCGAAAATATTCCAGCAAAAATAGACAAGACCCCAACAATTCATAGTAAAAAAATAATAACTCTTAACTTTTCCTGTGCAAATTTCATAATGCAATTGGCAGATGATCTTGAAATTCCTTTATCACGAATAAAATGTCACACATACAATTTATAAATGTATGTACTGAAATGTTTTTTACCCCTTATATAGCCCTAGTTGATGTTTGTTGTCTTCTAAACACTTTTTGTGAACAATTCTAGTACTTCTGCATTTTTGTATCGAGTGAAAGTAATTAATGTTGGATGTGGGTTTTTTAAAATCACTTCTTAAACAATTTTTGCATTTCAGTGCCCCTTTTCTTATGTTTGTCATAATTAAGCTCTAAGTGTTTAATTGATAAAAAGTATTGGGCACAACCTGTATTAGAAGACATGTACCATGACTCATTTGTAATATCTACTTCTTGGTTATATATTTTAAATACATATGTAAAAAAAAACCGTTATCTAAAGTATAATTCAAGGTTTTCCGCTTTGTGTGTTAATCTCATAATATATTTTAAATATATATATATATACATTGTATCAAAAACCATTAATTGCATTTCCTCAAGTTTTATGAAATGATGTCACAAGAAATAAACCATACAATAACTGAGCATTGAAGAACAATATTTGATTTGAGGAATTAGTTTTTAGGCTATAAATATCAAATAAACAAATTTTTGGTTTATGCGTAAGTAGCATGGAAAATATGAATGCAGTTAATATCGAAATAAAAGAGCTTCCTTATTTCCTTTCAAATAACATATAAAATATGAATTAGTTATGGACATTTTAAACTTTATGCCACTATTGAAACAAGGACTCAATAATATTATTCATGACATATGCATATGTTAAGATTTTCATACTTATCTATTTTGACATTTTTTTGTGTTCTATAACAAAACAGGTTCTAATAAGAAATTGAGTTATTTTTATAGGCTCTTATTAAAACGTAATCATAATGCATTCATAGGGTATATCTACAGTGAAGTTGTTTATTAATGTTTTAAGGAAAATATTTCACTGAAGGAAGAAAAATAAAGTCATTCCTACATACAAGTCAAATCATGGATTAACCATGTTTGAGTTTGAGGATATTTATTTGATTTGAAATAGAACTAAAACATCATCAGAAGAGTGGTAGTAAAGAATGCGAAGCCAATAGAGCCAATTCATGAGTGGAAATGTTAATTTTACGAAAATGACGTCACATATCAATGAGACAATGATCACGTAATTTTCCATTTTAATTATTTTTCAAAAAGTGTGGTAGGACCAGTGACCCCTTCTTAAGACAAAACAAATCCCAATATCCTCCAGGGACAAAGTCAATTATTCCAAGATTGATGAAACCACTTACCAGTGATGAATTGAATATTTGCATTTGCATCCACAAATTATCAACTTTTTAGAAATATTTGCATCCAAACATTTTTTCAAATTTATATCTAAATAACCGTGTTTTTGGATACTCGATACATCACTAATACCTATGGTAGTAAAGACAATCATATATATGTGTATATATTTGTAGTTATTATCTAATTTTTGTTCAGTAAGGAAAGAATACATCAGATAATCATCAAAAATACAAGTTCCATTGTTAATGACAAAAAAAAAAAAATTAAGATATGACAAAATTTGTTATGACTCATTCTCTCATTCTATGCATTATGCAAATGATTTAAACATTTAAAATTCAATCAGTAAAAAAACAAGTTTTAATATTTTTTTGTTCCAAAAGAGACTTATATCACAATTACATTGCAAAAAAATAAGTCTCAAATTAACTAGGAGCTATTTAAAGATTGATCATTCGTTATATATACGTAAATGTTCGTTTTTGATTATGTATTTATATATGTAATTGGTTTAGAGATTGAAGCAACATGATCGAATAGGGTAGAAAAAATAAAAATCATCTTCTGAGAGTCAATGTTTATGAAATCGCTATGTTATTGAATCAAAACAATGTTTTTAAAAAATAACAATGCATGCATAATTTGCATACTAAAACAAGTATTGATATGTTAAACATGTAATGCTTATGATTAAATGTGGAACCGACTTTTATGAGGGGGGAGATTTATAAAAAAATTGATCCCATGAGATTTCTATTTAAATAAAGGGAATAATGATCATTGGCTTATTCATTTCAAGATTGGATTTAATAGACAATATATTTATAAATACATGTATTACAACTTGGCAATTTTATTGTATAATATTGTATGCAAAAAAAATCAAATGTAGTACATACAACATACATACTTTTAACTCTATTTATATTTTTAAATGTAGTATGTAAAGATCTTTCAAAAAGTGAAAGAACAATATCAGTTTAAAATTATGTAATATCAAATTCATAGAAATTTGATTTTTTATGAGAAGGAAAGAACCAATAATGATCAATAAGGTCATAGCAGTATCGATAGGATCAATAAAATGTCTTCAATTTTAACTCAAAACTCAAATAAAAGTAGGAAAATATTTCAAAAATGCTGCAATATCTTTCATTCTCATAAAAAATTAGGATCCCAGGAGTTGTTTGAGTTCCCTAAAATGTAAATTTAATTAATACATTGTTGTACTAATCCAAAAATATTTATAACAAATATTTTGTGCATAATAAGTAAATTATACGTATCTTCTCATTGTATGGTAACACTGAATGATTTTAGCAAAAATTGTCAGAAAATATTTTAGTTAGATACATTATTAAACTAAAATATTTATTTAGATTAAGGGTCAATACTAAGCTTTGTATTGTTATGAAACAATATTTTTCAAATAGGTACATAAAATTAACAGAAAAATGTACTATAAAATTGCAGCCAATGCAAATTTTGACTTGAAATTTACTTGCAGCGTAAATGAAACAAATTTAAACAAATAACTAAAAAATAAGAAAAAATGTACTCAAAATTTTAGGGTAGTTTTTTAAGAAAAACTGTAAAAATCAATTTTTGCCCCTCATAGGCCAACTTGTAGGCCCAAAACTATAAGATGATGTCATTTGTCAGCTTGCTCTGACTTCTTTTTTTTTTTGAAAAATGAGATCTCAAAGGAAGTTCATAATTTTTTTGGACATGGTTGTTTTAAATTTCAGACCTGTTAAGCCCATTGAATCCAGCTCATTTACGATCAATTTGTTTTCAAACTTTATACACTTGAGAGGTTAAAAAAATGGTCTTTTAAGTAGAAAATTCTCCAATTCTTTTTTTTTTTTTGTCCATAAGGAGTAGAAAATTCTTTGTTGCGGACAAAATAACGGTTTGACTCAAAAACGGGACAGCTTAATGTACATATATATTCTCTATTTTGATCAAACTATCTGTAAATGAAATACATATTTGTATAGAAACCATTGTATACTTAATAAATAAGGCTATGAAAAGTCAACTTCTTTGTTTGGTTATCTATAATTGGAGAAGAAACTTGAACAATCACAAAATAATTGCCTTTGAGATTGAGCTATTACTAGGACTATTCTCGTTTCATTTAATGTGTTTTCTTTCCAAATAAATCTACACACATTAGTATAATATAAGTAACATCTAGTAGCACACACTGGTCGTATTCATTTCCATTAAAAAAATAATGATAAATTGTAAATAATATGTAATAATACCCAAAGAAGGAGGCGAAGTAAGATAATGTGCCATTGAGTTCCATACTAATAACATAATAACATTTGTCTAAGATTGATAGTCTCATACATCATATCCTTCCTTCCATTCTTCTGTATTATTTCTAGCCACCCATTACCTTCCGTCATATACAATATATGTATATTAATATATCTAAAATATAAATCTTTCTTTTTTCTTCTCAATATTTTCTTAGAAGAAATACATAAGTATTTTTTATTTGGTCTAAAGAAAATTAAATTAAATTTCAGATAATAATAATAAAATAATATTGGCCTTTAGCATGATAATAGTTTGAGTTTAATCTCTAATTAACATTTACCGATTACTACACAATTTATTTTTCCACAAATCCACAAGTTTTTTTTAAAATGAGAAATCATTTTTAGATTATTTAACCTTTCAAAACCCACGAGTAGTTTTTTGTTTTCTTTAAATGGTATATTCTTTCTCCACCTCAAATAATTTGTTTAACGTTAGCAATTTATATAACATAAAGTAAGTGTAATCGTCACTTTTAAATGTCATATTTTCTATGATTTTATAAATTTGATAATTTATTGTAAAATACAACATATCCTAGAATTTTATTAACAGGGATCAATAAAATACAACAATTTTGTACTTAATATTAAAAAAAATAAACAGATTAACAATTACCAGGGGAAAAAAACTAATCTTTTTCAATGAATTAATTAAGATGCTGTATTGCTTTGCTTTGATGACCTGAAACAATATACAGAGACTCAGTTAACTATGTTTGGCTTTTTACTGGGTTTTCAAGGGTTATTTGAAGAAAAAAAAATCTTTTTATTTGCCGTCAGTTTTCTTTTTTCCCAACGGATCCCAAAAATCCTTATTGGATCATATCTTTAATCAAACTGCACGTTGATTTATTTTTAGTAATCTACTGAAGTCATCATTATTCCATCAAATTGAATGATGATGCATCATTTATTTTAATAAATATACGATTTTAGTATTTCAAGACGCTTTTATTTACTCTTGTCACCAATTAAACTGATATTGCATTAATTGAATATGAAAAAGAAAATGACTATAGTTTTGAATATATATAACTTTTGCCTTATAAATGTCGTAAAAAATAAATATTTCAACTAACTTCTAAATCCGTTTATTCTTTAAAATCAAAAGTTTTTTTTGTCAAATGGGACTCTTTTACACCTACAAATATGAAATACATCGCAATATATTAAATTAAGTAGAAGCAAATTAAATTCTCTAGAGTCTTTCTAAACATCAGCGTATACAAAAATAAACAAAAAAATGAAATTAAAAATACACCAAAATTTACCCAAATATGAAAAAGCTAATTGTAGGTTTGTTTTAAATCTATTTAAACCTACATATTTTAAATAACAAAATCATATAAGTATCATGAAACAGTTTTCATTGATGTATGTCTTAATTCTACGTAATTACGTACACATTAAATATTAAAAAAATAAGATAAAAAAGTATACAAGTTAAATCAAAGGAAATTGAGTTAGTAAATTTAATTTTATACTCCATTATTAAGTTAGAAGAGTATACAAAAATTAGTTATGCATATCTATATAAGTATATGTGTAAGTACATATGTTAAAACTTATATGCGTAGGTATATAAACGAAGATAATATTTTTTTCAAAAAAATAGTTTTGAACAAAATATTAAAAGTATATTAATCTTGTTCATCATTTTGAGTTATCTTACAGTGTTTTTATTAATGATTTTTTTTTCCGTAGAATAATTTATATTTGATTTTTTTTCCTAAAAGTAAACCCTTTTAAGATAAACTTTCTAATTATATATACTTATTGTAATTATTATAAAAAAAATAAAGGAGTAAAGTTATGATATCAAAATTTTATTTGAAATGCAAGGCTTCTCTTCAACTATAGACCATGATATTTCATTCATTTGTTTTAATAACTACATATTCGAAACAACAAATCTAGTTATGTACCTGCAACATGTTACAGTCCTTTATTTATCAGTAGATACTTATTATATTAAGTTGTCAATAGCCTTTATAGAACAACTTTTGTTCCATGGATGATATCTTTTTTTGTATGCCTTGAATTATTGAGACAAAACATCTTTAAAAGTTCTGTTATGCTTTTTTTAGCCTTTATTATAAAAAAACCCTCTTAAAATAGCAATACAATGTGCTAATTCTATTTAAAAATAGTTTCTATTAACTAAACTGTTATCTAAAATTTACTTGAATTAAGGTTGAGACAAAAGGTAAAATGCATATCTAATTATTCATATTTGTTATTCATTAAATAATTCAATTAATAAAATGTTCTTATATCATTATGTCTCTATTTACTTTACAAAATAAATATGTACGACTTTTTGACTATTAACACATTAAATAGTAATTTAAATGATCAATATAATTTATTTTACGTCATATCAAACATTGCCTTTTAAAAATCTTAAGTGAAAATGATCTTTCCTTGTTAAACTCTTTTTGATTGACGCCACAGAGTACATAATAAATCGAAGTGACGCCATGTTGGGGGACATACATATACATAGTTCATATATTTATTGAACAAAATTGAGGGAACAAATCAAATATGTTTCCAAAATAGACAATTTTTACATTGAATAAGTTGTGTAAAAAACATCATACCTTATATTACCAGATTGTTTTGATTTCAGTCAGTATTTTTCCATGAATTGACATTTAAAATATGATGCTGGGACATAAGTAAAAAGAAATGAAAAGTTTTAAAGAAAAGGGAACATAAATTATATTGTTATTCAAACTATTTCAGCTAAAAATGATTTCAAATCTTTTATATTTAAATATTTGCTACCTACATATGTAGCAAATATAATTTTGTATAATACCTACATAATGGGAAAGAAAATTAAAATCCTTAACAACCTTCATGAGGTAATTTGAAATTTAATCAAGAAAGTCATTAACTAATCGATTATATACATATACATATATACTCTAAGCACCAATATATTTAAATACACGACCTAAACAGAATAAATAAATTGGGCTTATCGTTGAAAAAAATCTAAAGAATTGGAAATATAAATCATTTTATTTAAGATTCCACTTTCTTACATGACAAAGAAATGGTGCTAATTCAATATTTAAGCTAATTTATTGGATACTTAACTTGATCTTTTGTCTCTATTATTCTTTGATCAATGACTTTAGTTTGAGATGATATAAAGAGAAAAAAATGTAAATATGTATATATATATATATATTATATTCCCTTATTTACTTTTGAAAGATGATATTTTGTTTGCACTCCATGAATTTGTGTTTAAGCAAATATACGTACGTTTGTATGTACATATTTAGATAACTTAACAAGAAGTAACTAAATGCCAAAAAAAGTTTATACATATTTACTAACCTAATTCTATCTTTTGTGATATACATACCTAGATATTAAACGAAATCTGAATATCGTATGTATATCACCAAGTGAGTCATCAATGTTATTTAACAGGATATCTTCATTCCACAATTGATAGATGTTTGCTAATAAGGTAGGAAAAAATAATTTTTTTACGGTGCAGTAAATATATTCAAAAAAATTGTAAAAAAAACTATTTGAAAAGTTATTAAATTTGATCAATCTGAGTCAATGATTCTTTAATAGAGGTGGTAGAAAGTCCTTATATTGGCACAAGTCCAAATATAGTCCAAAGTATTTGATATTGAGTCTCAAGTCAATTCTCAAGCCTTTGCTCATAGGTCTAAGTCAAGTTCAAATATTTTTATTTAGGTCTGTATGGAGTACTTAAAGGAACTAAAAAAAACTTGTGATTCTGGAATTCTATGTATATAAATGGCCTGAAAACGTGTCTGAGTTTTGTCAAATTTATTTTTTAGTCTCTACCTCTATTTTATAATACGGACAAATGCATCGTTATCTCGATTCAAAATAATAATATTGCATTGATTATCAAAACATAAAAGTAATAATCAATTTATTACATCTCAAATGAGTATAATAATCTATGAATAATCATTAATTAAGACTTACCTCTGTATGAACACAATCTATAAATAAAAAATTAAGTACAGTTTGATAACATAATTATAGGTCGAAGATACGAAAAAGTTTAGTTAAGGACATTTTTTTGTTTAATTTACGTACATACGATGTTTATTCAAGTTTTGTTTTCATAATTGATTTATATGATTATGTAATTTTTATATAAATAAATATCCTAATGACACAGTCAAACAATGTTCAGTCACTTATCATTTGCAATAATATTTTTATCGAATTGCAGTGGTATTATTGTTGAGTTTTATGTATTTGATTTGGTATTTAAAACATATAAGTTATGAAGACTTTTCCCTTCTTTAAGCGACTCATTTTTCATCTTGATTGGCCCATTAATCATAAAGCATAACTACTCTTTTATTGCCGCCTCATGAATATGTTATTAACTTCCAACTGCCTATAAATTATTTTAACATCTCAAGAAACTATTTTATAGACTATTAGTTGAATTTGTAAATATATATTTGATGATAAATACGACAACACATATTTATCTTATTTATTTGATACTTTTACTAACGAAATAAAGCTTAAAAAACATAAAAATAATTCTTGTTCAAATGAATATTACACAAAATATTTGTGAGCATGCTACCAAATCATCCATAAGGAAAAAAGTCTATTAAAGTAATGAGGAGTCAAACATTACTTAGGAGTGGAGGATGGTAAATTGGTTTGATCGCCTACACTGAGATAGGTGACAAATAACTTATCCATTACGTACCTACATATACATTTTTACATTAATTGGACTCAGATTGAATATCTTATGCACTTATGCACGACTGTGCAAAAATATTATTTTTTTGACAAAATAACCATGCAGACGTCATCGACATTATTCATTCCTTTTCTTTCTTTTTTTAGAAAAACAACTACAGCTCCTGATACATTAATTAATATTAGCTTCACAACTGCATCATTACTTATTAAAAAATTTATTTGATAAAGGTTTTTATATGTATTAAATCAACCAGGCGTGAAACAAAATGAAACAAAGTTAAAATAAACTGATAGTTTTTGTATATACATATGAAGGTAAAATACAAATGTTGTTGTTTTTTGATTTTTTTTTTTTTTGCTATTTATAGATAAATATCTCGTTAGTATCTAATTCAAGACCACTCTTACCCGTTGACTAGACAAGACCAAGACTTTGAAGGAAAAATATCAAAACATGGTTAACATTTTAAGAGGTTGAGACATTAAAAAAATACTCATTCATTGACAATGTCTACTACATTGATTTTATAATTAAGAGCGAGATATTTTATTATTAGTTACTATGTTATTTTTCAAGCTTAAAGGGGGTGTAAAAATATTAATAATTATCATTATTGTCAACGTGTATCTTTATTGAAAAAAAAACTTATAAAAACATCAAAAGTTTTCATATTTTCGAAAAAAAAAAATTGAAAATTCCCTTTGTTACAATGAGGTATGAGCAAGTCAAAAAAATAAGAAACACTATAAATAATTTTTATGAGTAATTTGAAATTATGAATATTTAAATTTGCTCACAGAATACTAATTTTTATCTTCCTTTGATATCACAAAATCAGAGATGGTAATAACTTTGTTAGGACCAAGATGTACATACTTAGCTATCAAAAAATTGTTATTATAATTCTGCTCATAACAATTACATCACCTAATTAGTTTTCTTCAGCAAAGCAGTAAATTTTTTGTTTACTTGACCATGCAAAAAAATGGATATTCCACTACTAAAAAAATGTAATTTTATCTTTGATTGTTTTGTAGATATGTCATAAATTCAAGAGCAGACTTTTCTTTGCGAATAATAAAACTTTTAATTCAGTGTCTGGGTTAAATTATAAAGGTTCGGATTCAAATTTATTTCTCTGTTACTTTGTTTATTATTGTATAAAAAAATAATAACATTTAGTAATGTATGTAATAGACCTGTTACTTTAAAAAGTAACTGATTACTTTTGAAAAACAAGAGTGTTTTTCTTTTTTTAACTAAATAACTAGTAATTCATTTATTACCTAAGTAACCTGTTCAACACTGCTCAAGATCTACAAAGATTAGTAGTGAGAACAAGGCTGGTACATCAATGATTTTTTTTAAGTTTTTTTTTCGGAGTTAATCTTACAATTTAGGCTCTAAATAGTGTATTGTTGATTTTTTTAGTCTGATACATTAATATTTTTAATTTATTAGTGCTGGATATTTCCCTTGAAATACAGAAGAAAAAAAATAATATTTTTATGATATGTACATACAGTCAAAACTCATAAAAAAGAGTAACAGCGGCTACTGGTCCCAGTAGCAGGGTAGTAATTAATAACATAATATAATAATAAAATGTATTTGTTAAAAAAATAAGGATTTATTGTGAATTATATTTTATCTTAAGACGCTGAAGACATTCCGACATCTGATAAATAATTATTATGATTATAACCCTTAGTAGAATAATCAGTTTTTTTGTTTTTTTTGGAGAAATGATAAAGTTAAAAAAGATAACTTTTATAATGCTCCAGGATTAGAATATGCCAATAGGGTTGTTCCCTTCCTTTATGTTGATTTTAATCTGCCGAACTATCCCAAAGACATCTGTTGTCGTTGTTATTTTTCTTGAAAGGGACTATTTTTAAACATTTTATTTCGTATTAGAAGTTCAGCTAGTTGCTATTTATCTAAAATGCTTAATTCTTTTTACATATGTAGTTGAGATTAGAAGGAAAAAATTGAGTAATAGAGATTCAAATGAATCCCTTCTATGAGAGTGTTTTTATGAGTTGTTTGAACCCTTATAACATTTTTTTTTTTGAGTCTTTAGTTGTCCACTTTGAATTTATTTATATTCTAATAATTTTTTATAATAATTTGTATTCAAATAGGTATAATATATTATGTACGTACTCATAGTTATAAAGGTTTCTTCATTTTTTTATTCTTTAATGTTCTCTATAACTTTTTATTATTAGAAATGCATTTTAAGGAAAAAAAAAGATTAACTATAAAATATATGGATACTCAAATAAAGAAATATCTTATCACATTTGAGTCATCATTTAAAAAGGCCTGTGATGATTTATAAAACTTCATATTTTGTGCAACAACATTTTACATACACATATGTATTTTATATTTTTAAGATCTTTCAACCAGTGAAATAAAATGACTATTTGACATTATGTAAAATAAAATATTTGTAAAAAAAAGGCAACAAAAATCCGATTTTTTAACTTAATTTTTAATAATAAAAATAAGTCGTACATACAAAACACTTTAGACTTTGGAGAGAAATTAGAAAAAAGAGAATATATTAATCATTTTAAAAATAAATTATGAAAAAAAATTACATTAATTTTATACACTTGCTTACAATATTTTAGAGTCATTATTTTATGATGCAGATCAATTATATTTTGTTGTACTATTTCAATAAATACTTCAATGCTTCTATTTCTGGTTACTTGATTATTAGCATCACAAGAAATTAGTCGATTTGACATGTGTATTATAATTATTTTATAAAATACATATTCTCAAGGAATTTTGCCTTAAAAAACAGGCAAATATTATATTACTCAAAAACTTTTTTAAATTTATATGTAGAAATTGCTGCATTGATATTGATTTTATGAAAATTATCAAATTAAATTCCAAAAATATCAATAGTCAATCTGAATAAGAGCAATTCGGACAAGACCAAATTTCTCTACCAAACATTTGTTTCTGCTCTATAAACGATTTAGGCTAAGAACCATGTTGACCTAAATTATTCTGATAAGAGCAACTTTTAATGTTACCGTTCATAAATTCCCAAAATATCTAGGTGGAAAATTTTTCAACTTCACATGTGTTGTATACTAATATATTATAATCATAAGAAGAAAGCCTTGCCATAAATTTATCTCCTTTTTTGTCCAAAAACAGTACATATTCATGACTATGGATTTCATTATTTAATCGTTGAGTGAAAAAATGTTTACATAGACGCACTTTGGATAAGAATAACGTTTCTATGGACGTCAAAGTGTTGTTTTTATACGAATTTGACAGTAATTACATGGATAAATTATCTATCATCAAAACTTGATTAATCATTTGATTGTTTGGCTTACTAAAAAAATATACTCTAATTGTTTTTTGTAGAATTATAAAAACAATTTCATTGTTCGTTATGTATAAATGGTTTGATTCAGCGGACAAATTATCATACTTAAAAGGGTTTTAATGAGACCCTCCTCCAAAAAAGTATACAATTTATATACTTTTACAAAATAAATAAGCATATCTTTATTAATGTCAATTTAAAAGCCCTTGCTTGATGATGTTTGACGTTCTTCTAGAAAGAGTTAATGCAAAAACAAAAATGTATAACCATTAAGAGATTTAAGGTGATGTCCATTTTTACCTTTCTCGTCAGGCTTAATGATACCCTCTTTTATAAACATTTCCTTTTTTCCCCTCTTCTTTATCAAGATAGTTCATTCCTTTTAAAAATGTTCTAATTATACACATGAATTCTAAATATTTTCTCTAACAAGGAACAAAATCAATTTCTTTTAAAAAGTAAAATAAATTTGTCATTGGGTTGTATAAATATAAATATATTCCATCCTTGTTTTCACAGTAGACTGCAAATTAATTATCCAATGACGTTAAACGTGCTCCCATCCACACTCCTACTCCTTCATTCTTTTCCATCAATATGTTATCCGGAAAGGAAATCAAGGGTAGGTGACACTTTTAATGTCAAACCTCCATTTTTTTTTTTTTTCAAAGACAAAAAATCAACTATTGTTTCAACTTCTCAATGACAACTTGAAATTATTATAAATTACGATTTTTTTTTGTAAGTGAAATAAATATGTGGAAATTAAATCCATACGGAGTTGACAAATGTGTATTTGAGTAAATCTTTTGTAACTTTTCATTAATTTTTTCTTAAAAAAGATATGCGTCTCTTGGCAGTCCTTGATATCTACATTATTTGTACCATTGTTTTTTTATTAGAGTAAGATATGAAATCTTATTTTTTTCTTTTGTGAGCCTTTCCGACTTTTTAAATCTTAATTCCGTATAATTAAGGCAAATTAATGATAATAGTAATAATCCTTTTAAATTGAGTATGATTGACAGGAGAGCCAATGCACATAAATTAGAATCCCTTTTACCTGCGGCTCCGATTATAAATTATATATACCATGTAAACGGTAAAAACAACTACCCATAAAAAGGCTCCAAATTTATAATTATAGTATATAAATAAATATCTTTTACATAATTAATGTTTTGGTCGATTAATTAACAGTTTGGGGATGGGATGTTGTTGAAATAGAGAGAAACTTTTTGTGGATACATGATATATATAAGATATGAACTGAAATTGTCAACGAACACAATATTAGAATCACATGTTTTTAATCATAGTCAATGAGACAAATGGTTATAATTAATAGTCGCAAATGGTCTATTAATTACTCAATAAGAATCATCATCACATATTCTCAATTCTTATTTTGGGTTGGTTCGTTTAAAATACTGGTTAGTCAATTTTGAAATGGTTGGCACTCTGATATTTATGCACATGTACATCTGATCTTGAGGCTTTGGAAATATGCCAAGTTTCACAAATGTTAAAATGTATTTGTGATGTCATAAGATTAAATTATAATTTCGACCACCCTAAAGTTTTTTTAGTGAAGCCTATGACCATTTTCTTTAGCATTCAATGATAATTCCTTGACCATTATGATATCTAAGAGACACATTACCTATAATCTATACACATATGAACATATTTTGTAAATTTTCACATTTTTTGGTGACCATTTATTTTGTTTGAAAAGGATTTTGAGTCCACCTAAAGTCTGTATTTTTTTTCAAAAAAAGTTCAAAAGATGTTTCTCAATTAAATAGTTGGATCAAATTGAGAATAAATAGTTATTCAGACTCTAAGCACAAATTTTAAATATGTTTTGTATAGAATCAACTTACTGCCGTTATTTTTAAACATTGGAGTACAAAAAAAAAAAAAGAAGATCATGGATGATTCAAATAATATACATATAGATAAAAAATAATGAAAAATAGTTTCACAATAAGAAGTGCATAAACACAAAAATACTTACGGATCTTAAAGTATTTTTGATTTAAGTAATTTCAATGAGTGTTTTGTTTCAATCTAAACTTTATAATTTATTCATAACAATCTGTCAACGAGAAAAGGAAAAGAAGATCTCATTGAAATAGAAAAGTCGGTAAAAATCAAACTTCAAAAACAGAAAGAAAAAAAAACGAGACACACACACAGGAAGAGAGATGTTTATTGTAAAAAAATATCAAATATAATGGAACAAGTGCACTAGTGAAGGAGGCCCTCCTCATTCAACATTTTCCTCTCAAAATACGTTTCAAATTCCCTTGATAATTCAGCATTTCCTCCTGTCACCACTGTTTCTGTTGTCAATTGAGAGGGGCTGATAAACAAAAGATTCCAAGACATAGAATAACTCTCCATTAATAAATTCTTATGATCTTCATTTATATAAATTTTGTTTTACTAGCACGTATAATCAAATGAGTTGTAATTAGTGACAATGAGTAATTAGGGGGAGGGTTCTCTAAATAGCCCTTTGATTTTGTACAAAAATAAACAACCCCCTAATAAGTACGCAAAAAGTTACTGTGATAAATGATGTGAAGAATGACATGATACAAAAAAGATCATTTATGGCAGTGCTTCTCAAACTTTTTGAGTCGTAGTACCCTCTCAATACATTTAAGAGTTCATTCTCTTTCCTCCCTTCTTTTCTAAATTTTTCTGAAAAGTGGATTTAATTTTTTAATAAATATTCTCAACTAAAATATAATTACATCCCAAAGTTTGAGAAGCACTAAAGTATGGACTAAGGATTGTTTTTCAGGTTTCTGAGATCCCATAATTTCATAATTTTTTCATACGTGAAAGTTTGTGGGATCTTAAGTTTCTTATCCCCGTTTTTCTATTACATAGGTATACAAACCTCATGATCAATACGTATCAGTTAATAATGTCACAACTTTTGTCACATTGTAAGCATATTCATAATTATTACCTTTAATTCACCGAATGTTTTTAAAAACTCAGGAAACCCTACCAATATACATGTAATCAGTACGAACCAATATTAATTTAGAGAGATTCTTTGAATATTAGTTACCAATTACAAGTAAAATGCAAATTTATATGTTTTAATTTGACATATCACATGTCGAAGAAATGCCTGGTTGCCATGTGATAACACTGCATATTTATTAATCGATTTTGTCGACAGAGTTTGTAAAGGAGGATTTATTAATTTTCTTCTTTACAATATTATCGAATTTGTAATGGGATAAAAGCTGCAATGGAAAAAAATGGCGTGTAGTACATGTTTTAATTATATTAGAGAAGCGAAAACGAATTTTGCAGAATTGATCCATTTTCACATTTTTGTTTTTAGATTTAACGTATGAAATATTTATTTTATTTATAAAACAATCTTTTCTCATAGAATTTCTAATGTCTACAGATATTTCAAACTTCTTTCTTGAATCACAAATGCATTGATATCCTACATAGTTTGTTCTATTCCAGATTATTGGTGTTGTTCTCGAGATTGACTATGTCTTAGTCTTGATTTCTCGTTGTCAAGAGGAATAACAAAGTAACTCAAAAAATTTTTTTCCTCATCTAAAGGGAAAAAAAAGATCATTTTTTTTCTTCCAGTCTCTACTTATTCTCAATCCCTCAAAGTCTTGGTCTCTACGTAGTAAAATGGAATAGATCACAACACTATTCCAGTCAATAAAATCAAAAGGTCTATGTTTTTGATATAATCCAAGCGATCATTAATAAATCCCTAGTTAATACCGACTAGTCCTCAAAAACTGGGATAAAAAATTTGTCTCAAATGACAATACATTATATGGATATTAGAGTCAATAAAATAATTTCTCCTACAAAATTTTTTTTATTCTCATTTAATTCACAAACAAAAGAAATTATGAATCCAAAAATAAGTTTATTGCATTTGATTAATTTAGGAGGTAGTGTTATATATATATAAACCCAAAATAAAAGATTAAAACCCTATTAAACCTTCTAAAAATTATGGTTTTAATTTTCAAAGAGTATACACAGAAGCTAGTCTTCGATTAACGATATGCATCTCACATGGAATGAGAAATGATGAGGAAAGAGAATGATAATTATTCACGATGCTTATCAAATGCCAAAAAAAAAAAAATAAGATAATTGGCAAAACACATACATATATCATTCCTTCAAAACAGACTTCTCTACATAGTTTTATCCCCTCTTAAACAACAATAAAATATGTCAAACAAGTGGACATTGTTTTTAGATGCTGTCAACTGTTTCCGGATCCTCATGACAAGGTTTTTCAAATCAATCATGGGAGTAAAAAAAGTCAAATAAATAATCTCAATATTCTCCCACATGTTTTTCAAAAGGTACTTTTGTCTAAATCAATTCATCAATCAAATTCTTTTAAATAGAACCGGTTATTTAAAAGACTAATTTAAATACAAGTACACTCTTGATTGATAGACTTTTATCATTTGGAGAGTTAGACCAAATTTAGTTGGTATAATTTTTTTGCTGTCCCTTGACTTTGAATGTGTATAGATATATTCTATACATATCATTTTTACAAAATTAGTTAATATATATTTATTTTGAACAATTATAACTCATGATTTTTCCGTTTGATAGTTTTATAAACGAAAAATTCTTTATTTCATAAATTCTTCAGAAAAAATATTATATCATAAAGAAATCTGGTAATATCTAACATTTTGGTTATATATATTTTAGGGGAAGACGGATGCTTTACCATCTCCTTACCTATCTGAAACCTCCCCTCACATATAATCATGAAGAATAATGGTAAACCATTTATTTTTATCATAAAATTATTGTTTTTTTTTACTATAACTGAACAGTTTTACTTTTCCGATAAATGTATACATATATTTATATAAAGACGTAAATATGTACATAAATGAACAATCACTGTAAGTTGAAAGACCGCGCGCTTCACTCTCCCTCGTTTTCCTTTTCTTTTTCCTTTTGAATTTTTCCCCGATTTCCATTTCCAATTATCAGTCAGTTGAATCCTAAAATTCATTTGAGTCGCCCATGTGTGAGACAATCCTTAAAATATTAATTTTATATTTTAACTTATTCCTGTGCTGCTTATTAAAAAACACATACAAAATGGTTTCGGTGATAAATATATTTAAAATGTTGTATCAAGAGGAGTAATAAAACTATCCCTTTTGGAGTTTTTATAATCTAAAGAAATCGTAGGAGTTTAAAACATCAACTCCGAACTAAGGTATGTACTTATTTATTTATAAGTGTTTAATAAAGTATACTATAAAATTATTTTTAATTACAAAAGGGGTATTTTTTTAATAAATTATTATTCATGAAAGAAGCCGATCATGAAAGAGGTTTTTCCATTCAACAAATGAGAGTTATCCTCTGGATTAAGGGAATATCAAAAACTTAATTCATTTGCCCCAATTCGTAATTCTTCAGGGTTTTTCTTTCTGTTTGTAACCATTGGTGGTGTTTAATTTGAAAGGGCTTTTAAAATCTTAAGTTGGGTACAAACATCTTTAATCAACTAATTAATTAATTACGTCATAGGAATACAATGAAGGGTGTGTTTACTTTGTGCAGATTATTTATTCAATGGATTCAAAGAGAGACCTCTGTGTGCACACCTGTGTTCGCTAAAAAAATAAATAAGAATAGACTGAAAAGAATCGGTGAAACCTTTTAAAGGAAGGAGAATGAGGATTTTAATGATAATCTGTTCAGCTCTTGTTGTTATTTTCCTTCACCACAGCCCTTTCAACTATTACATGTGTAGATATATATATGACGCGTCTTCATGACGACAAATAACTTGCAATCAAGGAACAGTCCCCATGATCGTATTATTCATAATTATAATTCGTGTATATTCATTTCATAGAATGTGGACTCCACAGTTTGGTTCCACTCTAGTCATTCTCCTCTGCGGAGTGTTTCAAACCCAAGGATGGCGCATTGACTCATCCTCCAATGAAACACCACAAAGTTTGCCTCCGGATACTTTTCGCAAATTGGCTCAAGCTCTTTATCAACGCGGAGATAAAGCTGAGAACCGCCTCTCCAAGAAAATGTTTTACAATCGGAACATAACATGTAATGATGGCTCCCCTGCTGGTTATTACATGCGCCGCAATGCTCGTTCCAAACGTTGGGTCATTTTTCTAGAAGGAGGATGGTACTGCTATGACAACATCTCCTGTGAATCTCGTTGGATACGACTTCGAAGTTTAATGTCATCTGAGAGATGGCCATCCGTGAAAACAGTCGGGGGTATTCTCAGCTCTGATTCAAGTGAGAACCCTCATTTCTCCGATGCAAACCATATCCTCATTCCCTACTGTAGCTCAGATTCATGGTCTGGCACATCTAAAATGGGGGAAACGAGTTCTCGCTTTGCTTTCATGGGTGCTTACATAATTCAAGAAGTCATCAATGAACTAGTGTACTATGAAAAATTACTCCAGGGTACGGAGCTCTACTTGAGTGGAAGTTCAGCTGGAGGAACAGGAGTACTCATCAATGTGGATAGTGTTGCAGACTCCATCAAGCGCTTTGGTCGAAACGATCTTATCGTTCGTGGAATTTCAGACTCTGGATGGTTTTTAGATAGCAGTCCCTTTTCCCCAAGAAGTGATGGCTGTGACGAAGAAGGGAATTGCTCACCCATAGGAGCTGTCCGTAAAGGGACACATTTATGGAAAGCCAAAGTTCACTCCAAGTGTAGAGAGACCTTCGGCCAAGAGATTTCTAACTGCTTCTTCGGATACAAAGTTTACCCCTTAATCAAATGTAAGTGTAGTTTTTATCTTTTGTCTCTTCCCTGTTTTTATGAGTATTTGCATATTTAATATAATTTTAAACGATTTCTTATGTAAAGGAAGGGTAAAATTAAGCCTTTACTTTATTGCCAAGATTTTGTAAGTATATACATATATGTTGATATAGAGAGAGCTATAAGTACATATACGTATAATATATTATTTCATTTTATAGTCTTATATTTTATTATTATTCCCCACTTTTATTATTGCAGCTCCTCTCTTCATATTTCAATGGCAATTCGATGAGGCACAAATGATTGCAGATAATGTAGGTGCACCTGTTACTAAAGCTCAATGGAACTTTATTCACAGAATGGGGGATCAACTACGTGCTTCCTTCAATAATGTCACCGCTGTCTTTTCTCCCGCCTGCATATCTCACTCTGTCTTGACTAAAAGAAATTGGATATCCATTGAGGTTGACGGAGTCACTCTACCAAATGCACTCAACTGTTGGATTAAACACCTCTCCTCTTCCTCCTTTTCCTATTCGAAACGCTTCAAAAACCAAGTCCAGGAACTTGTTAAAGTGAATGTTTTATCACCACTCAGTAAAAGGTAACTTTTTAATTCTTGATACTTGTTGTCAGGGTTGTGTCCCCAGTGTCTTTATTCTAATTTTTTGCCTTTAAAGTAGGGGTATATCATCAATGCTTGCAGATGCACCTCGATTTATTTATAGTACAAAGGATCGCTACAAAAAAGTAGCCCGAAATTTAATCTCATCTGTTTCGATACCTCCAACTGAGGATAATATCAAAAACTCAATCTCCAATCGTCTTAAAACTCAAAAGAAAAAATCAACAACCTCCACTGAAAAAAGAGGTAAAAAAAGTCTTTCCTCTAAACGCAGGCGAAACAGAAACGCAAAAAGACGCAGGCTCAGGAGATTAAGACAAAAATGTAAACGACACAATGATGCCGCCTGTGTTGAGTTTTTTAAACCTGTCAATTCAGACATTGTTAGATCTCTGGACCGAAGGAGTAGTAGAAGACAAGGCAAACAACATCTTCACAAAAGGAAAAATCACAAAAAGAACCAGCGAAAAAAGAAGAAAAAGAAGAAGAAAAGGCGAAACAACAAACGACGTCGAAGGAGGCGAGAGAGAAAAGCCAGACGACAAGCCAGGAAGTTGAAGCCTCGGAGTGCTTTGTATACTCCATCCACTGGTCCTCCACTCAAGACTTACTCAGCTCATAAAAAATGCTCACTTAAGCATGTTGACACATGCTCATGGCCACAATGTAATCGATCATGCCCAAAGCTTCGCAACCCCGCCACTGGTAAGTTAAAAATCACTTTTCAAGGAACTATATAACAATAATTTTGCACGTTGTGTGGAATTGCAGGTGAGGAAATGGACTTTTTAGAGCTTCTTAAATCTTTTGGCTTGGATATGAAAAATGTTGCTCGAGCTTTAGGTGTGGATTTTGCTACACTTAAGGGTATGGATAAGGACGTACTCCTTCATCTTCTTACGTCTCAACCAAATAGTTAGATTGAAACCTATACAAATCAAATGTTTATCTTTCATTACGTCACTGTTTTGTTCTTGGTTTTTTTCACTCTCTCCCTCTATCTCAAAAGTTCCTTTGTTTGGATAAAATATAATTTTTATGTTTATTTTTATGTTTGATTTTTATCTTAGTGAAAAAGACATAAAAAAAATCTACTGACTTGATTCATTCAGATTTCAAATTTTATTTCTAAGATATTTTTATAAATTATAACATCAAATATTTTTATGTATGTATTCAGTACCTGTGATTAACTCTATATTATTTGTTATAAATTTTTGTTAGATTTAGAATCTAGTATTACAGTAAGTGATTATTTTATAGATGACTTATTATATAATTTTTATCATTATTATTAGATTTTTTTTTAGTTTTTAGATGTTGTATTTTTATTATTTGATATTTATTTAATTATATGCAAATAAAGAACTAAATATAATAGTTATTTAATATTTTCAAAAAAATAATACTTTTGGTAGTCTTTTTAAAAATGTTGCAATCGCATTATTCATTAAAAAAGATGACATTGAATTATAAGGTAGTGTAGTTTTATGTTACTAATGGAGTAACTCCTAAAATAAAACGTCTAATCAAAAGTAAATATACCGGTATTTTAATAAGTTTTTCAACACATCACTCCTTCATTAATCCTAAACCCTAATTCATTTTCTAAACACAGTCATTTCTTTGTAGAAATATATATAAATCATTACTTATATGAACTCAAGAGTGCCTTTCAGGCGAGACCAAAAAGCCATATAATTCTATCTCAAGTTTCTAAATTCTTTGTTAAAAGGACGTCAGGTATTGTATGCTGCTGCTAGGACGTAATCCTTTGTCTATATTGACGTGGTGAATTTTCACTTTCGTTGAGGAAATACCTCTAAAATAGGTAATATCATGGAATGAAAAAAAATAAAAATTCAGAGATCTAAACATCCCAAAAATTACCAAGTTTCACAATAAGTACTTGTGAACGAGGGAGTTTGTTCTGGATCTACACCTGATTCCTCTCTCTTTATCTGGAAAAGTTTCTATATGAAGTAAAAAAAAATTCTTTGTTAATTGTGAAGTTAAAATAAAATATTGCTAATATCAAATTTATTACAAATATTTATCCAGGACAAACTAATAAAGAGGAATAAATTCAATTAAAATGGGTCTTATTCATAGGAAAACCTTTGCATCAAAAAGGAGGATCTTGAGTTAGATTTCCAGACAAATATATTTGTATGTATATTTGTATTTGTAACTTTAGGGATAGCCCGTGATATCTTATGTTTATTTATTTCCATTTCCATCCCATAGCAGATGGGTAAACATAAACACTTCATCTAATAGGCTATTAAACCTAAATCTACACCTTGAATATACAGAATCCAAGAATCCCGAAATCCAACAAGTTATTTTATAATCAATGCATTTCGAAGGGGCTTTAATCAATGGACAAACTCTAAGGGTTTTTTGTGAGTAAAAAAATTTGGTACAATTTAGAATATGCATTTCATATTTAACTAAATGTAAATGGGTAAGTTAAATTACACAATACAGAAGCTATTAATATTTATTTTTTTTTGTAATTGACTTTTTTGATTCAAGTTTACTCTTTTTCTTACAAAGGCTTATAGTTAACACGATTAGGTAAAAATTTAAAATTAGTTATAGATCATTAATTGTCTAAATTTACCCCTTAAAATAGTCAAGGGTGCTCCTTGATAAATACCCCTAAAAGTATAGAGGGATTAAAAATTAATCGTTTTTTAAGTGCTACTACTCCTTTTCAATTTCAAACACATTGATTCATGATTAACGCATGAGTTTCGTTTTTAAAAAAAATCCCTAAAGTGAGTTTAAATTCACAAAAAGGAAAAACTTCAAGTCATTATCGAACTCGAAGGCCCCCATAGTGATCAAATGCAAAGTCAACAACACCTTTCATAAATTCAAAAAAAAACTTGAGGACACTCAAGCAAAGATCAGGATGAACCCCCAGATATTCATAGACAAAAACTGCAAAGGAGCCATGATGTCTTCTTCTATCATGAGATGGAGTCCAAGATGAAGCCCTATAGGCAGCAGAACCGATCTATAAGGAAAAATCTGTAAAGTAATCTGCCATGTAAGTAAAAAATGTCAATACTTTCATGAAATTGTCATTCAATGGGCCGTTTTAATCATATATACACCCATAGATTGGAAATTAGAGAATGCTTATAATAGCATATGTATTTAAATATGTAACTGTCTATGGATTTAGAAAATAGACCTATTTTAACCTCCTTTTAAATAAGTACCTTCATAATAGGAATTTTTAAATAACACATAAATTATAAATTTCATTACGATTAACAATGGAATTTCAGGCTTAGGCTAATTCATGAATAATGTATGAGATCTAAAGAAGGTTTTAAAGGATATAATAATAATATGTTTATAAATTTGAATTATGATATTGTGGGCGCTAATATCCATTTTTTTTAAATAAGTCGTGCCCACTCAATTATTATCATTTCCATTTTTCTTTTAAATTATCCAAATATGTATGTAAATGAAGTGATGTATGTATTATTGCATTCATTTTATGCAATTTGTCAATGAATGAATGTGCAATATAATGCATATGTGATAATAGAAACGTATATTATTTTAAAGCATATTTATCTACCTAATTCATTAACTTTTTGTAAATGGACTCAATTGTTTTAGACCATAGATGTTTAAAATATAGATTTTTTAAGGACCGATTATTTTGGGATAAAAAAACCGATAACCGATTGATCGGTTGTTGTTATTATTATTTTTTAAATAAACATTCAAAATTTTAGTGAAAATAATCAAATATTGGCTCCAGCATGATCGTTTTGGCGATTTCATTATTTTTTTATCATAAAAAAAGAGTAAAATAATCATCAGTTTTTTGAAATTACATTGTAGAATTTTTAAATGGCAGATCCGCCTTATTTCAGTTATGGCCTCTCTGGCCTCACATAGGTAGGAGTTTGTGATAGTTAAAATGATGGTTAATTATAATACTTATATACCTTGTCAAGGTCAAAAATATTATTTAGAGAGAGGTAATTTTCAAAAATGATCACATATAGACTTTATTGGTTATGTAATTAAAAACTTTTCATAAATTTTTTAGCAAAAAAATGGCTAAATTAGTAGTTTATGCTAAAAAATTCTTTAATATTCTAATATATCTTTAATATCAAGAATTTGAATTTTTTCATCGTTAATCCAAAAATCAAAAGAGTAGAATCTACAAGATCTATCAACCTCTTTTTTCTCTAAATTAATAATATAAATGTAATGTTATATGGATGTCATGGTCATTGTGAACTATGATTGATAAGCCACTCATCTACTAAACAGTCTAATCTACCATAAGTATTGATCTGATTTACATTATTTGCTGATTGATTCCATAGTTGCTCTATTTATATTTGTACTATTATTTTATATTCTTTTCTAATAAAGTATTATTCATTTTCTCAAAGTTTTAAAAAATATAGCACTTAACTTCGAGTGTTTTTGCCTCAAACAATTTATTGAAATCTAATCCCTATTATTGCAAAACTAAACTCAAAATGCATTTATTCATTTTTTTAACATGAAGGATCAATATTTCTTAATACTTCAATGAATATTTTTTATACTTAAAGAGATGAAAAACATAGGGCGTTGTTTATTTTTAAAACAAAATTCTTATAAAGAGGGCTTCTGACTGCCTTTTTTTAGGATTGAACTATCCCATATGTGCATAGTACAATCTCAAAATTAAATTTTGAATTACATTAAAAAAAAAAAAGGTTTATTTTTAAATATAAATCCGTATTTTGTATTATTAAAAAATGCATTAAACTTACAAAAAGAGCATAAATATGGAAAAAAAAAGTAATTAAAAATGTACAAAACCTGATTTGATATGAAAAAGACTAATGAAATTAATGTAGAAAGTAGACTTACGACGACAAGGGCACGGGGAGTTAACCTTCCCTCCCTCTTGACAAAATATTTTTTTTGCAGAATCTAAGAATATTTTGTCAAAAAGGCAAAATGTTTTTCTTATAAAAAAATAACAAGATTTATTATAATAGTCTTTTTTAATAAAACGACAACTAAAATTATACTAATAATTCAGTTTGAATTATTGGTTTTACTAATTTACATATTTTGAATATAAATTCTTGATCGAATGATGAACTCGTTAATATTCCTATATTATATCAATCATAATGTGATTGTGTTAGCCATGAGCTCATGATGCAACAAATAAGTAATTCCATCAAGTACACATAACCTTTTTATAGTAAACTCTCTTTTTTAAGTATACAATATATTTACTTAAAAAATGCAACTTCCTAGGTTAAAGTTTTTAAAAGTTAAAGAGACCTGGAAATGAATTTATGCTGCTTAGCCAAAAACACTGTGTTAATTACTTGAGAGTCAAATTTTGTTAGCCTTCATTTAAAAAAATATCTGAATAGGGAATAAAATAATAAATGTACAAATATAGGTGAGACATATAATTTTTCAAGTATTCACTAATTATTGCAAAAGTTCAAATAGGATTAAATTGATTAATGGTTGTTTAAGAAGAACAAAGATTGATTCTTTTTTTAATGGAGTTGTTTGTTACTTTTTTGTAATACCCCAGGAGCACCAGTTTGCCAAAGCTTAGGTATGACAAATTCAAGGGAAGTACACAAGGAAGTTTTCCATTAATTAATTTATTAATATGTTTTTAAGGCTAAAGGATGGAAGCTGGCATACATTGCCTTTCACAATTGTGGCCACTGTGGTCAAGAACTGGTCTGATTCGGGAATTCAAAGATTGAGAATCCCTATTTTACACATGTCTACCTATATCTAAAAATAAAATTTTGCACAAAAAGAGTTTATAAATTGTTCAACTTCAGAGACAGTTTGGACTCCATTTTTTTAATTGAATACGGAATTGTTCAATTTGTGAGTCTTATTGAAGTACTACTGTAACTCTACATTGTTCAAGGAAGACCTTGAGCATGGGTTGGCAAACGACACATCCGAATCGTAGATCACCTCATTCTAGAGTCATTTTATTGTAGTTCGAATCAAGTCTTTGAGCCCTGTTTTAAGTCGAGGCTCAAATTAGAGAGATAAGCTAGAGTCAAGTTTCATATTTCCGATACGAGTTCAAGTCAAGTTGCACTTCTTTATATCCTTGAAGTCATCAGCAGCTACGAAAAAAAATAGTTTATTGGCGTGATGAGAGTGCTATAAATTTTGGAAAGATAAATCTAAAATCTTGCGTCTAGGGAAATGAATTCGATAATGAAAATAATGAATAAGTTTGTTATTTTCGAGGTAATAAAGTCAGAACTGTTTCTTCGATCCCATTTGTCGCAACTATTTAAGAAAACAGATGATTAGTGAATCCATTCCTACTTATTTAGACTTCATTATCTTTTCCTTCATTGAGATTCACAAAAAAATTAATTCGGTCAATATTAATATTAAATTTCAATCAAATAAAAAGATTAATGGTGCTAACATCATAACAATAATTTCAAATAAAGGTTATTTGTGAGTCTCTAGATTCAAGTATTATTCAAATTTGAAATTTTTAACATCAAGTCCGAGTGAAATTACGAGTCTTTTTACTTTGATTACGAGTTGAATTGGATATTTTTTAGTTCAAGCCTGAGTCGAGTCTGAAATGATAACTTAATATGGCTTAAGCGGAATTTGAGCCCAAATCCCCAGCTCCACCTCTTTGTGAACCCAAGGTAATATAATACACCCAAAAAATTGGACCTTTAACTTCCTCAAAATAAATTTCCTTGACTTTTAATATTTTAATTGAGAGCCTTTGATTTAGGGTATTAAATACCAAACAATTACATTATTATTTAAGGAGTTTTTTTTCTTCATAAATGAGCCATTGAAACATTTCTTTAAAGCTATTATGATTTTTTCAAAAAGTGAATCAAACAGTATCTTTATAAATTAATATAAATTCCGATACATACCAATTTACATATATTATGTATTTCTTGAAATAATCTAATTATGTCCAGATAACAAAATGCCCCATCTTACAAAAAAACATAAACATAATCCAATGTATCAAATTCAGATATAACTACTGCACTGTTATATATTTATATAATATGACTACACCTACTCAGTCAAGTAGGTTGATATCACTCTTTTTAGGATTTTTTTGTACCTATTTATGAAAAAATGTGTAAGTATTACCTATTTTTATCAAATTGAAGCCCACAACTCAATCATTTGCTCTAATAAATCATTCACTTTCTCCTAATCCATGAGAAAAAGTAATACAAATTAATCAATCTATTGAATAAAGTAAATTTACATAATAAATATAAACAACCCGATATTTTTTTCACATAAACTGATAGGATACTCATGAAATTATTCTACATAAATGAGTGTAAGTGAAAGAGGAGAAAAAATTTTTTTTATCACTTTTGAAATGTGGGGACACATATTTCATTTTTATCACACTTTTAGCACATTCCTCCCTTTTCCAAATGTAATTAATTAGCGAGACTATATTTTAATTAAACGTTTTTGTAACACTTTTTATTTGCTCTTCAAAATGTCAAAAGCTCTTATAGATATTAGTTCCATATCTTTCTACATGGAATAATTCTACAACAATTTGAAAAAAAAAAAAACCCTGAAACATATTCAATGTATCTGACGTACTCATAAGGGTATGAAGAAATATAGTTACATGTAGTAATGTAGTCATAAAATACTTAAATTATCTTTCCAATTTTGACAATTTTTTCCTGTTGAATTACTTTATCGTAGCTTAGTCCTTTTTGTAGACCTCATCGCTCCCGTTGTCACTTGTATAAACAGTATCTACAAATTGTAAGAAATTGTATGTTTCATAAAATCTCATTTAAACATATAACCCCTGCCTTTTTAATTAGGAACTATGCATTGATGCTATTTATATATTAATATCTCCCATTTATTAGTTACTCACTAGTGATTCAACACTTGGAACTTACGTTTTATAATAAACCACATAATATAC
This sequence comes from Lepeophtheirus nordmannii, assembly GCA_963680855.1. Lineage (NCBI taxonomy): Eukaryota > Metazoa > Arthropoda > Copepoda > Siphonostomatoida > Caligidae > Lepeophtheirus > Lepeophtheirus nordmannii. The sequence continues at coordinate 33,735,962 of OY804518.1, read as the reverse complement.
ACTTATCTATTTGTAATTTTTATTTTAAAAAAAAATAGAAATTACACCCTTGATATATTTATAATTTCAATCATTTTGATCACAAATAAATATCTTAAATTTGGCATTTAAAATGCTTCATCTCATTTTTTGATTGCAACTTGTTCAATCAGCTTATACATACAAGTTATAACTTGTACAGACCACACATGCTACGTTTACTAAGCTATATCCTTATCAAATTGTTTAAGAGCATCTCTTCTAATAATTGGAAGATTTTATGAGGACTTAATTTTGAAATAGCTATTTTTCTACTTTAATTCTTGAAAATTATTTTTTTTTATAAATTCTCAGTTTTATTGTCGTATAAATTATTTTCAATTATTCTTTTTTTATTTACTTTTCTAATCATTGAAATGAATTTCAAAATGAAACATTCATGTATATATATTGGTATAGGTACCAATCATTCTTTCTTTTCAAATTAGTCTTGCTTTTGTGATTTGAATGTTTTCAATTCACTCAGTACCCTTAAACTACATTTTTTTCAACCAATTCATGACTTAAATCTATGAAATTTACAAAAATTTCTTATTCTTCATCTTACTAACTCATGATTCAAAGGAGCCCTATAAGATTTGTTATTTACATTCAGTAAGAATACAAAAATAAGTGATAGCATATAATAATTAATAATATAATATCCATCTTATCTATATAATATATATGTATGTATTGTCATTAATCAGTTTCAAATACCTATTTAAAAAGGTTCAAATATGTTTTGAAACATACAAAAAGGAATATAAATCAGAAATGAGTCAAACAAGAACTCGATGAAGCACATAAAATACACATATTATGTAATTCAATACATTTTATTGTCCAATCAAACGACATAAGGCATTGCCACTCGACCTCGTTTTCTAGGCTTCCCGTTTTCACTTCCAGAGCCTTCATCGTAGGCTCGACCACCAAGGCTATCATCCATACTACTCTCCGCTTTATCTATACTTGTAAATTTGCAATCGATGTGTCTTAGTAAATAACGAAAGAAATGAGTATTGGAGTTTCTTCCAATTTGATACAGGACCCACCAATCTCCTAGATAGCACCGTGCTAATATTCGTCGAACCGATTTTGAATCTTCAGGTTTGAATGTTCGAGCTCTCATCATAAGAAGTGTAGGTCTAAAAGTAAGAAATTTTGAAAAAATTATTTGAGAGGTTTTGTTAACTTCATTCTATCCGTTTCTTGCGTATTTTATGAAAATAAAAAAAGTAGTAAAATTAAGTCTTATGACTATATATAATTTAATAAATGACGGAAACTAAAAAAAAATGATAAAATGAGTTAATAAATGTTTTCAATAAATTAATAATATCTTATATTTTTATCAAGTCGACAAATTCACAAGTTGGCAAGCAATTTTATTTATACCTACAATAAATGTTTATATACCTGACATGAGGCATCATAATCACAGCAAGTCTGTAAAATAGATGAATGGCAGTTGCAATAGTGACTCCGAAAAGCCAAAACCAAAGGAGTACATATATTTTTTCATTGATGATATTAAGTGATAGCACACACAGACTATTGAACTTTTGTTCCCCAGCTGCAGTACCGACGCTATGGAAAGTGCAACTGAAACGATAGGATTCATCAGTTAATAATTTTTAAAATATATATTATCAATCTCACCTCGTGACTGTTGGAAAAACTGTACACATTGGGTTAGGAAGATCTCTTCGTCGTGAATGCGAAAAACTATAATACTTTAAAACTTGTGATCCATAGAGCATAAATCTTCCACCAAGGAATATATCAGTGAGATATATATTTGATACATCAACTATAAAGTTTAGAACCTCACATATGAAAAACTAAGGGATAAGAAAGCAAAAAAAAGAAACAAAATTATTACAAAATATATAAAAGTTTACCGATTAAAGATATAAGGGGTCTTATACATAAAATCTGTAGAATTTTAAATGTGCTTTCATCATTATTATTTTGAAAGCGAGTAATCTGATAGGCCCTTTATCAAAGGCTTTAAAAGGCCTTATGAAAAATGTTACACAAATGAGTGTAATTCTTATATTATAATAATTCTTTTTTTTATATTATATATATAAATATATGTATATATTCATAAAAAACGACCTCTAAAAAAATATAAATTAAAAATGTGACAGATTTATGATCACAAAAATTAAATCATTTTTCAAATATGATCATGTTTCATTCAATGTTTGTAGTAATTTCTCTATCCCCTTCCTTGTCCACAATTATTTCCTCATTTCTATTATAATCATTGATTGATGGCATCATTTTATTATATCATATGTGATTCTATTTATCTCTTTATTTTATAGTTAGCATTCATTCCTCATATTTCTTCTGTCACGTGACGCCTAAAAAATACAATGGAAATCTTGTCTGTAGTTTTAAGAATCAATTCTTAATTATTTATGAAATATTGCGAGCCAAATATTGTTATAATACCTATAAAGTGCTTCGTTAGTTTTTAAATCAGTTATGCTCTTCAGATGTGGGAATTATTTTTGAATTATATATTAATAAATTTGGCTTCTTATTTAGCCACTTTAATTCATTATTCATTGATATTACAATATTTTCCCCTTGAATCGTGAGAACAACAGCTGACGAGGGAATAATAATAAAAAATGCTACATTAATCCATAGGAAGCTATATCAAAATGTGTATCGCCAATGAATGAAGGCGATATTTACTCGTGAGCCGTGGGTGTCTAATAGTAGGGAGGTTCGGTCAAAATTCCAAAAAATAAATGAACATTTGCATATCCCTCTACCCTCCATTAAGTACTTTAAGAGTAGTTAAATTGAGTGTTGATACTTACTCTGATAACTCAGGTGTAGAATAAAGTCAGGAACAACTTTTCTTTTTTTAAATTCCTTATATGTAGATTGTGGAAATTTGAGCTTCACTTATATGGCAATTAATGATAGTTTACCAGTATTTTGAGAAAATTTTGCTTCATTACAATTTTGCTAGTTTGGTAGTGAATAGAAATATAGGATATAAAATCACTTCTAATGTAGTTACCAAACTTGTGAATGCTCAAAATTACAATGCCACAAATAATTTTCTTTTGTTATTGGAAGCGAATATATTTTTAGATTTGAGACGTGCAAGACCTCTCAAGTCTCTATTGTGTCACAAGTCAAAGATGTTGAAGTTGAGTCTAAAAATAATTCAATAGTTTGGAAAACATAATAAAAAGTCATGAAATTAACGATTCAAAGAATAGTCTCAAAATTATACTTTAAAGGACAAAATAGAAACAAAAAAATGAAAAACAAACGAACATGTAGAAAATACCACAATCAACCAAAATCCTTACTTATTTATGCGAAAGGCGTTGATAGCCAATGTTTAGAAAGGAAAATGACACATGGTCTTAATAGCTTTATTCTACAGTGTAGTTTGAATAATCTAAAGATATAAAAAAAACTCCTAACGTCCCAAATTGTTAACTTTATTATGACGAAAATGTGTTTGGTCTACATAGATAGGAAGAATATCAACATAAAAAAAATAATTCACAAAACCTGACGTCTCACTAACCATTATATATTCCAAGAAATATGGTTTCTTGGAGCAATAAAACAAACAAACAAATATCATTAGGTAATAATATAATAATAAAAATAACCTGTAAAAAGTATCCGTTGTTATGATGTAGAGTGCTGTGAAAAAAATTAGCATATTTTCGTGCTACAGCTTCTCGATACATAGCATTTTCAGAGTTATCATCACATTCTTCTGGTAGCAGTACACTGTTCTTTGCGTCCTTTCCTAAACATCATAAAGATACAAACAAATGGTTTAATTTGAAGTATATTCATAAAGTAATTACTTTAAAATAACATATTTTGTAGTATCTACAATTAACAAAGAATAAAACTACAACTTTGTTGTCCCTTACTAATCAACCTTTTTCTACCTCATGTGTTTACATGCATGATCAATTTGACTGAAATGTTTTCAGCTCAATCCATGTATATACTACTCTTTGTTAGTGGGTATGTATAATTAAGAAATGGGAGTATAATCAGGAAAAAGATTCCACTGGGATTTGAACCCCGTCGCCTTTTAATCCTAGATTATTATTGAGATGTTAGACATGCAAGTAAACTTTCTTTTTGATGTGCGTTTCTGTAAAAAAATGAGTAAATCAAACTAACTTTTTGTTTTTCTTAGGAAGTCATTCTTCTTCGCTCTTTTTTCCTCCTTAGTTTCTAAAGCAATGATAAATTTATACTTAATAGGATATTTTAATTTTTGGGATAGATTAAAGTATTAAATAGTATATTGTAAGAGATAAATATTGTTTTTTTTTAAATGTTATAATCATTATTATTGTGCATAAAATAATATTAAATTTAAAATATTTAACTATTCATATATTTCATTCAAATAAATGATGCCTACCCTAAAAATAGGCCAGGAAAAAATTGCTTCTTATGAGGGATAAGTATATTTTTTGGATTATGTGCTGGATGATTTTGTCACCCTGCCAAAACTCAATTTTCTATATCTTTAAATATAAAAAAATCATAGAGAATGTTAGAGAAATAAGAAGTTAAAGAAATATAAGTTTGCTTACATTGCATACATTCAACCTTCAGGGGAAACAAATATTGTATGTGTACATGTTATCATACTGCTTAACAATAACTATTTATTTTGCAATGAAATCCAATGAAAAAGCATCAGATATATATTAGTTTGTCAACACTAAAAGCAAAGTCATGTTTTCAGGAAATGAAACACCATACTATCTTATGAAATATGTGCGACTTTAATATGAATAAAATTCACGCAACAAATAGAACGAAATACAAATTATACAGGGAGATAATGCCATCCATGATTTTTTCTAACGTTTTAAACAACAACAATTTAAGAGTCCTTAGTATTGTGTAATGACTATTGACTCATCACCGCCTCAAAAATAACAAATAACAAAGTCATATCTCCAGGCTATACTCGGCAAATTGTGCAATGTAATTGTCATTTGTCGGCCTGCGACAAAGAAACGATTCATCTTTTGTTTATTTTTATTTTAGTCACAGAGTAAAGTTTTACTGACCAATAGATAAGCCTCTATAAAACTTTTCTTTTTCAAATTAACCAATGCATAATAATAATAGGTAATTATTATTTTACCTATGTATCTCGTTTTTCAATCATTATTAAAGTTCTCTAGAGGCTTATTACATAAATGCTGTTTTAAGATTCTTTTAGAGAAAACTTGTAATTGAATATTCGTATAATCAAACAAGTCTAAAGAGATTACCGCAAAAGGGCACTGTGACAAAGAAAAGTATGTAAATTTAATTGTCGTTCCTTTAGTGAAGTACATAAAGATATATCGGTTTCTTTACGAATCACATAAAGTTTTCTTATATATGTATATAAAAATCATTAATATGTAGTTATAAGTAATATAGTTTTGTAAAGGATAAGAAGTTAAGTTATCTAAAGACGGTGGCCTTTAATGTATGATTGATTCTGCGGCTTCGTTAGATATTATAATATATGCATGAGTAATAGGGTTTCTCTCTCGGGATTCCGGTATCCTATTTTCCCGGACGTCTTATTATTTCATAACATGGGCTTCATTAAGTTAAATATATGTTATTACATCATGAAGAATCACTCAGATTAAAGTTCTTGCGATTTATGCATTACAAATGATGCAGTAAAAGCATTGATAAAAATTAATGATGCCCAAACGAAGTACCAAAATATTCCCACTATTGGAATTTTACTACAACAATATACGTTCCTTGTCCCTCTTTTTCTTTTTCCTTGTCTATACGTCCATCAAATATGCAATATATTGATACAAGGAAAAAGTACTGGGAATCGACTTAAAAAATTAATACATCATTTATGTGTCAGATAACTGATTTCTAAACTGTTCCATATTGGCACAAATTTTTAGTATTTGGGATGCGATATGTGTTTCTGGGACATTTCAGATGTTGGATTCTTTTAATATAAAAATTACATTGATTTTGATCATGTGTGAGTTGACTTTTAACTTGCATGTCGGATCGAGTTGTATACTTCACAAATACACAGGACGCAGCTCCAACAAAAATTAATTCATTATCATATACTATTTAAGTTTTTTTTTATGTTGCGAATCTAGTTGGGCTATGCTAGTCAAAAAATTATAGAATTGCACAGTTAGAAATTAATTTTCAGTTTTTAGAAAAAAAATTTTTTAGTAAAAAATAAGAAAATATCAATTCCTCAGAAAGCTTTTGAAACTTCACGACCCACTTCAATAGACTCTGAAAGGGTCTTTCAAGTAGCAGGTCTGTTTGTAACTAAATTGTCAACATGTATAAGGAATTAAAATATTGATAATTTTTGTTTTAAAAATCTTATAACCAAAATTTATGAAAATAACATTATTTTATTGTGTATTTATTTATATTTATCAAGTTCGTATATTTATGGCTAAAATTTTTCTCTTTTTTTTGTATAGTGTACGTTGTTAATAGATACAAACCTCCAAGACTCCATGTTTTTATTTTTACTGATAAATATCAAAACTATAACGAATGAACATTTAATTCTTACTTAACTTTACAATCAAGGAAGCATGAACAAATTGAGAATGTATTCTAGGAAGGTATGATTTCTTTTTAAAATATTAAAATAAATACTTATATTTTACAGTATTTATTGTTTACTACCGGGATCGTAAATTTCCCTGGATCCTGGAATTAAAAGGAACTTTTAATGGAATCCAGCAAAATATCAATTTCCTGGGAATTGAGAAACACTACTGAGTAATTTAGCAGCCTGTAAATAATTCTTCTTTATTCAAAGTAAGTGGGTTGCGTGAGTGAAATAAAAATGTTTCCCAATAATTAATATAAATTTTTGAATATAACGACCACATGTTTTTTATATATTTGTACAATAAATTGCAATGGCAAATATCTGAAGTGTCTACTTTCAAAGTATTCATTTAATATATATAATAAATTGAAACTGCATTTAAAAAAATGCATTTGCAAATTTGCGCATTATGTACATATTTAAATAAAATGTTTAAATATGTACTATTTTTGATTTTTTAAATTTGTATCAAATATGATACATTTAACATTACACTTTTGAATCCAAATTTTTTATGAAGAGAAGAAAAGAAAAAAAACTATCGATTTTCTTTTCCTTTGAACTTATTTGATATATTCAAAAAAAAAAAATTTATATTAGTTTCTATGAAATGGTTTAAAATTTTTTTTTACATTTACTAATATATAAAAATATATATTACACTTGGAAGAACAAATATTAGTTTGTGATGACTGATGAGTATTAATCTCTTTGTATATATGTTTCTTGAATCATTCCATTGAGACCAATGATCAATACAGTCTTCTCAATTTTTTTGTTAGTCTTGCACCATTGTATTTTATTTTTTTAGAATTGATATTTTGTTTACCTAACAAAGAGACTTAACAACTTTTGCAAGTCTGCAAGACGTAGATACATCTTTAACTTGCTGCCTGTCAGTAGCCAAGAATTGACAATAATTATATACAAAAGACGATAAAAGAGTTTCATGTATCATTTTTTCTAGCAAATTTGACTTTTATATCACCGTCTCAAGAGAATATATTCCATGTTTGTAAGATTGACACTTTAACAAAATGAAGTGAAATAGTTTTCAATGTTAACTTTGTGCCCTACATTTTTCGCCATAAACGAACAAAAATAATGGAACATGCTCCTAAATTAAATTCATGTAATAATGTATTAGATACATCATTTTCGTGACTCGTATATACCTCAAAATCCTATACGAAACCTAACACTCTGGACAGTATGGACAAATTATACCTTCATTTGTGTGGCTTACCATATATGGTAAATATTGCTACAAAAAAACGATCGTGCCGTTGAACAAATTTGTTCACCAATACAGATACATTCTTCCATGGGAATTTTGGCAAAATTATTTCTGAACTCTTCAACTATTGGTCAGATTTTTCTGATTCTATCGTCTTGAAACATTTCTTTTACTAATAATTTTTGATTCTGTACAAAATCAAGAAACCTCAAACCTCTTGAGTGGCATGATATTTTTAATAAACTTATAACCAAAATGTTGAAATCAATCATTCCTTACCCTTGGAAGGTGAATGTTAGACATTATCAAATAGATAGCGATTAATTTTCTAATTTCATCTGGGTTGGTTTGAAACAGACAACATGGTTCTGTTCGAACAGTGTAATTTATTGTTTCCATGATTATTTTTTCAATTAAATCCTCACTGAAGAAACATTTGAAAAATTTGTAAGGGGAATCTGTTAGTGACAAATTTTCCAATGGTGAAGTAATTCCAGTGAGCTTGTTTTGATCTGGACTTGACACTAGTAATATTTTTTTACAGATGGTTTTATTGACTTTTGATTTCTTATTTTTATTAGACCTTGAAGCAAAAGGCTCAGGTTATAAATTTGTATTTTTTCTCTCCCTCACTTGAAAGTTCCTCTAAATAACCATCTAAAATACTATAATCAGATACATCAAAATCAGAATCTTCAATAACTTTAGGAATATTTTGCTTTAAAAAATTTCAAAACTATTTTAGAGTTTATTCGTAAACAAATTATAAGAACTACTGATGAGTTTTTGTGGTCATTTTATAGTGAATTATGCTTGAAGGTAAAGTACATTTAGTAGTAAAAAGTTCTTAACAATTAAATATTCATTATTTAGTCAACATGTTGTAGTAAGATAATTTATGAACAGAACAAAAAGATTTTACTGCCATTTAAAAAAATACAAACAATATGTATCATGATTTTTTGATTAATTATATCTACAATGTATCAAATATGATTCAAATATAAAGCCAACTATACATCATAAATGGTTAATTTTTTTGAACATTTTTAAGCCAAAGGAATTTAATATTATCAAATTACTCACACTATTTTTTTTTCATGATTGTTAGCAAAAAAAAAAAAAAATGCTATTCAAAAATAGCTTTCAAAAAAGTTTTGACGGAAAAAATTAAATCGGCCATTAAAATAATAAATCTTTTTTTAAAAATACAAAAATGTATTTTTGGACTTTTTTGCAGAAAAGAAATGAAATCACAAGTTAGACTGAAAGACTTAGTCGCTAAAAATCTATTTTTGAAACATTCTTTGGCTTTAGAAAATTGTGCATCAAATATGATACATTACAGAATGAAGATATAGTTTTATCTTATTGCGTAGCTATGGCTTGAATTCTTTAAAGCTGATGAAAAAACTGACGCAGATATTGACCACTTTTATTTGAAAAATAAAATGAAATAGATATGTGAAAAATCAAAAATATCTAGGCATAGTCCTTGGCATTCAATGAATAGAATTCTAATAAATATATACATATCCTTATATAGTATGTATATTACTGAAAGAAAGGTATTGTGGAGCTTTTAGAGAGATTCTAAGCATTTAATTTTCTTAAAAACACAAGCAAAGATTCATAAAAAAAATAATGTCAACTTTTTTTTCTTTTAAATCATAGTTAATGCCCAAAGGACCTATTGACACTCTTATTAATTCAAATTATAATATAAAAACTATTTACCAGCATTTAGTCCTGTCACTATTGCAAAAAACTGTATTTATTACCTCTTAAATAAAATAAATTGCTATTGTTGATTCCAAGCACATTCTATTTCAAGCATGTTTTTCGTATAATTAATTCAACTCTAAAATAAGTTAAATTTTTGCAAATATGACCTTGTGTTCTAAAAAAAAATGTTGTACGTATATGTATATTGAATTTTTTATCATAGAACAGATGAGGACCCTAATGGTATGAAAGAACAGCTGTACTTAATGTAATATAATTTTTTGCCTCATTTTTTTTCTTTGGAAAAATGTTAAATGTTATAATTCAACCCCCTGAAAAAAATAGTTGGAAAAAATAGTTTCACCAACTTTAACATATGTAATCTTTTCATATAGTCTATATATAAAAATTATTATTGTTGATTAATCACACAAGTGAAAAAAATGTATTGATAACTGAAAGTCTTTCTATGACAAATCTACATTTAGTTTTTTGTGCAAGGTCAAATTTCCTATTGTTTTCTACCCTTATTTCATTTTTTTAAAACTTTCTTTTATTAAAAAAATTTTTAATATCAAAGAAATTCAAGGATACAATTAGAAGTACATACTTCCATAAAATTTAAACACTAATTCCAAATTTTGTGTTTAAATATATCTACTTCACATGAGATAAGTCAACTTTCAGAAAAATGAATACAAATTATTTAAAATCTTATAAATCTTTCATTCACCAAGATGTGTTAAAAAATGACCCCAGTTTTGCTAATTTTTCCATTGGAATTTCTTGATTGGTTCTTTCTTTTTTTACCTTGAAATATTGGTAAATATTGTGTACATTTTTTAATTGAAAATGATGCAATTCAAAATGATATTGTTTTTTCTCTTTTAGCTTTACTTTTTCATTAAATAGGAATTTAATATTTTTCTCTTCATATACAATTATCAACTAATCAGTGTTCTTATATGGAATAATTTTATTTTAATAATATTAATTATTACACAGTAATCATATTCCTACTATTTTTCAACTTAATAGGTTAGTGGGAGAAAAAAATCCATGTTTTTAGCCATGGGTTATCAGTCTTCAGTGTCTTATTTACTCCTTAAACTATAGTGGACTGAAGTCCTTATTTAGTTGCCGTCATTTTATAATCCAAAATGGATACGTATTATTTATAACAGATATATTCATCACAAGTCAATTTCTCATGTTAAGCGTTTTAATAATATTTTTTGTCGAACTGTCCTAGAGTTCTTTGTTATAATCTCAATTTTTTAACAAAAATAAACCAAGTACTAATAAAATATTAATTAATTTATAACATACCTATGCATCATAGGTATAAGATGGCTTTTAAAAAGCTTGAGTAAAAAATGACTCCATTTTGGGAGTGTAAAGGTCTTAAAATGTTTCATTAAACGATAGATTGGTCGTTTTCTTTGCCTCATTTTTTCATTTATTCAGTGGTATAAGGAAGTTATTTCAACAATTATTATTAATGGTTGGATATTTATTTATTTTCAAAAGAGTTATTTCCATCAAGACGGCTCAGTTTAGGTGAAATATTGAAAAGATAGATTTATTTTCTTAAGATCAATTTGACAACTAAATATATGGATAATCTGGTTTCTAGCAACAACAAAAAAAGAAAATAGTAAAACACGATTTTTGTTTTTGAATTTTTTAAATTTGTTTTATTTATCATTTTCTTTGGGAAAAGAACAAAGATTTAAAAGAATCAAAAACAAGAATTGTGTTTCCTATTTTGTTTTTGTTATTAACGTCTGTAACATGAACTATAAATTATTGATATATTTCCAATAAAATGAGCTAAACTTCATTTAAAATTAAATTACCCAAAAATACTCAACTAACATATTGACTATATATAATTCAGCATAATTCCAATATAATCTAAATTATAAATGTATATACCTGGGACTTTAAATTTGAGACTGATTTGAAAAAATATTGTTTTTTTGAGTAGAGCCAAAAAAAAAAACAATATTTCATAATATTTAAACCTTTAACTACAATATTTTTTAGTATACGTAAAAATTTAAAAACTAAATTACAATTATTTATTCTTTATATCATGGTTTCTTAGATATTTTCTAAAAAATCTTTCATAAAAAAAAGAAAATTAATTGTATTTACGTATATTAGTCCTAATTAAGCATTATTTAACCACAATCACGTATAACATAATAACACTAATTATAATCATTCCCAATGAATAAGAATTATCATATTAAAAAAAGAAATTTTATCAGTAGTTACAGAATTAAAATTATTTGAAGAAAACAACTATATGAATGCATTATTATCATAAAAATACAATAAGCTCTTAAGAGCTTTCTAATTGTTTAAAGTTGCTATTCTTTGTAGTGACAGGCATTTCTTTAAAATTCGTATACAAAAAGCTATAGAATATTGTAAAATATGAAAAAAAGTTTCCCCAGAAATATATGTACTAGTCTGCTACTGGTCATTAGTATTTTTTGAGATTGGGGAGGAGGGATTAAGAGGTGTAGGAAAATTACAAAATTTGTAGTCGTTTTGTTTTTGTTTTTAAAATGTATGCAATATATATGTAGTTATTTTTATTTTTTTAAGAAATATAATCAATATTGTGTGTGTATACTGTTATTTTTTCGTAAATAATATTGTAATTGTTCATATATTGATATCAATACATATGTATAAGAACGGTACATTTTTCAATCCCAATTGATTTGTTAATTAATTTGTATCAACTTTTTAGAACTCAACTTTATCAGTATGTGATAGAAATAGTTAATATGTATGTTAGCATTGAAGTTGGTAAATATTCTTTATTATTGTTATTAATGGTAAAAACGTATGGGATATATATCATTGAATGAAAGAATAAAGGGAAAAAGTCAAAAATATATAGATTCTAATCAGGAAATAGTTCACTTCGTTGTCTGCTTCTGGTATTTTATGAATAGCTTTTTTATGAAGCAGAAATAATCAAAAAGCTATACTTGACAAAGCATGATGGTTCTGATATAAAAAAGGAAAAGAAGAAAGAGGACTTGCCAAAAATTTTGTTTCAAATATGTATGTTTCAATAAAGTAAAAATCAAAAAACTTGATTACATTTAATAGGGGAAAGAATATCATGACTGAATGACAGTGAAAGGCTCGTTTCCACCTTCTTAAGCGTCTTGATGTTCCAGTTTTGGAATTATCTAATGAACATACATTCGAGGATGTTTTTGTTAACAAAATGGCTTCCTTTCACAAATAAGAAGTTGAGTGGAAGGAACAAAAGTCGTTTTTGGAAAAAAATATTGTTATACACTGAAATAGGTCAGAAAGGTTTAAAAAATATATTTGATTTAGTAGATAAATATAAAATACAATAGTCTTTCCATAACATCAAATACTCTTATGTACTTATTTATGTCAGCTGTAGGTTTGTCAACACTTTCTTCATATTATAAATATTCTCAATGTTGATTTCGAACTATAGATTACTTAGCTGTTAATACCCCTACAATTTTATAGAATATAGCAAAATAGTAGGGGAAAATGACGTAATTGGCTAGCTACCAGTTAAATTGGAACTTATTTTTTTTGTTATCTTGAGAGGAAAGGTTGAGAGATACAATCGAAATTTCTTTGTGAAAAAGATTACTCAAAATTAGAAATCCAGTATATTTAAAAAAAATAAAAAAATAATATTAAGGCCTGGCCACACCAATTCGAATGAAATTTAGGTCAGTTTAAATACAGCCATATCATAGGTTTCTAGTTTAAATGTAAGTCGAGTTGGTGCAACCAAATTTAAAAGCCACAATTATATTCTGTACAAAATTCTGATCCTCATGTCATACCCAATTAAAACTCATTTATAACACCAATTTAAATATATTCATATCAGTTCAGAAAAATATTCAAAATAAAGTTATCTTAGTTATGGAGTAAAAAAACTACTTGAAATTATTATAAATGTACATAACATGTCTACATTATATACATATATTATGAAGTTATACATATGATCTATAACTTTTACAAAAGTAAATATGGCTTAAAGACATTGGTAATTTAATAAATAAGATGTCAAATTATTGGATATGAGTGCATAAATTATGTAGATCCAATAATTGACAAAGGGGAAAGTTTGATGATGTTAGGTGTAATAGTATTTGATGTTTATACATATATATGTAGATTAAAAAACAAAAAGTTTAAGAAAAATTTCTCTTGTGTAAGTATTAATTTTATAAGTAAGTAGCCCATTTTTATTTTAATGATGTAATGAGTTAAATCATAAATAAATATAAAGTGTAATACACACAATTTATATGAAATAACGAGGCATTCTATGTATGTGATTCGTGCTTTTTATATATAAAATATATTTTATTATAGAAAAATGAAAATGGGAAATACAATGTCTTTTTTTATAATGTATGAATCATTCATCATTTCTCAATAAGTAAAGAAAGAAAATAAATTCTTTTATACTCAAAGTGCCACTAGAAATAATTCAAATCTAAAGAAAAGAAAAATTATTGGGTTAAAATGTTTTTTATATGAGTACATATTTCAATATTACTTTCACCACCATATGCAAATATAATAAATATAATATTCTTCATTTTCTGTGAGTTTTTTAGTTGATTTGAAATGTAAATGGTATCTATCAATCATAAAATGGTAGAAGTTACTAATATTAGCTCCAATTGCGCATAACTCAAATTTCACAGGTCAACAAATTCGAACTTTCAAAAATTCCATGGGGTATAAGTAAAATAAAAGTTATTTAGTTTTGAACGCTGATTTCAAATCTGTATTTTTTTTTTCTCGAGTCCGACGATTTTCGAGAAATTGGATCCTACTTTTTAGCGTTTTGGCCCATTTTCCAACTTCAACTTCAATTTAAGCCAAGAAGGATACTCATTTTGTGCATCAAAAAATAATAATTCGCTTGTGTATTTAATGCAAATTCCAATTCTAGTCTTTGTCTTGACCTAAAAGGACTTCTAGGGGCGTAAGGTGTAGAAATAGGCCCAAAATTTGGCCAAATCCTTTGTACTTAAATAACTCCTTGAATATTACATGAAATGGATAAATAAGTAATTTATTAAAGAGTTGAGACCCATGGGTTTTAAACGAGATGTTAAGCGCCCGATAAGACTCTTTTATTAAAAAGAAATCGTCCATCTAATGTGTAAATTTTCATTCAATTTCGAGGAAAAATTCTCTAGAAATCTAAGACTCACGAATTTGTTACTCCAAATACATATGTCCCAAATGAATTAAATTGTTTTATAATGTGCAAGAATGTACTTATTAATTAGTAATGATCATGAAAAAATACGAATATTAATTTATTAATATATAATAAACCTAATGAAATATTTATAATTATATTGTATTTGCCCTATCACAAATACTTTAAATCATTCATTGAAAATGTTCCATCTCACTTTAAGTTAATCAACTTGTTCATGTACAAATTACAATTTATAAATTTTATATATAAATACATACTAAGATCAAAGTTTTTTTCAAATTATGAATTTCGATCCTTCAGTGGATCATATGATAAATAAGATAGGTCGTAACCAAAAAGAAAGGAAATAAATATATATACACAGGTATAGACAAATTGAAAAGTTAATTGATCTATTAACAGAGTTTGATATATTACAACGTAGCATTATGGATTGCCGAACTGTAATTCTTTCTCTGAATTGAAGTAAAAAAAGTTAAATGTGTAATTTTTAATATGATTTGATCTATAAAAAAATGAAAGCATTTTTTGATCTATTGCAACTTTTTCAAAAAAAAAAAAAAAAAAAATCAACATCCCAGAGTTGTATTTATAGTTTAAATTATAATGGGATATTGATATCAGTGCTTATCAAAATATCAAATCAGTTTCTGTTAATATTCTAATGAACTTGTTCTTAGTTTATATTTTACTTTTGATTCTTAAAGTCTCTTATATTATTAAGTACGTTACAAATTTTGTAATGGAAAGATAACTTTTCCCTCTTGATTTTAAAATGGTTCATTTGGAATCAATCTAACCATTTTTGATTGTATATATGTACAAAAAAAAGTTATTTCCCATTAAAATTTCTTTCTATTATCGAGTAAAATAAAATTCTCTTCTACATCAATAAAACACCCCTATTTATCCTAAATATCATGTAATTTATTTTTTAGACGTATAAACTTGTTTTTATATACAACATAAGTTAAATTTTTTGATAAAATCATCAAAAACCTTCTGCTTCTTATTATATATTACTCTACATATATCAAAAAATTCATAATCTGTGAATACAAATGTATATGATCTTTATTTATTGTTAATAAGATATTTTTATGTCTTTTTGTATTGTGTTGCGAGGGATAATAATATATAAAAATAGCTCAGATGACTGGTTGTGAAACAACTGAGAAATTGATGTGCATATATGTATAATATATATTACCATGAACTTACGACTTAAGAATTTTAAGGTGATAAATATTCACCAGGAAATATATACCTATCTAGGTATATAAAAGCTATAAAAGAAAAATAATGTTTGTTCTATGTAGTCAAGTCTATAATATAATGGATGAAAGGGGTCAGTTATAGGAGCTTATAATTAATTATGTTAAAAGTTATAAAACAAATAATCTTCTTTACATAATAGTTAAAAGGGTTTTTTAGCCATGGATTACGCTATGTGATATAATAATATTAACTTTGTTTTGTTCTTACCAAATGACTCCATCAGTCCACCTTCAAAGGATTTCCAAAGCTTTCGAGGTATATAAAAAAGCATGGCCTGTAAAAAGAGAAGTTATTAAAGCCATGTAGACAGCATATCTACACAAGTATATATTTACATTTATAGAAGGGGGAGATAAATTATGTATATAAGAAAAAAAACCACACTGAGATGAAGGGAGCAAGCAGGCCACAATTGAACAAAGATGTTAAAATTAAAAAATAATGTTATCCTTATGGTCCAAATATCTTCTTTTTTTTTCAAGAAAAAAAATTAATTAAAATTAATATTAGAGAATAAGGGAAAAAAAAAGTTTTAAAAAAAATAATAAAAGAATTTTTTTATTTTTGGTTCTTGAACCACAAGTCGTCGTCTATTCTTTCCTCCCTCTCTTTACGATTATATATTTATTATGTTTTATATATACATACATAATGTAAAAAACTACCCTTATGCTCAGCTCATAAGCCTCTATCTTTCTTCACAATGGTTAAAAAAATTTGTTGTACAAAAAAAAAAAAAAATAGACAAACAGAACAAAGGGTATGGTTGAACAGGAAAGAAGGGTGCCAAGTGAGTATAACAACTGGTATAGGAAAGATTTATGATCATTGATACAAGGGAATTAAATTGGGTATTTGTCGAATTACATTTCTTATACTCTCTTTTTTTTATGCTTTCTAAATAACAACGAGAATAGGAACCGTCCTATCTCTGTATCTTTTTCCTTCTCCTCTTGACCTCCCTTTCTGTATGTAGACATACCACTACCATTATTATTATATGGATAGTCCCTACCATAAATTAGAGATAAATAACTTTTAATATGGATAAATTTTAAGACATTAAGAAGCTCTCAAATCCTTATCTTGTTGACCCAAGAAATATCCACTGATTTGTACCAAACAGATAAACAGGAAGGGGTTAATTGTCCTCTATCCACTTTATATAATTAATGAAAATTAGCTTATGACGAAGGAAGTGCTTTCTCTTCTTAAGAAATAACATGTGAGGAATCAACAGGAAAATAACTAGATCTTGTTCTGATTCTCAAGTTAATTCATTCGAAAAATTATTACATTTAATTGAACCAATATTTAGTCTAATAGACAAAAAAACTCCTTTGATCAAAACTAATTTACGAATAATTTATATATTTAAGTTAATTTATACCCATAAAAAAACTTTTAGATGTTTTTTTTTTTTTTTTGCAATAAATATTATGTCTACTTACAAAGTAACATATATATAAAATAAAATGTTCATTTATTGCGAACTCGCCTTATGTAAAACCCCATTTATTATGGGTAGATTTACTATGTAATAGAACCCCTATTATGATATTTTTTTTTGCATACCATATATGTAGAACCCTTGAATTATGCAAAATGTACAAAACTACTTAGAAATAACCCCAAATTGAACCTATATTACAATCTATGTAATTTTTTCTAATCACAAAAACTATTTTTAACATACAAAAGAGTGTTTACTTTTACATAACACATAAATGAGCAACTTGCAATTGATCATCTCACCAGCTTTTTTTAAAAAAAATGAATAATCTTAATTTAGCGGTCTTGTTCTTGGCAATGATCTCAAAAATTATATCATTTGTTTAGTTTTCTACCCATCTTGTCTCCTCTAAAGCTTAAAACGAAAATTTACAAAGCTACAAAAAAAGAAGTCGCTTTTGAGGTAGATAAATTAATTTTTGTTCTCTCTTTGCAAAATTTACATTGTTTTAATTGAATTAACAAAGTGAATTTATGAAGATTACATAGTTAGTTATTCGTAGAGTAATTTATGGCACCCCCAGCGCCTTTACTGACAAATAGTAGTCTTGTAATCAAATAAATTTGGACAAAAATTGATTTTGGATCTGCCACTTTTTTATAACTTTGATATTCTCTATGTTTTTCAGTCACTATTGTACCAAGTTATTGATTATTGTTAATAAAAGTCATTAACTTACTCAAGAAGGCCTTTTAAAGCATCAATAAATTCCATTCTAAATTATATAAAAAAAATTATTTACTATAATATAATAAACTACTTTTATAGAGTCTATATATATTTTTTCAATATCAAAGTTTAATGCAAATTAAATTTTTCTTATTTATATATTTTAGCTTTTATACTGTTAAATATATATTGTGATGTATTGATTTTATTGTTTTTTTTTGTTGAAATATTAAGATAGACCCTCATCAATAATTAATGATTCCTTCTGTAGTATTATTCCATCAACTTCTAATGTTCTCCGAAGCTCAAATATCAGAGTTAATGATTTATACCCTTACATTTTCACTCCTGGCCTTTTGTGTGTATATATATTTATCAAAAGTATTTTCATATTTAGAGAAATGTATGTATACTGAGTTATATTATTTTATAGTTACTTGTCCATTAATACTGTATACTATGAATGTATATATTTATATTTTGTGAATTTAAACAACATATAGGAATAATTTATATTCAAGTTGAAATAATATGTATGTATATAAATATGTATATTAATCATCTGTTAAAATGATTTATTTTTCATTATACGAACCTGTTCAAAGCATATATATAATATAATATAATTATCTAAAATGCATATGTTTTATCACTTGTAAAAACTCTACCTATCTTTTATGCTAGGTAAATTACATTTTTTTTTTTTGCAATAGAATAACAAACTTGTATGTACATGCGTGATTTATAGAAATGAGGAACTCCAGCAACAGGTAAAAGTACTTTTCACATCCCTTCAAGAAAAGAGTAAAACAATAAAAGCTTGCATATATTTGTATGTAGTAGAAGAATACCCGTTCTCCGAACATGAATTTGAGGTATACAACCAACGTCCTGATTTTAAACTGTCTTTTTTTTAGAACACACTTGAATAACTTTACAACGGAAAGCACAACAGTGAAAGCATGTAAACAAATAAGCGTAAAAGTTAGTTGGTCTACTTAGTATGATCGATGACTGAGACCTAATGGCAGGTAGCAACATCTTTATATTTTTATTAGGACTATTGTAAAGCTCAAGGGCAATTTGTAGTGAAGGAATGTCAATGATATCATTTTAATGTCAAAAAATATATGTAGAGCTGTTTTATTTTGTTTTCTGAAATGAAGTAATCACTAACTGCGCTTGAACTCTCATTTAACTGTCTCTCACTTCTTCCCCAGAAAAGAAGTACGAAACTTGATTGGCCATAAATCTGTTAATCTAAAGCTAAAGTATATTTCAACATTTGAGTCTGACTCATTTTATTTCAAATAAAGCAAATTACATATACTATTATTTTAATACAATATTCATACTACAATATATTCATTTTTAAAATCAGTGTTTAAAAATATGCAAACTTGATTTATGTCACAAAAATAAATTTGTTACTCAAAGAAAAATCACAAGAATATTATTTCAGGTTTTGACTCTAAAATTTAATTTTTATTCTTTAGATTTTTCTAACAAAGATAGATAACCAATGCTTAAATATCCTAAATACATATTTTTACACACAATATTTATTATTTACTTAATTTTCAGACTTAATTTGTTTGAATATGGACTTATTAGCCTTCAAAGTGTAGACACAAAACCATTCATATCTTAGTTATTTGTGCTTTTGGAAACATATTATAGGTATTATTTGACTTGTTTTACAAAGTTAAATGTATTTTATATTTTTCCTTTTCAATTTTTGTTTCTTAAAAAATTATTAAAAGAGAAAAAATAATATTTTGGATCTATATAATTTTAAACACATTTTGCTTCATACATTTTTTTGTGGGATCAACCTTAAAGTTTTTACTCCTCAACTTATCTTTTTTTATTTTAATTAGAATTTTTTTTCTATGAACTAACTATGTACTCCAATAACTAAGTATACATTAAAGCTAAAATGACTGAATAAACTTACTCATTCTAGAAGGACTGTGAAGTCGACTTTTTTCCACACTTTTGCTATTTAATATACAAGTTTTGATATGAATATTGATTTTAAGACTAAGGATTAAAAGAATGAAACAATTTTTTTCTAGGTTCATTAAATAGAATTTGCAATGAAAAGCCTACAACGACGTTGTCCTGATATAAATTTAGAAATTGATTCATTGTCCTAGTGTAAAACCAAATTGCATACTAGGTAGTGAATTAGACAGTAATTAAATGAAAATCAAAAATAATTTTTTTGAAATTCAATCAAATGGAACTGAATTTTGTATTTCAATACTATCTTGTTTTTAATATTGTATATCAAAAAAGACAGAAAATATAAAAATATTTATTTAATTTCTTTTATGTTTGTTCTTTGCAAATTACGTGAAGGTCCGCATCATAAAGCCACAAATTGAATAATGAAATAAAAACCCTCTGTTTATTACTCTAAGCGAAATTTAACAGCTCAATAAAATAAAATTATTTTACTCAAAGCATATGTAGCTACATTTGAACGTAATTACCTGAAACATTAAAGTAAAAGGAACCCATTGATAGAAGGCAGTGTCTGGTGTTTCCTCTGCTGCTTCGTTGAGAGTTTCTTCTCCTGTCAACACTGTGTCCACTACACAGCCCACATTTCCTTGATATTCACTCCTCAAATGAAATGTTGAATGGATCCAACAATAGTCATCCATGACTTTTGAACTTAATCCAGTTGCAGTCTGAAATTGATTCTAATTGAGTGAGATGTATTTTAATAAAAGGAGGATATTTGATATGATAATGGGTGTGTGACACAGTTAATGCAACAGAAGGGGAGTAAAAATTAATAAGTTATTTTTGTTGTTGTAAAGGGTAATTGAGTCAAGACAACATTGAGGTTAATTTTATAATTATTTGTATATACATATATAAAGTGTTAATTAAGCTCCATTCATTCTATAAATTATAAAATAAAAATATTAATAGTTTGTCAAATGGATAGTTAATTGTCAATGTTGTCATTTGTATGTTAATCAATTAATATATTCAATCCTTATTTTGAATGTCATTTGTAGAGCATTGTAATTTTCATAATTTGAGCTCGAGAAAAGTACAGAACAAGGTACAGAACACTAATAAAGGAAATGAAGGAGTATATAAATCAACTGTTAACTAAAAAATACATACAGCATATGAATAGTTGATTTTTCAGTATAAAAGTAAATACTGGGAATCTGGCGATCAATTGAAATTATATTTTGCTTACAAATATATTGAATCAAGGGTAGATATACTCTTTGAAGGAATTGAAAATATCATGTTATCGTGGAACTAATTCTTTTAAAAGTATAAAATTTATGATGATGTATCACATACTGATCGTACTTAATTATCCAAAAGTTAATGATATTTGCCTTCCTTTTTATTTATTTTTAATACAAATAAAGTATGACTTCAATAGAGCTATAAATATTTATAGTAGCCATGTAATTTCTTCATATTTAAAATATGAAGATCAATGTATGTGAATATTTTATAAATATTCATGTATCTACAATTTTTAACCAGAGTTCATTTTATATTTCATAAATGTATGTAAATTATGATGGGAAAAAAATGTACATGCATAGAGTTGCAACGATATGGATTTTTGGGATCGATACTCATTATTTGGGGGTTTAAAAACTGATAATCGATTACTTTTTATTATTTTTACCCATGAGACTATAGTAAAAATAATCAAACAAACATCAAGAATGGCTACTCTGACCACTGCATGACTTTCTTTATCATCGTAAATCATTTACCAAGATTTTGAGGAATGACATCCAATAACCTCCTTCCTAGATTATTTAAATTGCGAATTCAGTTTTATTTTACTGATGGCTTGTATGACCAAGCATGAATATGCTTGTTTGTAGCTTTTTAAATGTAAATATCATTAAAAATGATGTCACATACCTTGTCAGGTTCAAAAATATTAAGTGGAAGAAATTTCAAGAACTCTGGCCACGTTTAGGTTTTATTAGATATTAAATAATTATTAAAAACTTTTAATTTCATATTTTTAAAAAAATAAAGTGTTTATAATTATAATTGGCAAGTCCTTATATGCACAATCAATTTTGAAATTGTATAAACGAAAAAATGACTCGTAATTATCATTTAAAACATATTTAATACTTTTTTTTTTATCACAAAAATGTCATTTTGGACCGACCTTTATTATTTGTATATAATTATGTACATAATTTCACCATTCTAACCAAATGTCAATATTTTTTTAATACTCTTCTAAAACAAACAAGTTATTTCCATTTTGATATATATATAAACTCACATAGAATGTGGGCACATGTTATGCCTTTTTATAAGATATTATGACGTTAATTTATACATACTTTTTATAAATACTTATGTTAGAACATCTTTTGGGACACATACACACACAAAAAAAAGAAAGAAGAATATGAGGAACACTTAAAGAATTTTCAATGTTCTATTGGAAGAAAGGAAATATATATACCTACAATATATATGAGGAATTTTCCAAAAGTTTTTTTTATAATGAGAAAAATGGTTTTAGTCAAATTTTTATATATCTTTTTTTTTCTTTAAGAAAATGGTAAAATAAAAAATGTTCATTCTATTCAGTAAATATCCATCCATTCATATTAAGATGCCTTTGGTTATAAAAAAGAAATATATGTTGTATTTTCTCTGTATCTTATACAGAAAAAAAGGACTTTAGCACCTTAAATTGATGAGTGGGTAGATCTATTTTGTGATATCAGACCTATATTGTTGTGTTTTTGCACTTTTTTTGTCCTTTTGGAAGTGTGAAGTCATTATATTTTTTGTAAGGGGGCTTAAAGTGTTCGAAACTCTTGATTTAAGGATTTGAAAAATGCCTATTTTAAGGTTATTTCATAGTTTCTATATAAAAATAATTTTTAACTGGTATGGTCATATCACAAACTGAAGCTAAGATTAAAATTTGAACTTATATATATATATATATATATATATATATATATAATATCTTTTAGTATTTATCTACAGTAAACATAAAACATTGAAAGTTATATCAAGAGAACAACGTAAAGCAATGCACACTATACATATAGAGTACAAAAACTGAAAAAATAAGTATTGACTACTTATTTATCTAAATTTCCCCTTTAATTAATAATTCATTGAAGACCCGTCAATTAAAAATCATCGGAATGAATATTACTATCATTGTATTCAGTTGTTTTGCATATTAACAGAAAAACACAATCTGCAAAATTCTCATAAATAAGACCGGTAAACAAAGAGGCTGAGATTATTGAGTGTGTGTCCACTGAGGAAGTGATTATTTGCCTTTTTGAGGTGAGTAAAACAAGAATACAACCTATTAATACATTGAATTACACATTATCTCATTTTAAAATGGAAACTCAATGTTAAAAGCACTCACAAACCAAGTTACCCATAATATGAGATACGGCACTTACATTGAAACTCTGTGATTATTCTTTATTGTAAAAAGTTTACCCAAATTTCAATTAAAGCTGTCAATTTTTAACAACAACTGAGACATCTATTATAAATTATTCAACTTACAAAAAAGATAAATTCAATTTTATAATATGGTTTATATTTATTACTACAAGAAAGGACCTTAAAAACATAAGAAACTCAATCTTCAAATTTCACTTCATCTTATTTTTCTATGGAAAAACTAAGTCTTGATTAGTAATTAATGCATCAAATTGCAAAATAAAAGTATATTTACGTTAAGCTACTTGAATACCCTCCAAAAACTTCTATTTGAGAGATAGTAATAGCTTCAATAGTTTTGATAAACTATTTTCAACTATCGTTTGTCAAAAGTATGTAGACAGTTTTTCACAATATGAGTCTAATAGTACCAATCCATTTTAAAACATTAGTTGAGCTTTCAAGTGGACAATGTCTTTTCAACTCTATTTATCTCTCTCTTTTTTTGTCATTTTTTTTCCTGTATTTTAAAAAAGAATAATGATGAAGTAATAATGAAGACAAATAGACGAATTATTTTCAAAGTAAACAAATAATTCAACCTTAAACTAAAAATGAAATGTTTACATCAAACTTTTGTATGCGTGATGTTCAAAATAAGAAAGTAAATAAGTAGACAGCTGAATTTCTATTTTTCTTTTCAAACAAAGGAAGTATGTCATTTTGTATGTATGTATGTACTCTTTGACCCCTTCAACAAAGAAAAAAAACAGCACTCACGTATGTGGGTACATGTGTACACGGATACTTAAAAAAATATTTTTACAAAATAGGAATGAATTATGAACTAAAGAACTTTTACTTTTTAGTAAGAGGGGGGGGGGAGGGGATATTTCTTCTTCTTTTTCTTGAATAAGAGAACTACTATTTGAAATATGTTAAGGAACCCCCCAAAATATGTTTTACACATGTTTTTAACTATATAAGAAATGAAGGATTATGGTAGATTTTTTGGAAAGCCATCGAGAGAATAAAATTAATAACTTCATATTTTTGTGTCATACTTCTAAGAGGGTGAAAAATGTCTCAAAAAAAAAAAAATATTGGAATTTATGTTAGTGGCTTTTTTTTTTGGTCATAGACTCTGAAGTGGTATTGAATATATCTTTATATACAATAAAAGTACATCATTTTTATGTACAGTAACTTGAAGAAAAAAACTCAATGGGTTGAAAAATTAATTTCTATTGACAGGAACAAGAATATAAAAATAAAATGTTTTCAGTCTTTTTTTATTATTATCTAAGATACATTATGTGATGATATTTCAGGGATTTGTGCCAAAATCCTATTTTCCTCTTCCCTTCCTTTCAATTTCCATGTAGTTTCATTTTTGCCCTCATAACCATTGATTAAATGAGAATAATAAACATGAATAAATAATGAAATTATATGCAAAGCAGAAAACACTATAATATAAAATGAAAATTTTAAAGTTGTATCAACGAAACGAAAGGCATGATCATTTGTGTCTTTGATCATATAGTAGGTATACATAATAATGAAAGGCTTACAAACCTTATATCACATCACATCTACTGTCTATTTCTAAAAGTTAAAATAAAGTTTATTTTAAGCAACTTCTACGTTGATTATAAAAAACTTTATATAGCGATGGGAACTCCAAATCGAATTGGACTTAAGGCTCTACGAACACGAAATTTTTATAAGTGGGGTGGCCAGTAATTTGAAGTAACTTTTAGGGTGGCCCATGAATATAAAGTAACATTTTTAATGAAAACTGAACAACTACCTAATATCAACTAATTTTAAATTTCTTGTATATTATAAAATAGTTTGGGTATGTCGCCCTCTGGTCTTCTCATTAAAACACAATTTCAGTCTTCAATTAGATTAGAATTTTAAAGACTCACGGATTGAGGATCACAAACATTCCTAATTTGATATTAAATTGTATTTTATTTAGACGCCATTTGTTGTTGTTTTAATTGAGTTTTAATATTGAAGATAGACAAATCAGAGCTAGAGGGGTTCGTACTCACAACATGAACTAAGATTCCATTTGAGTATATATCATTACAATACAACATTTGAGTGGACTCAAACTTTAAGTCAAAAACTCAGGATTCGAGTTAGACTCGAGGTTTGACTCCGACTCGTTTAAAATACCAGATGGGTAGCTCAGGATCTATGCTTTCATTAGGAGATAAAAAAAAAGATCCATTGATTCAATAAACTGAAATAATTAATTAGAGAAAAAATATCTTTCTATTCAGTTTTATTTACATCTACGTAGGATAAGATTTTACAAAAAAATTTTTTGAGGTGTGAACATTTTAATGTTCACTACGCAAATATTTTTTCATAATGAATTCAAAACTTTAATTAAATATTCTTCTCAAAAAAAGAAAAAAAAAAGCTTAACCTTCTTACATCAAAAGTCGATATGGATATTAACATTTTTTCAATAGCAATATATGTATGTACATATATACAATAAGTCTTGTTTCCAAAGCTAATGTCTTTGTAACCTAATTCCCTAGTCTTTTTAAGCAAAATATAAAATTTATTATATTTACATGTAACAAGTTTTTAATTACTTTATTTGCATAAGAATTAATAAAGAAGATTCAACTACATTATAAGTATTTCACTGTACAACAACACAAATAAGTCCAAGGAAAAAAAATAATTGCTTATGCCATAAATGAACGTGCTTTTTTAACATTGCTATGCAATTAAGATATAGAATTCACTATCAAATTATACCATATATAAATGAAATGACTATTGCATATCTAAGACTTTATTTTGGAGGGACACATGTGTGTGTGTATAAAAAATAATATTTGAAATTTTTTTTGGTCCCCCTTATTTTTAATAATATTACATATGATTTGATTATTCGTTATGTTACTCTTGAAAATAGAAAGTATCAAAAACTTGATAATATTTGGACAGGTGAAATACATGTCACATGTGACAATTATATTTTTAAAGTTCTTTAGATAGATGAAAGATATTAACTAAATTGTCTTTAAATTTATCCCTCACTTTGAGGTTATTAAACATGTACAAAATTCAAAATATATTTTCAAATTTTCAAACTAAAATTGATGAAAAATATTAGATATTTAACTCTTTATATAACATATAACTTATATGTTGAGGCTATATAGAAAGAGACCTTCCGTCTAACAGTAATGATTTTCCAGCTATATGCAAATAAAAGAGTACTCATGGAGCAATAAACTTTCATAAATTTATGTCCCAAAATTTTTTGCTTTTCTAAAAATTATATTCACATTGAATTGTGGTTGTTGTCAGATGTGCAGAACTTTAACCAATTTCTAAACAGGTTCTATATAATATAAAAACTTCTTACTAATATACACATGCATAGGCATAATGAAATTACAATAATAATAAAATGGAGTTAACTCTATTCTAAAATAAAACAGTCTGTACATTGTTAATGTACTACAATATTAAATTACTTTTTGTAATAATCTTAAAAACTGTTATGAAATTTGAAATATACATTTCTTGAATAGTTTGATATAGTTTTAACAAGGTCATAGTTTTTTTTAAATACCTACACAAGGGGTCAAAGTTTTGGCTTTGAAACCATGACAATTGTTTATTTTTATTAATTAATTAACTATAAATATTTTCATTGTTTTTTCTTTAAATCATCAGCAACAATAAATTTCTTAAATAATAAAATCAATGAAAAGTTATCAATTTATCATTCCAATCATTTATTTTAAAATTATGAAATGTATAAAAATTATTCATTTTCTCTTCTATTACAATGTGAGAGAAATGCTAGAATCTCAATTTTGTAGTGATCATTTCTCATAATTTCAGTATGCTTAGTTTTTTTATTTGATAAGTGTGGCTATTTTATAACAACTGGCTATATATAGTGTGCCATGATTAGGATTCGTGGATAAGGGCTGAGTATAAAACACCTATATAGTTTCTTTACAAAAATCTTAACCAATAACAGTCGTTGAGATTTTAATGCAAAGTGAATATCTAACTCAGAGCACTATACAGAAGTGTGCAAAAGGATTTTCAATAATTTTTGTGGGCCAAAGCTTCTGTCAAATTGAAATATTTCTCTGGAAATTCCCTGAAGTATTAATATACACTAAAGAGACTGACCAGACTTTATAGAAAATGGCAGAGCTAAGACTTTAGATCAGTCTAAAAACCAAGTTCAATAGTACTCCTTGTAACTTCCACCCCTTATCTTCCTAAGTTTAAACTCCGACTTTTATGCCGACTCCCAAAAAGTTTGAGAAGGACTGACCTAATATTTTTACATATAAAAAAAATGAGAGCTAAATCATGCATCTTTCTTGCCCGTTTATTGACTTTGTAGCTATGTTAACTTGAGATAATTTAAATTGGCGTAGGTTATTAACCCATTTGTCAATGTTTTCATATACATAATCTCACCACTAATTGCTGAAGAAGAAAAAAATTATCGTCATCATTGATATTTCATTATCGCAGAATATTGATCAAAATTTGCGGTGTATTTTTTGTTATAAGACACCTTCATTGTATAAAATTTAATTTCATTAAACTACTTAATTAATTCATTTTTTTGTTAAGAGAAATGAGAAAAATTCATTCATATTAACATAGGAATACTTCTTACATTTAAAATCTCTGATTAAGTTACAAGTCAATAAAATACATCGTTCGGAGCTTTGATAAATAATTATTAGACTAGGCTTAATAGACATAAAATTATTCAACTTAACATGTAAAACTTATGTATACATATTTCATCCATAAAAGCTCTTCGCCGCATTACATAGTAATAAAATTATTTTTATCTTTAAATAAAGAGTCTTTCGTATAATATTTTAAATTAATCTCAATATCCTTCAACTTGGATGAACTATATAATTCAATTATGACACTTTATTTTCCCATTACTTATTGTGGAGGAGTAATTAATTACATTATGTAAACTTGAGAAGGTCACTTCCACAAATTAAAAGCCAGACGTCGAGGCATGTACATACTATTAATTCATTAAATCATTTGTCCCTAAGGAATATTTTGATTACACAATCGTAAGTACCTAGTCGGATCAATTTAATTTCAGGATGGAACTCATTAATTAATTAATAGTATTCTTCCTTTTCCTAATTACATACATACAAACATTGTCTCATTGGCACTCTTTCTATTCAGTTCTTGGACGAAATCATCTAGGGGTAGAAAGGATATAAAAATAAATGAGCTGAAAGATGATTACAAATTCTTAAGAGGGAGAAATAAAGTTGGATGCAAAAAAAAGAAAGAAAAAAAAAGTAGAATCATAGATGATTCATTAGCAAAATGATCATAATAGAAAAAAAATATATTTTGTATCCCAAGGGGTTTCTAATTTCTTGTAAAAGATCTCTTGATTACATACATACTTATAAATATATATATATATATTACTTTCAATTACATTATATAGGTATGTTGTTGTTTTAATTGTATTTAAATGAAGTTTTCTATGAGGAGCAGATGATGTTCATTTTAAATTAAAATAAGCTATCATTTTAATAGAGAACAAAATATTAATTTTGCTAATTTGTAATTATATCCATACTACTTAACATTCCTCATATATATTTTTTCCATAAAATATGCTCTTAGATTAAAATATCGATCAGTTTTTTTTTATGTGCAGAGGCGAATGTCCACAAGTTAAGAACAGCTTCAGAAAAATTTGCCACAAAGATTTTTGGCAACATAATAATGGTTAAAAAACATTTTGTAATATAAATTAGATTTTCTTGTCAATAATTTCCTTGCTGTAGCACCTATTATTTTGGTAAAATGGTTTAAGCTTGATTTTTTCCTACATATTCGGAGGAATAAGTCAGATTACAACGTTTTTGCTTACTCATTATATATTGGCATACTTTCATGTGTTAATATATCGTATCAATAAATGTCAATACAATAATATATTTATATAAATATAAATTAAGTACACGGTAAAAAAAGGAACACTTTATAAAAATATGAACAAGATAATTCAAAACTCATTAAACTGAAAAAGTTCTAAACACTTTACTAGAAGATCAACTCCTAGAAGTTTCACTTCAAAAAATGTTATTTGTGTCGAATTTTTCTCAAATCATAAACAATAGTTATATACATATGATCAAAAACTTAAACGAGTACAATCATGAAATAGAATCAAAATAATTTCTTGATTATACATTTAATTTGTATATATAAAACTAAGTCTAAGCATAATACTCGTATCTATTTAGAAAAAATTAAATTCTAATAAGAGAGTTATCCTAAGCAAAGCACTACTTTGAATTTAATCAAAATAATGAAAGTTTGTAAAAGCTGTAATTGGCTTATCTTCCAACAAAATGCCAATTGTATAATAACAAATAGTCAATTTAATCTTCAATTATATTTATAAAAAGAATATTGCAAAATATCAATAAAATCTAGGATAAAAATCTTAAGAAAAAAATTTTATTATTATTATTTTATGTATGTATAAAAGTTATAGAAGAATGAAGTATAGAAATGATAAGTTCTCTTCATAAAAGTTAATAGTATTACAGATTCTTAATCCTCATTTCAATACATAGATTAAATATCGACAGATAAAAAATATGGAATAATATATTTTTCCCCTTCCTGCAAAACAATATCTTGTGTATGCATAGTTTTTCGTTGTGTATATACAATATGTATTATTTGTTTTTTATCAAATAACTTACCTGGCAGTTGATTGGATCCCCAAAGTATTGTTTTGCTACTCCAATTATAGAGCTGGTTATGAGAATGAGAACAGAGAAGCGATAGTGCAATTTGAAAATCCAGTTATCAATTGCAATATCCTCTGATTTGAGCATGTAACGAACATTAGAAAATATTTCCCCGAGCATGATGATGGTCCTTTGAAGAGATTTTGAAGTTTTTTTATATTTATATTTGCTGTTAAAGTCTGATAAGTTGTATTTGAACTATTCTGATTTGAAACATTATTTTGTGAAAAATCTGAAAAAAAGAGGATGGAAAACGTCTGTAAATATGTGTAAATGTTGATAGCTAGACTTCAAGACATTCCTTCTTTAATTAATAGGTAAGCATTTTACTTTTATGATATATCTTTATTTTGTCACCCTATCTAGACTTAATGATTTAACACTATGTAAGTCAAAAATTAAATTTTAATTTATGAAATACAGAATTACGGACCTGATATAGAGCTCAACTTTCTTCATTTCCTGAAATATTTTGACCTTACATAGTTATAGAATGTTTTGACATTTATTCGATGATAAGAAATACAAACTTTGACATAGTATTTTAAAGTTATATTCATCATCAGAGTTGGAAATCACTTTGGCAGTTATGAAAAATACTGCAGTATTCACTTTTTGGGTTATCAGGTTTACAGAAAGAAAAACATTTTAATAAATATATTTTATATAAACAGAGTACATAACTATTAGTCGTCATCAATGAATTGACACATTATTTTGAAAACATACTTGAGGGATAAAAAATTTATTTTCATCAAAAAACTTAGTGAATGTTATAAGTAACATATTTATTACTTATACACATAATTTAATGCAGAAAAATTGAAGGATTTCTTATTTGAGATTCTAAGAGGGGAAGAAAGACCAGGACATTAGTAACTGCATAAATTTTTATTCGGGGATACATTTATATATCAACAAAATAAGAAGAAAAAGGCGAGGGAAAATATATCAATTACACTCAAAAAGAACAAAAAGAATATCATCACTATAACAATGTCATTATGTGGTCAATTTGCCAAAAAATCGATTGTTTATGACCGTGTACTATATAGTAAGAATGAATGAATGGTTAAGAAGGAAGGGAGCCAAATTATTTCTAAGGTCAAAAAGGAGGATAAGCAGGTGATTGATTATCATTGATAGGAGGAAATGCAAAGTAGACACAATATATGCCCGTTATTTTTGAAGTTCATATCTATCTAGACTTATAATAAAATATGCCACAAAATATGTTTATTCATCATAGTTTGACTTAAAAGCTGATTCAATTCAGTAAAAACTAACAGAGCTCTGTTACTCAATGTATTAATTGCCTCTCTTTAACTCTTATTGAATTCAAGGGTTGAGTGTGTAATGGTTTCTGCAAAATAGTGTAAATTACTTAAGATTTTAAACGCGTAAAACATAAGCATGTGGCTCTAACTTTATGGAAAACCAAAAAAAAAGTAGAGAAAAAACAATAGAATAATATTAAATAAATTTAAAGATTGCATCCATAAAATAGAATTAAATACACGTGTCAGCAAAATTATACTTTTTCAAAAATACCTTAGATTCGCTATCTATTTTTTTTAGAAGTTTACACCTTAATTACGAATATGTAATTAATTTATTTTTATCGATTTTGGGTTTGTGATAATTTTTATTCGATTTTAGTTGAAAAATTGTATCCTATTTATAAGGTTGAGCAAAATTTTTACTAACAGAAACCCCAAAAAATTCACATAAAAATGAGGACTTATACTTGATGTGAAATAATCCAATTATGAGAAAACACAATGGTAAAAAATCCAGATAATTTGAAGTTTTTGTTTAGTAGTAAATGTCACCTCAATCTTTTATCTGTTTAGAAATATTCATTTAAAGGATAATTAATTAACCCATCTTTGTCAAATGAGTAAATGCTTCTCAGTGGTCAATAAGGTTAAGTAGCAATAGTGATTTAGCTTTAATTTAATTTAGGTGTTAAAACATTGTATTAAAAAAGGAAGTACATATTTATATAAATAGTTAAACTAATGAATTTGTAAATATTATTATACTGAATTCGATTGGTTTTTGGATAACAATGACTTATGCGTTTTCAACCACTAATTCTCAAATAAAAAAAATTCCTTAAAAGGCCACTCAAAAAAATCAATCGACTAATGCAATTTTTTCATAGTTGTACCAGTATTAAGAGTTTCACTCCTCCTTTCATAAATATTTCATTTTTAAATTCAATTTATTCATTAAAAAAATATAATGGATACAAAAAAAGTTTTAATTATGTAAAAAAAATTAAACATCGTTTTATTAGAATGATTGTATTTTAAAAACTTTACATTAATTTAATATTATTGTAGAAATAATTATGCAACTAATTTTTGGTAAAAGAAAGTATTACATAGTTTGTAAGCTATGGGTACATGTACTTACATAAGTACATAAAAACATGCATATAGATATATTGTGAAGTGTAATTTATTTACAACATTTTAAGCACATTTGCCAAATTATAGCTACTAAATATCTATGTAGGCATATTCAAATGATGCGTTTTATATTCACCTAGTAACTAATTTGATATAGGAAGATAGATTCTACTTACGATCATTTATTTGTCTTCGACGTTTTATGAACTGATGTAACTATTTCAGTTATTATAAAATTGTTTGGAATTTTTAATAAATCAAAAATGTAAGCTATGGCGTGAAGGGGAAAAAAATGCAGCATTGGTTACAATACCAAGAGTTTATTAAAAAAATAAATTTATGGATTAAAGTTTGAATACGTTGATATAATAATAAATACAAGTTATACAATTTAACAACAGGTTAGTTTTTATATTTAAAGTACAAAAGTATTTTTTTTTGCAACAATACCAATCATTATTTGAAATGTTATGATCTGTTTTGTTTCTTTGTTTTTCCACCTTTTTATTTTCTCAAAACCTGATTAGACAATAAATTTTCGAAGTACAAAATCAATCTGTATATCTGTATATATAATAATGGGGGGATCTTAAGAAAATAACAACTTTTTTATCATTAATTGTATGATATTCAAGTTTAATTGTGAGTAAATTTATATAATGAAACGGTAGCTTGTGTCAAAAGAATAGATGAACAAATTTTGATTAGCAAAATTGAGAAAATGTAAGTTTAACATTCCCAAAAAAAATTTTTTAAATCTTTTGGTATCAAAATATTCTCTTAAGAAAAGTAAACTTTTTAGTCACATTGAAACATAGAAAGCTATAATCGACTATTGACAAAAAGGGTAATTGACTTATAAAAAATAGGACTCTTTTTGTTAAGATTTTAGACATAACTTTAAGAATATGAAAAAGGCAGCCAATTTTTTTAACCGTGTCTTCAAGTAGGCTCTATAATACGTATGTATTCTGTATAGAGAGAAACTGGGGATGCCAAGGTCATAACGATAAGAAATTCACAGCTCAGCTCCAATTGGGTTTTCTTATTCTTGTAAAGACTGCACAAAAAATATACAACGATGTCATACATGCCTTTGCAGAGTGTCCCTTTCTCCTAATCCTCCGAGTGTTTCTAAGCCTCAACCTGAATGCCTTGGACGTTACCTGAGAGCAATTATTTTATTGGTTTGCCCCACGGGGTACTTCAATGTCCTCAGGAAAGGAAGGCAATACGAGCTTAGATTAAAGCATATATTGCTATGAAGTTGACCAATGATGAATGTATTAAAATATTTGACCTAAGAAGCTTTATGGTTGCACCTAGAGCAAAATATTCTGTGTTGTTCCTAAAAATTCCAAACATAGCTACTAGCTCTTCATATGACTGACTTGATAAAGTTTTTAACGTCTTCTTCAATCCTTTAATTGCTTATTTTGATCATTTGCTTTAGCTTAATGTTTTAAACTGTGTATTATTATATATTTTATTTTTTGTACTTCTTTTTTTATGTTTTTTAATTTTATCTTATAGAATTTTATTCATTCCTTGGAGCTTTTTTTTATGATTCTGATAATGTTTTTCTATTTGTTATTATTTTAGTATGATTCATTTTTAATATTATTTGTTAAGGATCAAAGGACTATTTCTTGTGAGGTCTAGGGTGTAAAAATATGTAATCTTACATTATAATATTTATATTGATATGTTTGCGAAAACGCTATTTTACTCCACTTGTATTTATTTATATAGATAAAAAAGACTTCAAGTAGGAAAAAAATTAGACAGTTTTCTATTAGTTTTTAAACATATTTATTTTATGTAGTTTGCTATTTTTCATTTTATTTTCGATTTCTTTAACAGTGGGATTGCCATGCTCATTAAATTGCACGAATTTTCTTTAAAATTTCAGCACTAAAATAATTACAACTCTTTTCCTTTCCATATTTGAACCTTCATTAATTTTCCGAGTATAAATTAAGAATGAAAGTTCCACTTATTTGTACTTTTTAACGTCATGATGTTTTCATTTTCTGAGGAAATGCTGCACATAAACGAATTTTCTCTCATCCAGATTTTACTATATTTAGATTTGAATACTTCAAATCTTATTACTCCTAAATAAAAAAATTCCTTCCATTCTTATATATAATATATATTTTGGATAAGAGATGAAATTGTCCTTTTTGAGTAATATTGATATGGCCTTTCATTAATATTTTTTAATTTAAAAGTTTTTTAGAGAATATAATTGGTATATAAATTTAGTAAATATTAAGTTCATAGACTATTACTTGATGTTTTATTAGATTATGTTTTTATATTTTATATGTCTTCGACTTTTTTGAGTAGCATCTTAACAAAATAATAACGGACAAGGCATAGTTGTAATATCATTTCGTTAATCCAACAACTATATTTTTCTACTCCTTTGTTCATTTATTAGTATTTTATTAACCAGGGCATGCTGGACAATTACAAATGTAAATGAATTCCTTTCTAATTAATGCAGTAACCAATTGATTATATTACATTATACTGACTAGTTTTATGTAAAAATAATATAATTTGATGGTAATAGAAACAGTAATTACTTCTATTGGATGTTTAATTGACTACTTTTACACTGCTTAATATATTCATTATGAATTAATATTTAATATAAAAGCAAAGTCACAAAGTGGAGTCTAACAGCCTGTTTGTTTTTTATATCAATATTAATGTATTATATAAATATATATATAAGTAGATTCTAAAGTTGATTATAAGTAGTAAATCTGATTTTATACACTGCAATAAAAAATGTAGTTAATTTTTTAAGTAGACCAGAAAAAGTGAAACACTTTTTGCTTATTTCTCAATTACTTGTATACTATTTGAAATAGGCATACCAAATTTGTACACAACAAATTATCATTACTCTACTAAAGATCAATCAGATTTGTAGGCGCCTATAGTGTGGATTTTTTAAGTCAATTTATATAAAGACTTGAATCACTTGTTTCAATCTTCCCCTGTTTCTAGGATAGAAAAAATTAGAACACATTATACATATATATATTTATATGAAACAATAATCATTACTTCTAGAAAGTTGAATTGACTAATTTAATACTAAATAACATATCTATTAATTATACAAGTCAACAAAAAAATCTTTTAGGTTTTATATTTATGTAATTCTTGCAATAACGATTTTGTAATCAATTATTTTGTATCAAATCTAGATTTTGATAAAATTTTATTTGAATTTTGGGAATATTCTTACACTTTTCGTAATTTTAAGTCAACTTTGAGCAAGAAAAAAAATTAATAATGTACATGAAAGAAAACTTATTCTTTGCAAAGCTTAATATTAATTCCAAATATAAATTTTTATTTCATGTGGAATGATCTAGTTCTCAGAAAATGCCATGCAAGGATTAAAAATCGCATATTTGGGGTTGAATAACGCCTCTAAAACAAGATTTATGATTCAAAAAAATAGTAATATATTCTGTGATAAACGCATCAAATAATTGTAGAATTAGAGGTATTGAATCTAAACGATTTTCAAAAGAGTAAAATTTTATTCATTGATGTTATGAATTAATATTTTTTTTATGAATTAGTCACAAGAATATTTTCATTTTTAGTCAATCTATATCAGTAGATAAAACCACATAATTATAATCCTTTTTGCGTTTTTTTCTTATGGAATATATATTCAAACAAATGCCAAAAATAGAAATATAAGTTCTATCAATATCCGTCGGGACCCGACCAATATAACCTTATTCAGATTTCAACCAATTTCTACAATAAATAACCACGATTTTTTATCATTAGCTGCATTGCGACGAACGAAGATATATGTGTGTACATTTATAATAATATCTTTCTGGCATCCCAGCCTCAAGTAGGTACATAAATCATTTTTCATCCTTCCTTTTCCACCTGCATTTAACAAAGAAGTGTTAATGGTATAGGATATGCAAATGAATCTATCATCAAAAATCCATTGTACGTATGAAAAAATTATATTTTTTGTTTTAGATTAAGTTCATATATCGATGTAGAGGAAAATTAAGGGATATTTCAACAGCTTTAACAACTTATTATGTACAATAAATAGAAGAGGAATATAAAAACCAGACACTCTATTGTAAAGTAGGGAAAATATTACTTCTTTGGTAGGCCTTTCTAAAGAAAAAAAATGAGAAATGACTTGTGAAAAGGGTGGATCCTAAAGGAAAGTAAATATAAAGCTCTGTTCTAGGAGTACGTATTATCATTTTAAACAAAAGTGTCAGTGTATTGTTCTATAATACAGGAAGTATCTAACCTTGTTTTTATGTACTACTATTCAAGTTTTTCGTTAGTTCTAAGTAATGGTTTACTGCATCATTATTAATAAACTTATACTATAATTAATTATTGATGGTGCACATATCCATTATCAACTTTTAAGTCTACCTACATACTACATAAAAAGTTATACAATTATGATTGATATAAACGCTCGAATTGGAGTCCTATAAGTTACTTATTTGAAAAATGCAAATATGAAATTTTAGTCGTAAAATGGCATTTTTTTGCCCTTTTTAATACCAGCTAACTATGATACGTGTTTAAACTAATGAACGAGCATAGGGACTCACGCTTTATAGTAATATATATATATATATATATATATATATATATATATATATATATATATATATATATATATTAATGAATAAAAACTTCTCTATTTAAATCAGATATATTATATGACACCAGGGTTTTCACTTTCAATTTATTTTTGTAGATTAGGGATGTCAGGCATTTTAATTTGTTTGATCTCAATGAGGTCCAGAAAAAAAAGTTTGAGTAGTTTTTTTTTTTTTTTTTTTTGAGTAAAGATCATCGTGTTCAACAATTGTATGTAAATTCTAATAATGCAGATTTAACCCATAACTGAATCTTGAGTCTGTACCAGGAGTTGTATGCTTCATATCCTTCATATAAAATTAGTACAAGAAAGAGGGCTACAACCCACAAGTCCTAGGTCTCCAGTCCATACGTTTTTTTTTAACATCAACTGATTTAAAATCAAGATAGTTCTTTTCTTTTATAAAAAATGAATAGATTCAAAATTTATTAATTAAAAAAAATAGGTCTAACCGGCACTAAGAAGAATAAGATATTTGACTTTTCCATCTTTTTTCTAACTTCCGATGATTAATTTACAAATATTTGGCATACGATATAAAAAATTGCATTAATGAAGGCTATCATCCTTATATATGTTATTTTTGCATCTTTACCCTATAAGATTTAGTGCAATTGTAATCCCTTTATTTGAGTCCATACAACAATGCATTCATCAAACGAACGCTTTCACTTTTTATTTGGTATTATGTGTAATGGGACTATATCAATTTGTTCTTATTATGTACATATATACATATATAACTCTTTCATTAATAGAAGCTATATTTGTCTTATATCATTACATTTATTAACTATATATATATATATATATATGACTTTTGACACATTACTATAAACATTAAAAAGAGACAAGATGAAACTTTTGTTGTAAAAAATAGAACAAACCAATAAGAACAAATATATATATATATATATATAAATTGTATCTGTCAAAAAACAAAAAGCCTAAAAAGAATTTATTATTTGTGGCTACTAAATGATTAATACACATACACATTTATATTAACTTTAAGTCTAAACTCGATCATTTGTTACTAAAAAAAGAGGTTTCATCATTCTACAAATAAACAATGCAATTACAGATATTATTGCTCAAGATAAGGAAGGAAAGAAAAGAAAAATAGTCATACTATGAAAGGAAAGCTTTAAGTTCAATGTCATCTTAATTAAATTAATGGGAAAGTTGAAGGAACAAAAACAAGCAAAGGCACAGTCGAGTCATAATGAAGAGGATTTTATTATTTGTTAAATATCTCATTATTGGAAAAGAGAGTAAGAAAAAGTTTGGTAGTAATTTCGTTATCGTTTTATAAACCCCTTTGAGCAATTAGTGCAAAAAAAAAAAAAGAAAAAGAAAAAGAAAGGAGGTATAGTAAGATATTTTTACCTTTGGAGTTGTATTTAAGGAAAGACAGAGATAAAGAATATAGGGATACAAATGAAGAGACAATTAAATATATT
This sequence comes from Lepeophtheirus nordmannii, assembly GCA_963680855.1. Lineage (NCBI taxonomy): Eukaryota > Metazoa > Arthropoda > Copepoda > Siphonostomatoida > Caligidae > Lepeophtheirus > Lepeophtheirus nordmannii. Next base: position 33,696,741 of record OY804518.1, on the reverse strand, counting down.
TAATTAGAAACACATAAATTTAAATAAATAGATTATTTGTCAATCAATTTATTTAGGAAAGCAATTGACTTCTTGTTAAAACTGTAATAAATCCCTTTGTACCACCAATAATTGTTAAATACACATTAAAATATCTCAAAATCACATGGTTTTATTTTGTGTAAATCTTATATTTGTACAGTTTTCATTACAATTGAAAAAAAAATTATGGAAATTTCTAAAAGGAACTTTTTTTTAATAAAGGATATTAATTTACATATAGTTTAGTTTTGAATTTGTCATCTATTCGAATAAATAAGATATTATATATCTAAAACCGGGGTTTTTAAGCTATCCAAGGAAGGTACCATCTCTTTCCTAAATCGTAATATGAATAAATTTGAAGAACTGAACCTAAGGTTTTGTTCAAACACATCTAAACTGAGACCAAGAGAAAAATATTAATCCTATTTTTTTTGAAAAAGAAAAATGTTAACATTAATGATTTGATCTTGATAACGAAATCAAGACTTTCGAAGTGGAGATCGAACTGAGACCAAGATTTTTAAAAATTGGTTTTGAAGCTGATTCACATCACTGGCTGATCCTTCAATTGTCTTTCTTTTATTGAATTTTTTTATTATCTCATCACCCCCCCCCCTCCCACATGCACTTATTGATAATGTTAAGAACTTTGTTTTATGAATTGATCATTAATCAACTATTTATTTCACAGACAAACGATTAAAGACAACATCTGAATATTTAGTATTAATCATAGTTACATTATACGGATATTTAAATTTCCTTTTTTGAAACTCAGATTAAAGAAATAATGTGACCCTTTTCACATTTTAAAGTCAATATAATAAATTCATATATTTTAAGGTTCATGGAATAAATAGATAATTGGCTTGAAAAAATACAGCTTAATATCGAATTTTATAAACTAATGTTTGAAAGCTATAGTTGTACGTTATTCATTTGAGCAAGAATTTTAGTTAGATATAATAAACATATTTATTCATACATCTTTGTAGTTAATTATTATTGAAATCGAGAGATATGGAACCTTAAAACATATTAAAAAATTAAATACAAATGTTATTTGAAAGATTGGTAAAAATTATAAGATAAAATTGATAAATAAGTTCTTACAATAATATCTTAGAAGTATAACTATATTATACTGCTAAGATATTAATTTTGTATTTTATAAGCTTAAGGATTAAGTGGTTCATATGATGTAAGTCCTTGTCAATTTGTTGATTTTAATCAAATCCATATCAATTGTGGTCAAATGATCTTTTGTGAGATTGTATGGATCAAAGAAAATTGAAGATAATCTATTGGAATTGATCTTTTCAATGTCATAGTTGTTGTAAATAAGTTCTATGAAAATTAGTATCCCTACGAACATTTAAATCTATTTGTAGGCAATAAAATATATTAAATTTGAAATAAACTACAGTTGACTTTGACTTTCAGTATATGTTCTACCACTCATAAATATTTTTTAATGCAAATAATAAATTATACAGAAATCACGAATCATGACATAATAGGAAAAATTACAATTCGGTTAAGGACTATTTACAGTCTGTTTTGATGTAGATACTATATATAATACAAAAGTTTTCTATTACTTCAGTTATGTTTTGTATGAACATCTCACTTTTTCCCATTCGAACCAATGCTTCTAATAAAAATCAATTAAATAATCGATGCTCATATTCATACATGTAAATAATATCAAGGACTCAGTAGGATATCACTTTCATTAACTACGAAAAACGACTATATTATATGAAAATGACCCAAATATTTTTAGGCAAGTTAGTTCACAAAACCACCCATATAATGAATCGATTAATAGAAAAAAGCAAAAAAAAAACATTACGTTTCAAAAATTTGCTCATCTCTATAGAACTAAATATATTTAATGCTTTCATATTTTGTTTTTTATCCTATCGTCTCTATTCTATTTATTATGAATTTGTAAATAGATATAAAGATAAACAAATCCTTTTAATGAAAGAAGATAAATATTTTTTTTTTTCAATACATGTTGCTATTAAATAAATTGTATGCAAAAAAATGTGATAATATTTGAAACGTATGTTTAATTTTAGTGTTTTATATACAAATCATGCAAGAATGCTTTGTAAATATGAAAGTTGTCTGGATCAAAAGTCGAATGTATTTATATTTCCTTTATTTGTTGACTAATCATTAAAATTCAAAATTGAGTAAAAACATTCATTCAAACTGAATAATTGTTATTTTATTTAAAAAATGTTAAAAAAGTATTTCTACAGCTAAAATGTACATTTAAAATCGTCTGTCAGTTAATTTTTAAAATAACAAAAGTTAACGATTTTGTTTCTACTTCTACACGAAACATAAAATCATTCGATTACATCATAAAGTTCACTAATAATTGCTACAATTTCTAAAAAATGTCTGATAGCCAAAAACAGTGTATTATTACAGGAATTAGAGCTTCAGAAGATACAAAGGACTGCCGTTGCAGAGTCAAAGCAAAGAAAATAACTCTAGATGCTGCATAACTAATAGAAAAATTCTCTAGTTATTATTCAAATGGATGGTTAATGAGATTTTGAAAGAAAATCAAAGGCTATCAAAAGGATGTGTAATTTGCATCCCCATATTTATTACTCAAACTCATAAAAATGAAGAGTGAAAACATTTTTAAGGGCTTGTGAAACCCATCCTGGGTATTTTTTAAAAGTCTTAACAAATATTAAATCTTTAAAAGATGTTCCACTCTTGCTAAATTGGAAATAAAATTGTGAACTTTCGTCATATTAATATTTTTGCAGTGAGCATACTTTCAAATTAATTGTATGGGCATTTTAGTTGTAGAAATACTTGTTTGATTAAGTTTCTAAAAAATTTATCCTGTTTAAATTGAAGTTTTTACTAAATTTTGTATTTTAATAATTAATTAATCAGTCAATACTTGTAGGAAATATGAGTACATTGATATCTTGCATTAGAAACCATAATTAATTTAATAATATACGATATAGATTAAATTGTATATTCTAACACTCATATATAACAGTCAAAACAGGTGAAGTCATTGTTTTTTTTATAGACCTTCAAATGACAATATAGATATAAGTATGTAGTTTATTCATTTTTTAGTCAAGTTTTTTATGAGTGATTTCCCTTTCTTAAAGTGATAACAAATTTAACTTCAAATTTGAAACTCTACGTATTCAAGACATTTTAATCATTTTTTATTAAATCCTAGGAATTATAAATCAAGCTATAGACACATTTATGGACCTAAGACACTCATTATTTTTAAGTTATGTACTTCATTATTGTTATATAAAATTTAATATTGACTTTAAAGCATTGTCACATAAACGTTTGAAAATATTTATGAGTACACTAAATGAACCAATAAATTACAATTACTTAGATAGGTTGCTCCAAAAAAAAAAACAACTTATACTTATTTTTACAAAGTCTAACAATCAAATAATTAATACAAGGACTATAAAACCGGATAAGAGTGAAATATTAATATTTATGTATTTAAAGTTGAAGTTGGTTCAAATATGTACATACATAAATCCACATAAATAAATTCCTTTTACATACAGGATACAATTTGCTTACTTATAAATTAGTACCTATGATTAACTTATCAACTCAAATTAAAATCTAAATGTAGCTACTGATGCATGTATATAAAATTTTTGATACGAACAAATCCTTAGTTGAAACAAAAATGTTGCATTTATCAGAAATGCATATAATATAAAACTATAATTTTCTTCCCATTTCACCCAACAGAGAAATTATGGAATTCTTTTCTGTGAATATACTGTACTGTTATTATAAGCAGTACAAGAGAGATATTTAAATTAATTAATTAATTATCTAGGTAGATATTTTTTGAATTTATAATTGGAAGGGTTAAATGTTGTTGTTATTTAGATAATTTATTTGAATGTTGCTCTAATTCAATGTTTTTTATAGACTAAAATAATAATTTCTAAGAAAGTATTAATGCTATTTGAAATTTGAACTTATCCAAATGACTCCTTTCTGGATTTTACTGTACTTATAATTAAACAATCAACAGTTAATTTAGTGAAGTTAGAATATAACTAATGAATATATGTAAGTTAGTAAAACTTATAAAATATGCAAAACTCAACAAAACAAAATGCTATTAAATTTATTCATAAGTCTAACTTCATCGAAAAAGGGTGGTAGAGGGAGCCTTTCCCTCATAATGCTAATGTATCCATTTTTATAAGTAAAAAAAACTTTATGTTATATAAATGCTTCTTCAGAAATGTCATTTGACCCATTCCCTCACAAAGTTTTAGACCCTCCAATTCACATAAAGTCCCTTTATCTTTTAATTTTTGTTATTTTTCTGTGGTGTAGTATAAACTATGGTTACTTCATGATTTACAACTCAGTAGAATTAACATAAAAAAACCTAGAACGGCTGTGCAACCCTAAGAACTGTCACATAAGCTGATTGTTTTAATATCATTGGTGCTAGTAATTAACATTATATTATTTTTTGTTCATGTACGCATAAATAAATAATTATTGATTTGAATTAATCCATAAACTTCTCTTTAAATTTTCACTTATTTACAAATCAATAGCTTATAAAATACTTGGAGGCACCAGCATCTTTAATCTACCTATGTTGTATATAATCAAGCTATTTTAAATTGTGAATACCCCATTTGATAAAATTATAAAAACATACAATTTTAAGAATATTTTAGGCTGAGTCAGAATTTTTTAAGTAATATTTGTATACATATAAATATATTTGCAGTTAAAATTACTGCCCATCCGTTGTAGGTTTCTAAAGTACTTCTTCAAAAATACTATTTTTATTAAAAAAAAAAACAGCATAAACAAAAATTAAAATCATCAACTAACACATAATCACGACAAAAATGCGTCCATTAATAAACATTTAATTAAAAAAAAAAACAATCAATATTACTGATTGTCTATTTTAGTTTGAATAAATGCTTAAGAGATTTTTTTACTCTTGCCATTTACACCTCAATTTCAAGGTTTAAATTTAGCCAGTGGTATTTCAATTTTTGAATTTGAAAATAAAAATGTAAATTGATTGGAACTATATACAAAGAAGAAGTAATTTTATTTTGCATCATAATTCTGAAAGTCAACCATCTTGGAGGCATAATAAACGATCAAATTTTATTAGATTAATAAATCCTTGCTTCTATGTGGAACACTTTGCTTTTTTTATTTTTATAGCCTTGTTATTTTATGGAAATTTATTCATTTCCTTTAAAAACACTGTTTATCAACAACTACATATACCTCCAATATGACCTCGCTTTGAGTTTTTCATACAATTGGGAACGTCAAAAAACGCTTTGTAATTAGCTTTTGCAAGAAATTGAATAAAATCTCTAGAGAAACTTAATTTGCTCTAAAAATTACCGATTTCCAAAATGTGGATGTAATGAGATCTTCACCACAACTAAATACTCTACAAATTTTACAAAATAATCTTTAATCATCCATTTAACTCAAATTTTGCTTTTTGGCAGAATTTTATTCAAATATCACTCCATTCTTTGATCATGAAAGTTAGTTTTTATATATTACATTCCTATATATATTTATTACTTTTCAAATGCTTGAAATTAAATGCACTTCCCTCCCCCTTTCTTTGCTTTACCCTTAATGTAATGTGGCATGGATATGACTTTATATTTTAATAATATATGATTTATTGAAAAAAAAGGATTTATATACATATATTTAGATCATTCATATTGTTTGTTACATATGTATAAAACCCGTAGGATTTGATTTATTTGACCTCACTCTTTGAATGCAAAAAAACTATCATATCTCATTTTTTAAAATAAATCCATCTACAATAAATAACTTCTTCAAAACTTTTGATAAAATGATTTTATCATTTTTAATTGAGCAAAAATTAATTAATTAATGTAGTTTATACGTACAAAATATTTGCTCTATCAGCTATTTCAGGTTCATGTGCATAAATCCAAACTATATCTAAAGAAAATTTATATACATACATAAGACTTCATTCTTCAATAATAAGAAATAGTTGATTTGTCTTTTATTTAAAGGATATGTCAAATTAATTGATTATATATATTAATTAATAAGATAAATATTTTGTCAAGTCATTTAATTTTTTATTAATTATTTTGAAATGGTTAAATAATCACATGATTATTATCTTAATTGAATGTATGTAAATTAACTTTTTTCAGAATAAGAAAAGAGTATTGTTTTAAATAAAAAAATTTAAGAGGAAAACGTTTGTTTTTAGCATAAATAACAATGTTTTAATTATACTATTAACAAATTGAATTGTTCATTGCTTATAAGGCTTTTCTAGGACTACATAAAAATTTCATAATTATCATATGCAACATTTTAAATCTGTATAAACCGTAATTGCACTTTCTTCAATGTAAAATTTTAATCAAAGATGAAATCTTTAAGGCATATTTATTATAAAGAAATTTCACGAATGATTTTAAGCTTTTTTTTGTTTTTTTTAAATTTTTGACGAACATACTATTAAAAGATTTTCTTATTAACCAGAGAAAAAAACAAGGTTGGTTAAAAAATATGAAGAGTATTAAGTGTTAATATGATTCATTATTACTATCATTCTAAAATAACATCATAAAGCTTAATGCATTAGAAAAGTGCATTTAAGTCCAATGACAGGCAGTTTTTTTTTTGTTTTTTACTTACAATGAAGATGAATCTTAATCTTTTCTTATAGTTCTGCAAGTAGATATACATATATATATATATACTTGTAAAAGAACACATCTTTTAAGTATAAAATGAAGATTTAATAACTTACCTCAATATAATTTTAAATTCTTCAAATCTTTAGCGACTAAACAAATCATTATTGTCAATCCATTGATGATAAATTGGATCATCTGATCTTAAAAGACTTGACTATACTAAAGAAAGAAAAGGGAAGAAAAATAAAAAAAGGAGAGTATGAACTTTCTATGTCGATGTTACTGTTGGTCGTGGTTCTATACACACATCAAATAGATGCGCGCGTGGTTTAAGAGGGGGAAAGGACATGGATTAAAAGGAGGAAAACCCGTGTTTTCCTTCGTAAAATACGAATATTAGTGGGTTCTAAGCAACGATGTAATTTTTTCATAGTGAATAATAATAATATTCAAAACTTTACTAAAGTATTATTTGACAAGAAAAAAAATAACTATTTTATATAGATATAAGTTATGTATGTTTTTATGTTTTTTTTCATGTTTGAACGTTTTTGTTTTGTTGTTGTTTTTTATTTATTTATATTTATTTTTCTTCTAAGAGGAAATAGAAGACGTACAATAAATGTCTTTGATAGTATCAAAACAATTTAAATAATAAAATAAAGAAATTGAGGAATACTATTGTCCTTGTGTATGAGCAAAAATATATAAAAAGCATGTAGCTGTATATAAATGTATACGTAGGTATATATAATATGAAATGCAAATGTATTTAGTCCTAACGTCAATTTAATTTAAAAAAAAAAAATAATACAATATTACAAATGTATCTTGCTAAATAAATTTAAAACGTAATTTATTTTTTTACATTTTTTTGTAAATGCAAAATTTTCAAGGAAAAAATTTTTAGTTTATATTTATGTTAAATCTCAAACTTTATCGATAAAGCTATTTTTTATACTTCTTAATTAATTTTCTACATATTATACATACTTTTTAATAACATTTCTATATATAAAACACCTTCCCTTATTTGAAAGAGACTCAAAAGTAACAAAGTACATATACAAATCATTATTATACTAAAACAATAGCCATTGTTGATTACACTACGACTACATCTTGGCAATTTGATGTATAAACTATAAGTGTTATTATCAAGAAAATCTGTTATGTACTTATGTAATTATCTGATATATGTATATGTATTAGATGAGTTAAGTATCTTAATAATTTATAGAATATAATCATTGAATTATAAATTGAGAAGTAATGTAGAAGATATATATACAGGTTGTACGTCAGAAGTATTCGATATTTTGTAATATGCAACTAATTAAATTTACTGAGCCAGGTCTCTTCCTCCCAGAACAAAAATTCTGTGAAAAACCTGATGTATTTTTCAAAATGAAGGATACTTATATGAGAACTTTAATAGTTTCTTTGATTCTTTTTCAAGCATAAGAGCTCAAACCTAAAACTCACCACAAACTAGGGATTGTATTTTAGAGATCAGTTTTGGTCTTCTTTGTTTCAAGGCACATGTTATACTGACAGACGCAATGTGAGCAAAAATAATTGTTTTTTCGAGAAGTATATGTTATTTTACAAAATTTTAACACTCATACCTCTTAATTTAAATAATTAAATCTTTTTTTCTGTTGTATACATAATTCTAAAAATTAGTTAATTTTAAAGTGTTAGAATATAAAATTAATCTTTTTCATGTATACAAACGTACAATTCTCTTAAGTAAAACTTTTATTCAACTTTGCATAATTTCTAACTAATTTTTTTACCACAATATAGATAAATATATGTTGTATATGAAACTTTATTTTAAATTTCCTTTTTGTATTGCCACATGCTTAAAATTGACCTTGAAAATTGGGTAGGAAATTACTTGAAGTTATGATATTTTATATTACTGATTTAAATTTGAATTTTTGAAATTAATGTGGGAAGGATTTTTTAGAAATTTTAAACAAATTTGTTAATATTTAAGTGAATGCATAGTTTAATTTCAGCATCTTTTTGTAGATAAATTATATTCTATTTAGCAATAATTTACGCACCCATATTTTTAGAAATAGTACATTATATGATTTCAATTTTTTTAGAATTTTTATCCCTAAGTATTATTTACTCCCTGTAAAAAATGAGCAAATTTTGACATCTATGGTTTTATTTTTTTTGAAATTTTAGGACGCTTTCTCGTAGAATGGTCTATGAGTAACTTGAAGAATATACATTAGCAAAATTTTAAATCAAATGATTATTTCCTAGAATGTAATAATATTTACACTATCAGCAAAAAAAAAATATGTACATATATTTATACGAACTATAATATTATGATGAAGAACTCGAACAAAATTATTTTACAATTAATGTATTTTATTGGACATAAAAATATAATCTATGTTTGTATGTACATATATCTGTCAATTTTTCCTGACTTTTATTTTAAAAAAAGCTTATACGTTATAGTTGATATCATCTATGACAGTGGTTCTCAACTGATCATGCATTGAGACCCACATTTCATGGGGGGCAATTTTAATTGCCATTTTATTAAAGTATTTTATTTAGAAAACTGCCAACTTTAAATAGTCCCTTATATCGTTTATATATGTATATATATATATATATAGGTTAGTAAAAACTGTGATATAGGTTTAATTTGAGATCCTCAAACTTTTGAAACCATTTTTATACTCCTTATAATTTAGATTTTACGTTTCCAGATGCACAACTTTTTTTTGAGAAAATTAAGGTTTTATCTTAATCCATCGTGCTTTTTTATTAAGATAAATAGAAAGTTTAGGGTTAAAATAGGGTATCAGATAGGGACTCTACAATTTTTTTGTTGATAAAAATATGACAAATATGGATTTCAACTATTTCGTCATTAATTTTTTTTTCAAAATATTGAAAATTAGATAACTGACAGTAAATTTTAGAAAATTGGAAAATGTGGTCAAAGAAAAATGTTTTTTATAAGAAAAAAACACGTTCAAATTATTATCTTATACACTAAAATGTAATAGAATAATACCTACAATAATTTTCTACTAGTTTACGTAAAAATTACTATCTTTTCGTTAAAGATGAAAATCAAAATACAAGAAGGGAGGAAATGTATCTCATATAACGCATAACGCGCACAAAACTGCCAATATTCTTTAAAATTTTAATGATCATAACGCATTATTTAACTATTGATAACAAATATTTAGGATAACTAATACATATTTTACCTAAAGTTAGATAATCTTAATTTATATTTTTTGAAAAATTCAAACAAAATTACTTTAATTTACTAAATTTGCTAATTATATAATATCAGACTCACATTCTGTTTTACATCCATTAAAGTTTGAATTTTGCTTTTATATATCTAAATTTTTATTTCCAAAGTATAAAGTATTTATCTAATATTATTAAATAGAATTTATAAATGACTTTCATTGTACATATTGAAGAATATTAAAAAATGCTGCTCTACCCTACTTAATATCTTAGGCATATTAATTAGAATTTTTAAGTCTTTCTAGTCTTTGTGTGATGACTCTGATATTTGTTTGTAGTATAAACCCAAAAGCTTCATATTTATCACAAAAACCAATAACATGATTAATAAGAATATGACTTGTTAATGCCACATTTATTATTTATTTATTTAAATATATAGTTTTAAATCTTAGCAACCAATAACCATACTTTAATTCCATAGAAGAAAATTTTTGCCTACATGATTTAGCTGTTCTAAAACTGTTACAAATCGAATAATTATGCAAAATTCCACATAATAAGAGTAAGGTTGGTATTTATAATCAACTCATTTGCTCTTAGCTATTAGACATGTAATTCTATTGGCAATTTAGCATTATTCTTTTATCCCTATCGAGTTCAATTCGTCCACATATGCATCACACAGATAACAAAGATTGCTTTTTATTCTAGTCAAAATATTCACCGTTTTACATTCAACTGCTTATGTATACTTCGAAGTTTAGAGTATCGATTTAAAAAAAAATCTCAAATACATTTTATGCTTCCATATTTCTCTGCTACACTAGACTCTGATACAAAGATAATAATACATTTTTTTATCACAGAATCTTTAAAGTTGGATCTTCGTTATGTTTTCACAATATCTTTTTGATTTGATATTAAATTTAGTGCAACAAAATCCTAAATTCTAACTCTAGAAATGAAGAACAAAACTGTGAATTATGCTCTTGTTTGTAAGGAAAATGCCACCTTTAAGCAGTTAAAATATGATTACTATAATTTTTTAAATGAACACGTCTTTAAATATACCCAAAATACATTAATAGTTCATTACATATACATTTATTGTCTTAGTATTTGAAAGCAATTAGCTAGATAAATTGAATGTATTTTATGTAAAATTAATTCATACATAAGTAAAAGTAATTTTTTTTTCATATATGTACATTGTTTTGTAAGGGTCTTGACAATTTTTTTTAAAAGTTTACTGGAGAATTTAATAATTGCATATATTCCACAAAGACATTCAACCTTTTTTTTCATTTTGTGCAAACATAAAACAAAAAAGTTATAATAAATCATACAAATAATATGTTTCCTTTGATCTACATGTCAAGTTCAGGTATTCTGTCTACTTTATTATATATATTATATTATTAACGTTATTATTTTTTCCAAAACTATGAATATTTAATTTGATGAGCAGCATAGAAACAGGGTAAAAGATGTTTGAAAAGAAAGAAAAGAAAGCAACAGCGATTAAACAATCAAGGATCTTAGAAATATCACAATTTCTCCCCCCCCCCCTATCTTTTTTTTTTTTTCAAAATATGTAGAATTTACACATTTTAATACGTGTCAATCAATCATTTCAAGCATAAAATGATATACATATCAAAGTCTCTTCATATTTCTCTCCCTCTCTCTCTCTCTCTCTGATATTTGAATATGAAAATTGTACATAAAATATTTTCATCTATAACCAGAGGTACATCAAAGATTGAAATATATACTACATATGTAAAATAATTTATTGGAATATAAAAAATAATAACAAAAATGTTCAATTAGTATGTAGATAATGTTGGAACTCGAATCGGAAATCCTGGACCAGTCCAAGACCATTGTAAATTTGTTGAACTTATTTGGTTTTTAGAACAAGGTTTTGTCCAGACCGATTTGTTTTATTAACTTTTGATGACGTCATGTGTGTTTCCAAATTGTGGACATTAGTATCATGACGCCATACAAAATTAAAATGCGGTTTACTTTCAAATTTTTTGGATTTGGATTATGTCTAGTGGGAAAAAATATCATGTGGTAAGAAAATAACCTATGCACAACTTGATTGTTCTAACATATGATGTCATTTGTATGTCATACATCTCGGTTAAAGTTTGAAAAAAGTCAAAAAAAATTCAAGCTGTCAATAAAGATTAAAATAAGGAATTGTTTTAAATAAAACAATTTTGATAGATATTTTTCTAACCTATACCAAATTTTAATAAACTAATTTTCTAAAGTTATAAAAAAAAATTGTATTAAGAACATATCTTTTGGTTTTTACATTTACAGATAGACAAGGTCAAAATAAATACAATTTAATTTAAATTTCCTAACGTTATTTTCCCTTCTTTGTTCTATCGGGTGAATAATAAATTTTTATAGGTTATTTTTCTACCTCATGACAATTTTTCCAGACTAGCCTTAATCAAAAATTTAAAAAAAGTTGAAAAATAAAACATGGGAAATGTTTTTATTACTTATTACTGTTGGAAAACGATTAAATTTTGGTCTTAGACCACAGTATTCATCAAAATATTAGTTCAAATCAGTCTAAAAAAAATCACTTAAGACCGAACAAAAAAAAAATTGATCTCAGATTGAGTCTCAATATTATGAATTAGACATGTATTCCTCATTATAAATATCTCTTCACAAAAAAACAATAGGGACATGTCTCGATCAAATGTTTGAGGAGTATTATCTACTTATTTATTGGCTACATTTCTACTTCAAAATAGTTTGACTTTTCAATTTTGTGGTTCTTCAATTAGGTACCTATAGCCATATACAATACATACAAAAGGAACAACAAAAAGAAGATAAATAAGGCAAGAAATAGAATATAAAAGTTAATCAAAAAACTTACCAATACAAATTTATATTTGCGCATAAATTTTGGACTATAAACATAAATATAAATATATTTATACAAAGCATAACTTTTTTATATCAATAAATATAAGTTTTCTATCTCGATTTTTTTTAATGTATTTTTTAGATCTTTCTATATTTTTTCAAGATCAACAAACGCATATACATACATAAAATATGAACAATACTAATAAAGAAAAAAACTTTGAATGGTCTTTCGAGAAGAAGAAAAAAATCATCTTGTTGTGTGAATTATAAATTCTAACCCCAAAAGGGAAAAACATCAATCTTGCAAAAAGCAACTATATAAAAACATGTATTTTAATGTACATATATGGAACATAAATTAATTTGGATACATACATACATATGTGTGTACATAAAAAATTAATGCATGAATGACATAATTTGATGTCTATAGCATATTAAATATAAAGGGTTTCTTGCTGCCATTTGAACTATTATCCCCTTTAATAAAGGAAATTCATGTATAAGTTTTAAGAAACACATGTTTTATTATCTTTCTAGATTTATAAATATTTTTAATTAGGAGCTTAAAAGATAGTACTAAGTAAAAAGTATATACTAAGTGTAAAAAGTCTTAAAATATTTTTTTTTAAATACATGTTTTTTTTTTAAAAAAAAACAATGTTACTGATTATTTTTTTTAAAACTTTCTTAAAGCTAATGGTCATACACAACATACTTATATGTATTATAGTTAAAAAATACTATAAGAAAGTTTAAATATTGGTATTTACGATCTCTAAATAGCAATTTTGCATATTATTTATTCATCAAAAACCATTTAAATGATTCTTTCAATGTATTTTCAATAAAAAAAGATCATCATTGCAAGGTTCATAAAATGATTTAACAAACATGATGATGGTTTGATTTTGATGAAACCAGACTAAATGTAACGAAAAATTATGCTTTAATAAATTGATAAAAGTTAAGCGTTTGAACGTATATAACAATGTAATAGCCCTATTTATTTATTTTACATCTGTCCTATTCCTGTTATTAGTGTCTTAAATGTTAATTTGCAGAACTTGCTTTATATAATGATGTAATAATTAGTTCTAGTCCCAACCTTAAATTGTTCCAGATATTGTCAAGAAAGTAAAACTTTGAATCCTCCTTTTTCACATCTACTCATACTTAAGGACCAGAATAAGCATAAACAGAAAATTGTTTGACCATTGAGTCGTACAAGTTAAGGTGGATTCATAAATTGCCACTTGGACATGGAAGGAAAATGGCAAAATAATTATGATTGTGTGAAAGGTCCTAGCTCAAGATCGTTATAAAGAAGTTCATACAAATATTCATAGCTAGAAGAAGGGCCTTTCTTTTATGTTTTCAATGTTCCTACTTAATCGAAGAAAAGGACATAATTTACTAACTAATATGATTTTGAATCTTATTTTTTTGTTTTGAAGGAAAGGCTGAGATCTGAGATCTGGAAGGACTATTGCTATGTCTTAAATATAAACTCTAATTAGATAAATAAAAACTAAATTATTTTTAAATTCATGTAAATCTCTATTTTATATAATTTTACATTCATTCTGTAAATATTTAAAACTCTAAAATTTATGTAAAAAGTCATAATCAACAAGGATCCTTGAAAAATCCTAGAAAATATTAGTATTCCATCATAAATAGTCGATAATCGATAAATGATTGTCAAAGAATAAGAGTTTTTGGTACAATTTTTGTTCAACTTAATATTTGGATATCAATGAACTACTTAACAAATCCCTTTTTATATATTACAATATATATATATATATATATATATTTGTGAAAAAGAAACAAAATTTATGAGTTAATAGTTCCATAAAGAGAGGCAGTTTTGAATACATTAATAACGAAGATCCTATATCTTAAACTCAATAAAAAATTTGTGAAGACATCTAAATTTCTAAAAAAAATAATCCTCTCATTCATCATATCCATACAAAATAAGTGTATGCTAAATTTAATTCCCCACGTGTTATGTGACTAAGATACGTCTACAATAGCAGCATAAATAAACTTCTCATGTGTAAAAAAAACCTACAGATTCTTAAAAAATTACTTTTTCAGCAATAACATTTGTTATAAAAATGTTCAAGGATATTTTGAGAAAATGATAAAACTGCACACATTTTTCGGAATTATGTAGAACAAATTACCGAGATCTTGGAAGATAATTTTAGACTCTGAGAAATACTCAAGCACAAAGTTGGAAAGCCTTTTTGAATGATATGGTCAAATTTCATCTGTATTTAATTACTCTTGGCAGACTAGAAATACATTTTCTTAAACATAAAACACCTTATAAAAAAAAATCTACCTTATTTTTGAAAAATATAGAACTAAGCTTACGATTATTGTTGAAGCATCAGCTGAAAACCTCTCGTGAGCTCAATCAGCTCCAGAGATTGTAGATAACTGCTCAGTTAAATAATCGAAAAAAATTAAGCATAATTGAGTCCTTTTGAGGCATTTTTCTACCATGTTTCACTTTTGTATAACATTCCATATGTTAGATTGAGTAAGTTTCTTCCTTATCACATTTTTACCTTCATTATATGCACCAACATTTTTTAAGATTCCCTTGTTCATTTCATATCTAAAACTAGGAAACTTTCGTCCACAAATACTTCATCTTTCAAATGACTTGAGCAATCAAATTGTTTTTGTAATAAGTTTAATATAACAACTCTTTGAAAGCTTATTATTCTGAGGATGATACAGTCATATATTAAGATATTTACAAATAACTTATCACATTCAGTCTGCATTTATATACTTTTATAAATAGATACATGTACATATAGAAATACACAAATGAAAATACTATGTGTAAATGTTTACTTTAACGATAATCATTATCAGTGAACATACGAGTTTATAAACATTATTAATTTTGTTCAAAATAAATATCTTGAGCGTCATTCTAATGCTTCTAATTTAATTTGATGTTTCATCAATAAAAGTTTGTAAATCTTTAAGTGTTGAATGAATTAATGGAGTTGTGGTTTGATATGTAAATGTTTTTGAAGTTAATTTTACTTCATTCTATGAGTATTATAGATATGAAATGCTACCGTTTCTATCTTGTAATTGCATATTTCGTTAAAGCAAATATTGAACACACTAATTGATTGATTTAAAGTATCAAGTATGTTAATTTTTCATTATTGTAAAAAAATGATTTGCTTCTAGAGGGCCTAATTCAGAAACAGCATTGGTTTAAATTTAATTCTTTAAGGGTGACAAATTATTCGAAGTTAACAGATAAAATCGTTGAAATTCTGAGATTTAGAATAGTATTGTATTAAAAAAGATAATTATTAACTATAAACTATGGAATTTATGTATTTATATTAATATATATCAACCTCCAGTGATTTTTGTCGGGATCAAATAGACCCACTTAAAAAATAACTTTTTGATAATCAAAGATCATTTGGTAATGCTTCAAATGTATTCCTTTCAAAACGAAAAGCCAACGTGTTATTCATTCCCAAATAAAATTATTAAAATACGACCATTTTACATTTTTTTTTTCCAGGAATACATAAAATATGTAACCATTTTGTTACAAATAAGATTATTTTCAGTCGGGTTTTTGTTGTTTTTCTACTCAAAAATTGGATCGAACCTATGAGTAAAAAGTGTAATTATACTCAAAAAGTTCAAATAAAAAATGTTTGATAACTAGATTTGATTCGAAAAAACAAGTTATAGTTTTGTAATTAACGTATTAAGTGCCACTAAAATCAGATACGGAAACCATAAAGAAAATATTGTTGATTTGTGTAATTAATAAAAAGAACCAGGACTTTACTTGGTTTTCTTATTCCCTAAATAAATAGTCAAATAGAAAAGGCCGTATATTTTTTTTAAAAAGCTTATAGAAAAGATAAGACCAGCTGAATTAGAGTATAGGATAAAGCCTTCTAATATAATTTTATTGCAGTGATAAATCAATGTTATCCATTCAATATTAGCATACTGTGCAAATAATACAACAATAAACGAATATATTATAAGGGATGTAAGAAATTAGTGCATCTTGAGCCATATAATTCCTATGAAATAATAATAATTATTTCAAAACGTAGTTACATAAAATAGGTTATTATTTGCGTTTGTATGATGTATGCAAGAAGAAGAATTGATTTCTCAATAGATTTATTGTTGACCTACATGTTGGCATTTGTACCTTTAAGTTCTATTTTGTAGTTTTATATAAAGTTTTATTTAAGCTCATCACTAGCTATTTTAATTTTCAACTTTCAATTGATGCTTATATTTCATTTTGACAAGCTAATATCAGTTATTAATGATATAGCTATTTATAGGAAAGGGAACTTTGAAACTCTGAATACACAATTGGTCAATGGAACACATATAAAAAAATGGAATTGACAAAAGAAAAATTAAAGATCATTCCATTAATGATAGGGTTATCCAACTTACCATATAAATTAACGCTGTATTTTGTAAGTCAGTTGTCTCTTTTCCTATATATTTTCTTCTTATTAGTGTTCTGAGCGTTGATTAATTCAAGTCTAATTTGCTCAAATTGTTAAAATTATAAACAATTTCATACTATTTTATGTATAAAAGCTACACCAATAAAAGGAAAGAACTGATTCTATCTTTTTTTTTTTCTTAACTCAGAGGAAGGGTTGTGAAGGGACAATATATATAACGTCGTGCAATGGGTATATTAAACTATCTAACAGAATGTGATCTCTATTGTAGGCATCTCTCAACCTTTCCTACATCCTTGTATAAAAGCGGGAAAAAAACATCCGAAATTATATGGTAGTTAGCCGACTATGTTATTCTCTTTAATCGTTGTGCTACTCACTATTTAATATTAGGAATATTCAAAGTTTAGCAAGAGCTAATTCAAGTTCAATCAATCAACGTTCAGAACACTAATAAGACGTAGAAGTATATAAATAGACAGCTCTAATAAAAAAAATGGTACACAGAAATTTTGTATGATAGTAGAATAACGCAGTGCTAATAAAATTTCAATCATTGCATTGTTTGGCATCATCACAAGTACAGTGAAACCTTTCATTAAAAATTATTTATCTCAATTTTTTTTGCAACTTGTACATACATTTATGTAGGTACACAGTTAAATCAATAAAAAACATTTAATATAATTCATATGTAAATAATAAAAACGAAGTATGTAAAGTCTCTCAGTGTATTTGGTGTAAAGTGAGGAAAAAAACAAACAATTAAATAAAATAAATAGGTAAACCATATAGAAATTGTCACATGATAAGTACTTTATACATAGATACATATGTACATGAATATTAGTTAAATGTACTTTTAAAGCCTTTGAAACTGCATTAAAATAATTAAGGCTCTATTTCACAACAACAGCAAAAAAAAGTATATATAGTTGATTTTTTTCCACAAAACTAATTATCACTTTATAATTTGTAAAATTATATTAACTTGTTCCTCTTGTAAGGTTCTCCAGCACTTTCATTTATTAGTAAGGATGTAAGTAATCATAATTTAACAGATTATTTTATACTTTTTTTTTGAAGATCCAGTATTTATAATTCTGTTTGACAACTCATTGCGGATATAAGACTAAACAAAAAGATTATTCAAAAAACGTATGACAAGAAGAAAAACTTAGGTTTACTTTCTGCGTCATGTTATCTTTTCCTTAATTATATGTAAGTATAAATGAAATTAACAAAGATAAAAGACTACATAGAAAAATGTGTTTGTTTTATTCTAGCTATAAAAATATATTAAAAACCCCTTTCTCATTTTTTTGAGGGTTTTTTAGGGTATGTAGATATATATACAAATGTACATATGAAAGGAATCTTAATGTGAGGACATCTGACTGTGAGATTGTCTTATATCCACAAAGTAAATGATGGTTGTTTTTCTTTTTTTTTGTGAGAAAAAGTAAAATGTAGTATAAAAAGTAGGAATTTTTATTTGAATTACATAATTATTCCTACTAGGAAAATAATTTTAACCATGTACATATATTCATTTCAAATTAATCCTTTAACTACCATCGCAATAAATTAACGTCAATCTCAGAGATGATCATCATATTGGCAATAAGTTTCCCTCTTAGGCCAAACTGGGGCTTATCTCAAAACAGGTAGCAATTTTCAGAAAAGTACATCTTGTAATATTTTCTGATGAATGCCAATGGTTTATTAAAAGTAGTGACACATGGCTATTATAATTTATGACAATAATGATTGTAAATTTATAATCACCTCATAAATACCTGAACAAGAAAGTGATAACGAGTCCAAATTTGGTTTAAGATGAAACAGTATATTTCATGTGGAGTAGTCTTAAAATATGCTAAAAATATAATTATTGCAACAACTACAAAATAAGTGAAATCTAGTTCAAATACTAAGTCCTTTTAACTATAATATAAGCATGGAAATGAAGCTATGTTGACACTTTTTTAATACATTTATAACTTTTGATTGTTTGAGATAAATGTTCAAACTTCAATCAATGTTGCTCTTTCTTTTCACTCAAACTTGGGCAATACAAAAGCTGTCAAACTTTTACAAGTTAATTATAGCTTATAAATAAAAAATGTTAAATGTTATTAATATTTCCATATTGCTTAAGATTCAAGGAAAAAGATCCAATTTCAACTTTTTGTACATACATACATATCTACATCATAAAAAGAAACTTAAAAGAATTACGACCTTTGAAACTTCATCTTATATATTTATATTCATGTAAATTTCTGAATTTATTTGTATAAATAAATTTTACTTCCATATAGCGTGAAATTGTAGTTCAAATACCTACATATGTGTAGGAATATACTTACAAATTGAGTAATTTTGTTAGGTGATCATTTGTCTAGAAGATCTCAATACTTAAAACTTATTATGGTAAATTATTCAAGTTTTATAAATTAATGATTTATCAAATATATAAGAATGTGGTTATGTGGATGAGGGTGCAGTTATGAAGTTATAGAAATTTGCTGATGTGAACACAAATATTTCTAAAATATAACTATTTGATATGTCACTGGTAAAGAAGTTTCAGCGGTCAAGGGGCCATTAATATTTTAAGAACTTGTCTTTTGCAAAAATAGCCTAGTTCAAATTGGAATCAGATAGAAAAAAAAGATGTCAACATTTTCAAATAGCAAATGCATATATCCGATACATCACTTCAAAAGTACCAAAATCAAACCATAAGTAAAGGTGGGGGGAAATTATATTAAAATGGCGTCATAAAATAACAGCACGATAATCTTGCATTATAGATTTTTAAAATGTGGGGGAAGCAATTGCTCCCATTCGGCACCGATGCATCCCTAATATAAATATGATTAAGATAAAAGGGTAAAAAATAAAGTAACGAACTCATTTAAAGGTCTTATTTTGTAAGATAAATAAAAATTAGGATTACAGAGATCTAAAGTTTAGAAATTAGTTAGGTGTGAGATATTTAATGTTACTACATGACGTCATTCATTCGAGCTCTGAAGCTGTTTCTACATATGTTCATATAATTAAAAAAGAAGGGATAGAATATTCATTGACTTCAGATAAAACATTCAACGACATGTGTGTTCCTATTATACGAACTTGTGGTGTTTATTGAAGCCCTTATGATGGAAATTTGGGTAACACTATTTTGCAAAGTTTAAAAAAGTCCATCAAAAATATAATTTATGGCCTAAGAGGACGAGATTATGTGGAATTGCGTGAGTCTCACGCCAATTGAATGAGGTTTTTATGCATAAAATTATTTGAGGTTCCATCAGGAGTTTCAAAATAGGCTATTGGTCTACTTGTTTTTTTAGGGATCAATTTTGTTTATTAAGCACTTCAGCGTCGTTTGTCGTAATTTGTAATTGAAACTAAAGCTTCACTTGCTATAATATACTAAAAAACTATATCAATTTTCTTTGTTTAAAGAATAAGTTCAAAGTCTCCAGTTGACGGAATATCTTTTGCTCAGCTTTACTCTGCGCCATCTCTCTTATTTTGAAACTTGTTTTTATTTTGGATGGGACTCGTCTTTTGTTTTGTTCTTGTTGCCTCCACCATCATTTATAGCCTAATACGTATATGTAAAATATTATTTCAAATGTTTTTATGTTTTTTAATTCATAACATTTCTTTAATGAAAATGTAGTCATTTAGAGTAAATGATTATTTTTATTCAATTAAGAACTTAGAATGACTTTTTTTTTCTTTAAGCAAGAAAAATAAACTCTGAGCAACAGTATGGTACATAATTATTTCTTACATTAATGGGGAAATAAATAAACTAATGGGGTGAAATATTATACAACATAAATTGACTATATTTTAAGATCTTAATTTAAGAAAAAATATTTTAGTGAAAAGCTTTTATTTATATATGTGTATATTATAAGTAGATATAAATTGGTACTAGTACATTGATTGAGCATATTTATGGAAGTTAATTGTTGTTTTAATGAATAAAAACTAATGAAAAACGGTGAAATCAACGAACCATTGACTGTGAGTTGAAAAAGTTTGAATCGCTTTTTTTCACATTTTACAACGAACTAAGTCTATTCAATTTTAAAATTATATTTGTAAAATGGTCATTTATTCTTTGGGACTTTTCTCAACTAGTTTTGATGTTTGAATATTAGTAAAAATCCTAATTAAGAACATTTGTGTCAGTCAAACCAAGCTGGTCTAACTATATCGCGTTAATAAACACATCTATTCAAACAAGCATACATTTATTTTAATCTTTTTCAATAATATAACAAGTAAAAATTATATTTACATGCTCGAGTACAAGCTAATTTTCTATTTTTAGCGATATATGACGTAGAAAAAAAATATTGGTTAATTAGCAAATATTGTAATAGATACATATCTTGAGCCTTATTACGTTATTGCAGTTTCTTTCAATTTAAGATGATGTTATTTTCGATTGTTCAGAGTTGTTTTATAGTTTACTTTTCTTTTTAGTTAACTATGAAGATACTCTCAGTATATTTTATTTGCATAGAACAATGATTTCTTTAAAATTTCAACAACTCATTGTGTTTTTTTATCAGCTGTCAATCTTCTAATTATCTTGCTCTTTACAAGTGTTCCGAATTTGAATCACCAGTTGTTATGCTATAAACAACTTACTACTATTAAATGAAGAATTTTTCCACGGTTATATAAAAAAATTAGCTGACTACCAAATAATGTCGGAGTTATTATATTTTTTATATAGGATTTAGAAAGGTTGTGTGATATAAAATATCGGATACTTCCGTTATTCAATATACTGATGTAACAAAACGATTTTATTTTCATATTCTGAACTATCTATATCTTTTGCAAAAATTAAAAAATTAACCTATTTAAAAAAAAATACAACTATTTCAATAGTATTTCAATTTATAATAAATAGCTGTTAATGAAATCTGGTTAATTTATTGCTTCACAAATTAATTACTATAAATGAAATTTTGACATCTCTATAGAAATTGAATGTAAGAATATATATTTTTTTTATTCAAATTTTCGAATTATTGACAAATCGTTTTAAAAAATATTGAATCATTTTGTAAAAATGTAGATTTTGTTAAATTAAAGGTATTCCATTTGATTCTCTGATAATTTAAAAAAAGGATATCTTGGAAAATGTTTCATAAAATCCAACTCTAAATATTTTAGTTTTAACATTCTTAAAACTATCTTATAAGATTCTAAAGAACATTAAGAAATCTAAATTGAGCATAAACAAATAATTATAACATTTTGATATAGTTAATGTATTTTATCAAAATATATAGAAATTTTGAATTTATAGTTCATAAGCCAGGACTATTCAATTACAAATAAAGTTGTTTCAAAAACAAAAGCCTAAGTCTGACCCCGATCCCCCTTCAAAAAAAAATAATAATAATTATAATGTCGTCACAAAGGAAAATAAAACATTTTTTAATAATTATTATAAATCTTTTATATAAGTCTTTTTTGACTCAACTTTATGATGGACCACTCAAAATTTGCTATATTTAATAGTCCTGCTATAAGTTGTCTTTATAAAGTAAATAATATATGCCCCTGTTACACATATAATCGTTCGAATCACTTTTATCGAAATTTTGAATGTAGTTTAATACAACAGAGTGCAAACCTTCTTTCTTTTGTAGTTTGTCAACTGAGACTCAGAATTTCTGTACCATTTTGTGATTGTGTAAGTATTATAAGTCTACTCATGTCGTATTGGCTATTGGAGTAGTTTTTATTTTGTAATTTGTCAAAGGGAATATTTTGAGACTATGAATGTTTTGTGAGTTTGCAAAGGCCCTGTTTGTTTATTTTTTACGCATTGTACAAATTATAGAGAAGTGCAAATTATTATTTTTTGTATTTGTTATGTATACCTGTGATATCATATTGTTTGCTCTAATAAAAATTCAATGTAAATAGCTTCCCTTTAAGTATATTGAATGTAGCTAAATTTGTGTAAATAGGAGGATGCTCCACTTTTATATATATATTTTGAATCATGGTGTCTGAGTGTTCATATTATCTATATAGAATGAACGACGATATTTTTTTTGTATTAATATTCGTATCTTGATTATATATATATATATATCTCATATTTTAAGGAATATTTATGAAAAAAACAACTTCCTATTTTATCATCACAAAATCAAAAATTGGTCTTCGTAGTAAATCACTTTTATAAATGAACTGTCAATGTCAACTCAACTTATGAACGTGAAATTTTTTGATACAGAAGCTTTTACTTCAGTTAATCATGAAATATGTACATTTTATTGTTGCTTTTCTCAAACAAAAAATTTGACGGGCCACAATGAAGTTTTGCCTACAGTCCGTACACTTTCTTCTATAATAGCTAAATCATTCAAAGTAAACCAATGAAATTTTGTATTTGACTATTTTAAAGAGTGAAAAATTCAAATTTAAAATTAAAAAATTTCGTTTTTTTTCAAACAACAATGTAGAAGATATTATTATTATTATTGATTTCGCCTGCACAAATTAAATCTTGAATGGAGCTACAAGCATTTATGGGTATAAAAAAGTACTATTTAGGATTTGTTCTTAACTTTGTCTTGTATACATACAAGTGTCACCCTCTAATATGCAATTATGCAAGATTTATTGGGACACCGATTATGATCCCTCATACAAAGGGAATAATACAAATCCCTATTTTTTTTCTTTAAAACAGTGAAATTAGTTAACTTTCTCAACTGATTATGAAAAAAGTGCTGAAAGAAATTATCCAAAAATAATTCAGACTTTTCATCTTCATTAATACAACTTGAGGACTGCATGTAAAAAAAATCGAAGTAACTAAAATAATTAGTAGCCATTTTAAGACAATGGCTCTAGAAGAAACGTTGTCCAAAGCACCAAATATTGATATTATCAAAAGTTACATATAACTTCGAAAATTGAGATCACATTTGAAATGAACAATTAAGACCTGCTGTTTCCTTTCTAACATGATTCACAATGTGTCGAAGATAAATATTATTAGCCTTATTTTGGAGTTGCATCTGATATCAAATAGATAAAAGGGTATAAATACATCTATTAAATTTTTGAAGGTATTAGTCTTCATCAAGAAATGTTGTTCATCAATATATCATTATTACTTATTATAGCATTTCAGGAAGTCTACTCTGGTAAGATAATACATTTGACTTACATAATGCACAATGTAGATTATTCATTTCTACTAATGTTAGAGCTTGAACTTGCGGAATGTCGAATAGTTCATGACAAGTATAGTTTCGAGAAACTTGGATCCAGGAACTTATTAGGAGGAAAATTATGGCCGAGTAATACTGTTCCCTACAAAATAGGCCCAGGATTCAGCCAAAGTGACTTAGATGTTATACACTCTGCAATAAAAGAAATTGAAAATAAAACATGTGTTAAATGGATTCCACAAACTGATCAAAGGAGCTATGTTTTCATAAAAAACAATCAAAGAGGATGCTTTGCCGTTCTTGGTTACAGTCAATATAGGGGCCTTCATGTGTTAAATTTGCAAAAATACAATGGCTACAGTACGTGTATGGTGAGGCTACAACAAATTTCTTAAATTTATATAGATTACCCATGCATTTATCACATGATTTAAGACCGTTGGAGTCGCCGTCCATGAAATGCTTCATATAATGGGATATGCTCATGAGCAAACACGGCCTGATAGAGATGAATATGTCAAAATACATTGGATGAGAATCAAGCGAAATGCCATAAGTAATTATTTTAAAGCGATTGATGTAAATACAAGAGTCAAACCACCTCGCTGCAATCCAGGATCAAATGCTACATCATTTGATAATTGCTATGGAGGTTTTTCAACGGAGACTTTTGGATATCCTTATGATTATGGATCGATTATGCATTACGGACTGAAGGAGTGAGTTTCGAAATAATTAAAAAACCTTTATCATTTTTCTCATTGATACTGGATTTTAAAATTAGTTTCGGAACAACATATCAAAATAATATGGACACTCTTCAGCCCATACCTGAAGGAGTTAATGTTGGCCAAAGAAAAAAAATGTCTGACCTTGATGTATTAAAAATTAATGCTAGATATAAATGTAATCAACCCTCCACCGTTTTTCCAATTTCAACCAAAGCTTTCAGAACAACTGAAAAATCCGGTAATATCTTATCTAAATAAAAAAAACAATTCAATTTCTCTTGACAAATATTTTTTGTTCAAAGAATGCTTTGATAAAAATGGTTTTTGTTCATATTTCAAAGAAAGTTGTACTATTTTAAGTATCCAAGATTATTGTCCAAGAACATGTATGGTGTGTCCTGATCAATTAACGACAACAACTACTAAAAAGCCCATTCCAAGTATGTTTAATAAGTAAAATTATTGATTTATCTTTGTTTATATTCATTAAAAATCCTTTTGTTTTTTTAGTTTGTTTTTATAAGACAGATTTATGTTACGTAGCAAAAAGGTACTGCAATTAAATTTCGATTCAACAATAGTGTCTGGTAACTACGACAAAAAATCATTTTCTTAAATCATGAAAAGTTATATCATTTTCAAAAAAAAATTATATTTAATTAGTTTATGTGTAGAAACATTATACATTCGTATTATTAATATTAATTCAATTGTAGTTTTAAAATATTGATGAAATTTGATTAAAATGTTCGCAAAAACTTTATTCATTTATTAATATTTAGTTTAATATTGAATTGATAGCAGTTTGGCAATTTCGAAAACTTTTCCTTGCTCATTGGTCTCCAAAGTGTATTTCATGTTTTGAATCTTCCGATATTCTTGACTTTTTGGCTACACCTCTTACGTTAGCGGGTCATTTTTGACCCAGATTTTATTTTTGTTTAAGTCACTTTCAATTTATGTATTTAAACATTTTTTTTCTCTAAAGTATTGATTGTCCAGTTGAATTATTTTTTCAATTAATAATTAAGCGTTGATTTTTTTAGTATTTTTCGTTTTCAGTCACAATTTTCGACTATAGTGAATAATATATATCTCAAAGCATCTAATTATCTACATAATTCTAAAAAATATTTCAATAAACATGTTCCTTTTAGTTCTGTGGTCCGGTAATTTATCAGGAATATCCAGACTCTTGTTAATAAATTTAAATAAAAGTTGGTTTTCTGACAAAATTACATATTTAGAATGCTTCTTGGAAATATATTTTATTCGTTTTACAATATGCATTCGTTTTTCTTCCTTTATTAGTTGGACAAACTTTATATCTTTTTTTTTGTTTTTGAATTGAACAACTCTTGTGTATTAGCTTCGAAAAATTTTTACAAAGTTGTTTTGGGCAAATGTTTCCTTTGTAAGATATATGGACTAATAAGTGTCTCCTCTAATTCATAAATACAAGGTATTTTACCATTTTTTACCCCCCTTCCTGACTCCATTGTCTGTTTGTTTGAAGGAAAAGTTCAAAAGCTTTCTAGATGGAAATACCCAGTATACACAAAATTCGAATAAAGGAATCTTCTGGTCATATTTTGGCAAGTGTATGTAGTGGTTAACTTGTCTAGACAATCAACACCTCCTTTACTTTTGTCATAATCTATGATCATAAGAAGTTTCTTAACACTTCTTTATGACGAAGGTGAATCATGGTGAAGTATCGGCATGAAATTTATATTTTTTCGTTTCTTTGGGCATTAGGAAACAAGGACGATATTTATGTTATTTTTTACAGTACCCACCATTATTAGTTTTTTCAAACGTTCTTGTTCTAGGTCATAACTAGAAGAAAAGAAATTTCACAGCATTAAGACATGAAGTAAGATCTAGCACCATGTATTTGCATTGATTTTTTTCAGGTACTCAAGTAGAAGAAGTTTCTAGTACAAATCTGAAAATTTCAAGCATAGTTGATTTCAGCCTGACATGCTGCCCAAATTTTAATGCCCTGCTTTCCAGATTTATTTGGAATGTATGTGAATGGGATATGAAATGGGAATGAACATTTTCAACGAAATTGAACCAGAGGTTTATCAAGCGTAACTTCCACTCCGGGGTTGGACATCATTGGAAGGAGTTCCACTCCTTTATCCCAAATTTCATTTATGGGAGCAAGTTTGTGCCCATTTCATCAATTTTTTCAATAACTACATGTCAGGATTCTTGATATATGTCGAAGTGAATGGAGTGCCATTGTTGCTTAAAAAATATTCCGACCTGTTTTTTCATTCCTAAGACTATCAGTAGTCTCAATGAATAAAATGAAGTGCTTCATCTTTCATCATACATATTTATTCTTGAGTGTTATAAATTTCATAGTGGTGATTTGTAATTTTTAAATCTGATATTTTGTCAAAATAATTAAGACATGAAACAAATTTCAATAAATTATAGAGGAATAATAACTATTTAAAATTAAAAATGGGTCTCTGAAGACTCCAACAGCAGCGGAGAATTAAAGATGACCTGAAATAACAAAATTGTGCTGTCTTAAAGAAAAGGGCAGTCCTAATAAGTTATCCTCATCATCGGTGTTCCAATAAAATCTTGCATGCTTGCGTAATAGGGGGTGATGTTTGCATGCATACTTAACAAGGTTAAGAAAAAAACTTGAATAGGACATACTTTATCATACCTATAAATGCTTCGAGCTCCATTTCATATTTTGTAGGATGCACATTATTGAGGAGTACATTTCAAAGAATATAGACAGGCAGCACGGATACTACAAGGTATAGTTGATCCGAACTCGAGTTTACTGTATGAGCTTTGAAAAATGCATTCCATCCCATTCTTTAAACTTTGAGAACTATAATTCAGAGCATGTTATTGAGTGCCTCTTTTCTGAGACTAAAAGGATAACAGGAGGGCTGTATCCTGGAATCGAAGGACTAGAACTCTGGGGGAGGGGAAGATCCTTTAAAAGAGTACGAGGCACTGATTCACCAGTGAAAAAACACGCCACTTAGTCTTTCAAACATAAGCTGAACATATTTTCAAGGGGGACAGTCTATATTGCATACCTCCATCTCTTTCATGAACAAAACAGAAATAAAGAATTAAATCAATTGATTTTCACTCTTCATCCACCTTAATGAGAGGAAAATCACGTGTTCAGAGAAGCAAGAGCTATAATAATCTAAGCAGAAAGCTTTAAAGATAATTTATCTAAAATGAGTATATTTAATGAATTGTTAAAAAGTTAATTACAAATTTATTTAAATAGTGACAGTTCAATATAACAGAGCGATTTTTAGACAAATAATTGGTTATGTTTCTATGTTTTGCCTTCTGGAATAAGGTTTTTTATAGTAATTAAGTCCAAAAAGAGATATCTTTGACCCGTTGCTTTCACGACGAACTTTTTGTGAGTGCAAAAAAAAAACTCGCCGTGTTTAAGTTTCAAATATTATTTTCTATTTAAATATGGTCAAAACAAAAGATAAATAGTTAAATATCATCTTTGAAATATACTACATATGACTCATTTACATATTTGAGGAGTTTATTTGAGGGCGGGTATATTGAATAATCCTGCTCCAACCGAGTAACAAACTTATTTATGAGACTATAAGTACATTTCAATTTAAATACTATATGCAGTTCTTTATAAAATGATAAAAGTTCAATCTCCTAAATATATTGGAGGATATTCTTACTACCATGTTATTCATAAAAAATGTACCAGAAAAGTAAATGAGAGTGTAATTTATATTTTGGTATTCAATATATAATAACTGGTATTTCAATATAAAGATTAATTTTCCTTTTTTTCAGATTATTTGAGAACACAATTTGTTAATTTATAACTTCTAATTCATGTCTTAAAATTTTGACATTGAGAAGTAAATCACTTTTTTTAGAAGACCAAGGACTTTTCTTCACTTTTGTTGTGAAGATAATTAATAATTTAATTATGAAAATGTTTTCATTGGTATTAGGTTGATTCTTTCAATATGATAACCCTATTACAAGTTTAAAACTCCAACTATTGAATTGACTCATAATCTTCTAGTTTATTTTGTCTTCTTTCATTGACAAATGCGATAAATTTTTTAGACAATTGCATTAAATTAACTATGTTTGTAAGTTGTAGTTCTACAGAATTATTTGTAATTAAGATACATAATTCACTCATTTAAATAGTCACTATGATTTTTGGTATTTTTTAGATTGATAAATATTCGAAATAAAAATAACTTTAATGACTCATAAATATATTTCGTGTGCACTAAGCAAATGCGTAACTTGTACATTGCTTGCCTTTAAAATTTAGTCATTTATTCCTATGTTAAACATGTCATTTTACTCCGACGAATACTTATATTTTGTTAAAAACATATTTGTTTAATATGAAGATCATTCTATAACATCAATGTGATCCAATGATCTCATTTTTGACAAAAGTGATATGTTACTCATTTGCTTTAGATATGAGCTAGATGACGGAACTAAAAGGTTATGTTATTTTTAGGGTCAAATTGAATTTATTTTTAGTACTATATGCATATGCTTATTTAAACAGGAGTGTAAAAAACCTGTAAAGTTTGCATATAAATTGACTCAGGGTATGATTTTCTATATAAAGATCAAATATAACTTATCTGACCCTGTACTTTTGAAAGGGCAAATATTATTCTTCGGCAAACTCTGCTTGATAAGTTGTATTTCTTTAAATATCAAAACTTATAGGAATATTTTTATTTTTTAAAAGCTCAGACTTATACAACAAAACTAAATCTATCTGAATAAACACTAATATCTACATTCAAATTTTCAATTTTTGTACGATTTTTATACTTGTTTTTCTTGATTCAAGTGATTATAAAGAATCTCGTTTTAGTAAATGTTGGCTAGACATTCTACTTACCAATCTCCCCTTTTAAAGATCTATACATATTTAAGACCACAACAATATTACATTTACAATAATAGTTGATAATGTGATAATCGACTATATTCAAGGGCGCGTACAAGTAAATGTGCTCGTAACCATTTGTACTATGTATTATCCAAATATTGTAACTACATAAAGTTCAACAGGGAGAATAATAAAGTCAGATGTAAACCAACCCTACTCTCATTTACTGTCGTATCCGTATCCAACATTGGTGGCAGAGGTATGGAACCCGAAACAACCTCAGAGGAACATTGTGAACCAACATTTTTGCCAGCGGTATGGAACCCGAAACAACTTCTGAGGACTATTAATTACTTACATGCATCGAAACTAAATACATCCTTCTTTTTTCGCTAAAAATCCCTGACGAGGGAATGGTTACGGCTATCAACAATCCAATAGTCAAATGTTCATACAAAATGGAAGGAGTAGAACCCAAAAAAGAGGGAATCATTGGAACGGATACGGCAGTAGAAGCATGTCGTAGAAGAAGAAAAATATAAGTATAATAAGTGAAAAAAAAAATAAAAATAGTGAAATACCCATACAAAATGGAAGACGTTAAAGAAATGGAAGGAGTGAAACCCAAAGACAGGAATAATTGGAAAGAATACGGCAGAGTGAAATACCCATACAAAATGGAAGATGTTACAGAAATGGAAGGAGTGAAATGCCCATGAAAAAATGGAAGATGATAAAAGACATGGAAGGAGTGAAACCCGAACAGAGAAATAATTGGAAAGAATACGGCAGAGTGAAATACCCATACAAAATGGAAGATGTTACAGAAATGGAAGGAGTGAAATGCCCATGAAAAAATGGAAGATGATAAAAGACATGGAAGGAGTGAAACCCGAACAGAGAAATAATTGGAAAGAATACGGCAGAGTGAAATACCCATACAAAATGGAAAAGAAATGATATAGATAATGGAGTAATCATCCGATCGAACACTGTCGTCGATCTATTGAAAAAATAATATAATACCGGATCAGAAACCGGACATGGCAAAGTTGCCTAAATGATGATTAAAACTCCCAAGATTTTTACAGAAGAGTAAAATGGTACTTTAAAGATTCCAAAAAAGTAAAATATCGCTGATAAAGCACGTAAGAAAAAGGTATATATTTTTTTTTACTTGAGTAAGCAATCTTTAACACATATTTATCCTAAATGTCTCTAAAGTTTATTTTTAGTGACAAAAAGGAAGGAGAAAGAAAGGAAAAAATATAAATGTACCGACGCATACTTTACTTTTTGATTATTTCATTTGATCTAATAAATTCAGAATTTATTACAACCAAATGTTATTCAGTGTCATTATACCGATTTTGAAACTTCATTTAAGACTTGTTTGTTACTTTATAATCAAAAATTTATAAAAAGTTCTACCCTGTAATTAGAACTTATTATAAAATATTTACCTCATATTACGTATTTTATATTAGATCCTCTGATTATTTTACTCTACTTAAGTAATTTGCTATACATATATGTAGGTTTGTCTAGTATAATATATTTGTCAACTTGTTTGGAATGATTGCTTAGTAGCTTTTGGGGAAAAAAATTATGAAACCTAACATTTATAATGCTATGGTTACTAAAATATTTAGATTTTTTGCAAGTGGGAAGCCTGGGATGTTGTTCAACAGTTTACAAAAGAAATTAATAACAAAAACATTAATAGGAGAGTAGGATACTCATTCATTTACTTTCTTAAATGGAACTCCACGGCACAATTATTCAATGTCTTGTATTCTAGCAATTACAAGTAAACCAGGTCTTCAAATGTTGAAGTTTTTTTTTTTTTTTTTGTAGACTGGAAGATCTCTGAACAAATACATTTGAAAGCAATAAATCAACTGAGCTATCCATAATGTCCTGTAATAATGCACACATATTTGTTCCAACTGAATTGTTACTTACAAATTGAAGAGCTACATCAATGAAAAACTATATAACCATCTTGAAGATAGTATCAATTAGAAGCTTCAAGAAATATACATACAAGTTCTATTTAACAAAACCTGTCTTTTGTATCACTTTAAAGTAATCATGTTTTCATAATTAATTTATATATTTAGAAATTTTTTTGAAAAGAACTGCAAACAATGTCTTTGATTTCAATCTTTTCTTAAAACGTCTGCCATTGATAATATGAAAAAAAAACACTATTATTTATTAATTTAAATTACAGGATACATTTTTATAATAAAGTGGCAAAACAAATCTTAAAAGAAAGATCAAAATCGTTCTAATGATTTTGTACATGCAACGTTTTCTTGTCACTAATATATCAAATCAAAGAAATAAACAGAAAAGAATGTGCATTATATTTTCTCCTTCCTTTATGTCGCCAAAAATACATTTATAAGATGATTTATTCAAATAAAAAAAGTTACAAAATAACATATATTACATTTCTAGGTATTTGTATGATAATGAAAGAAAAATATTAAATTTTCAAAAAAAAAAAAAAAAATGAAACGTATCTTAACATTGAAGGCGTTGAGCGACCTGTAAATGCAAAAAATGTTCAATTTTTCAAACAGTACATTAGTTGACAATACCAAATTTAAAAAATTAGGGGCTAAGACTTTACAAAACCTTAAAACGACGAAGGTCGGCACTCAAATGTACATACATATATAGAAAAAAGGTTCTTATAGCTTATGTACATGTGACTCTTAAGGATGTTATTACTCGTCTTTAACCCATTAATGTATACATAGTGTACAAAAAATTAGACAATAAAACTTTGATTCCCATGAATTACTTGTTGGATATACAAAAAAGTTTGATTTTATAAAAAAGTAATTTAGATTATCAGGATTATACTTTATTTCAAATATAAATGTATACGGTTTATATATTACATGTAATGACATTTTCATAACTTCATTTTTCGGAAGCGAACATTGTGAGTATTTTTCTTTTTATATTTAAGTTTTAGATAAATTGTCAATTTTAAAACTTTATCATCATATATTTCTTATATGTTTTTGTTTTATAACTTGTTTATTGTCTATCTGTTATACACAAGTAAATATTTACATCTAGATTTTGGTGTCCATTTTTTTTGGACGATACGCATTCGCCACAGTTATTATATTTCTTTGTATTTAGCCTTAAAACAACGATTATTTTGGAAATTATCAATGAAATGGGTTTAAATAAGTAGGTATACGAGGTTATAGTGATGGATCATACTTTTTCAGATCAGAGATGTCCAACCTGAGGCTTGTGAGATGTATATATTATAGTTACTACTTAATATTTTATTGACTACTTTATATGAATGATGTATTGTTTTTAGATATATTAAAGATATAGATGAGATATAGTATGAGTTATTACTTTATATTTGACCCAGTATGTACATCTAATAATTAAATTTTATGTTTGATAGGCACTTCAAGATGGTGCCAACCGATGCTTTTTCGCCGTATCTGTCTCTTCTTCGCTTTATTTGTTCTAAGTACTTTGTTTTTATCTCATTGCCTAGTTGTAGGGAGCCTTATCGACTTATTATTCAAAAATTTATAAAAATTGAAAAGACAATCCCTCGGGCCAATTTTTCTTCCTTGAATATTGATGTTTTTTAATAGGGTTTTCTCCTCTAAAATTTCGCTGAGTGATTTTTTTCTCTCTTCATTGAAAACCTCGCCCACAAAATCAATTCTTCTTTTTATTGATGTTCCTTTAAGAAAAAATAGTCGGTTGTTTTGTTTTATGGGCTCTTGCCAGCCCATCAAAGGAATAATTCTCTCAAAAATAGCCTGGCTTACATTGCCGACACTTTTCCAGAATGTGTTTATCGAGCTTAGTGTTTTAATTAATTTTGTGTGACCTTTTCCTCGTATATCTTCGATCGTTATTCCTTCATTCATTCGAAATTTATGATTGACTAACTCGTAGCAATTGGAGTTGTAGGTTAAAATACGTCTAACCCATGAGAAGAGAAGAGTTTTCCAGAATGTTTTGATATCCAGTAGACCTAATCCACCATTACTCCTCGGACAGGTTATGCGTTTCCAGGTAATGTTTCGGCTACTCTCATATTGGCAGATACATTCCCGACAGACGTCATCTATTTTATTGGAGATTATTTCACTAAAAGGTGTCACCTTAAGAAGGTGGATAACCTTGGGAAGAATGAGAGAGTTCCATATTTGAATTCTCTTGGGTAGGTTTTTCCCCACAAGACTAAAGAGTCTATAGGATGCCTTCCTAACTCTTTCTTCAATTTATCTTGCGTTACTATCTATGTAGTCTTGTCCAATTGATATTTTGACACCTAGTATCTTAACTTCATCAACTCTTCTTATGTTATCTCTATCAAAGTCGCATGCTAGATTTGTCATAATATTTGTCTTTTGAAGATTTATTTGCAGTCCAGATATTTTTCCGTTTGATTTGATTATTTTAATAGTTTCGTCAACAGATTGTTTGATTTCACTATTCGTCCCTGAGTATAGAGTTGTCATGTCGTCTGCAAACAGTTCTAATCTATGCTCCAGGTCACCGATGTGTATACCGTTTATTTTGGGGGACAGTGCAATTTCCCTTATTAGCTTATCGATGGCTATGATGAAAAGACTTGGGGCCAAAGGGTCACCTTGACGACAGCCTCGACCAATCTCAAAGTCATTTTTTTCTACCTTGAATTCGGTTCGAATCTTTCGAAGACAGATTGCCGTCATTCTGATGAAACTGTCCCCAAATCCATAATCCATCAGACATTTTATTACATATTTGTGGGAAATACTATCAAAAGCCTTCTGGAAATCAATAGTCATAAGGGCAATGTTACCATTTTCCTTACCAGCTTCAGACAAAGTATCCATAATTTTACGTGTGACTTCTTCCATGTACCTTCCTTTTATGAAGCCCTTTTGTGCTTCGTGAATTATAAATGGTAAAATTCCTTGAAGTCGTTTTGATAAAATACCGCTGTAAATTTTGTATACGACATTTAGCATTGTCAAGGGCCTAAGATTTTTGACGTAGCGTGGGTCTTTGCCGCTCTTGGGAACCAATGTTAGGCTTCCTTTGTTTATGTGCTGCTCAAAATTGCCTTTATTTACTGCCTCTCTATAAACTTTTTCTAAAATTGGAGATAGAAGACCATTATACTTTTTGTAGAATTCTATCGGGAATCCATCAGGTCCGGGTGAATTATTTTTTTTATTGTAGGATAATACGTATTCTTTAATTTCATTTGAAGTGATGCTCTGACCCAGTGAGACTCTGGATGCTTCTTGCAGTTGAGGAAGTTTCACGTCCTTGGCAACCTCATTTCTGAGTTCCATGTTGGACCCAAAGTCTGACCTATGGATAAAGCACTCTACTAACGTGTTGTCTCTCTTTCTTTGACAATCCTTGCAGCTGTATAGTTCTTGATAAAAGTCTGTGATCTTTCGTCGAATGCCTGTCTTGTTTCTGATTTCTACTCCGTCGTCATCAAGCAGTACATTGATATTCTTCTTTTCCATATTTCTGCTTTCCATATTTTTAATTCTTTTCAGGATAACTTGGTCCCTACTAATCCCACTGAGGCCTGTTCTGATTAGACAACCCTTCACATTGTATTGTAGTATATTTTCTGGGCCAGCGTACACTAACAGGTCTTCTTCAGAATCACCCTTGTCTCTGCGCCAATCCATGACAGATTTCTTTCTTTCTATACTTTTATATATATTCCCTCCGAGAACAATCTAATATTAGTTTAAGGGCATGTGATGCAGTTTTTATTTTATTATTTTCCAGATTAGATGTAATATCCACTATGATGTCTCTAACTTTTAAGGTCGTTTCCTTGTCCTCCAGCAAACTCACATTCAACTTCCACCTCCCCTTCTCGTGTATCCTAGGTGTCCTGAAAGTTGCTAGTATTGCAGAATGGTCAGATTGAAGTCCCGTTAAGGTTTTGTATTCAATAGTGTTAGAGATTAAACTTGACGTCACAAATATGTAATCAAGTCTAGAGCTCTTTATTACATTATTGTCTTTTTTAATAAAAAAAAGTATGTTCTGGGGTTTCACTCAATCTGGCCGCGATATCTGAGAGGCCTCTTTTATTGATTATTTCCTTTAATTTGATGGTGGCGTTTTTGTTGTTTTCTTTTTTATATCCTTTTGTGTCCCTGACTTGATTCAAAACCAAATTCATATCACCCATAAAAATACATTCTGTATCGTCCTTATCTATATCAGATAAATATTGAGAGTCTATGTTTTCAAAAAATAGAGGACTATCATCATTTGGCCCATAAATTGATATCAATCTCATATGTAATCCCTTCCAAGTTAATTCTACAACTGCATAGTTCCCGTTGCTATCTTTAGAAATTAATCTTGGTTTTAAGGATTTTTCCACACCCAAGAGTATGCCCCTTGAGGGGTGGCTTGCATATTTTCTCCGTGCAGGTATTAAAAAGGTTTGATAAGAATCAGGAAAATAATTTTGTGGGCCGATTTCTGTTAGGCGGGTGTCACATATAGATACAATATCAGGTTTTTCTATTAATAAGCTTGTAATAGTTTTTTTTCTTTTGTCCTTATTAGAGATCGAGTTGGCATTAGCCGAAATAATTTTCAAATTACGAAGAGTCCCCATCATTTAACGCAACCTATAGTCAAGAGAACTAGAGTCTCTAGCTCCTTTCTTTGAATGTGATCCACAAATTATGAGCACATCAACTATATAACTAAAATATTGAAAAATAAGGTATAACGAGGGAAAAGTCTTCATGTAGAATAAAGGTTGATGGTTAGTTAAAAGTATGGCTAAAAACATTCAATACAAGTAAAACAATACGAGGTGAAGCACGACACCAAGAATTATGGTACCGGGGTAAATGTGGTCAATCATTGTCTGTATATTCATAAGTAAGGGTTAGATACTATATTAACGGTTGGAAAGTTTAAAGAAACAATCTCGAAAAACCGACATTCTATACCAAATAAAACGAAATTTTATCTAGCGGGTTGGACTTTTAGTTATTTTCCTTTCCTTTTTGGTTGAGGGTGACATCAGTCTGTTCGACCTGGATGGTATGGACCCAGATCTTGTTCTAGTGAGTGTTGTTATGCCTTTTTGGACTTCTGTTTTCTTTTTTTTGGTTGGTTTCTTCTTTTGGCTCGTTTCTTCATCTGTGGAATTTCCATTTACTTCCTTAGCTGGAGCGTAAACTTTTTCTTCCCTCGCTGCATCGTTTTCACATTCTTGTCCATTACTATTTTCTCGTTTCCTTTTTTCCTCTCTTGTCAGGGAACCACTTTCGCTTACTAAAACAGAGAGGGTCCCCTCCGTTTCTGAATTAGCAGAATCATTCTCCCTATTTTCGGACGTTGAGTGAGTATCCCTTTCTTCAAGTATCTCGACATTGTCGTTCCCTGTGTTTTCCTCATCATTTTCTTCCCTGTGACAATCCAGTTCTGTAAAGAAGAGCGATTCTCCGCTTAATCTGCTTTGGAGTCTTTTTTTGATCCATTGGGCGTATTCTTTGGGCCTTTTTGGTGAACTTACACATTTGGTTTTACCATGTCCGAATTCAAGGCAGTGGGAACATTGCTTCACCGCTCTAATAAATTCCAATTGGTATATTCTTCCATTAATTGGCAAAAAACTAGGTACATTCTTGGGGGTACCTTTTACTAAAATATTCAACGAAGAGCTAGGCTGTCTTTGTAAGTGAGGAAATAGTTTAAATAAAGATGATTTCTTAATGTCGGCTGCGTCATTTGGCTTTGGATGGGCCACTTTAATTGCTTCAACTGTAACAAAAGGGAAAAGATGCTTGGCTACTTCTTCATATGAGACTGATCCCCACGCATTTTTTAGCCTTATATTGAAGTTCCTCTCCCTACTTAATCCATCAGTGAACTCTCTACATTCAACTTTTGCTCTGTAAGGTTTGTCATTTCTGTCCATCAAATCAACGAAGATGGGGAACGATATTCTTTACCGAGTGAACTTAGAGATTGAGGTTTCATTAGAATAATTTCAGGTCTGTAAGGCGTTTCGCATGATACCGTTCTTACATCCATGAGATTTAAGCCTAAAGTGTCTCTTGCAATTAGGGCAACATTGTCGAGATTCATTTGTTGATATGTTACCCTTATTTTATTTATTTATCTTATTTATTTTAATTTTACATTCTGAATGTCTTCAATTTTTTTTCTCATTGGTGTAGTTGATTATTATCATTTGAAAGACTCAAATTTTGCAAGTAATATCTTATATGTAAAGAATTATATGTAAAATATAATTTGTGCTTGATCATGAAACCTATCTAATTAGAAGATGTACAAGTTCTTGTACAGAGTAAATTTTAATATAAACTTATGTGATGAGATTGAATATGAAAATATATTTAAAACATGAATTTCCTATTATTTAATCCAAAAAACAAAATTTAATGTATGTACGGTTCTTGAACGACTAGCCAAATAGTATAAAATTATATACATAATTACATTTTTGTTCTGTTTTGATTATTATTTTATAATATAACGATTGAAGTTATGTCCACGAAGCACCTGATATCTTATTTCTCAGATATATGTATACCTACATGTAGATATGTAATGTAAAGTAGCCATTGTCTTCTATTTTTTGGACATGTATTCTTTTTATATATTTTTAGGAGCGTCTGGGTGCATTTATATAAATACAATTCATAAAATGTCTGGTGTTACGTGAAATGTTACGTTACGTGGGACCAGTAAAAAAAAATATTACAAAGGAAAAGAAGAATAGGAAAAAGTTATTGAATTTAAATCGATTTAAAAAAACAAATATTGTTCGTTGTTTTTTTGGAAATCAAAATACATTTGGTCAATCTAATGTAATGACCATTCTCTATAATAGGTTTGTTGCAACTAGAGTGTTGGGCCTTCTTTATTTTTAAATGATTGTTAAGCCAGGATCTGGTCCACTGCATGGTGATTTTTTTTGTTGCCAAGACATCATACTACTTAAATATGAGATGGTATTTAATAACTGGAGTAGCACTCTCAAAAGATTACAATCTTTTCGTAGTTTCCATCATCGGCGGATATATTTATTGAATTTATAGTATGTTATAACAAGCAGAGTTAATACTTGAATTTAAATGTTGTTCAAAACATAAGCACTTACCTTCAAATGAATCATTTGCAAAATCTAAAGGAAAAAAGAAATTATCTCATTTAAAAGATTCATTTATTTGGGAAATCTCAAACCAAAGATATAATATTTTTTTATAAATATAGGTTGTGCTTAAAAAATGATATAAATGCAATATGATTCTAGACCTAATATGTATATAAAGTACAATATTATTTATAGCATCATGAATTTATGGTATGTTGAAGTGTGTAAGTACAATATTGACTAAATTTTGTTGATTTAATGACTATTTTCTTTTTCTTTTTTTTTAAAAAAAACTTCCCCCTTTCACGTTGATTAAAAAAATCAAAGAAGGAAGTATTAAATTTAAAAATTAAGTAAAGGCCCTAAAATAAACTGAATAATTTTTATTTTATAAAAGAAACTGAATAAGTCAATTATTTGTACAACTAAAATACCCATGAAATAGAACTGTCAGTATACTCCCTACAATATGTATAACTAATATGGAAAAGCTCAGAGGATAAGGAACTTTGTCAGAGTCGAATTAAGAATGGAGGAAAAGATTAATGCACTGTAGAAAATGAATCAAAGTAACAATTCAAAATTATTCTCAATATAATACTGTTTAAAACCCAGCTTCAATTCTTCGTCAGAGTCTCCAACAAAGTCCCTTTTTTTCCCCCTTTTTTTAAGTCAGTATCTCCTGAAAACAAACAAATTAACAGAAGAACAAATACTTTAACTACAAAATCAAACTCAATGTTCTACAACATAAGAATAGTTCTACCAAGTTTATTTACAAGGAATTCGATAAACTAATTAGTGAGTACAATACCCTAGAAAAATATTTACTTGATAATAATCTGTGTTACGACAGAAGTAAATACACTTCATTCACATAAGATTGTTAAACAAAATAGAATGCAGTCGTGAAAAAGGCTTACAAAAGTCACAATACATGAACTGTCAATATTATGTATCAACAGACACAATAACTCTGGATGATCAAACCATTTCAAGTTCTTGTATGAACTATATCAAGCATATTGTCACTGCAAAACAAATTCACATTGACCTCAAATCGAGTGGAAGAAGTTTTTTGGCCCCTACATTAGACAAGATGGACACTTTTTTAGTTTTTTTTTTTCTCATGCTATACAGTCATTCCATTCACGACACAGTATGTGATTTAATCTCCAATGCTTGGTTTCAAACACAACTTAACAACAAAAAAGATTATGAGGATTTCTTTAATTACGACAAAGTTACTTTAACTGAGTTGTTGAATTCCCTTCACAAAAAGTCCTTAGTTATTATTACTATTAATTCCCATAACCTACATCTTTTATTATCTATTTGTTTAATAAAACTCAAAGTTTAAATATATTAATTTGAAGTTACATGAATTTTTATTTTTTATTTTTTTACTCAAATTGGATAAGTCAAGTTTTTTTAAAAAGGGCAGAAATTCAATTAATACTCTTAAATTAGGAACTAATGTGAGTTTACAAAGAAAAGTAGTCACCCCGAATTAAATTGGAAATGAAACTGTAAATTTGTCATATTATTTATAACGTAGAAGGCATACTGTTTTCTTAATTTTAAGGGTATTTTAGATGTAGAAATACCTTGCCTTATTCAGTTTTTCTATAAAACAATAATTATCTAGTTCAAGTTAGAGTTTTACCTTGGTTTTTAATTTTAATATTAAGGAAACATTCGGAATATTTTTTTTTTTAGTTTTTTTTTAATTTTAGGGGAAGTTTTTTTATAAAATTTCCAAAAACTCAATTATATTCTTAAGTTTCACATAAATGTTCCTCCATTGTAAGTGGTTTTACAAATATAAAAAATTAGTCATCCCCCTAATATACATATTTAATTTACATTCTTACTTTGTCCTACGTATGACATATGACATATTGCTATATCAAATAATCATACATCTGATATAAATGAATCATCCACATTTCAAGTATAAATACTAGTCCCTTACTCTAGACTTTACCAATAATTCAAAACATGTTGTACAACTATTTTGTTTTATTGCTTTTTACAGCATTTGAAGGAGCATACTCTGGTATACGTTTTTGTGTTATACTAAATATTCCACAAATGATAATAATTGATCCTATGTTTAATTCACTAATATGTAGAGCTGAAACATCCTGAATGTCGAATTATTCATGATAAGTATAGCTACAACGGAATTGGATCCAGAAATTTATTATCAGGAAGAGTATGGCCGAATAATACAGTGCCCTATTTATTAGGCCCAGGATTCAATGACAAGGACTTGGATATAATTAAATCTGCTATGGAGCAAATAGAAAATAAAACTTGTGTACGCTGGATTCCAAGAACTAACGAAAAAAATTATGCTTACGTACAGAATACATATAGAGGATGCTATGCTAACCTTGGTTATAGTCAATATAGGGGCAAACATACAATAAATTTGCAAAAATATGATGGATTTAGCACCTGCATGGTGAGATTAAAAACTCATATAAAAATATCTTTAGTAGTAGTTCTAAGGAAAAGTTTATTTTAAGGTTGTTGGCACTGCAGTGCATGAAATGCTTCATATTCTAGGGTATGCTCATGAGCAAACACGACCTGACCGAGATAATTATGTCAAAATACATTGGGATAGGATTGAGAGAGATTCAATACAAAATTATTTTAAATTCATTTATGATAATGCCACTGTCATACCTCCCAGATGCCTCCCATGGTCAAATGCAACAACATTTGATGACTGCTATTCAGGTGATACTACGGATACTTTTGGATATGATTATGACTATGGATCTGTGATGCATTATGGACTGTATTAGTGAGTAAATAAGTTTTTCATTATTTTTCATTCACTTTTATTTAATTTCGAAATAGTTTTCAAAAGACTCATGAAAATACAATGGATACTCTTCAACCTGTGGCTCCGGGAATTGAAATTGGCCAAAGAGTAGAAATGACAGAACTGGATGCATTGAAAATTAGAGCTAAGTATAAATGTGATCCACGCCCAATTATTCCAACAATTGCGCCTACAACGGTCACCACAAACAAACCAGAGATTGGTCCGTCAAAAAATATATTCTATTTAATATATAACTCGTCTATAGACATATATTTTTTTATTTCATGTTTCAGTTTGTAAAGATAAACTGTCATCTTGTCAAAGTATAAGTGGATGGTGTTTCTTAGATTCTGCTAAAAGAAATTGCCCAAAGACATGTAAACAGTGTTCTGATAAAACTATTTCAACAACGATGACTACTCCACCTATTACGACAACTTCTGGTAACAATTA
This sequence comes from Lepeophtheirus nordmannii, assembly GCA_963680855.1. Lineage (NCBI taxonomy): Eukaryota > Metazoa > Arthropoda > Copepoda > Siphonostomatoida > Caligidae > Lepeophtheirus > Lepeophtheirus nordmannii. The sequence goes on along the minus strand of OY804518.1, from coordinate 33,653,935 downwards.
TCTAAATCAGCTAATATACTCAAATTTGTTAATCTTTTTCTATACCAGATTGTGTTGATAAATATGTTAGTTGCGAAAAATTTTCATCTCATTGTTCCGATGATATTATATGGGATAATTGTCCAAAAACATGCCAATTATGTTCTGGACAAAAAATTACCACAACACCATTCAAAATAACGACTAAAAACCCTGACAAAAGTAATTTTTTTTACTATGTATTTCTGTACTAAAATTATCAAATGCTTTCTTGCATTCTAGACTGTCAAGATGAAATTGACGATTGTAAAGGTAATGAAATGTTTTGTTTTCTTGCATCCATGAAGGAAAATTGCAAAGCAACCTGTGGACTTTGTCATTAATGATTCCAGATTAGATTATTTTGTTTCTTTTCAACTATTTATTAAGGAATAGTAACAATAATTGATTTTAAGATTTTACGGATTCGGATTAAAAAATTATGCAATCATGATTTTGCATTAGTATATTTACCATTAAATAAGAATATTGAACTTAAAAAAATTAAATATCTATTAATTATATATAATTTATCGATGAAAAACCCTTTTTGCTTTATTTTATTTGCATTTTCCACATTTGGGTAAAATTATATTTACACTGAAATAAAACAATTATTTGCATAGGTAATCAACCATTGATACATATTTAACTGGAATAAAAGTCTTAAAAAAACTTATGTACATTTTTTTGTTATTTAAGGATAAGTTATATCTTGTTAAAAATGGGTCTATGAGAAAAAGGGCTCCATAAAATAAAAATGAATTTTTGGTTAATAGTTAACTATAAATATTCTACCGATCAATAGTAAATATTGTACACCATTGACTAATTTACTTACCTATACTTTTTTAAATGAAGGAAAATGAATTTAATTATGTTATAATTAATTTTATGAATTTAAAAATGTAGTATCATGTAATTTAACTTTTGTGTCCGAGTTTGATTATACATAGTTTCCATGTCGATTATATAGTAAAATATTTTTTTGTGCGAATCCAAGTTCCAGATTCATATTTTAACATGAAGAAGAAGATTGTCTAAAAACTATTCAAAAATTAAATAATAAAAGAATTAAGATATGTTTTAATATTTAAATAACAATATATTTGGAAATCATTTATTAGTGTTTATTTCTGTATTTAATTAAATTCCTATGCTTTTTTTTTTTACTATTGGATCTTCTAATTTCTTTTACCCTCTACTTTTTTTCTTCATTACTATGAACTTTAAAACTTCAAGAATTAAAAACAAATTAAACTTTTTAAAGACTATATCCTTAATTACAAAACAAAAAGCCTTTTTTGAAGTCGCTCTCTTTTTTTTTTTTTTCAAAAAAAAAAAATGACATATTTTTTTTTTAAAATACTAAATTAGATTCTAATCACTATCATCTAAATTGAGACACCCCAAAAGAACTGACTATTTCATTCATATTTTTCCTCACTTGTAAACCAAATTCAGAAATATTTTTAGTATTTTTGAAATTTTAAAATTTTTGTATATAATTTTGTTGGGCACAATAAAAGTTCAAATGTTGTTACTTTGCGTAATTGTGTGTTAAATGAAATTTCTTGAGTTCGTCCTATTTCATGTATTTAAATTAACAATATCATATTAACTATTGCATCAAATGTTCTTACTTTTATTCTCAGGATAGTTTTATTAATTCGATGAATTTCGAGATTTGGATATGCTTAAAAATTTATTGAAATGACAATACATTTAACACAAAGAATTTCATTTTTATTCATCGTATTCAATTAACTTTATTTCTTTATTTTTTAAATGGGGAAGAGCATCTGTTAGGATTATTATTTGTATGGAGTGTAAAACTACTAAATTAGAAGTTGAAGAATGTCCACTACAATTTCTTAAATCTTATTCCCATGCTATATAACATTTAAAACACATTTAATTTCAATATTTAAATATTTTTTAAATTAAATATTTTTAAATTGATATTTATTGATTGTTAGAATAAAAAAATGGAAAGGGAACTTTAAGAATGACTGATTTATTTTAAAAAGGATTTTATTATAAGTATTTATAATTTATTTAATAATTTTTATTAAGAATGTTGGTTCAATCATAGAGACAAAAAAATTTAGATCCTTTGCCTTCTATTATGAGGCCAAAGGGATAATTTTAGTATATTGCAAGTCCAAGTCGAGTCTTGTTCGATATATATATATCTATTTAATTATTTATCAACTTTCTCGACTTTGAATTATCAAATTCAAATACAAAATTCTCAAAAACCAGCTTTTTATTAAAATAGGTTTTAAACTAAATTCAAAATTCAATATTATAGGTACAACACATATAAAATATGTATATGATGAAGATCTAATGAAAACCTTACTGAATTAATTTATCATTAACGTCGACGTTCTTTGTTTAAAATTACGGAAATGTTAGAACAAGTATTTTCACTCAACCTTAGAAACAACATCATCCTTTTATTAAGTGTGTGCTAATATTTAAACATATTATCTCTTCGTAAATTCAGACATTTAACATGGCATAATTTTTTCAGATGAATTTATTTAGGATGTATGTACATTAAAGATTTAATCCATATCTAATGAATTGAATATTAAATTTTAAACTTTTTGAAGGTCTAACCCCCCATATTATTTTTTTTTTTTTTTGAAAATTTTCTCATCTTTTTTCATTATCCTTCCAAATACATCAAAATATAATGATTGTTATTTATGAACTTTTTTTTTACTTGAGTAAGCAATCTTTAACACATATTTATCCTAAATGTCTCTAAAGTTTATTTTTAGTGACAAAAAGAAAGGAGAAAGAAAGGAAAAAATATAAATGTACCGACACATACTTTTCTTTTTAATTATTTCATTTCATCAAACAAATTCAGAATTTATTACAACCAAATGTTATTCAGTGTCATTATACCGATTTTGATACTTCATTTAAGACTTGTCTGTTACTTTATAATCAAAAATTTATAAAAAGTTCTACCCTGTAATTAGAACTTATTACAAAATATTTACCTCATATTACGTATTTTATATTAGATCCTCTGATTATTTTACTCTACTTAAGTAATTTGCTATACATATATGTAGGTTTGTCTAGTATAATATATTTGTCAACTTGTTTGGAATGATTGCTTAGTAGCTTTTGGGGGAAAAATTATGAAACCTAACATTTATAATGCTATGGTTACTAAAATATTTAGATTTTTTGCAAGTGGGAAGCCTGGGATGTTGTTCAACAGTTTACAAAAGAAATTAATAACAAAAACATTAATAGGAGAGTAGGATACTCATTCATTTACTTTCTTAAATGGAACTCCACGGCACAATTATTCAATGTCTTGTATTCTAGCAATTACAAGTAAACCAGGTCTTCAAATGTTGAAGTTTTTTTTTTTTTTTTTGTAGACTGGAAGATCTCTGAACAAATACATTTGAAAGCAATAAATCAACTGAGCTATCCATAATGTCCTGTAATAATGCACACATATTTGTTCCAACTGAATTGTTACTTAAAAATTGAAGAGCTACATCAATGAAAAACTATATAACCATCTTGAAGATAGTATCAATTAGAAGCTTCAAGAAATATACATACAAGTTCTATTTAACAAAACCTGTCTTTTGTATCACTTTAAAGTAATCATGTTTTCATAATTAATTTATATATTTAGAAATTTTTTTGAAAAGAACTGCAAACAATGTCTTTGATTTCAATCTTTTCTTAAAACGTCTGCCATTGATAATATGAAAAAAAAAACACTATTATTTATTAATTTAAATTACAGGATACATTTTTATAATAAAGTGGCAAAACAAATCTTAAAAGAAAGATCAAAATCGTTCTAATGATTTTGTACATGCAACGTTTTCTTGTCACTAATATATCAAATCAAAGAAATAAACAGAAAAGAATGTGCATTATATTTTCTCCTTCCTTTATGTCGCCAAAAATACATTTATAAGATGATTTATTCAAATAAAAAAAGTTACAAAATAACATATATTACATTTCTAGGTATTTGTATGATAATGAAAGAAAAATATTAAATTTTCAAAAAAAAAAAAAAAAATGAAACGTATCTTAACATTGAAGGCGTTGAGCGACCTGTAAATGCAAAAAATGTTCAATTTTTCAAACAGTACATTAGTTGACAATACCAAATTTAAAAAATTAGGGGCTAAGACTTTACAAAACCTTAAAACGACGAAGGTCGGCACTCAAATGTACATACATATATAGAAAAAAGGTTCTTATAGCTTATGTACATGTGACTCTTAAGGATGTTATTACTCGTCTTTAACCCATTAATGTATACATAGTGTACAAAAAATTAGACAATAAAACTTTGATTCCCATGAATTACTTGTTGGATAAACAAAAAAGTTTGATTTTATAAAAAAGTAATTTAGATTATCAGGATTATACTTTATTTCAAATATAAATGTATACGGTCTATATATTACATGTAATGACATTTTCATAACTTCATTTTTCGGAAGCGAACGTTGTGAGTATTTTTCTTTTTATATTTAAATTTTAGATAAATTGTCAATTTAAAAAGAAAAATACTTTATCATCATATATTTCTTATATGTTTTTGTTTTATAACTTGTTTATTGTCTATCTGTTATACACAAGTAAATATTTACATCTAGATTTTGGTGTCCATTTTTTTTGGACGATACGCATTCGCCACAGTAATTATATTTCTTTGTATTTAGCCTTAAAACAACGATTATTTTGGAAATTATCAATGAAATGGGTTTAAATAAGTAGGTATACGAGGTTATAGTGATGGATCATACTTTTTCAGATCAGAGATGTCCAACCTGAGGCTTGTGAGATGTATATATTATAGTTACTACTTAATATTTTATTGACTACTTTATATGAATGATGTATTGTTTTTAGATATATTAAAGATATAGATGAGATATAGTATGAGTTATTACTTTATATTTGACCCAGTATGTACATCTAATAATTAAATTTTATGTTTGATAGGCACTTCAAGATGGTGCCAACCGATGCTTTTTCGCCGTATCTGTCTCTTCTTCGCTTTATTTGTTCTAAGTACTTTGTTTTTATCTCATTGCCTAGTTGTAGGGAGCCTTATCGACTTATTATTCAAAAATTTATAAAAATTGAAAAGACAATCCCTCGGGCCAATTTTTCTTCCTTGAATATTGATGTTTTTTAATAGGGTTTTCTCCTCTAAAATTTCGCTGAGTGATTTTTTTCTCTCTTCATTGAAAACCTCGCCCACAAAATCAATTCTTCTTTTTATTGATGTTCCTTTAAGAAAAAATAGTCGGTTGTTTTGTTTTATGGGCTCTTGCCAGCCCATCAAAGGAATAATTCTCTCAAAAATAGCCTGGCTTACATTGCCGACACTTTTCCAGAATGTGTTTATCGAGCTTAGTGTTTTAATTAATTTTGTGTGACCTTTTCCTCGTATATCTTCGATCGTTATTCCTTCATTCATTCGAAATTTATGATTGACTAACTCGTAGCAATTGGAGTTGTAGGTTAAAATACGTCTAACCCATGAGAAGAGAAGAGTTTTCCAGAATGTTTTGATATCCAGTAGACCTAATCCACCATTACTCCTCGGACAGGTTATGCGTTTCCAGGTAATGTTTCGGCTACTCTCATATTGGCAGATACATTCCCGACAGACGTCATCTATTTTATTGGAGATTATTTCACTAAAAGGTGTCACCTTAAGAAGGTGGATAACCTTGGGAAGAATGAGAGAGTTCCATATTTGAATTCTCTTGGGTAGGTTTTTCCCCACAAGACTAAAGAGTCTATAGGATGCCTTCCTAACTCTTTCTTCAATTTATCTTGCGTTACTATCTATGTAGTCTTGTCCAATTGATATTTTGACACCTAGTATCTTAACTTCATCAACTCTTCTTATGTTATCTCTATCAAAGTCGCATGCTAGATTTGTCATAATATTTGTCTTTTGAAGATTTATTTGCAGTCCAGATATTTTTCCGTTTGATTTGATTATTTTAATAGTTTCGTCAACAGATTGTTTGATTTCACTATTCGTCCCTGAGTATAGAGTTGTCATGTCGTCTGCAAACAGTTCTAATCTATGCTCCAGGTCACCGATGTGTATACCGTTTATTTTGGGGGACAGTGCAATTTCCCTTATTAGCTTATCGATGGCTATGATGAAAAGACTTGGGGCCAAAGGGTCACCTTGACGACAGCCTCGACCAATCTCAAAGTCATTTTTTTCTACCTTGAATTCGGTTCGAATCTTTCGAAGACAGATTGCCGTCATTCTGATGAAACTGTCCCCAAATCCATAATCCATCAGACATTTTATTACATATTTGTGGGAAATACTATCAAAAGCCTTCTGGAAATCAATAGTCATAAGGGCAATGTTACCATTTTCCTTACCAGCTTCAGACAAAGTATCCATAATTTTACGTGTGACTTCTTCCATGTACCTTCCTTTTATGAAGCCCTTTTGTGCTTCGTGAATTATAAATGGTAAAATTCCTTGAAGTCGTTTTGATAAAATACCGCTGTAAATTTTGTATACGACATTTAGCATTGTCAAGGGCCTAAGATTTTTGACGTAGCGTGGGTCTTTGCCGCTCTTGGGAACCAATGTTAGGCTTCCTTTGTTTATGTGCTGCTCAAAATTGCCTTTATTTACTGCCTCTCTATAAACTTTTTCTAAAATTGGAGATAGAAGACCATTATACTTTTTGTAGAATTCTATCGGGAATCCATCAGGTCCGGGTGAATTATTTTTTTTATTGTAGGATAATACGTATTCTTTAATTTCATTTGAAGTGATGCTCTGACCCAGTGAGACTCTGGATGCTTCTTGCAGTTGAGGAAGTTTCACGTCCTTGGCAACCTCATTTCTGAGTTCCATGTTGGACCCAAAGTCTGACCTATGGATAAAGCACTCTACTAACGTGTTGTCTCTCTTTCTTTGACAATCCTTGCAGCTGTATAGTTCTTGATAAAAGTCTGTGATCTTTCGTCGAATGCCTGTCTTGTTTCTGATTTCTACTCCGTCGTCATCAAGCAGTACATTGATATTCTTCTTTTCCATATTTCTGCTTTCCATATTTTTAATTCTTTTCAGGATAACTTGGTCCCTACTAATCCCACTGAGGCCTGTTCTGATTAGACAACCCTTCACATTGTATTGTAGTATATTTTCTGGGCCAGCGTACACTAACAGGTCTTCTTCAGAATCACCCTTGTCTCTGCGCCAATCCATGACAGATTTCTTTCTTTCTATACTTTTATATATATTCCCTCCGAGAACAATCTAATATTAGTTTAAGGGCATGTGATGCAGTTTTTATTTTATTATTTTCCAGATTAGATGTAATATCCACTATGATGTCTCTAACTTTTAAGGTCGTTTCCTTGTCCTCCAGCAAACTCACATTCAACTTCCACCTCCCCTTCTCGTGTATCCTAGGTGTCCTGAAAGTTGCTAGTATTGCAGAATGGTCAGATTGAAGTCCCGTTAAGGTTTTGTATTCAATAGTGTTAGAGATTAAACTTGACGTCACAAATATGTAATCAAGTCTAGAGCTCTTTATTACATTATTGTCTTTTTTAATAAAAAAAAGTATGTTCTGGGGTTTCACTCAATCTGGCCGCGATATCTGAGAGGCCTCTTTTATTGATTATTTCCTTTAATTTGATGGTGGCGTTTTTGTTGTTTTCTTTTTTATATCCTTTTGTGTCCCTGACTTGATTCAAAACCAAATTCATATCACCCATAAAAATACATTCTGTATCGTCCTTATCTATATCAGATAAATATTGAGAGTCTATGTTTTCAAAAAATAGAGGACTATCATCATTTGGCCCATAAATTGATATCAATCTCATATGTAATCCCTTCCAAGTTAATTCTACAACTGCATAGTTCCCGTTGCTATCTTTAGAAATTAATCTTGGTTTTAAGGATTTTTCCACACCCAAGAGTATGCCCCTTGAGGGGTGGCTTGCATATTTTCTCCGTGCAGGTATTAAAAAGGTTTGATAAGAATCAGGAAAATAATTTTGTGGGCCGATTTCTGTTAGGCGGGTGTCACATATAGATACAATATCAGGTTTTTCTATTAATAAGCTTGTAATAGTTTTTTTTCTTTTGTCCTTATTAGAGATCGAGTTGGCATTAGCCGAAATAATTTTCAAATTACGAAGAGTCCCCATCATTTAACGCAACCTATAGTCAAGAGAACTAGAGTCTCTAGCTCCTTTCTTTGAATGTGATCCACAAATTATGAGCACATCAACTATATAACTAAAATATTGAAAAATAAGGTATAACGAGGGAAAAGTCTTCATGTAGAATAAAGGTTGATGGTTAGTTAAAAGTATGGCTAAAAACATTCAATACAAGTAAAACAATACGAGGTGAAGCACGACACCAAGAATTATGGTACCGGGGTAAATGTGGTCAATCATTGTCTGTATATTCATAAGTAAGGGTTAGATACTATATTAACGGTTGGAAAGTTTAAAGAAACAATCTCGAAAAACCGACATTCTATACCAAATAAAACGAAATTTTATCTAGCGGGTTGGACTTTTAGTTATTTTCCTTTCCTTTTTGGTTGAGGGTGACATCAGTCTGTTCGACCTGGATGGTATGGACCCAGATCTTGTTCTAGTGAGTGTTGTTATGCCTTTTTGGACTTCTGTTTTCTTTTTTTTGGTTGGTTTCTTCTTTTGGCTCGTTTCTTCATCTGTGGAATTTCCATTTACTTCCTTAGCTGGAGCGTAAACTTTTTCTTCCCTCGCTGCATCGTTTTCACATTCTTGTCCATTACTATTTTCTCGTTTCCTTTTTTCCTCTCTTGTCAGGGAACCACTTTCGCTTACTAAAACAGAGAGGGTCCCCTCCGTTTCTGAATTAGCAGAATCATTCTCCCTATTTTCGGACGTTGAGTGAGTATCCCTTTCTTCAAGTATCTCGACATTGTCGTTCCCTGTGTTTTCCTCATCATTTTCTTCCCTGTGACAATCCAGTTCTGTAAAGAAGAGCGATTCTCCGCTTAATCTGCTTTGGAGTCTTTTTTTGATCCATTGGGCGTATTCTTTGGGCCTTTTTGGTGAACTTACACATTTGGTTTTACCATGTCCGAATTCAAGGCAGTGGGAACATTGCTTCACCGCTCTAATAAATTCCAATTGGTATATTCTTCCATTAATTGGCAAAAAACTAGGTACATTCTTGGGGGTACCTTTTACTAAAATATTCAACGAAGAGCTAGGCTGTCTTTGTAAGTGAGGAAATAGTTTAAATAAAGATGATTTCTTAATGTCGGCTGCGTCATTTGGCTTTGGATGGGCCACTTTAATTGCTTCAACTGTAACAAAAGGGAAAAGATGCTTGGCTACTTCTTCATATGAGACTGATCCCCACGCATTTTTTAGCCTTATATTGAAGTTCCTCTCCCTACTTAATCCATCAGTGAACTCTCTACATTCAACTTTTGCTCTGTAAGGTTTGTCATTTCTGTCCATCAAATCAACGAGTGAACTTAGAGATTGAGGTTTCATTAGAATAATTTCAGGTCTGTAAGGCGTTTCGCATGATACCGTTCTTACATCCATGAGATTTAAGCCTAAAGTGTCTCTTGCAATTAGGGCAACATTGTCGAGATTCATTTGTTGATATGTTACCCTTATTTTATTTATTTATCTTATTTATTTTAATTTTACATTCTGAATGTCTTCAATTTTTTTTCTCATTGGTGTAGTTGATTATTATCATTTGAAAGACTCAAATTTTGCAAGTAATATCTTATATGTAAAGAATTATATGTAAAATATAATTTGTGCTTGATCATGAAACCTATCTAATTAGAAGATGTACAAGTTCTTGTACAGAGTAAATTTTAATATAAACTTATGTGATGAGATTGAATATGAAAATATATTTAAAACATGAATTTCCTATTATTTAATCCAAAAAACAAAATTTAATGTATGTACGGTTCTTGAACGACTAGCCAAATAGTATAAAATTATATACATAATTACATTTTTGTTCTGTTTTGATTATTATTTTATAATATAACGATTGAAGTTATGTCCACGAAGCACCTGATATCTTATTTCTCAGATATATGTATACCTACATGTAGATATGTAATGTAAAGTAGCCATTGTCTTCTATTTTTTGGACATGTATTCTTTTTATATATTTTTAGGAGCGTCTGGGTGCATTTATATAAATACAATTCATAAAATGTCTGGTGTTACGTGAAATGTTACGTTACGTGGGACCAGTAAAAAAAAATATTACAAAGGAAAAGAAGAATAGGAAAAAGTTATTGAATTTAAATCGATTTAAAAAAACAAATATTGTTCGTTGTTTTTTTGGAAATCAAAATACATTTGGTCAATCTAATGTAATGACCATTCTCTATAATAGGTTTGTTGCAACTAGAGTGTTGGGCCTTCTTTATTTTTAAATGATTGTTAAGCCAGGATCTGGTCCACTGCATGGTGATTTTTTTTGTTGCCAAGACATCATACTACTTAAATATGAGATGGTATTTAATAACTGGAGTAGCACTCTCAAAAGATTACAATCTTTTCGTAGTTTCCATCATCGGCGGATATATTTATTGAATTTATAGTATGTTATAACAAGCAGAGTTAATACTTGAATTTAAATGTTGTTCAAAACATAAGCACTTACCTTCAAATGAATCATTTGCAAAATCTAAAGGAAAAAAGAAATTATCTCATTTAAAAGATTCATTTATTTGGGAAATCTCAAACCAAAGATATAATATTTTTTTATAAATATAGGTTGTGCTTAAAAAATGATATAAATGCAATATGATTCTAGACCTAATATGTATATAAAGTACAATATTATTTATAGCATCATGAATTTATGGTATGTTGAAGTGTGTAAGTACAATATTGACTAAATTTTGTTGATTTAATGACTATTTTCTTTTTCTTTTTTTTTAAAAAAAACTTCCCCCTTTCACGTTGATTAAAAAAATCAAAGAAGGAAGTATTAAATTTAAAAATTAAGTAAAGGCCCTAAAATAAACTGAATAATTTTTATTTTATAAAAGAAACTGAATAAGTCAATTATTTGTACAACTAAAATACCCATGAAATAGAACTGTCAGTATACTCCCTACAATATGTATAACTAATATGGAAAAGCTCAGAGGATAAGGAACTTTGTCAGAGTCGAATTAAGAATGGAGGAAAAGATTAATGCACTGTAGAAAATGAATCAAAGTAACAATTCAAAATTATTCTCAATATAATACTGTTTAAAACCCAGCTTCAATTCTTCGTCAGAGTCTCCAACAAAGTCCCTTTTTTTCCCCCTTTTTTTAAGTCAGTATCTCCTGAAAACAAACAAATTAACAGAAGAACAAATACTTTAACTACAAAATCAAACTCAATGTTCTACAACATAAGAATAGTTCTACCAAGTTTATTTACAAGGAATTCGATAAACTAATTAGTGAGTACAATACCCTAGAAAAATATTTACTTGATAATAATCTGTGTTACGACAGAAGTAAATACACTTCATTCACATAAGATTGTTAAACAAAATAGAATGCAGTCGTGAAAAAGGCTTACAAAAGTCACAATACATGAACTGTCAATATTATGTATCAACAGACACAATAACTCTGGATGATCAAACCATTTCAAGTTCTTGTATGAACTATATCAAGCATATTGTCACTGCAAAACAAATTCACATTGACCTCAAATCGAGTGGAAGAAGTTTTTTGGCCCCTACATTAGACAAGATGGACACTTTTTTAGTTTTTTTTTTTCTCATGCTATACAGTCATTCCATTCACGACACAGTATGTGATTTAATCTCCAATGCTTGGTTTCAAGCACAACTTAACAACAAAAAAGATTATGAGGATTTCTTTAATTACGACAAAGTTACTTTAACTGAGTTGTTGAATTCCCTTCACAAAAAGTCCTTAGTTATTATTACTATTAATTCCCATAACCTACATCTTTTATTATCTATTTGTTTAATAAAACTCAAAGTTTAAATATATTAATTTGAAGTTACATGAATTTTTATTTTTTATTTTTTTACTCAAATTGGATAAGTCAAGTTTTTTTAAAAAGGGCAGAAATTCAATTAATACTCTTAAATTAGGAACTAATGTGAGTTTACAAAGAAAAGTAGTCACCCCGAATTAAATTGGAAATGAAACTGTAAATTTGTCATATTATTTATAACGTAGAAGGCATACTGTTTTCTTAATTTTAAGGGTATTTTAGATGTAGAAATACCTTGCCTTATTCAGTTTTTCTATAAAACAATAATTATCTAGTTCAAGTTAGAGTTTTACCTTGGTTTTTAATTTTAATATTAAGGAAACATTCGGAATATTTTTTTTTTTAGTTTTTTTTTAATTTTAGGGGAAGTTTTTTTATAAAATTTCCAAAAACTCAATTATATTCTTAAGTTTCACATAAATGTTCCTCCATTGTAAGTGGTTTTACAAATATAAAAAATTAGTCATCCCCCTAATATACATATTTAATTTACATTCTTACTTTGTCCTACGTATGACATATGACATATTGCTATATCAAATAATCATACATCTGATATAAATGAATCATCCACATTTCAAGTATAAATACTAGTCCCTTACTCTAGACTTTACCAATAATTCAAAACATGTTGTACAACTATTTTGTTTTATTGCTTTTTACAGCATTTGAAGGAGCATACTCTGGTATACGTTTTTGTGTTATACTAAATATTCCACAAATGATAATAATTGATCCTATGTTTAATTCACTAATATGTAGAGCTGAAACATCCTGAATGTCGAATTATTCATGATAAGTATAGCTACAACGGAATTGGATCCAGAAATTTATTATCAGGAAGAGTATGGCCGAATAATACAGTGCCCTATTTATTAGGCCCAGGATTCAATGACAAGGACTTGGATATAATTAAATCTGCTATGGAGCAAATAGAAAATAAAACTTGTGTACGCTGGATTCCAAGAACTAACGAAAAAAATTATGCTTACGTACAGAATACATATAGAGGATGCTATGCTAACCTTGGTTATAGTCAATATAGGGGCAAACATACAATAAATTTGCAAAAATATGATGGATTTAGCACCTGCATGGTGAGATTAAAAACTCATATAAAAATATCTTTAGTAGTAGTTCTAAGTAAAAGTTTATTTTAAGGTTGTTGGCACTGCAGTGCATGAAATGCTTCATATTCTAGGGTATGCTCATGAGCAAACACGACCTGACCGAGATAATTATGTCAAAATACATTGGGATAGGATTGAGAGAGATTCAATACAAAATTATTTTAAATTCATTTATGATAATGCCACTGTCATACCTCCCAGATGCCTCCCATGGTCAAATGCAACAACATTTGATGACTGCTATTCAGGTGATACTACGGATACTTTTGGATATGATTATGACTATGGATCTGTGATGCATTATGGACTGTATTAGTGAGTAAATAAGTTTTTCATTATTTTTCATTCACTTTTATTTAATTTCGAAATAGTTTTCAAAAGACTCATGAAAATACAATGGATACTCTTCAACCTGTGGCTCCGGGAATTGAAATTGGCCAAAGAGTAGAAATGACAGAACTGGATGCATTGAAAATTAGAGCTAAGTATAAATGTGATCCACGCCCAATTATTCCAACAATTGCGCCTACAACGGTCACCACAAACAAACCAGAGATTGGTCCGTCAAAAAATATATTCTATTTAATATATAACTCGTCTATAGACATATATTTTTTTATTTCATGTTTCAGTTTGTAAAGATAAACTGTCATCTTGTCAAAGTATAAGTGGATGGTGTTTCTTAGATTCTGCTAAAAGAAATTGCCCAAAGACATGTAAACAGTGTTCTGATAAAACTATTTCAACAACGATGACTACTCCACCTATTACGACAACTTCTGGTAACAATTATCTAAATCAGCTAATATACTCAAATTTGTTAATCTTTTTCTATACCAGATTGTGTTGATAAATATGTTAGTTGCGAAAAATTTTCATCTCATTGTTCCGATGATATTATATGGGATAATTGTCCAAAAACATGCCAATTATGTTCTGGACAAAAAATTACCACAACACCATTCAAAATAACGACTAAAAACCCTGACAAAAGTAATTTTTTTTACTATGTATTTCTGTACTAAAATTATCAAATGCTTTCTTGCATTCTAGACTGTCAAGATGAAATTGACGATTGTAAAGGTAATGAAATGTTTTGTTTTCTTGCATCCATGAAGGAAAATTGCAAAGCAACCTGTGGACTTTGTCATTAATGATTCCAGATTAGATTATTTTGTTTCTTTTCAACAATTTATTATTTATTATTTATTATTTCAACAATAATTGATTTTAAGATTTTAAGGATTGGGATTAAAAAATTATGCAATCATGGTTTTGCATTAGTATATTTACCATTAAATAAGAATATTTAACTTAAAAAAATTAAATATCTATTAATTATATATAATTTATCGATGAAAAACCCTTTTTGCTTTATTTTATTTGCATTTTCCACATTTGGGTAAAATTATATTTACACTGAAATAAAACAATTATTTGCATAGGTAATCAACCATTGATACATATTTAACTAGAATAAAAGTCTTAAAAAAACTTATGTACATTTTTTTGTTATTTAAGGATAAGTTATATCTTGTTAAAAATGGGTCTATGAGAAAAAGGGCTCCATAAAATAAAAATGAATTTTTGGTTAATAGTTAAATATAAATATTCTACCGATCAATAGTAAATATTGCACACCATTGACTAATTTACTTACCTATACTTTTTTAAATGAAGGAAAATGAATTTAATTATATTACAATTAATTTTATGAATTTAAAAAATGTAGTATCATGTAATTTAACTTTTGTGTCCGAGTTTGATTATACATAGTTTCTATGCCGATTATAAAGTAAAATATTTTTTTGTGCGAATCAAAGTTCCAGATTCATATTTTAACATGAAGAAGAAGATTGTCTAAAAACTATTCAAAAATTAAATAATAGAAGAATTAAGATATGTTTTAATATTTAAATAACAATATATTTTGAAATCATTTATTAGTGCTTATTTCTGTATTAAATTAAATTCCTATGCTTTTTTTTTTTTTACTATTGGATCTTCTAATTTCTTTTACCCTCTACTTTTTTTCTTCATTACTATGAACTTCAAAACTTCAAGAATTCAAAACAACTATAAATTAATGATTAACTAAGACATACGCTATTATTAATGGAAGCCCTCATATCGACATTATCTGCCTCTTATGATTTAGTGTGGATAAAAATGTATAACTACTTTAGGGAGAAGCTAATAGCAACATAAAATACTAATATGATTTTTGTATTTATCGACACAAAAGCAATCATAATTAGATGATTAGAACGTGGACATCGACAAAAATTTTAAATTCTGCAGCACAGTATTATACCATTTAATCATTTTTCTAATCTAAAATTATAAAACACATATGTCAGTGTTTCGATGAGCGAAACTGGTGAATTTAGTTAGTAGTTTGAATGTATTTGATTTCAATCTTTTCTTAAAACGTCTGCCATTGATAATATGAAAAAAAAACTATTATTTAATTAGTTTAAATTACAGGATACATTTTTATAATAAAGTAGCAAAACAAGTCTTAAAAGAAAGATCAAAATCGTTCTAATGATTTTGTACATGTTAGAAATAACAATAAATTAAGTCGGTTTTAAATATTCACGCATGACAGATATGAAGGAAGACACAATTAAATACTTGGAGGGCTATGAATTCTTGACAGTTAATTTCTTTGCTTTTTTAAAATTTTTATAGATTCTTTTAAAGGTATTAATATAAATAGTTTTATCTAAATAGATTCTGATAATATCTGAAGCTTCCGACCACTCCACTCCGTTCACATTGGGTATTTTAAGCGTAAAAGCCGAGTACCTTGCTGCCGATGCTATAAATATAGCTCGGATCTCTTCACTTTGAATGGGCTTGTTGTCTGTCAGTCGTCCGGCCACATAGGCTTTTGAATTGAGAACGGCAAATTCTAACGCTTTGGTCTTAGCAGAGGCGCTCCTCTTTCGTTCCCCAAGACCAAAGAGGATAATGGCAGCCTGCAGGTTTTCGTGATCCTCCAAGCCTTTCATATTCAGAGTTAGAAATTGCCGGATTATTTTAACTTTATGACATTTTACAAACGCATGAAGAATGCCGTTGTAAAGCTTCCCACAATCCTTGCAAGGGGTGTTAAACCTCAGAAGTCCCGCTGATATTTGTAATTGGCTGGTAAAAACCTTTCCATTTGCGATTCTACATGTAGATGTCATAATTCTTTGTACCCATGTTTCTGGCAACTTTAACTCTTCAATAATTGATTTGACCCTTTTTAAAGGATTCAACTTCGGTAATGGATCAAAGTTGATTTTCAAGTGCCATGGCACTGGTGTTGCGTGGTAGCTTATACACCTTCTTAATAGAAAGAGGAATTTTCCAGTACTAAAAATTGATGTTGGTTGGATGTCAAACAAAGTAAGTATGTTTCCTTCTAGGGCCTCCTTTTCCATCGTGAGTGGGTCTTTGAGATTTCTAAAAAATAGTGTTTTTCCTTTATTTTGACGTAATATATAAATGGTTGTGGCCGAGTCGAAAGTCGGATGTCCCGTCCAGAGAATTCTGTGACATGCGGCTAATGTTGGAGAATATTGACCAATGAAATCATTAGACAGCTCTGTGCCAAACATTAGCCATTTATAGACTTTATTTGAAGCAACCAAGTTCCTCCATTCTTTTTCCGAAGAATTTGTGATACTTATTACTACTTTTTTGTAAATTTTTGGAATTATATGATGCAGGGACTTGAGTCCCCCACCAAGTAGTTTTTTTGGCCTTTCTAAGGCAGGAATATAGCTATGATGGAATAGTGTTTTCCATATTTTTTCTTCTTCCTTAAGAGCTTCTTCAGCAATTATGGGAAGAGAGGCTATGTATAGAATAGCAGGTATAGCTCGTCCATTGTATAGATCAATACGCTTCTGCAAGTTGAAGTTGCGCCATAGCCTAGCATTTTTATATAAATAATATGAATGAGGGTCCATTTCTCTCCCATTTAATTCCCAAAATTTCTACCATCTTCTCTACTTTGCATTCTGAAACATAGAGATTTTTTGACGGGTGCCACAGGCCTATTGGGAGAATGCAGGTTTTCTTTTTATAAATTGCTAGTCCCGACTTCTTTTCGAATTTTTTAAATTGAGCTAAAATAATCTCAATCCTCCTGCATAGTTGTCTCTCAGAATTTGCCTCAATCATAAGAGTGACATCATCTGCGTACATATCTATAATGTGTTTCTGGTTTCCGAAGCTCACTCCAAAACCTTCATACTTTTTCTTAATAATACAGCTCAACTCATTTATCACAGCTACAAAGAGAAGAGGGGCAGAAGGACATCCCTGTCTGCAACTCTTATTAAGCATGATAGGTGAGCTTTCTATATTTCCTATATTTAAAATTGATGTGCCGTTTAAAAGTAAAGCCCTTATGGGATTAAAAAATTTAAGAGGTAAAACCGTCTTGACTGCTTTTAAAATGTGTTCGTGAAGAACTGTATCAAAAGCTTTGGAGAAGTCCACAGCAATGATAGCTCCAAATGTTCCTTTCCGTTCTACAGATTATATTGCTGACTGTATATTAAAAGAAACATCTGTAATTCTTCTTCCTTTCAGGAAACCCTTCTGTTCTGCACCGATCTTCTTGTTCAAAAATTTCTCCATCTCCTTAGCAATTACTCCGGAGAGGATTCTGTAACTTTCGTTTTAAACAGTTATTGGACGCCAATTATTAAAATTTGTACTATCTCCTTTTTTGGGAACTAAAACCATTCGTCCTCTTGTCACAGTATCGGGAAGATATCCTTTCTTTTCCATAGACTTTCCTAGAAGATTTAAGAATGGAACTACTTGTTCTCTGAACTAGGTAAAAATTTTTCCACCAATTCGGTCTGGTCCAGCAGCTTTATTATCTCTAAAATGAGTCTTGATACAGTCAGAAATGACTTCCTCTGAGAAAATTGGTTCTTGCAACTTTATTTTTCTGGGAAATTTCCCCCTTTCTCCACTCACAATATCTCGGAACTTTTTCTGAAAAAAATCTAATATGAGTTTATCTTTATCTAAAATTAGTCCACCATCCGTGACAATCTTTTTAATTGGAGAGAAAGAATGTTCCTTTTTGGGTAGGTTTTTAATTCGTTTATTATGATTATTTTCTGTTTCCATCTTCTCCCTTCTCTCAGCGTCGACGATTTCAGTAATTCTAAAAGAGTTTATTAACTCTGACGTAAAAGTACGAGTAAACAAACTGCTATTATCTAAGACATCATTTATCCTTTTGTCTGCTAGTCTTTTTTCTTTTTTCTTTTTCCCGATAAACCAATTAGTTGTTGCTTTAATAATTCTGGTAAGAGCGGTAGCAGCATGATTGGAAGAGAAGGATTTTCGAAATCCATTACTTAGATTTTTCTTCATAGTTTCTCGAAACTTTTCGTCCTCAAATATCCAATTTGGAATTTTGGCTGGACTGCGCCCGCCACTGCCGTGAGTTTCTAACATCAAGATATTGTGGTCTGAGGAAGGTTCGGGTATATAACGAGCTTTCTTAAATAGATTGACGACAGATGATGAGACTAACGCAGCATCGATCCTTGACTTCTGTTTACCTCTTCTCCAGGAGAACGACTCGTCACAAGACATTGTCTTACTTATATCTTCAAGGTTAAAGTAATTGATCAAGTTTTTAAGATATGGCTTATTAACATGAGAGTTTACCTCTCTGTCCAAGTCCACGTTTAGATCTCCTATAATTAGTAGAGGAGACAAATTATTCTTATGACTCTGAATAATCGAGTCAAAGAATAAAGGATTCCGCTTGTTTAGACCATAAGCGTTAATTATGTAAAGCGTTACATTATTCACCGAAAATTGGACTTTGTGCCAATCGCTACCTGATGAAAATTCATTTATGGAGGCCACCTCGCTTATTTTCCGAGTTACAAATGTCATAACTCCCCTGTCAAAACCAGATCCTGTGAAAAAAGTGTGGAATTCCTTGGGAATACATAAAGTACATGTTTTTGAACAAGTTGATGCAGCTTTATCTTTAACATCTTGCAGACAAATTATGTCAGGGTTCATCAAAAGCAGATGATTCATCAATCCATGTCTTGATCTTCTATCCTTTCCTCCCCTTGTATTTAAAGATATAATTTTCATACCCCCAAGGTCGCTTTTCCTCTCTTCTGTCGTCTTTTTCAGAAAGAAATCAGTTATCATCAACTGCTCACGGCTGTCTACGTAGACTTTAGATTCTTTGGAGTTAAACATGTTGATCGTTGTTAATTCTTTTTAATTTGCTTCGCTGGGGTTCTTTTATTGGAGATTCACAAGCATCAGGTTTTGATCTTTTTCCTGCAGATTGCGATCGAGTACGACTTTTAAGAATAAGTTGGGTACTTAAATGTTGACCTTTTTGCTTTTTTGTAAGCTTGGAATTATTTTCGTCGTCAACATTTATATTTTTTGGTATTTCCTTGCTATTAAGGCAAGAAATCCCCTTTGCGTTGCCCATTGTCTCAGCCTCGGTGTCCTCTTCTTCTAGCACCTCCCCCGGATTAAAAGGACAGCTTTCATCTTCCCTTTCGTCGCTACCTCCCAACGGTCCATTATTTTCCTTCATATCGATATCATCTCTCACTTCATGTTCTCCTTCGGAGCGTTCTTTACAGTTAGCTCCAGTAGTAGGATCGTTACCTGCTTGTGATGGGCTACTACTTTCTAAAGCAACATCCACCCCGGAAGTTGGAAACACACCCAATGATACAACTCCAGGGAGTTCATTGGATTTATCAATTGTTTTGTCCTGTTCTATAGCTACATCAGAAGAGACTGTAAATAATATCTGATCTTCCTTCCGCAATTTCAAAGTCTTTTGCATTTCTATATATTTTTGTAGAGCTCTTTCATATTCGAATATCTTCACTCTATTTCGATCACATGAATGCTTCATATGGCCGAAGCTAAAGCATCTCTGGCACTGTAATTTCACTCCATTAAATTTGATTTTAATCAGAACACCATGAATAGCTATTATTTGTGGAATGGTAGACGGGTCAGCAACCATTTCAACGACATAATCTGAATCTCTCCATATATCTTTATAAGACTTGTATCGTTCTTCCGCTCTTATATCCACAGGATTTTTCTTTGGAAAGTGGTTTAATACATTTCCAAATTGTCCTAGCCAGTCAACAACTTTCGTTTCTTCTATTCTTTTAAAGGTGTTAATCAGAGTAACATCTATTTTCTTTTTCCTATCTATATCTACCTTGTCGATACCTTTTAGCTTAAACGAGATTTCATGAGTGCTGTTGTCACTATTAACAACACTCCGTCTAATAATTCGTTTAAGATCATTCAATCTTCCTCTCACATCAATTGGATGTTTTGTATAGAAGCAAGCTTGATTTTGTCCGTATCTCGGATTGGCTCCGGCGATTTCATGTTCAAGAAATCCAAAATTAACGGCTACCTCATATACATCAATGTGTTTTAAGTTCTCTGAATTAAGTGGGTTTCCTTCTTTATCTTCCAGAAGTAAGACAAAAGTTTCCCACAAGAAATTTCTTTGAAGATCATTCAAGTTCAAATTATTATGAGTTTTTCCTCCTTTAAGAACGTTGGTATAAAGTGATGCATTCTTATTGGAAGAGTGTTCAACGGGAGATCTATTTTTATTTAAGCCGCCTTGATCAGGGGGTTTATCAGGAGGGATACTGTTCATGCCTTCCTCGAGTTCTTGATCCCCACTAATGAATCAAGAAAAGAAGTTCAGCAAAGAGAATACCCCTTTCAAAAAAAAAAAAAAATCAGGAATGTCTTTCAACAAAAACGCACGCCCACCCCACGGGGTAAAGAAGAGAAAAAAAAAAAAAAAAAAAAAAGAAGGAAAAAATCCCTTCTTGGGCCCTCACTAGTCAAAAAAGCTCAACTTTTTGATGAAGTAAAGGATTGTTCACCAAAATTGCAGACCTCACCTAAAGCCACAGGTCCAAGAAACACGCCAATATAATTTTCGTCCTCCAAAGGTGCTTACTCCTGGAGATATCGATTTTATACAGCGGAATCACTTGCAGCACATGTGCACGCAACACTATACATAAATTTTCTTATTGAATTAATTTATCATTAACGTCAACGTTCTTTGTTTAAAATTACGGAAATGTTAGAACAAGTATTTTCACGCAACCTTAGAAACAACATCATCCTTTTATTAAGTGTGTGCTAATATTTAAACATATTATTCTCTTCGTAAATTCAGACATTTAACATGGCATAATTTTTTCAGATGAATTTATTTAGGATGTATGTACATTAAAGATTTAATCCATATCTAATGAATTGAATATTAAATTTTAAACTTTTTGAAGGTCTAACCCCCCATATTATTATTTTTTTTTTGAAAATTTCCTCATCTTTTTTCATTATCCTTCCAAATACATCAAAATATAATGATTGTTATTTATGAACTTTTTTTTTACTTGAGTAAGCAATCTTTAACACATATTTATCCTAAATGTCTCTAAAGTTTATTTTTAGTGACAAAAAGAAAGGAGAAAGAAAGGAAAAAATATAAATGTACCTACGCATACTTTTCTTTTTAATTATTTCATTTGATCTAATAAATTCAGAATTTATTACAACCAAATGTTATTCAGTGTCATTATACCGATTTTGATACTTCATTTAAGACTTGTTTGTTACTTTATAATCAAAAATTTATAAAAAGTTCTACCCTGTAATTAGAACTTATTACAAAATATTTACCTCATATTACGTATTTTATATTAGATCCTCTGATTATTTTACTCTACTTAAGTAATTTGCTATACATATATGTAGGTTTGTCTAGTATAATATATTTGTCAACTTGTTTGGAATGATTGCTTAGTAGCTTTTGGGGAAAAAAATTATGAAACCTAACATTTATAATGTTATGGTTACTAAAATATTTAGATTTTTTTGCAAATTGGGAAGCCTGGGATGTTGTTCAACAGTTTACAAAAGAAATTAATAACAAAAACATTAATAGGAGAGTAGGATACTCATTCATTTACTTTCTTAAATGGAACTCCACTGCACAATTATTCAATGTCTTGTATTCTAGCAATTACAAGTAAACCAGGTCTTCAAATGTCGAAGTTTTTTTTTTTTTTTTTTGTAGACTGGAAGATCTCTGAACAAATACATTTGAAAGCAATAAATCAACTGAGCTATCCATAATGTCCTGTAATAATGCACACATATTTGTTCCAACTGAATTGTTACTTACAAATTGAAGAGCCACATCAATGAAAAACTAATAACCATCTTGAAGATAGTATCAATTAGAAGCTTCAAGAAGTATACATACAAGTTCTATTTAACAAAACCTGTCTTTTGTACCACTTTAAAGTAATCATGTTTTCATAATTAATTTATATATTTAGAAATTTTTTTGAAAAGAACTGCAAACAATGTCTTTGATTTCAATCTTTTCTTAAAACGTCTGCCATTGATAATATGAAAAAAAAACTATTATTTAATTAGTTTAAATTACAGGATACATTTTTATAATAGAGTAGCAAAACAAGTCTTAAAAGAAAGATCAAAATCGATCTAATGATTTTGTACATGCAACGTTTTCTTGTCACTAATATATCAAATAATATATATTATATTTCTAACTATTTGTATGATAATTTCAAACAGTACATTAGTTGACAATACCAAATTTAAAAAATTAGGGGCTAAGACTTTACATAACCTTAAAACGACGAAGGTCGGCACTCAAATGTACATACATATATAGAAAAAAGGTTCTTATAGCTTATGTACATGTGACTCTTAAGGATATTATTACTCGTCATTAACCCATTAATGTATACATAGTGTACAAAAAATTAGACAATAAAACTTTGATTCCCACGAATTACTCATTGGATAAACAAAAAAGTTTGATTTTATAAAAAAGTAATTTAGATTATCAGGATTATACTTTATTTCAAATATAAATGTATACGGTCTATATATTACATGTAATGACATTTTCATAACTTCATTTTTCGGAAGCGAACGTTGTGAGTATTTTTCTTTTTATATTTAAATTTTAGATAAATTGTCAATTTAAAAAGAAAAATACTTTATCATCATATATTTCTTATATGTTTTTGTTTTATAACTTGTTTATTGTCTATCTGTTATACACAAGTAAATATTTACATCTAGATTTTGGTGTCCATTTTTTTTGGACGATACGCATTCGCCACAGTAATTATATTTCTTTGTATTTAGCCTTAAAACAACGATTATTTTGGAAATTATCAATGAAATGGGTTTAAATAAGTAGGTATACGAGGTTATAGTGATGGATCATACTTTTTCAGATCAGAGATGTCCAACCTGAGGCTTGTGAGATGTATATATTATAGTTACTACTTAATATTTTATTGACTACTTTATATGAATGATGTATTGTTTTTAGATATATTAAAAGATGTATTCTCCATTGATTGTTTTTACTCATAACGCTCTTTCTTTGTTAGTTTAATAACAATTCTGCCTATTTACACACTCTGAGTCATTTCTATTTAACTATGAGTAAATACCAAGATTTTTTTGCATCGTGTTCTCGATAACTAAGCTTGAATGTCAATATTTAACCCTTTTTTCTATGCTCTTAAGTAAAATATTATCAAAGGCAAATTGATTTTAGTTTGTTAAATATCTGAATATGAATAAAAGTATTGCAAAATTTAATTCATAATTCTGAAAACTCAACATCCATAACAATATTTATTTATTATTGTAATTTTAAATTCTGAATGTCTTCAATTTTTTTCTCATTGGTGTAGTTGATTATTGTCATTTGAAAGACTCAAATTTTGTCAGTAATATCTCATATGTAAAGAATTTAATAAAAATAATTTGTGATTGATTATGAAACCTATCTAATTAGAAGATGTACAAGTTCTTGTACAGAGTAAATCTTAATATAAACTTATGTGATGAGATTGAATATGAAAATATATTTGAAACATGAATTTCCTATTATTTAATTCAAAAAACAAAATTTAATGTATGTACGGTTCTTGAACGACTAGCCAAAAAGTATAAAATTATATACATAATTACATTTTTGTTCTGTTTTGATTATTATTTTATAATATAACGATTGAAGTTATGTCCACGAAGCACCTGATATCTTATTTCTCAGATATATGTATACCTACATGTAGATATGTAATGTAAAGTAGCCATTGTCTTCTATTTTTTGGACATGTATTCTTTTTATATATTTTTAGGAGCGTCTGGGTGCATTTATATAAATACAATTCATAAAATGTCTGGTGTTACGTGAAATGTTACGTTACGTGGGACCAGTAAAAAAAAAATATTACAAAGGAAAAGAAGAATAGGAAAAAGTTATTGAATTTAAATCGATTTAAAAAAACAAATATTGTTCGTTGTTTTTTTTGGAAATCAAAATACATTTGGTCAATCTAATGTAATGACCATTCTCTATAATAGGTTTGTTGCAACTAGAGTGTTGGGCCTTCTTTATTTTTAAATGAAAAATATTAACTTGATAATAATCTGTGTTACGACAGAAGTAAATACGCTTCATTCACATAAGATTGTTAAACAAAATAGAATGCAGTCGTGAAAAAGGCTTACAAAAGTCACAATACATGAACTGTCAATATTATGTAACAACAGACACAATAACTCTGGATGATCAGACCATTTCAAGTTCTTGTATGAACTATATCAGGCATATTGTCACTGCAAAACAAATTCACATTGACCTCAAATCGAGTGGAAGAAGTTTTTCGGCCCCTACATTAGACAAGATGGACACTATTTTAGTTTTTTTTTTCTCATGCTATACAGTCATTTCATTCACGACACAGTATGTGATTTAATCTCCAATGCTTGGTTTCAAACACAACTTAACAACAAAAAAGATTATGAGGATTTCTTTAATTACGACAAAGTTACTTTAACTGAGTTGTTGAATTCACTTCACACGATAAAGTATCATGAAATTATTAGGAACTTAAAAAGATAGTGGAAAGCTCAGAGAAAAAAAAATCCTTAGTTATTATTACTATTAATTCCCATAACCTACATCTTTTTGTATCTATTTATTTAAAAAAACTCAAAGTTTAAATATATTAATTTGAAGTTACATGAATTTTTATTTTTTATTTTTTTACTCAAATTGGATAAGTCAAGTTTTTTTAAAAAGGGCAGAAATTCAATTAATACTCCTAAATTAGGAACTAATGTGAGTTTACAAAGAAAAGTAGTCACCCCGAATTAAAGTGGAAATGAAACTGTGAATTTGTCATATTATTTATAACGTAGAAGGCATACCTTTTTCTTAATTTTAAGGGTATTTTAGATGTAGAAATACCTTGCCTTATTCAGTTTTTCTATAAAACAATAATTATCTAGTTCAAGTTAGAGTTTTACCTTGGTTTTTAATTTTAATACTAAGGAAACATTCGGAATATTTTTTTTTTTTTAGTTTTTTTTTAATTTTAGGGGAAGTTTTTTTAAAAAATTTCCAAAAACTCAATTAATATTCTTAAGTTTTACAAATATAAAAAATTAGTCATCCCCTAACATACATATTTAATTTTCATTCTTACTTTGTCCTACATATGACATATGACATATTGCTATATCAAATAATCATACATCTGATATAAATGAATCATCCACATTTCAAGTATAAATACTAGTCCCTTACTCTAGACTTTACCAATAATTCAAAACATGTTGTACAACTATTTTGTTTTATTGCTTTTTACAGCATTTGAAGGAGCATACTCTGGTATACGTTTTTGTGTTATACTAAATATTCCACAAATGATAATAATTGATCCTATGTTTAATTCACTAATATGTAGAGCTGAAACATCCTGAATGTCGAATTATTCATGATAAGTATAGCTACAACGGAATTGGATCCAGAAATTTATTATCAGGAAGAGTATGGCCGAATAATACAGTGCCCTATTTATTAGGCCCAGGATTCAATGACAAGGACTTGGATATAATTAAATCTGCTATGGAGCAAATAGAAAATAAAACTTGTGTACGCTGGATTCCAAGAACTAACGAAAAAAATTATGCTTACGTACAGAATACATATAGAGGATGCTATGCTAACCTTGGTTATAGTCAATATAGGGGCAAACATACAATAAATTTGCAAAAATATGATGGATTTAGCACCTGCATGGTGAGATTAAAAACTCATATAAAAATATCTTTAGTAGTAGTTCTAAGTAAAAGTTTATTTTAAGGTTGTTGGCACTGCAGTGCATGAAATGCTTCATATTCTAGGGTATGCTCATGAGCAAACACGACCTGACCGAGATAATTATGTCAAAATACATTGGGATAGGATTGAGAGAGATTCAATACAAAATTATTTTAAATTCATTTATGATAATGCCACTGTCATACCTCCCAGATGCCTCCCATGGTCAAATGCAACAACATTTGATGACTGCTATTCAGGTGATACTACGGATACTTTTGGATATGATTATGACTATGGATCTGTGATGCATTATGGACTGTATTAGTGAGTAAATAAGTTTTTCATTATTTTTCATTCACTTTTATTTAATTTCGAAATAGTTTTCAAAAGACTCATGAAAATACAATGGATACTCTTCAACCTGTGGCTCCGGGAATTGAAATTGGCCAAAGAGTAGAAATGACAGAACTGGATGCATTGAAAATTAGAGCTAAGTATAAATGTGATCCACGCCCAATTATTCCAACAATTGCGCCTACAACGGTCACCACAAACAAACCAGAGATTGGTCCGTCAAAAAATATATTCTATTTAATATATAACTCGTCTATAGACATATATTTTTTTATTTCATGTTTCAGTTTGTAAAGATAAACTGTCATCTTGTCAAAGTATAAGTGGATGGTGTTTCTTAGATTCTGCTAAAAGAAATTGCCCAAAGACATGTAAACAGTGTTCTGATAAAACTATTTCAACAACGATGACTACTCCACCTATTACGACAACTTCTGGTAACAATTATCTAAATCAGCTAATATACTCAAATTTGTTAATCTTTTTCTATACCAGATTGTGTTGATAAATATGTTAGTTGCGAAAAATTTTCATCTCATTGTTCCGATGATATTATATGGGATAATTGTCCAAAAACATGCCAATTATGTTCTGGACAAAAAATTACCACAACACCATTCAAAATAACGACTAAAAACCCTGACAAAAGTAATTTTTTTTACTATGTATTTCTGTACTAAAATTATCAAATGCTTTCTTGCATTCTAGACTGTCAAGATGAAATTGACGATTGTAAAGGTAATGAAATGTTTTGTTTTCTTGCATCCATGAAGGAAAATTGCAAAGCAACCTGTGGACTTTGTCATTAATGATTCCAGATTAGATTATTTTGTTTCTTTTCAACAATTTATTATTTATTATTTATTATTTCAACAATAATTGATTTTAAGATTTTAAGGATTGGGATTAAAAAATTATGCAATCATGGTTTTGCATTAGTATATTTACCATTAAATAAGAATATTTAACTTAAAAAAATTAAATATCTATTAATTATATATAATTTATCGATGAAAAACCCTTTTTGCTTTATTTTATTTGCATTTTCCACATTTGGGTAAAATTATATTTACACTGAAATAAAACAATTATTTGCATAGGTAATCAACCATTGATACATATTTAACTAGAATAAAAGTCTTAAAAAAACTTATGTACATTTTTTTGTTATTTAAGGATAAGTTATATCTTGTTAAAAATGGGTCTATGAGAAAAAGGGCTCCATAAAATAAAAATGAATTTTTGGTTAATAGTTAAATATAAATATTCTACCGATCAATAGTAAATATTGCACACCATTGACTAATTTACTTACCTATACTTTTTTAAATGAAGGAAAATGAATTTAATTATATTACAATTAATTTTATGAATTTAAAAAATGTAGTATCATGTAATTTAACTTTTGTGTCCGAGTTTGATTATACATAGTTTCTATGCCGATTATAAAGTAAAATATTTTTTTGTGCGAATCAAAGTTCCAGATTCATATTTTAACATGAAGAAGAAGATTGTCTAAAAACTATTCAAAAATTAAATAATAGAAGAATTAAGATATGTTTTAATATTTAAATAACAATATATTTTGAAATCATTTATTAGTGCTTATTTCTGTATTAAATTAAATTCCTATGCTTTTTTTTTTTTTACTATTGGATCTTCTAATTTCTTTTACCCTCTACTTTTTTTCTTCATTACTATGAACTTCAAAACTTCAAGAATTCAAAACAACTATAAATTAATGATTAACTAAGACATACGCTATTATTAATGGAAGCCCTCATATCGACATTATCTGCCTCTTATGATTTAGTGTGGATAAAAATGTATAACTACTTTAGGGAGAAGCTAATAGCAACATAAAATACTAATATGATTTTTGTATTTATCGACACAAAAGCAATCATAATTAGATGATTAGAACGTGGACATCGACAAAAATTTTAAATTCTGCAGCACAGTATTATACCATTTAATCATTTTTCTAATCTAAAATTATAAAACACATATGTCAGTGTTTCGATGAGCGAAACTGGTGAATTTAGTTAGTAGTTTGATATAATTAACTTTTATACAGGAAAACATGTCTAATGGCTATTGGGAATCCAATATCATAAATTATGATTATAAAGATCATTATAATATCAAAAAATGTAAAATCCACAACGAAATGATTTTAAGCTTTCATCAATCTAAATTGTATATATTTCCTAATAAGGTAAGGATCGATGCATAATTTTTGACATCAAATATTTCTATTTTCATATCAGTTTACAATCAAAAATTTTGATAAGTTTACGCAATGATGAAGATCTAATGAAAACCTTACTGAATTAATTTATCATTTGTTTAAAATTACGGAAATGTTAGAACAAGTATTTTCACGCAACCTTAGAAACAACATCATCCTTTTATTAAGTGTGTGCTAATATTTAAACATATTATTCTCTTCGTAAATTCAGACATTTAACATGGCATAATTTTTTCAGATGAATTTATTTAGGATGTATGTACATTAAAGATTTAATCCATATCTAATGAATTGAATATTAAATTTTAAACTTTTTGAAGGTCTAACCCCCCATATTATTATTTTTTTTTTGAAAATTTCCTCATCTTTTTTCATTATCCTTCCAAATACATCAAAATATAATGATTGTTATTTATGAACTTTTTTTTTACTTGAGTAAGCAATCTTTAACACATATTTATCCTAAATGTCTCTAAAGTTTATTTTTAGTGACAAAAAGAAAGGAGAAAGAAAGGAAAAAATATAAATGTACCTACGCATACTTTTCTTTTTAATTATTTCATTTGATCTAATAAATTCAGAATTTATTACAACCAAATGTTATTCAGTGTCATTATACCGATTTTGATACTTCATTTAAGACTTGTCTGTTACTTTATAATCAAAAATTTATAAAAAGTTCTACCCTGTAATTAGAACTTATTACAAAATATTTACCTCATATTACGTATTTTATATTAGATCCTCTGATTATTTTACTCTACTTAAGTAATTTGCTATACATATATGTAGGTTTGTCTAGTATAATATATTTGTCAACTTGTTTGGAATGATTGCTTAGTAGCTTTTGGGGAAAAAAATTATGAAACCTAACATTTATAATGTTATGGTTACTAAAATATTTAGATTTTTTTGCAAATGGGAAGCCTGGGATGTTGTTCAACAGTTTACAAAAGAAATTAATAACAAAAACATTAATAGGAGAGTAGGATACTCATTCATTTACTTTCTTAAATGGAACTCCACAGCACAATTATTCAATGTCTTGTATTCTAGCAATTACAAGTAAACCAGGTCTTCAAATGTCAAAGTATTTTTTTTTTTTTTTTTTTTTTTTTGTAGACTGGAAGATCTCTGAACAAATACATTTGAAAGCAATAAATCAACTGAGCTATCCATAATGTCCTGTAATAATGCACACATATTTGTTCCAACTGAATTGTTACTTACAAATTGAAGAGCCACATCAATGAAAAACTAATAACCATCTTGAAGATAGTATCAATTAGAAGCTTCAAGAAGTATACATACAAGTTCTATTTAACAAAACCTGTCTTTTGTACCACTTTAAAGTAATCATGTTTTCATAATTAATTTATATATTTAGAAATTTTTTTGAAAAGAACTGCAAACAATGTCTTTGATTTCAATCTTTTCTTAAAACGTCTGCCATTGATAATATGAAAAAAAAACTATTATTTAATTAGTTTAAATTACAGGATACATTTTTATAATAGAGTAGCAAAACAAGTCTTAAAAGAAAGATCAAAATCGATCTAATGATTTTGTACATGCAACGTTTTCTTGTCACTAATATATCAAATAATATATATTATATTTCTAACTATTTGTATGATAATTTCAAACAGTACATTAGTTGACAATACCAAATTTAAAAAATTAGGGGCTAAGACTTTACATAACCTTAAAACGACGAAGGTCGGCACTCAAATGTACATACATATATAGAAAAAAGGTTCTTATAGCTTATGTACATGTGACTCTTAAGGATATTATTACTCGTCATTAACCCATTAATGTATACATAGTGTACAAAAAATTAGACAATAAAACTTTGATTCCCATGAATTACTTATTGGATATACAAAAAAGTTTGATTTTATAAAAAAGTAATTTAGATTATCAGGATTATACTTTATTTCAAATATAAATGTATACGGTCTATATATTACATGTAATGACATTTTCATAATTTCATTTTTTGGAAGCGAACGTTGTGAGTATTTTTCTTTTTATATTTAAATTTTAGAAAAATTGTCAATTTAAAAAGAAAAATACTTTATCATCATATATTTCTTATATGTTTTTGTTTTATAACTTATTGTCTATCTGTTATACACAAATTAAATATTTACATCTAGATTTTGGTGTCCATTTTTTTGGACGATATGCATTCGCCACAGTAATTATATTTCTTTGTATTTAGCCTTAAAACAACGACGATTTTGGAAATTATCAATGAAATGGGTTTAAATAAGTAGGTATACGAGGTTATAGTGATGGATCATACTTTTTCAGATCAGAGATGTCCAACCTGAGGCTTGTGAGATGTATATATTATAGTTACTACTTAATATTTTATTGACTACTTTATATGAATGATGTATTGTTTTTAGATATATTAAAAGATGTACTCTCCATTGATTGTTTTTACTCATAACGCTCTTTCTTTGTTAGTTTAATAACAATTCTGCCTATTTACACACTTTGAGTCATTCTATTTAATATGAGTAAATACCAAGATTTTTTTGCATCGTGTTCTCGATAACTTAGCTTGAATGTCAATATTTAACCCTTTTTTCTATGCTCTTAAGTAAAATATTATCAAAGGCAAATTGATTTTAGTTAGTTAAATATCTGAATATGAATAAAAGTATTGCAAAATTTAATTCATAATTCTGAAAACTCAACATCCATAACAATATTTATTTATTATTGTAATTTTAAATTCTGAATGTCTTCAATTTTTTTCTCATTGGTGTAGTTGATTATTATCATTTGAAAGACTCAAATTTTGTCAGTAATATCTCATATGTAAAGAATTTAATAAAAATAATTTGTGCTTGATTATGAAACCTATCTAATTAGAAGATGTACAAGTTCTTGTACAGAGTAAATCTTAATATAAACTTATGTGATGAGATTGAATATGAAAATATATTTGAAACATGAATTTCCTATTATTTAATTCAAAAAACAAAATTTAATGTATGTACGGTTCTTGAACGACTAGCCAAAAAGTATATAATAATATACATAATTACATTTTTGTTCTGTTTTGATTATTATTTTATAATATAACGATTGAAGTTATGTCCACGAAGCACCTGATATCTTATTTCTCAGATATATGTATACCTACATGTAGATATGTAATGTAAAGTAGCCATTGTCTTCTATTTTTTGGACATGTATTCTTTTTATATATTTTTAGGAGCGTCTGGGTGCATTTATATAAATACAATTCATAAAATGTCTGGTGTTACGTGAAATGTTACGTTACGTGGGACCAGTAAAAAAAAAAATATTACAAAGGAAAAGAAGAATTGGAAATAGTTATTGAATTTAAATCGATTTAACAAAACAAATATTGTTCGTTGTTTTTTTTGGAAATCAAAATACATTTGGTCAATCTAATGTAATGACCATTCTCTATAATAGGTTTGTTGCAACTAGAGTGTTGGGCCTTCTTTATTTTTAAATGAAAAATATTTACTTGATAATAATCTGTGTTACGACAGAAGTAAATACGCTTCATTCACATAAGATTGTTAAACAAAATAGAATGCAGTCGTGAAAAAGGCTTACAAAAGTCACAATACATGAACTGTCAATATTATGTAACAACAAACACAATAACTCTGGATGATCAGACCATTTCAAGTTCTTGTATGAACTATATCAAGCATATTGTCACTGCAAAACAAATTCACATTGACCTCGAATCGAGTGGAAGAAGTTTTTCGGCCCCTACATTAGACAAGATGGACACTATTTTAGTTTTTTTTTCTCATGCTATACAGTCATTCCATTCACGACACAGTATGTGATTTAATCTCCAATGCTTGGTTTCACACACAACTTAACAACTAAAAAGATTATGAGGATTTCTTTAATTACGACAAAGTTACTTTAACTGAGTTGTTGAATTCACTTCACAAAAAATCCTTAGTTATTATTACTATTAATTCCCATAACCTACATCTTTTTGTATCTATTTGTTTAAAAAAACTCAAAGTTTAAATATATTAATTTGAAGTTACATGAATTTTTATTTTTTATTTTTTTACTCAAATTGGATAAGTCAAGTTTTTTTTAAAAAGGGCAGAAATTCAATTAATACTCTTAAATTAGGAACTAATGTGAGTTTACAAAGAAAAGTAGTCACCCCGAATTAAATTGGAAATGAAACTGTAAATTTGTCATATTATTTATAACGTAGAAGGCATACTGTTTTCTTAATTTTAAGGGTATTTTAGATTTAGAAATACCTTGTCTTATTCAGTTTTTCTATAAAACAATAATTATCTAGTTCAAGTTAGAGTTTTACCTTGGTTTTTAATTTTAGTACTAAGGAAACATTCGGAATATTTTTTTTTTTTTTTTAGTTTTTTTTAATCATAGGGGAAGTTTTTTTATAAAATTTCCAAAAACTCAATTAATATTCTTAAGTTTTACAAATATAAAAAATTAGTCATCCCCTAATATACATATTTAATTTTCATTCTTACTTTGTCCTACATATGACATATTGCAATATCAAATAATCATACATCTGATATAAATGAATCATCCACATTTCAAGTATAAATACTAGTCCCTTACTCTAGACTTTACCAATAATTCAAAACATGTTGTACAACTATTTTGTTTTATTGCTTTTTACAGCATTTGAAGGAGCATACTCTGGTATACGTTTTTGTGTTATACTAAATATTCCACAAATGATAATAATTGATCCTATGTTTAATTCACTAATATGTAGAGCTGAAACATCCTGAATGTCGAATTATTCATGATAAGTATAGCTACAACGGAGTTGGATCCAGAAATTTATTATCAGGAAGAGTATGGCCGAATAATACAGTGCCCTATTTATTAGGCCCAGGATTCAATGACAAGGACTTGGATATAATTAAATCTGCTATGGAGCAAATAGAAAATAAAACTTGTGTACGCTGGATTCCAAGAACTAACGAAAAAAATTATGCTTACGTACAGAATACATATAGAGGATGCTAGCTAACCTTGGTTATAGTCAATATAGAGGCAAACATACAATAAATTTGCAAAAATATGATGGATTTAGCACCTGCATGGTGAGATTAAAAACTCATATAAAAATATCTTAGGTAGTAGTTCTAAGTAAAAGTTTATTTTAAGGTTGTTGGCACTGCAGTAATAAATCCAATTTATATATTGAAAAAAAGAAAGAAAAAACCACGGTAACTCTAAAATAATAATTATAACTATTATTATAATCAAGTCGCTCTTACTCTTCTAATCGGATATCCATCCTAATTTGGCTCGAATATAATCATTATTTGTTCATATAGGTATAATTTGTTCCACGCTTTCAGATTCTTTTGAAGTTCCTTCAATTTTTATTATTTGAGTTTTTGAAAGAGTCTAATTTGTGAAATTGTAATTATTACTATTCCAAATTTTGTTGTACACCTTAACTCACTCCCTTTTATTAATAAGATGATAATATATTGATATTTAGGTATAAATGTACCTTTGTATATTCGTGCAAGAATAGTCTTTTACGAAAAATAATCTATTAAAGGAATATTTCGTCGAAAAAATACTCAATAAATAAACATATTTACATTTGATAGTGGTTAATAGATCATTACATACCATCGGATTCAACTAAAAACATTATTCTCGAATTGCTCACTTAATGAACCACTTCTTATATCCCTTATAAATCGTTAACAAATCAAATTCTGAATGAACCATACACACATAACAATTTCTTTAAGCAAGGATTTACTTTTTTTTTCTGGCAACTTTGAATTTCAAAAGTCTCAAATATGTATATATTCAAAAATTTAACAATATTGGTGCATTCATTCAAAAGATATGGCCAATTATATGTTAATAAAACGTAATAAAAACCCGCTTACATCGAACCTATCCTCAAATCCTTGCAACTTTTGAAATATCTTAAATTTTACAATAAGATTTAGCAATTCTGCATATCTTGCATAATGAAACATTTCAGCCATATTATATCGAAATCTGAGGTGTTGGGTTTCATGTCTGTCTCCGATTTAATTGAAATCACGCAGCATCCTTATTGGGAAATGAATTAATAATGAGCACTCAATAATTTCAATTATTGACCAGTAACTAAACGTTTTGATACGTTAAAGTAAGAGCGATAAAAATTGGTATCATAAATGCTTAGCAATACTTCACGAATGATAATAATCAAATTGATGGGTTAGAACTCTTGTAGTGTCCTGTATAAGAACATTGTATTTTATTTAAGCTTTTGTTTAGCATAAAGAAATGTTAATTAGATACTCACATACCTCAATGTATGTAACCTTAAAGTTCATTTTTATTTTAAATTGTAAACTATTCCTAAATGAATGGTAAGGATATTCAAAATGCAACAAAATATACATAAATTTGAAAGGATAAACAATGAGGACATTTACACTAAATTAGATACATTTAAAAATAGATTTGAGATGGATTTGTCAATATATTTAGTTCACCATTGGAGATATAATATATAAATATATTTTGCTATTAACTTCCGAAAGTTTATTCTTTATTTATTTATTCTCCTTATAACATACATGATTAGAGTAAGCCAAATAGACTTCAAATTAATTTATTGAAATAAGTTTGGACGAAAGTGGACATTTGTACATGCATTAAGTCTTTTTTTTTTATCATTCAATGAAAGATATTATATTTGACTGTATGTTTTTCCAAAAACATGAATCTATCAAGAATATCTATTTATGGCATGTTTAAAAAAGAAGCAAGATCATTAATGTCAGCACAAACCAAAAACAGGGTTGTTTAATTTCACTTGTTAAAGTATTACAGTAAAACATCGATATAATACGCATTGATGAAGTGCGATAATCAGTTGGGCGTGATGGGGTCTTAGGTTTCAAATTTTTTTTAAATATATATAATCAAATCGGTATAAGGCACAATCAGATACAATGCGATCGAATTTTTTGGATCTCAACTAGCGCCTTATTTCGATGTTTTACTGTACATATATGAAATATTCAAATTTGGTCGTGAATATGCGCAAAAATACATACGTCAATGCATCTATGAGAGTATTCATGCATATGTTGTGATCTTTTTGTTAATGTAGTAGACATTATAGCCATTTTACAAAAGATATTTCAACCATAATTATTTTACAGTAGAACCCCATTCGTTCTGGAAGGAGTGTTGTGAAATTATGCCGTCATGTTCCGAATCAACACCACCTGGCATCATGTGACTTAAGCAAGAAAAGTATTTTATTAACAAAAGCTGCATTAGTAAAGTTGAATTCAGAATTTTATTAAGCACTGAGGCAAAGTTTTCACAACATTTTGCATGGAACTTCAATTATGTTGAGTGCTGAGACGGTCGAGTTGTGAGGTTCTACTGTATTTCAACTTTTGTAAACAGATGTTGCAACAAACGATATTTAACGTTATTTCAAATTATCAATCCATATTAATGAATTTGTTATTTTGATGTACATAGTCACCTTCACTTTCCAAAAATAGGACTCATCAAATGAACAATGTGTTTGTGAAACACTCTAAACATTATTTTGTCGATGATAATAAGTAATATTTATTATTATTATTATACATCCATGATGATTAATTATAATTAATCATTATGAATGTATGTATAATAATCATTGTATATTGATTAAATATAATTAATCATCATATAAGTAAAGCTTTCATCAAATCTTAGGATGGATTATAAAAAATCATATACCTAATTGAAATAATGAAATATGATACATTAAACCCAGGACATGGCATGTAGGTATGTAATTCTTGCATAATATATTTTCACCGAAGAAAGTCATTTGGAAAGAGTTCAGAATGAAACTAGTAAAAAATGGATGAAGATGTTTTAATAAAAATTACTATAGAGTTATAAAAATAAACATTTATAATCAACAAATATATATGTATAAAACTATTGAAACTTTACAATTTATTTAATTAATGATAAGAGTTATATAGTTTTATTTATGAAGAGGAATATTTGAACTCATATTAACTTGAGAGACAATTGGTGACTTTTAGAGACTCCTAGGGATTTTTTTATAGAACACAATGTATTTTGTATGTACATATCTATGACTTTGATTAATAAATGTATACGTGTAAATTCACAGTTATAGAGGAACAGGTTTGTGGCATCACTTTGACACAATATCTATGAATGACATACATACATATATATAACTATACATACATTGATTTATATATATATATATATTGCATTGTTATCCATGCACAAACTATACCAACAATAGTAATAATCAATGCATAGTTTAACGAGTAAATATATATTATTTCATGACTATTCACCATACAGGATTTGATTGTTACCTATTCAATTTGCTAATATTGCTTTTTTAACCCTTCTTAGCAATTTTAGGGTATATGCGTGTAACTAACCCATGTATTGGTTTTTTTTTCAATAAAGCAAATTTAAGATATGCATTAAAAATGTTTGAGTGCATTGTACATGTATGTATTTAGGTACATACTTATGTGTTTGATTTATGACAATAGTATCTACTATCACTATAGCTAATGTATGTACATTACTGGTTTCAGAATATGCAGACGCGGTCAAAGAAGGATGTATGAAGTATTTTGATTAATGCAATTTACAATTTTTAATACTACATATAATCTTGAGGGTTAAGGTTCTTATTTTCACATTTAAGTGCAGAGCCCAGGAATTTATCTGCAGTGGTCCCCCTTAAGCCATCACAGGGAATGTATTGGTTCTAATTGGTTTACATATATAGGCAATACAAGTCAAATGGATGACGTATGAAGGACTTCTTCATCAAAAGTACATATCTCTGATTGATTGCCTTGGAGTTCAAGATTCTACATAAAAATAGACGAAACATTTTGAGTGTTTATTTCAAGAGAATTTTGAATTTTGCTCACAATGTTCATCTGGCTAAATCCACATTCGCACTCAGCTGAGGGAATGTATGGTATATGAATTTTTCAAGATAGTTAAGTATTCAATCGATGGTAAAAAGATATATTATGTATGTATACATACATTAATGGACTTCACAAACGATTTTCTTGTCCAACTCTTACAGAAAGAATAGAGCAGCTTTGGGATGGAACTGATAACATTCCCCCCACATTTGGTAGTATGGGTGATAATTTTGTTTAAATTTCTTAAGGGGGGACGTCATTCTTCCGTGTTCTCCTTAACTCGAGTACTGTCCTCAAAAATTTGAGACACTTCAATTTTTACTGTCTGCTGAAAATTGTTAAGGGCACTTTAAAATTTGAGACGTTCTTCAAGGACCGATAATATGAAGAGGAAAAGGGCGGATTTTATGTTCTATATTAAGGATCAATTATAATTGTATCAAGAGACTTGTTGCTCAGAATCAACAACTGAAGAAATTATTAACTTCAACTCAATTAGCCCTTAATAATTGTTCGTATAAATAGAATTGCCAATCTTATGTAAATTCGCATGTGAAGGCATCTTTTTGAAGAGAAAAACTTCCAAAGCAGGAGTGTTACTAATTATATGAGACCAAACCAATGGGAATATTAACTTTGGAAGGAAATAGTAAATTACATTGTGAAAGTTTTATTTCACTTTCGAGAACTTTTTTCCCTTTCAATTGATCATAAATTATAAAATAATTGCTTTTTTCTTCTCCATAGATTGGTTCGGTTTGTTATCTAATGAATGTAGGTATGTATGAATCGGGTGCCTTCAAAGACATTAAACTTAAGACCTTGCCTTAATGAGAGAAAAGAGAGTTTATCTATGCCAAATGGATTATTTTTCTTAACATGACAATAACGGCTCAAAATTAACTCTGTTTATATTTACATATGTACGTATGTATGAATTAGGACTTGCAAAGGAATAGGTAACTAGAACAAGTTTACATTTATTTAGGCTCAATAATTAGTTGCTAGATAAAAATAATTGAAACAGAAAATAATCAGTTTTTAATGAAAAAAACCTTTTATTAATAATAATTTATCAAAGACTTTCTACTAAAAAAATAATCTTTTTTTAATTCTCCAGTTCCCTGCAGTCGAAAAAGAAATATTTTGTAAAATGATAATACGGGATATAATTAAATTAATGCGAATATGAACATTTATTTTTTCTAACCAAGGCGATGTCACATTATAAATACAATCACACAAACACATGTAAATATGTATCTTGAATAAATATGACATTCTTTTAGTTGATGGGTCCCATTTTTCTAAGAATTTGTTCACTCAGATAAAACTACTAATTTTTAAAATAATAATTTTTGGACATTAAGAACATTCACTTTCTACTGGCTAGTTATTTGAGAGTAATGAAGATAAATAGTTTCATCAAATTTAGCTGAGTATGAGGACCAATGTATTTTTATATTTATAACATCAATGTATTGATAATTTTTTTTATTACTTTTATTTCGATTGACACCCCTTTCATTTTTAAGACAAATCATCAGTTTTGGCATTACAATATTGAAATCATAAATAGAGGCATTACATCGTTTCGTAGAAAACCTCCTAAATTAATATTATTTATGTAGAGCTGTGCCTCTCAAATCTCTTATTACACGGCACCTTAATGAAATAACCAAAGTCATAGAAGGACACACCATAGATAAAATTTTTGATCTTCTTTACTTAGGAAGATAAATAGGAAGAACAGATGTTTTGCTGCGCAGTTTGAGAAACACTGGACTATAGTATGATTTTGTTCAGTTTCTACATACATAGTTATGAGTATTTTGCCTGATAAACAGAGTTAATTTTGTAATGTTATTGTATGCCTAAGGACATATGTATGCATCTAAGTACATACCTTCATGAATCTATTTAATTGGTACTACATATATTATTTATAGTCTAAATAATTAAATATTTATTCGAGTTTTCTCTGTCTGATTTCTTTTCAACTGAACTAAATTTGGACCCATATTATTCAATGTAACATGAATAGTATTTTGTCAACCATTTTTGTTCCTATGATAATATTACATGGACATATAATATTATTAATAAACTAAAGCTAGTCTTGGGCAAGTCGTTTGATCACCCACATTTTAGTATCTTCTCTTATACAATATAATTTAAAAAAAAAATAATAACACATAAATCCGATTTTTAATGTAAACTTTTATAAGCATACTTATAAATAATTAATTTTTCTTAGTCGGACTGTTTAATTGTATTACTTACAAGCTGAACCCTCCTCCCACAGGGCTGATTGTGTCAGTAGAATACAAATCTATGTACTGTGTTCATATAGTCTCATAATTACTAAGCTTTGACCGTGGCACTGCTTTCATAAAAATTTTACCAAGACCTCAGAACACATTTGGTGAGATAATAGACCGTTACTTAATCAGAGTAATTATATTTTTCTCAATTATCTTTGTGTTTCCTATCTAATGATGAGAAAAGCTTGAGGTTGCTTTTGCAGAATTTACATGAAACACGAAGTTTCCTCTTGTCTGAAGTTTGCCAATTGAATTCCACATTATTTTCGTATTCAAACTTTTTAACACAAGATCTGGAAGACATACTTGCTACCTTTAATAGTCTTACTGTCTATATTATTTTACTGACAATCTTTGGTTAGTCATGAATGAAACTACAATTTAGAAAATTTAAAACTAGTCAAGAAAGTATTAACTGGATATGATAAATATCTAATACTACAGTGTTGTAGATACTAAATAAATTACATTGTCATAATACATATTTGAGCTTTAATCCAATCAAACAACGAGTTACAAAAACAAATCGTCTTCTGATTGGATAATTTTTGATTGTTAGATTGAAATATATACTATGATAACACCTTTTAAACTCGATTATTATTAGGTCTGAGTCATTTTTATTTTCAATAAATAATTCCATTGGCCTCATCTTTAACCAGTTATTAAAAACTATTTTAATATAATAGAATAACTTTTTTTGTGTTTAGTCAAAGTCTAAATCAGAGTTTCAGAAAACTTCGATCCTGCGATCCTGGATCGTGAGGAACTTTCGTTACTTTTCCAAACTTATCAAAATTGAGGAACTTTTCTTGTCCGAGGAAGTTTTATCATCAACCCGAAAATTGAATAATCTAAAAATATAAGATGAAAAACTTCCTCGAACAAACAAGAAATGTTCCTCAATTCTTATTTATAGTTATATAATCATCTACTTTCTGAAAAAGAGGACAATTCGACCAGTCTACTGTCTTGAAAAGAGTTAGTGACAAGAGCCAGATGGTGCCATTTTATTCTTTAATGCTTATTATAGTCAATATTTATACTGATTCTATTTGTTTGTGTTGTGTTTATGTTGAATATTATATTCATAGATTAGTTGTGTTTATGATGGGGCTATGTAGATGAACATATATTGCATTTTTCTCGACCCCTAGGCATAGGCGTACGAGGCAGGGGGCTGCAGACCCCCCAGTAGGTCAGAGATCTAAAAAATTCGGGCAAAATTAGTTATATTAATTGTTCAAAATGTCTAAACTGAAGATTTTATGGAGTCTAGAAACGAAAATTTTCTTTCCCGCCCAACCATGGTGGGCTGTAATTTTAAAGAACATCGATAAACCTAAATTATCTCTTACATATTTGGGCAAATTTTGACCAGTCATTTTTTCTTTCCGTACGCCTATGCCCTTAGGTAATTAATCCTTTAAATAGCTATTTCATGAGACAACTTGTTGAAATATATACAAATAACTTGTTAATTGATATGAATGATAATTTACTTTATTCAAGGGGGGAATCAGCCACCATTTTGAGGAACCTTTTTTATTTAAGAAAAGTCAGGATCGAGGAAAAAATTACACTTTCTGAAACTCTGGTCTAAATTTAATGGTTGATACTGAAACCAAGGATTTGAGGTTGAGACCAAGATCACAAAAAATAGGTCTTGAGACCGATTTCAAAACAAGAACGGCCTTGAGAACTACATCACTAACTTTTTGTGTTGCTATAAAAAAAGTTGAACAAAAATCTTGATCACATAAACGCCCTGGTGCATGGGGTGAAAAAAATCAGTAGCCTATAGAGACTAAATACGGTAGACTGAATATCTTTTATATAAAGAGATAGTCCTCTATCTTACTCTGTTTTGGTGCTAATCCCTGCCCAAAAAATCAATATACCTGCATAAATAGATCCTTATTTCAACAATTACTTATTTATGTCAAAAAGCCTCAATTTTCAAATTATGTAGATATCTCAACATTAAGACTAGAGCTTTATGTTTTTGGCCAACATTTTTGTATAAAATAAATTTTTACAAAAATTATAAGAGTATAACATAAAGTGAAAAACGCATAAGTATGCATTTTAAATTTATATGTAAAATAGATTAAAAGACAAAATGGAGGAGGGAACAGGATATTATGATTTGTGAATACAAGCTTTGACTGTTTATGCTGAGAAAAACGGATTTTGTTTCAATATTGAGAAAAGGTGAATTACTTTTTGTATTATCACAGAATTAACCTAAATTCCTATCTATGCTCATAAAAATGCAATAATATATTAAATAATAACACTTATTCTCTACTTTAAGTATGCAAATACCCTGTTCTTATATACATGCATCAAAAGAGTCTAATATATGCATGAATCCATAAATAATTCTAAATATTTATGTATATAACAAGAACTACAAAAAACTCTTATGTAATAAGAAAATAAGGATATACTTTTACTGCATGTTAATTTTGTAGGCTCTCCAGAATACATTGGTTGTGAGGCATGATGAAAAGAAGCTGGTTTAAGCGTGTCTTCACAGCTTTCGTTCCTATTAATTTGTTTTTCAATTATAATCCTTATAAATATAATAAGAAAAAGGCTTTGATGTTTGAATTGGTTAAAGATTAAAGTACCTATGTACATACATACTATAGAATTCCATACATACACGGCATACATCATGAAAGAGAGAAAGCTAATTTTAATCAACTAGGAATCTGTATTTCTAAAAGGTTTCTTACAATGAACTGTACACACATGGAGTATTAAACCGTGATTAACTATCATAAGAAAATAACAAGGACAATCTGGGCATATTCTTACTCATATAAATATGTTTTCAGAGCCTAGACTAAATGTCATTCATGTCATCATTTCAAGCACCATCCAAATACTTATCTATAAAAACTGGATAGGTCTAGATTCCTCTTATTCTTTCATTTTGAGTAGAGAAAAAATCAACATTTTCTTGACGTCACACTTAAATAAATATGGACTTATATTAATGATGCATCAAATACTAACATCTGCAATAAATCACAAAGGTTGATGATACCTTTCCTAAAGAAAACATAT
Organism: Lepeophtheirus nordmannii; assembly: GCA_963680855.1. Classification (NCBI taxonomy): domain Eukaryota; kingdom Metazoa; phylum Arthropoda; class Copepoda; order Siphonostomatoida; family Caligidae; genus Lepeophtheirus; species Lepeophtheirus nordmannii. The sequence continues at coordinate 33,610,463 of OY804518.1, read as the reverse complement.
TATTCTTTATATCTAAAAAAAAAAAAAACTTCTACATCCGCTTTTTTGAGAAATAACTCAAAAAAAGATTGACCCCCCCCCCTCACACACACACACATTCATAGAGATTTCTCCAATTATTGATTCTATTTGATTGTAGGGAAATTCACATCAATATAATTTGATTTAACAGATCAATGTTAAGGATACTAATAGTAGCAATAGTAGACGAACAATAGCAGATAACTTATTGCAATAGGGGATAACATCCATCAAGTTTGAAGATCACTAAAGTCTTTAAAAAATATGTATATCCCTCTTCTCAAAGAGATCTTCATTATATAAATACTCAGCCTTTCCTTAAAAAAAGGAGACTGTAAAAATAATCCAAAGTTACATGATACAACATTCTATCCAACTATTCAACTATTATTCATTAAACAGTAGGGGAGGTGTTTATAGCTGAACAAGATTTAGTTCTACTGTACTAAACCAATATTGAGGGCACATAAGAAAAATTCCTTACATTGCAAGCCCAAGTAGAGTACAAAGTCTTTGCTATCGAGTCTCAAGTCTTTGTCCACAATAATTTCCAGAATTTTATTAAATTAAAATTGCCTGCAGTTACAAATACCCATGGACAGGTGTTACTGAATAAGTACATGGAATGTTGTTCACACATTCACTTTTCGAAATAACATAAGTAAGGATACCTTACTTGTGCATAAGCCAATTTGCTTTTAAAAATATATGTCGGCGTAGAAAAGAGTGAGACTATTCTATGTGCCATATATTAATTAATTATTATCTGCCATAGAAAATAGGAAAATTATTTCACTTGAATCGAGTTTACCCCTATAAAAGGTACCTCATATTTAGTGAAAAAAAATACATATTAATGTGAGAAAGTTTGTTAAAAATGGTCTCAAGTCAAATCTCGAGTCTTAGATTTTTTTTTGTCAAATCAAGTCTTTGGAACATGTACTTCAATCCAAGTTCCCACCTCATCTATGAAGGTAAAGATCAGCAGGTCACAAACAACAACGTTTGCTTGACTCAGTACGTTCAGAGTCAATCAGAAGTCCATACTGATTGTATTCATCAAATAAATCTTAGGTTTAATATAATTAATGAACAAAGTTACTAATTTATTTAAAATCATTTATATTTTTTAAATTAAGTTCACTATAGATAAAAGCAACAGCTTTCATTGTCACCGAGATATTGCTATCACAATGATTTGACTTATACATAAATATTACATTTAAACAACCTGCTTAATAATTCGTTTATGACTTTTGTATGTGTATGATTTAATATAATCACGTAACATTTAAAACTGAATAATCATAGAAATTGTCGTATAATTTTAAATAAAAACTTACTGCTTTTTACGAATTATCTTATGAATCGTGTATGAATACATCGATCAGAATTTCATAAAAATCTTCATTTTATGTAGATATAAGATTAAAAAACATAGACTAAATAGAGATATTTATATTCTTTCAAGAATGAATTGTGAATAAACATAACTTCATATTATGTACATATATTTATATAAAATCGTAAGATATGCTGACTCTTTGTCAGAACAAAAACTTTTATTGTTTTTGTTCTTAAAAAGTCAGTTCATATTTGACTTTCAATCATGAAAAATATAAAATAGACTTGGAAAGCTTATAGGTACAAATTTTATTTTATTTTTTATGGCATTTTATATAGCAATAATCTTAGATCATGACTATGTATATATGTAAATATGATTTGAGCTCAAGATTCTTCATAACACTAATAACATGACCACATACATAGCTTTTTTGTCTTTTCTCGCAATATCGACTTACAAAAAGAAATGGAAACACATGGTGTAGTAGCTATGTATAGTTTTGTCATGCTATGGTACCCGTGTGCAAGTTAAGAAGAATTAATTCCCTCATGAATCTATAATTTGCAGAGTCAGCTCCTTTGAAGGGTTAACTGATGAAAACAGCTAAATAAAGAATACGTGGATTGTATCTTTGTTCATCCCAAAAAGGTTGTCCTCATAGTATGTAGGTAGTTGGAAATCTTGGTGTAGGAGAGATTAACATCCCTAATTTATACAGGAATACATGTATATGATGACGTTAGACCATAAAACGAAGATTAATTGCAATATTACTTAGGGAAAAGTTTGTTTACCAATAGTTGTTTTCAATAGAAATAAATAAAACCAATTCTAAATTAGTTTATTGTGTGAAACGAACCAGATTGATATAGCCATAAAGGGTACCTACGTATGTATATAAAATGTACACTAATAGATATATAAATACCAGTTTGTATGATCACTCATTGAATTAGATCATGAAACATTGCACACTTTTTTAACTTTTAAATCTCTAAATATTTCAAATTTGAATCAACTACATTTTCGGATCCACAAGATCAATCATCTGAAGGTATTTTTGACATTAAAAAAAAAGTCTTAAAAAGTTTTATTTGATTTGATTGACTTTTTCATTTAAATATACTCAAGACCTTGATTTTGGCCTCATTGAGCATACAATCAACCAAAACAAATTCAAAAGATTTATCAAAGATATTAAAATAGTTAAGAATAAAAATTTAACAGTACCAGATATATTATGCAAATACAGTGAGACTCGAATTACGAGAAACATCTGTGTCATAGAAACAAAAACTGACGACAAACTAGATTCTTAAACGCTATATTGTAGACCATTCGGCAACAATAAATTATAAATTATGATCAACATGCTTGTTGCAAGAAAATTTTCACATCAGTGACCAAGTGTAAAGTGAGAATAATCGAATGCCTTCTTTGAGAGCCTAAAGTAATCCAAGCTATCACTCGTAATCCAAATTGAAAACGCCTACTCTAAGTCCAATGGGAACTATATTCAAAAGTTTTACATTATTTGAAATTCCATCTGTCCGAGATATTCATTCATATCAAGCAAATGACTTATGTAGTTCAGATTCGATTAGTCCGGATTTAGCGAATGACCGGTTTATCATTTGAAGATTATTTTAATAAAGATCACAATTTACTTGTAAACAGATTATTTATTAGTTCATAGCACTGAGAGTCTTGAGCAATCTGGTACGATTCAGAGTATTATTGTGTTTAATTTTTCAGTAGTCATATGCAAATAGGTATCTAAAGGATTCTTAGAAAGACAGGAACTAGGAAAGTGTTGGGGGATAGACCAATTAAACATTTTCTTAGAAAATCTTGTCCAATAAAACAGCTCAAATTGATTTAAAAACGACTTATTCCTTGAACATTTAAATTAAAGGAAGATTTGACAACTCAGGGCATATTGTACGTAAATATTTTTAATAAGGTTTCTTGGAATTTATGTAACTTTTGTTTCTTCATCAGGGGTGAAAGTAGTTATAAATTATAACAAGTAGTACTAGTTAAAATACCTCAGTAAATGTATTTTTTGACCTGGAGTACGATTGTTTTACTGGTTTTGATGGAGGTCTTTATAGCAGACAGGTGCATTGTGTCAGGACCACTTTAACTGCGATTAAAACTTTAAATGATAAAAATTGGTTTTTTTATGTGTAAAATTTTAATGTAGTTGTTTTGATTTTTTTCCCCCCAAGAACAAGACTTTGAGGAGTTGAGCCCGAAACGAGACCAATTACTTCAAAAATTGGTTTGATAACGGGTCTCGAGAACCACATCACTAGTAGACAGTTGCCCTTCCATCTTGATTATCAAAATGATTCTCAAAAAACACTCTCTGTACTCCGCACCACGACATAATCTTTAAATGGTACTTTGTATTGTATCGCACAGACCTTACATACGTTCAGCCCAAGTTATAAATACTTTGACATAAAAGATTTGTTGTTCAGTTTCTACTTTTTAGTAGAAATCTGTCTTTCCAAACTTTTGTATGTATATATCCCGGAGTGCATTAATGGAACAACCAAATCCTGAAGGTACACCACTGAACATTTTTTTAATGTCTTGTGTACTTATAGATACTAAAAACATAAATTGGCCGGTGCACTATTGTGCCATAGAGCACAGTTTAAAAAGCACGACTTTAGTCCATTGTCTCTTGTGGGATAAAAAATACATATTTGCTCCTTTAATGAAACCTGTGATCATTATTTAACTATCATGTCAATTTAAACCCCGTACAACCAATGTCACGCTATAAAATAATTGAACTTTTGTAGTATTGTTATTTTCATACCATTTGTAAAACTATTTAGATACATATGTAGATTCCCTTATAGCATGATATTTTCTAAAGACTTGGTATGTACAATTACCATGTAGGATAATGACATTGTGATCTGTTCTGTGCATGATTGTGTTAGTATTGATGTAATATACGAATGACGTCATCTTATCCTTTTTATACTTTACTTCTATGTGCAATGAACATTTACATACATACTTGATGAAAATGAAAACTTCCCTTACTGATGATTTGCTTTCTATTCCGTAGTTGAAAATGGATAGAGTAGGTAAAGTGTATTTTTATATGCCTTACAAAAAACTAAAAACTACAACACAGTTATATATAAAATTTTCATCTTATAAAATATTAATTTACTTTTCTTAAAATTATATAGAAAAAAATAATAATAATAATAAAAAATACATGTTTCTTCTCATATGAGTTCTAATCTACAGAGTTTTTAAGGAGAGTGAATCAAAAAAAAAAAAAAAAAAAAAGAACAAGGAGATGAAAGCACAATGCTCCGACATAGGTAGGTAAATATATTTCTCAATTTTTTTAATATAAACATTAATAAAAGTGATAATAAAATCAGAAACTATCAGAAACAAACAAACAATACAAAACAAAAAATCATTGCTAAAGGCTTTAGATATCCCCCTTTTCACCTTTTTGCTTATACATATGTTTTCATACTCATATATATTTACTATTGAACATTTTGATATAAATTTGTTATATAAGTATGTATTTACAATAAATACTTTGCCTTCTTAAATAATTTCACAAATTTATTTTAAATTGACGTATATTGGTTATATTATAATCATTGTTCCTTATTAATGAAACAAATGCTTTAAAGAACTCAAAAGAGAGTTCCATTAAATGAAAAAGAGAGAAATAAATTATTACTCACACAACTTGAGTTTTCATATTGTGAATCAAATTTTGAAATGATGCAATTTGATTTTTAAATAACAAGAAGTGTTTTTAATGTTTTTGACCTCTCAAGTTTGCTACTATCTCAAATATCACTAGAAATTTTTAATGAACTATTTTGTTGTTGTTGTATACAGATGAATTTTTTAATTTTTTAATGCATATCAAAAATTCATACTCATTCTTCAACATGAAGGAAGGAAGTGAAGAATAATAATAAAAAATGATAAAAATTATAGAAGAAAAGGGCTTTTTCTTTTGAATATATGTATATAAAAAAATCTTTTTCTTTTGGAGCCTACATATTTATTCATTTTAGTTGATAGCGAGTGTTTTATTACAAGTTTTTTCATGTTGAAAATGTGTTATATGTACTTTAAAAAATAAAATAAAAAATTTCTACATAACAAAAGCAAAAATTTTAATTTTTAATTTTCATTTATGTGATAGTTGACAAATATATAATAACCAAAAACCTGGGCACAGAAAACAAATATATGTATATTGCTGCATAGGATTACAAATATTGGGAGTGTAATACATCTCTTTGTTTTTTAGAAAATTTATATATTTGATAAATGTGCTATCAATTGCTTCTTTCCAGAGCCATTTGTCGCGTGCTGTTATTTGGTTAGAGCTTAAATTAATTCAATATCTACGTACAAGACCTAAATTTCACCGATTTTTTCCAAGCAAAGGCACAAAAAGGGGTCAAGAACAGCATTTAGAGAGGTGCATCTAATTTGTTTCTCAAAGGTGTACCCGGTAAACAGATTGCCATAACACCCTTATATAATGAATTATGGATATCAGGCTGTCCCATTTTTAGGGTAATCTCTTATTTTGTCTGCAACAAAGGAATTTTCTGCAGTATATTGATGAAAAAGATGTTTAAAAAGTTTTTGCCTTCAAGGGTCATTTTCATGATCCATTTTCAATTGTCAAAATCTTTTGCTCATTTAGTTTACAGAGTTATATGAGTCTATTGTAAATCAAAGGAAATTTTTATTTGCTAAGCTGTACAAAAAATAAAAAAAGTTGCGATCCTAATGAAGTCATATAAAAGAAATTAAATGGCCTAAAACGCGCCTGTTAGTTTTGAGAGATTTTTTGCGCGTCGGGGCATATTTTATTCACGCAAAATGTTGCTAATGAAATACATACACATATTATTATGTTTTCCCGATTTCATTTTGTTTTAATTAAAAGAGCAAGGTAGGTTCATACAAGTTGCTATGTTAGTTATAGTGATATTCATGGCATACTTTTTGTCTGTTCGCCAAGTAAATTTAGACATAAATTCATAACGTAGTCGACGTTTCGCCACATTGTTTCCTAGCTTTGAGCGTAGACAACATATTATGAGCACATTCTAAAAATGGAGAATCATATTAGGTATGTAAGAGATTTAGTGGGGTGTTTTTCAGGAAACATTTTATGGAGGGATATTTAAGATTGCGAGCCTTTTTTTACATACTTTTTAGTTTCCTATACGTACATCCTTTTCTAATTGGAAAATAAGGAAAATATACTAAATGTTTAGTAAGTGTAAATTTCTATACCTTTAAGTATGTATAACTGTAGGTTGGAAAAGAAAAACTTTTATTACCTTCGAGACTTGATAATACATTGTTCTCATAAAATAAGGGCATGTATGTCGGTTCATTATAAATGTAAAAAGTAAATAAATGTATATTTTATCAAAGTGCTACTTATATTTCATCATTTCAAATTTTATCATTCGTACAAAAGTATACATACAAACATGCTAATGCTATAAATAATATAATCCCTTAATTAACTTGGAATAAGTTTATCAAAAATTGAAAAAAAATACTAGAATTTACATATTGTGTAAGTTTGTATGCAGGAGGCTCTCACTTTGAATTTATGGATTCTGGGGCAAGTTAAGAATACACAGATTATGATTTAGAGAAGTATTGCATAGTGTAAACCACACATTTTCGGAATTTAACTACTTCCCTTTCTTAAACTCCTTATTTTTCTACAAGATTATTGTTACTTCTTAATTCTTTAGGCACTTCGTAATTTATGTCTCATAACTTAGGTATGTTGCAATAGTTGTTTTACATTTTTTTGAATTGGAACGCACACTCTTGGGATTCATATTTATTTAAAAAAAAACAATCCATGAAAATAACCTCTATACATATGAACGGGTATGAATAGTATATGCGTAAATGCTGGAGTAACAGTAATGAGTGAGAAATAGGGTCTGGATTGAAGATGTAAAAAGAAAAGAAAAAGATTCTAGTGCGTACAAAATCACTCTTCAGAGAATAGTTCCCCATTGGGATGAATGTGATATAGTGTTTTTTTGTTGTTTTTTTGTTTGTTTGTTTTTTTATAAAGAAATATTTGAGATACTCAGATTATTATACTTTATTTCAATGCAGCTTTTCTCTCAACCATTAAAGGATATCATTACAAAAATTCCTTATTAACTCATTTCACACTCAATGCATATTTCATTACATTTTTTAAACTAAAAAAGTAGGATACTTGGGCCAATCAGTGACAGTCGTGTGTGGGGGAGGGGGGTTATATTAATTTTAAATTTATATTCTGGTTTGTTTGTTTTAGTAAAAATATTTCAGATTATATTTTGCTTGTCTACTTAGTTTGTTTCAAGTGAGCTTGTCTTCAATTAATACATAAATATTACAGTTTACAAATTTCTGACACACATCGGGAATCCCCTTTTTTCGATAACTACTTATTAATGAAATTATCATATTAGTCACTTAAAACGAGTCCAAATATATACAAATAAAAAGAAGTTCAAAAATCGAATAAAACCGGATTAAATGAAGTACACAATGAGTTTCCAGTGTGTCAATATATCACCTCGGATAATGGCATCTTAATTAGTAAAACACTAAGCACAGTACATACATAGAGTATTCCGTACAGAATGTAAATTAATTTCACTATATGTTACACTAGATCTGTAAACAATATGTGTTGCCATTATGAAAAAAAAGGGAAAAAAGAAGACAAAATTGACATGGTCACCCTAAAAAATTGATTAATGTTAGAGAGGTGAGAAGCTTTAGCTGTCATGACATCTGACTTTATCATCTAAACATAATTATCTTTTCTTTGTAGAGGATAAGACATAGTGATATCCTTTCTTTGAGAGTGAGGAAAGGAAGGAAATTCATATCCATGAGAAGATCATATTATATCAAAGATTCTAAGTTCACTCGATTTGGTATTGTATCGATTTTACAAGACAAAAACGCATATGTAGAGATATATCTTGTCTCTTAAAAATTGAATCATTTATTGAAAGATTTAACGGGCACTAAAAGAAATAAAATGGTAAAGTTAACCTATGAAATACGTGAACTTTAACTGTTTGGTTCGTTAGATTCTATAAAAAATCTACAATATAAGACGGAATTACTGGAGTTGAGTAATAACTAGAGTATGTACACATATAATCATGTAATGTATATATAAATCTTTAAGTCGTTGAAAGTTTTTGTTAAATCTACAATCTACCTACAATTATTTTATTTATTTTTATTTATTTTCATCATTTAATTTTGTACAAAAATGTTAAAACATTTGCTCGAGAAAAACTTTATAAAATTAAAATGATTATGCTCTAATTCATAAATATGTGTGTAAATATATATACATAATGTTTTTCAAAGACAAACAAAAAAACACACACACATATGTATGTATGTATGTATATTACATTATACCTAATGTAAAAATTATGAACTGTTTCATTATGTACATAATTATAGCCATTATTATTTGAGAGGAGAGGATAATACCTATGACAATAATACGCAGTTATCAAGTAACTAAAATAACTTTGAATGTTACAAATTTTGAAGAGTGAAAACTATTGACTTTATTTATAGATTCTCAATCTAAAAAGTTTTGTTCCTTATTTTTACATACATATGTATGTATGTATGTATGTATATTTCTGTTTGTTTTTAAAAGATTTGACTGTTATAAATGCTCAAATATGACAATTGCTTTTTGTGGTTTCAGAGAGGGTAGTAGAAGCAAAAAACAAAAAACCCATGTTTTTACCTTGTTGAATATGTCAAATTTTGTGGTAGCTAAGAAGCATTTGCGGTAAGTTGTATGTTTTTGCTTGAATTAGAAGAAAAGTGCAGCTGAAGTGCTTTGAAATCTTGTAAGTATTCATGGTGACAATGCTCCAACTGATAAATAAATCATATAAGGAGTGGCTTCGACATTTCAAGAATGGTGATTTCAGAGTTGAAGACAAATCTTGCTCTGGACAGTCAAAAAAATCAAAGACAAATAATTGGAGACATTACTCGATAAACATCCAAGTTAAATGTAAAGAGATCTTGTAAAATCATTGGTAATTACGCAACAAGCCAGTTTTGTACGATTGAACTCCATGAGTACTATTTACAAGCAAAAAATATCTAATATATTTTCATGTATTATATAATAATATAAAAACAGTGAAGAAAGTGGCCATAAAACATAGAACCTACCTAGTTAAAATAAATATATAAGAATTTTATGTAACTAAATATAGCATATATACCAATATGGTGGGGGGGTGTTGGTTGAAACAAACAAAATAATAAAAGAATATGGCCAAATAGTATACATAAATTATTATTTATCCCAAAAAGTTATTTCTTAAAATGCAAATTGAATGTAATTGTAGAGGAAATTTGTCTTGACGGTTTTCCTACCACGTAGGTTGGTTCTAAATACATACATACATATATACATTGGAGCACAAAATTGAAGTGTACAAACGTACAGATGATTGATTGACAAGGGCAAAGGGAATTAATTCATGTCCGCTTCTTTGAAACTGTATGTATTTGGTAAGAAGCAACGTTAACTTCTTAGTCTATTTAAAAAAAAAAAAAAACACTTGTCAAATGAAAATGAGATGAAAAAACATTCAGAGTTCAAACATGAATTGGTTTCGATTTTAACCAGATTTAATTATTATATAATATTTCTTCTTTCTTATTTTGGCTCCTTCTCTTTTCAAATATTTTGCCCCATTTTTGTACAAATTTAGTAGTGTACAAGAGGATTTGGATAGCCAAAAAAATTAAAGATAAAAAATTGGAGACTTTACTCGAGGAAAATTTAGATCAAATGCCTGTGGAGCTTGCAAGATCATTAGGAGTCACAAGGAAACAACTACAAAAAGCGAACCGAAATAATTTGTATACCCAATAATAATATTAAGATTTATAGTATGAGAATACATAAAAAATAACTAATCCCAAAAGTTCAAAAGTATTGAACCGCGTGAAAATTTGTATGTCACCATTTGCATGTATGACAAATTATTATTTTATCTTTAAAAAATAAAGAGAATTTGAAAAAAAGATAACTTTAGTTCTTTGAACATAATTTGATCGGCAATACAAAAGTCCAAGACTCTACAGCTTTGAGCCCATAATTGGGGGGGGGGGGGTTGGAGGCGGCAATAAATTATTTTTTTGTTTTATGATTTCCCTACACTTAGGTTTTGATTCCAACCCTACACATTTTTATTTCCCACCCAATGTGTCCAAAAACTTTCTTATTGATTCATGTATTGTCCGGTATTTTCCAGAACAAACAATTGAAAATAAAGTAAGAAATCAAAATTAATTAATATTTTATTCTTAAATTGTATAAATTTCAAAATGTGAACACAACCTCTCACATTGTTCTTGACTACGCCACAACGCCCTGAGAGCAGTGAGTCAAGAATTACCTAAAACAACACACGTAAGTTCATTTTTAGATTACAATCACTTCTTTTTTACCCACACAGATGTTGTTCAAGGTATGTCCGTGTCTCAAATTATGTACAAATTTAAACACATTATCTTGTATAAATACATATATATGTACATAGAAATAGCCATATAAAATTATAAATTATTCAATATCCTTATCATTAAAAAAGGATTTACTTAAAATAGAATAATTGATGTATTTTTTTATTTTTTTTTGCATTGTGTTTGATATTCATACTTAGGTATATATGTACATCAATTAATAAGGAAAAAATGGATCTTAGTGAGTACAAAATTTAATTTATGAAATTTCCACTATCATAAGCTAATCCTACATAAATATCGATATTATATCATGTTAATATGGAAGGAAATTTACTTAATACCCTTAATATGGGACTTAAAATCAATTTTTCAAAAACGTTCCATATTTTAAAGCACCTTTCCATGTCTCTGTTAACACTAAAATAATAGTAAAGTATTTGAGTTTACCGATTGAATTTCTTACGTAGAACTTTGCATATCTTTCATGACCACGAATAATAATAAGTCTTTATTATTCATTTAGACCAGTGGTTCCCAACGTGGGGCGCAGGCCCCACCGGTGGGGCATGGCAATATTTTGGTGGGACATGGCCAGGACGTGCTTCCTTCACGTGTATAACAGTAAAATTTTCAATAACGAAAATTAAATATCACAGGGGGGGCACCAGGATTTTAGAAACGCCTAGGTGGGGCATGGCTTAAAATCGGTTGGGAACCACTGATTTAGACTTAACAAAAATATTTATTATTCTTATTAACTCGAATTGTTTATAACTCCAATATGACCTGGATGAATTGATGATGACATTATTTATTAAAGATTGTTTAATGGAACTGCTTTTGTGTCCGATTTGAACTTTTTTTTCAGGAACTTTATGGTCGTCACTTGAGGCCTTTACTACATACGTAGAACTTGATGTAATTATTATTATTGATACCCTATATTCAAAACTTTATTTGAATGCCGTTAACATGATTTTCTTAATCAAAAACAAACATATTTTTATTTTTTTTAATTTTTCTTTTTAAAGTTATTGCAAAATCATAATTTTTCTTTTTAAAGTTATTGAAAGTCTCTTAATCTTTTTTTTTTTTTTTGTGTGTGGTAATCTTTTATATACATATATCACATACTTTGAATTAAATGCTGATAAGAAAATGCAAAATTTAAATTTGTATGGACCTTCGGCTGCTAATTTATATTTAGTGAGTATTAGATTTTTTTATATTTTGTTCTGTAGATCAATGTAAATTAAAAAAAAAATTATAGGTCACTCCAGATCTTTAAATTTATAATCCAAATACATTAGAATTTGATATTTTTTATTTTATAACTTTCTTTAGTTTAATACTCTACTACATCTGCGAACTACAAAGATTCCTCAAATAACTTTTCGGTTTAAATACGAGTAATTTATAAGTAAAATCCTCACTTAATGTGATCTTTTCATGAACATGTCCTTTACTTTTTGAATAACATGCAAATTTTTTGAGAGTTCCTTAAGTCATGACATAAGACTTTATTTGAATTAAAGAATGATCAATTACTGGCTTGCTTTTATCCATCAAAGTTAATAATAAATCAAATTTGCATCCTTTTGACTTTGGTTGTATTGAAAACAAAACCCTAAAGGCTTCTTGCATCATAAAAATTAAATATACGTGTTCGGAATTAGCACCAGGAGCAGGTAATTTTCTAAAAGTGGGGCCTCTCATGATCCTTTTATTTAAGTATCAACACCATAGCTACTCAAATTAAGTAATTGGTTTTTTTTTTAAATGTTCGAAAGGACAGTTTTTAAGACATGTGTATGTCGATAGAGAAGGGCATTCTAAATGTTGTGGAAGGGCAGTTTATAAAAGTGACGTCATATAATCATAACATCATAATCGCACAAACTTCTATTGCTTAGCAAATAGTACATGGGTGGACATTAACTCCATGGCCTCCTAAACCATCGCCACTGATTATATATAAATCAAATGGCTCTACAGTAAAGAACGAAAAGGACGCCAACTGATGCCTTAAATCAATTTTAAGCATATGAACCCTACATATAAATGAAGTCAAATCTGCTGTATTAATCATTTCATTATAATATGACTTAATCCCTTTCAATCGAATATGCGTATTATTGATGACGGAGTTAAAAGGAACGTCCTGTAATTACCTTATCAGGTTTAGCTAGTCATGGTGAATTCAAATAATTGATACCATACCACATAGAATGGATAAAAAACTAAATCAATCTTCTGGGATTAAATCCCGTACGGAACGTTGTGTAGTAAATTGCAAAATATACAATGTGTCAAACGGCTTCTTATTTTTTATTCCCAGCTCAACTATATTTAAAAAAATAATATGTTCAACAATATTTCCCCTAAATTAATACTTGACTTTTGATTTATCTAAATAAATACATCAGTCAAAACAATACAAAATACAGATAAATACAATTATGAATTTGCTCCTCTTTGGTCTTTTAGCTTCCTCCAATTTCTCCTCCCCTCCCCTTCTTTTTCTTCTTCTTTGCACTACCTTGATATGGTTGTTGTCTCTTCTCTCTACTTACTTTGCTTTCATTTGTTTTTGTTTTTGTTTTTCACGGAAGCTGTACGCTAGTAATGCATAAACAGTTCAAGAAGAAACACCTTTGAGACGCCTTCTTGTTTCTTGAGTCCCTCTCATCTCCCTAACCATCATGAACCCATTCATTATTTTTTAAAAGAAAAAATACATCAAAGACTCCTTCAAATTTCTCGTGATGACGGTTGCAGAGGAACGACGTGAAGTTATACAAGGTCTCAACTATTTCCCAAATTTGAACACAAAACAACACGCAAAGCGAGATTGGAAAATGCGAAAAGACGATGAGAAGAGACCCAAAGGTCCTCACTCCTATCTCTTGGACTCAACCGAGGATGAAGAGCCTCCTTATCTTCAAAGTAAAACAGGGAATATCATCATTGATGTAGGAGGTCAAGTTCATAACACTCGAATAAAAAATTTGAAAAACTTTTTGCCAGCATCTCGACTTGGGAAATTAGTTCGTGCCAAAAGTCTAATTGACGTCTTAAAGTTATGTGATGCCTACGTTGAAGAGCAAAGTAATAATTCCCCTATCGTGTTCTTTGATAGGAACGGACAAGGCTTTAATACCATTCTGGATATTTACCGATTCCAGACCCTCCATTTTACGGAGAAATCTTGTGCTATTATTCTGAAATCTGATTTTGACTATTGGGGGATTGATGAAATACTTTTAGAGCCCTGTTGTGCCCTAAAGTATTACCCAGAAATGGAGATTTGCATCAAGGAGCAGGAAGGTGAAAAAAAAGCGAAGGAAGTCATTATTCGACGAGCCAAGGAAGAAGCATTTGGAGATACACGCCTAGGAAGGTTTCGGAAAAGAGTTTGGAATCTTATTGAATATCCTGAGAGTGGAAAAGATGCTCAAATCATGGCATTTTTTAGTTTGATTGTCGTAATTGTTTCCACTGGGACTTTTATTCTTGGAACACTAGAAGAATTTAGAGAATTGGAGCCTGGAGAAATCATTCGTGAGGGGCAAACCTACTATCCTACAGTTGTCTTAGCCATTTCTGTATTTGACACTCTTTGTGTCGCCTTTTTTACAATCGAGTATAGTATCCGATTCATTTGTTGTCCAGTCAAATTTCGCTTTGTCTTTGAGCCCATGAACCTCGTGGATCTCTTTGCTATTCTACCCTTTTACCTATCCCTTTTCCTTCAAAGTCTTGAGGACATACAAATTATTGGCAAAGCTGGCAAAATAATTCGTCTTGTACGAGTCATGCGAATCTTACGTGTATTCAAATTAGTCCGACATTTTGCAGGACTTCAAAGTCTCATTCACACAATGAAACAAGCTTATAAAGAGTTGGGCCTACTTCTGCTTCTCATCGGAGTCGCTGTGCTCACTGTGGCTTGCCTCGTTTACTTTACAGAAAGAGAAGGCTCAGGTTGGACATTTGTTGACTCTTTTTGGTTCAGCCTCATGACCCTTACAACAGTTGGCTATGACTTAAACCCATCCACACTTTTTGGAAAAATTACCGGAGGATTCTGTGCTCTCATGGGGATATTCATTCTGACTTTGCCGATTCCCATCGTAGTGAACAGCTTTGCTTCCTACTATAAGAATCGCCTTTGGAGAAATGAGGTTGCAGCTAAAAAGAGGGATCGTATTACAGAGTCAAGGAATGTTGGTGTAATGAGTCTTATGGAAGGGATAGAAACATCTAATTCGTCTAGTGTGGTATATGGACTCGAAATGAAAGAATTGTCTTGATGAGTAGTAGATGTGTACATTTGTATATCCACATGAAACCCTAAGCTGTATAATAGCCCACTCATATGCTTACATACATGAATCACCTCAATGTAATCCTTCAAGTTTTATTGAAAGATTAATTAGATTAATTTAGTAGCTACTAAAGATGTATGTAAGTACATGATGTATTAGGAATCCCAAAGTCACCCTTCATGAAATAAAGAAGAAACTTGTAATCAACCAAGCAGCATACATGTTGTATTTATTTATATTGTTGTAGTAAAGGTCCAACATTCAGAATATTTTGGTGTTTCTTAGGGTATAATTAATTATTTATTATCAATACATATACCGCATCCTTTGCAAAGCATAAATCGTATCAGTTTTATGCTTAGTGATTCTTCATTATGTATGTATTCTTTAGTATTCTGTATATCTTTAATAAAGCCTATGTTATAAGATAATAAAATGAAGGATTTCCTGTCAGTTTGAAACCCTGGGAAATCCTTGGAAAATGGGATTTTAAGAGAGAAATCTTAGTATTAACGCATTTAAAACAATACTATACTAAATTGCGATTAAAAGCACTACTTGCAACACTATTATGTCATAAAAATATTTGGCCTACCGACAACTTAACAAAAAACCAAGAATGAAAATTGCAATGACGTATAATTATAATTAATTATACGTTATTTAAAAAAAATTCCTGAAGGCACCCCTGTAAGTTCATGTGAATTAATAAAGTTTTCACTTTATTTATCTATACTTTTTTATTTTTTTTGGAAGAAATATAGAAAAGTATCAAAATTCCACTTTTGATACTAAAACTGCGTCAAAAATCAAAAGTTTATATATGCTCTAGTTTTTTTAACATTAGATTTGTCATAATTTTGCTTTCAATTTTTCTACTATATCTTAATAATCTTTAAAAGTTTCAAGTATTTTTTTTACTAAGAGGAAATACAGAAATATACTTGAAAATAATGTCATTTCCTACATGAGGTTATGTTAAACAAAAAAATGGGTGTACATTCCATTTTGAGAAAAAATCATAATTTAAAACAGTCCCAAATTTTTTCACTCCATCCCCTTCTTCATGAATAAACTCATTTTCCATGGCTCCCCTTGATTTCGCTTCTAAAAAAAAATATATCTTTAAAATAAGATAAAATGTAAGTGGATGGAACAAACAGTATTTGCCTATTATAGCACTTTTCATGTCATCAACCCCCGCTCTATGTAGATTATATGTAGACTTCCATACACTTTTAAAAACGAAATACTCAAAAAATCGAAGTGTTATTCATTCCTTAACAAAATTACATGAAAATTCATATTTTGAGCTAATAAATGGATCAATGAACACATTTTCAAGTGTACTTTTGTATGTCTCAAACTTATGCAAGAGAATAAAAATATTTGAAAAACTCTCGAGAATGACTCAAATAAACAAATTGAAAATTCGTAATTCCACATGTAGGTGGCAGTGCATCAAGTACTTGTACTAAAATTAGGTATAGAAGCTTTAAGATATAGGTACTATTCTGTTGACTTGTGTAATCATTATACAATACTTTAAATATACACTCCCCCAACCCCCCCCCCCCCAACCCCCATTCAAAAAAAAAAATTATAAATATATAGATAAATAAAAATAAAATACATTTACACATCAAAGTAATGTCATTTTCTTGACTTTTCCTATATATGTAAGTATACCATGGTTAACCACACGTTTAATAAATGACGAAAGTGGTTTTAGAAAGTATAAGTTTTAAAACTGTGTAGCATGCTCAAAAGGGCTACATATGGCTTATTGAGTTCCTCAAAGATCTACCTCAATAGCGTGTAGGATCATGTGATGGAGTTATGGGTCACTTTCTCTTTATCACCACAGCAATACTTTAGGCCCGTTTTTCTGCACTGATGTCATGGGTGGGCCGTGAAGAAATTATGGAAAATTGAAATTGTAGTGCGATACAACTTTTATAGTAATATTTTTCGCCTATATATACATAAAAAAACAATGAAAATCTTCTTATAAAAAAGTTAATGAAAATATTTGGGCAAGCCAAAAATATTTTTATGAAGGCATTTGAAATACTTTAATATTTCTTGCTTTTAGGACAATAAATTGGATTTATGTGACAAAATGACCATTGGAAAATGTGGGCTTTGGTGCAAGACCAGTGGATAATCACTGTCGTATATTAAGGATGGTAAAACTTTTGAGCGCTAGGACCACAATAAAAAAACACCAGATTGTTTAAAGTTATGAAATTTCTAGTATATACATTTCACTTGAATCGCATTTATGTGCAAATAACCTTTATTAAAGCTTTATAATAAGTTACATAAAGTCCCATGCCATCTGCCACTACCTTCATATAGATCCCATCTTGTCATTCCTAATTAGCTTTAAATATGTTATAATTATTGCTTTGGAATCAATTCTGTAACACTAAGTAAAAATCTTCTCAAAGATGAAGTTGCGCTTTCAATAGACATTTCAGAAATTGTTGTCTTTTCTATTGGAAAGCAATTTGTTAAAAATTATTTGTTTCAAGACTTAGTCTATAGAAACTTCAAGTATATCAAGAATGAGAACCCTTTGTTACATCTCACATCATAGGCAGTCTTCTTAGTCTTTAATGTGAATATAAAGGACATCATGATAGGGCTTTCTAAATTCCACATCTATTTCGTCCATCAAATTCAATCAAATATTAATTAAATCTAATCAGTTCCTAATGTCATTATATATTTTTAAACATATCTTTTATCAACACATGTTGTATTTTTAGAATATGAATAAATTTTATTAGTGAACACTTTTTGTTGGCTCTTGGTAAAGAAAGAAGATATTATTGCCACTAAAGAAGCTTGAAGGTAACTTTTTGCCAATAAGCTTTTAGAATTAGTTATGGAATAATTTTATTTTGATCCATTTAAACATTCGGCGAGTAGTACAATGAACTGCTTCATGGAGTCTCTATACTCCTACTAATTTGGGATAGCTCTGTAAATATTTATATGTACATACTATAATTATCATCTAAAAAGAAAAAAAAATGCTATGATAAATTATAAAAGTATCCCTCCTTTCATTCAAAATCAATTCATCAAGTTTGCACAATACAAAATAATAAGAAATGCTTAAATAATAAATAAGCCTTTTCGTTTTAATCTGAAGAAGAAGAAAAGTCAAAACCACTTCTTCTTCTTCTTCTTCATTCATTCCTCACTTTTTAGAAAGTAATTCAATACTTTCCTTATTTGTATGCATTCTTGAATACAGATATGCTTCTTTATCTGTTATTTTGCAATCAAAAGCATTCATAAGTTATCGAGAAATTGTTTAAATGAGTACCTATTGTTATATGTATATGCTTACCTAGAGACGTTGAACTTACATACATATATAGTATGCAAATATATATATATATATGTGTTAGTATATAAGTATTTTATTATTTAGTGAACAAAAGGTGATTTACTATCTTTTACATAAATAGAAGACAACAATGCTGAAAGTCAATCAAACCAGTCAAAAATAATTATGTTTTAATAAACATATAAAGATATTAGTTGATAAGTTGATGTTTGCAAGATAAATGATGGCTGCAAAAGTCACAAGCCCACAATGTACCTATGTAAATACCTACATAATACATCAATGAAATGTGTATGTACAGTTAGCCCTTAGATTACGAGGAACATCCGTGTTAAGAAAGTATGTTATGACTCATCAGGGTTGATTGTAATATACAAATATTTTCGTTCCATTTTCCGATCAACTTATAAATTTTCTTTTGGATTCTTTTAAAATAGTTAATTGATCATTATTGGTAATTCATGTTTAGATATATGTACATACTACTTATTAGGAAATAATTCAGAATGGTCATATAAACTCATGGTTATATCTTATATTTTGAGTAATAATACAGAATAGTAATTAACTTCTTTGGGGACTGCAAGAGAGAAACGGAACTTTGTTGTATCCTGAAATATTTAATAAATAGACACTCTCCCATGCTATTTAACAATTATTTATATCTAAAAACTATTAAATAACCTTAAAAGACAGGGTCTCCGAAAAATAATAAATATCTTTACATGGTATGCATGGGAAAAAAGTGCAAAAACATAGCAATATCTATTAAAAGTTTGGGTTTTTGTTTTGTTTTTGTTTTTGACAGGTCTACTTTATTAGTGATGTATCGAAGATCCAAGGATGTGAATATAGGGAATGAATACCCAAATTTGAAGTAAATGGATGTAATTTGAAATTTGAGGGGGCTTATGTGATACAAATATTCATAAAACGCGTATGGCTATACAAGGTTTCGATAAATCACTAATACATATGTATATACAATATATTCTTAAATAAAATATATGTGATTTTTGTTTTTAAATGAAGCAGAAAACAAACAAATATGTCCAATATAAAAACTCAACATATTTAAAATCCAACTCTAAAAGTAAATTATTAGAATATGTACAATTTTCGAAATTGCAAACTCTGCATTTTATAAATAAATATATTTCATTGTCTGGGTTGTTGTTTTTTTATGCGAGAGCCATAATACTCGTACCATATCAATAAATAGTCAATAGACCTTCTTGTAGAATGTGACTTTTTATAAGTTCTTTTTATGATTGAAGTTTTTATATCTTTACATATCAAGGGGTTTATGACTAATGGTTTAACACACACTAGGTTTACGTCATCAAAAACACATGCATCAGATTTATCGAGTAAAAAAAAATAATAGCAATAATAACAACACTTAGCCATTAGATAGAAATACGCAAGTCAATTTCGAGTTGAGATTCAATAATATTTTCGTTCACCCATTTACATATAAAAGTATAAATAATTATTTTCGTTTCAAATTACTATTTCACATGCATGGTTGAGTGAGTTACAGAAGGATAAGTCCACATTTATTGACTATGAGAACTAATAAATCTCTCTCATGTTTTAAATATATTATCAGATATATCAAAGATTCATTTACATATTATATATATATATATATATATATATATTATATATGTACATAATAATCATATTGAAAATCCCTGAGGTTAATCTTTTAAGAAGAATAAAGTTTATAATATTAAGTATAAAACTAGGTACTAGTAGCTAAATACATATGTATATCTGTTCCTTAAATAAAGGAGGAAAAAAAAGAAATTTTGTGGGCTAAATAGAAACAAACAAACGAAACATAATTTGTTTTTATTTAAAGCCTAAGGAAATTTAAAATAGTATAAGAAAGTTTGTGTAAATGACCATTACATATGATTATATATTAACGTTAATCTAAATAGTGTTGTGTCGACACAGTGAAATTCAATTATAGTCGTTCATTTTTCAACCCAATTCAAATTATGAGTCTATTTTCAAATTTGGAAAAACTACCTCCACACATTATAATAATAACTCCTTAATATTTTAAATCCTATTTTTTTTTATTTTGCTTCAAAATTCTATGATTATCCTATTTTCTTATCCTTTATATATTTTAAGATCAGACCTCATTTCCTTTCTTAAAATTGTGAATATTTAATTGTTCATATTTTATAATTTATTTTTGTTTTGTTTTTAAATTTTATTACGTGCATAATATGAATTGAGAATTGGTATGATAGAGACTACGAAGAAAAATTCTTTGGCATCAAAGCCCTTACTTGAGTTAGAATACGTTTTATAGACTATAATTCATGGAAAGACTTTAAGGAAATGGACTCATCTAAATCGAATTCTTTATCGAAACAAAACATCATTCCTTTTGTGATGTGTTCAAAACCACATGACTCGAGACCAAGACAATACCAAGATTTTGAGCGGTTAAAACTGAGATAAGGCTGAGTCCAATCTCGAGAGCCACATCCCTATCCTTCTATTTGGAAGCAAAGTACACATGAAAATTTGATTCATCTTTGGCTTTTTTCATTGATGACTTGACTCCACCTCGACTCAGTCAACTCAAGTCGACACAAAACTTCTCCAAAAACTCGTTCTATTAGATTATTATTATCGACTTATAACTATGTTTCCTTTAAGAATACATACATATACAATAGAACTTGATCAATATAGATTTTTTGTAACCCAAATCTAGGATTTGCGAATAAAAACAACTGCCCAATAACCGATAAATCGGCTTATTTTTAAAAATATAATAAAGTTATATTTTTCTTAACAATTGAAATAACATTCTACTATGTATGTAAATAAAATATTTATATTATCATTATAAAAAATGGCTAATTTTGAGTTCTTCTAACTTTTTCAAACTATTGCCGATGACTAATTAATCTCAAAATACTCGGCCATTTAATTGGTCGAGTCCTAATATACAGTAACCACACTTGTAAAAACATAAAAACATATAAGTTGATTTTAAAAACCGATCACACGACATTTAAAGGTAGTTTTAGTATAAAAAATGTGTGAATTCTACGATTTGAAATTTTAAGCAGTGTTCCACAGTACAATTTTCACATATTTTTATTGGCTCCCAAAAAAAGTGTTTAATATTTATTAAGTCGACAAAAACGCTAGACTTGAAGAGAGTCTATGAAATTTAAAAGTGTATAGTTATATATGTTATACATATATTTTCTAAATGATATTCAAACTTCATTAATAATTCTTAAGAAATTGAAAAAGTTATTATTAAGGTTTTTGTATGTCTTCTCTTGTTAAAATTAATTATCATTCACAAAAAGAAATTATTTTATTATAAAATACAAAGAAGCCAACTTTTTGAATTAATAACAATTAACACATGAATTGTACGAAATATTATTTGTGGGGCTCTTGAATTTTTTATTTTCCAGAAATTTTTTTTTTAAAGAAAATTTGGAGCTCAAAAAGGAGGACAATTTATCATTTATCTCAAACTTAAATTAGACTCTAAAGGCAGATATTATCCTCTGGAGACCAATACTTTCTTCTTTTTTTCCCTCCATTTACCCATAAAGTTACTTAGATAGCAACATGATTTGAACAATCTGTTACTGTCTTAAAATGAATATCATTAAAATATATCTCCACAAAAGAACACTCATTAAATTACCTACATAATATTTGTCAAAAAAAACTATTAAATTGCTCTTTACTAAATAAATAAATAAAGCTAAAAAAACTATTAATATTTATAATGTAAATTAATATAAATTGCCATTAAAATATGCATATATATCTATGTAAAGTATTTTTCGGGGAATTATTCGTCAGTAGTTTCCTAGTTACCTATTTTTATATTTAGATAAAATGTCATTCATTTCATGCAAACACACAGAATTGTTATACTTACATATACCTATATGCTGATCCCTTGATATTTATTGCTAATTACAATCATGCTCATAGAGAGAGGGAGACATTAAAGCCCGTTGAGGATTTCATTACTCATTTAAAAAAATAAAAATACTGTGTATCTAAAGTTCTTAAATTCATCAATAATAATTAATTACTGGAAAAAAATATTATTTTTTTGTGACATTATTGATCCTACATATCTATGTAGATACATTAATCGAATAAGTAGGACACTGGATCGGTTGTAGAACAAACAAATTGGGGCATTAGGTATAATAAAAAGTAAACGTACATTTTTCCTCAATTACCTACAAACACCAATATTATTAATTAATTATTAATGCAACTCAAGTAGTACATAGAGTCCTAAAATGAGTTGATGTTCCCATTGCAGGTAAGAATAGTAAAAATAATTTTTGTTTAGATACATGTTGTTTTATAAAGTGCTTTAGGCATTTGATAGTTTGTAAATATACATACATGTATGTGATACAACGACGTCGAATCGATTTTTAATGACTCATTTTGATAGCAAAAATTACATGTATAAGTGTTTATATCTGTTTTTGCGTTAAAAAACTAACTTAATCGAGATTAAGACAAGATTGTTTGATTTGAGGTATCATGAACAAAATGATACTGAAATACATTTAGGAAGCAATATCAAGTTTTAGACAAATTAAATTTTAATCTAATCGCTTTGGTCTCCATTTTAGGACCAAGATTTTAAGGGATCGACAAGATCAAGAATTTGAGAAGTTGAGATCAAGACCAATTTCAAAAACCACATAACTAGTGTATCTATGTATATACTCATTGCCCTTTGAGGACTTGACAAAGATCTGCTACTGACAAGATGATTAAAGAAATGTGCATAAAAAACGTTCCAAACACAAACTACCCTTGACTTTTCGCATGGCAAAGGATTAAGTTGTCTCATTAAAAAGTAATTAGGTTTGTAGCGCCTATTCCTAGATTGTTTCTTTAACGAATGTTTATTGAAGTGCTTCTCAATCAGTGATCCCTAGAGCTGTTGTAGGTGCGCTCGGATGCATTCCTGAAAAAATAAAAATATACTGAAATGAAAAGCAAATCATCTATACAAGTTACTATTATATATTTTACCATTTCTATATATTTGTAATAAGATCAAAATATTGTTCAATGATATGTATGGGTTTGATTATTTCATTATTTTTTCCTAGAATACAAATATTTGAGAGGCACTGGTTAACAGAGATACAAAATAAAGGAGATGAAACTAAAAAAAGTTTTAAAAATTCAATTAACAATTTTGTGGTCATAATAATTTATTGTTGTTTGTTTTTGGGGGAAAACTTTTTTTTTCTTTCCTCTTCAAATATAAAATATGTATATTAAACAAATACACTTTCTAAAAAGCGTTTAATTATACATGTAGTTATTATTTAGTTTGTGTAAAATGCTTGTTTTTTTCCTCATTACAAATTTAAATTTGCGCTAACATTCCATCATGTATTGTTATTCTTTTATCCAAAGTGATTATTTCAGTCCATTTATATTTATTTCTGCATGAGATTGGTTTGTATTGAATTCATATTTTTTCTCAGAACTCAGCTAATCTTGACAATAACATTGCTTTTTGCAATAGCTGAACACTCATTTAAATGCATTTTATAATTTCTTCAAAGTTAAAAATAGTCTCTTAAACAAAATTATGACCCATTTTTAATTAGACAGATTTTCTATGTAGAATCATTATTAGCTGTTACTTTGCTTTTTAAATAAATATGTATGTGTAGGTATTGTTGAATTAGAAATGTTTACTCCTATTTAAGAGTTGTATTGTTAATTTTTGAAACTCTCCTTGGACGTAATTGTAAGGACTCTCAATATAATATTTTATTCTACAAAATCCTTCCTTTCGAAAACATAAAGTTTTGAGAGGACAAAAGTAAATTGTTTTTTTCAAAAACCCTATCAAAAGAAGGTAATTTTTTGAAAGCACATCAGTATTACCAATTTTCAAAATAAAAAAAACCCGTTTGTTCAAAAAAAAAACTTTATTTATATTTTTTTAAAGGAAGTTATTTACTCAATTTCTTCTATTTATATATTTGATATTGGCGTCTATCTGTTTGAAGAAAATTATATGAGATGTTGGGGTCGGCAACTTCAATGAACCAACTTTAAAAACAACAATTTTGAATAAAATGGCAAGGGTTCTATCTGTTCCAAAATTAAAAGTACAAGGTTTGATATTAAAGTTAAGTATTTGAGTTGAGCAAAACTATTAATATCTTTCATGCACGTGAATAATTATGTAATTATTTATTATTTTATAACCGAGGGTTGCTTATATATACCTCAAAAATAGTCGAGATAGATTAAAGATGTCGTTACTGACTGACATCTACATATAATGACGTCATTTATTAAAGATTGCTCCTTGTGATAACTTTTACTTCTTTTACCTCATAGCTAAAATATCGAGATTTCCCTCAACTGCACAAGTGACGTGAGTTCTCAGATAGACATAACATTTTAAGAATTTGCATACATTTTAGAATGTTGGAGCTGCTCTTATTAAAGAATGGAAAAGTATCTTGAGTATACCTATTTTTCACTTTCCTTATATCCTATAGCACATCTAAATGGCTGTCATGCAAGGAGTTTAGGTTGCTGTTGCTCACTTCCTAAAAATCCCCCCCCCCCATAAAATCATTATAAATTATACATCTAACAGATCATATGTTGTATAATATAGATCTACGTGTGATAAACGAATTCCAAATGCTTCTAGGGTGGAACATTCCTCTGAAATAATGTCCATACTGATGAAGGTGTGATGCTCTGATGATTCTTCATCTTTCCGAGCGGAATTTAATCACTTATGGAAACTTATTGATCCATTTCATGTTCAACGAGATATTTAATTACAAACTTTGCCACTAAGAACTCCCTTAGATCAAAACAAAGACTGGAAATGAAATTTGTATTAAAAACAGTAGCGGATCACTATTTTTTAATGCACAAAATGAGTGTCCTTCTAGGCTTAAATTGAAGTTCAAAAAGTTTGGTTGGATTTCTCAAAAATCTTGTATTAGTCTTGTATTCAAAAAATGATATACACAATATGTGATGGAACATTGTATCGAGAGGTTTGGAAGAAATTTAGAAATACATATATGAAAATTCTTGGTTAAAAGATTGTAAAAAAAATTTTTAAGAATTCTGACAAAAAACAAAACTAATCCTGTTCGAGAAACAAATTAATTCCATAATCAAATACAATTTAGTCTATCTATGACCCATCTATGTAGGTATGAGAGCATTCATATCTTTTCAACTCATGATCGCTGATTTTCTATAGTTAATGAGGGATAGTTCCAAGCTTTTTCATTAATTAATTATTATTATTTTAAAGCTTTACTAAGGGTCCATCTAGGACCATTTGGATAAATCATGAATATTAAAGTACCTAAAAGTTATCACCATTTTTTTGGAAAAAATATAAATGTATTTTTTTTTTTTTCAGAAAATAATTTACAAAAATTTAAAAAAACTATATTACTTCTCCAAAAAAATAAAAAAAATTGCTCATTACGTGAAAATGCCATAAAAAAAAGCTTCAACTTTTTTTTTTTAAATAATCTCAAAAAATCAAATATGAAGTCGAATCAAAACATAGAAACTGTTTCAATTTTTAATCAGTTGATCTTTTTGAACCTGGGTCTCATATAAAATTTGGGACTTAGTTGTCCTTTTTACTAATTCTCTTTGTAGAACTTAGCATTCTAGATCAACGAGCATACCTGAAGTTTTTTAGTTATTATTCGGGTTGCTCAACTCCTGCTTCTAAAGCATCCATCAAGTATTTAAGGAGGTGGACCCAACTTTATCCCTGTCAATTTGTGTGCTATAAACCATGTCCTCTTTGTTTTTCAATTGAATTCATGCTCAATGATTCCTATTTAGACCAAAATACAATTTTATTGAATACCCATTTAAATGATATTGGTTTTTCTCGTAATTATTAGAGTATTCACTATATATTCATTTTGAACAAAATCCGTTTTGAATAAAAGAAATAACTCTTTTTGTAGGAATATAAATTGTTAGATGTCTATTCAAAAGAAATTTATATCTAGATTTTCACAAAAATTTCAATTCAAATCCACCAACATACAATTTAAGTTCCTCCCTTGAGTGGCACAAATGATGATTAAACTAAGTATAACTATTTACATAATAAATGTACAATATTCACGTCTCGAGCTCGAATTGACTCGAAAATGGAGTCAAACTCACACTTTTGAGTTAAGGTTATTGTCGTTGAGTAATCAGACTTATTTTTTAACATATTCTTGGGCCTGATCTACATAGTCCATACATTTGCAAAAACTGTCTTATGCAGTCAATATGTAGAGATGATTAAATAAAGCACAAATAATTAATGAGGTTGGTAAGGCAGGGTAAGGTTTTGATAAAAATATATACGTCGAATTGTTTTGATTCAATGCTCTTGATTTTTTGGACTCGATTAAAACTGCTGTGCTATGTGACATAAATTATATAATTATCCCAGTATAATTCATTAATGATCTGTGCACAAGTTTTAAAGACATCAATATTGACGAATTACTCACACTCGTACGGGAAACCGTTCATATACTTTGTTATTTGTTTAGCTCAAAAACCAATATTAAATTAAGACTAAAAACATAATCAAGCTATAGAAACGAGTCAGGCTACTAAAATCGAGTCCTTTACAAGCTTTCAAAATTTGACCCCTTCTTTTTCGAGACTAGACAATGGATTTAACACAGTCTTCTTTGTTTCTCTGAGCCATTTCATGAAAAAAAGAAAGGGTCCAAAATTAATTGGTAGCCAGCCAATTGTGACACTCTCTTAAACTCTTGGATCATTTTTCATTTAATGGTAGAAACAGATCACAGGTTAACAATGTTATTCGAGTTCAATAAATTAATGTTCAGAACAATAATAAGGAGCAAAAGTCAATAGGCAAATCGACAGCTGACAAAAAGTTCATTATCATTGTTGTTGATTTTTTTGGGCATACCATTGTGATATTCAAATATTGAAATCTACTTTATCAAAAATACATTAAATCAACAATATAAAATTACAGCTTGGTAAAATAATTTAGGTCATACAATCTAATTTTTAATTATTATTTTTCCAAATAATTTATCAAGATATGTTTTAGTCATATACATAAATGTATAGCCAATAAAAAGGTAATTCTATTAAAATGAGTTATTGACAAATTAATAGGTTCTATTATGGGTATTTTATGAATTTGATGTTACTATTTGCTTTTTTGTATTGGGAAAATGCAGTATTATTTTATTTTTTAAATTTTATATTGATTAATTCTTCAATTTGAAATCTTGAGTTATATAATATACTTTTTACATTAGTAACAAGGTAGTCGAACTTTATTGAAGCGAAACTTACTCCAATATGTTATTGAAATAAAGAACCTATAATAGATTTTTTATTACAATATTTGTTATACTTATCATGTGTCAAACTCAATAAGATCTTTTATTTTGAATGGAAAGTGTTAGCTATACTATCTTTCACAAGACAGAAACTAACTATGGCATCGTTGCTCAGAATATCAAAGAAGAAGAATGTAATCAGCGCCAAAAATATTCAGGGGGGGGGGGGGGAACATTTACGGGCTGTGTCCTTCCCAACAATGTTTGCACCCCAAAACACAATTAGATACAACATAGGAGCACATACTTGAACTTTAAAATATATTAAGTTAAGTACATTAATACTGCAGAATTGTTATACCAGTCACATAATTCATACCACATCCTAGATTCTTATCATTAATGATCGTTTATTTTTTTATTGTGCCCCCCCCCCTGCAAAAATTTGGAGTGCCCTTTTTCTCAGGTATAGGACTCGTTACGGTACTGAAGGTGCTTAAGATTCGGGTAGATAAATATTTGTGGTGATTAATATTTAGACCCAAAAATGTTGAAAAATAATATATTTAGTTCTTTTTTGATTTGTTTCTATACATTCACTTCTAGTGTTCAACAAAACACGAGCTGAAAAGTACTGGTCCAAACAACATTAAAAAATACTATTAAATATGTGATTGATTATTAAAATAATGCATTTAATACATTTTGGTGGTTTAATGAAGATTATAAACTTATTTTAACGTTACCCACTTATCTTTTGACAAAGAGGGATCGAATGATGAGATGTGATCAACGATTTAATATTTTTAATTCTTTCTCACATTCATATATGATTAATAACTTAATAATATACAACCAGAATTACTATATCAGTATCTTCCAGAGAAAATATCTAAGAATCGAGTTCAATATCTGGCTCTTCTTTTTAGCGTCCAGAGAAAGTACAACATTTAGTGTTTAGATGGAGTCTAAAAAATCAGCCCGACTCGAGCTTGATAGTATTGAACCCAAAGTATAGTATTTTTCCAAACTCAGCCATGGAATTTAAGGATGCTGAAATCTCATCAAAGTAAACATGAGTTACCCATGATTTAAATTTAATATTAGAGGCATTGAAGAACCAACTAATGATGAATCAAGTTTTGTCAACAAAAAACTCTTATTTTCTATAGACCAGGGGTTCTTTACTAGTTTTGCACTGAGACTCAATTTTTAACCCTTCAAGTCAAGTCAAAAGAAAGTAAATTATTTCGTTTAGAGATCCACCAACTTCTGTCGGCCCTGATATGTGGAATTGGTACGTCTCTTTCTATCACCCAATATCAAATATTTATTTGATGTGTTTTAAAATAATGAATAGATTTAATTTTTTTTTTGTTCTTTCTCTTTAGCATAAATTTTGTCATTTTGCATGTCTTGCTTTTAAAACATTCCATCCACATTTGGTCAAAATCTGAGCTAGTAGGAGTCAAACTTAATCCGGGACCAACACATTAAAGATCTGGAACCCACTTTTAGGTCGTGACACATCAGTTAAGAAACACTTTAATTGGCCAACAATCATAATTGGAGTTTTAACATTAAATTTAATTTAAGATAAGACAGGTACTTCAAGTATTAATCAGATGCAAAGCTCACAATATTTTATTAGATCTAAAATTGATAATAGTTTTATCTCTAAATGAAATATGGTTTTGTTATGAAACTTCATTATATTTATTATACTCTTCTTTCAAATCCAATTATATTCTCATAACTTTTTTTCGTTTATAAAACCAACTTTAGTATGTAATTTCAAAACATTTTTCAAAAACTAATTGCTTAATACCTTTAATAGTATAGCTTTTTTATGTGTGTGTTTATTTTTATTTTATTCTTTTGTTTTGTTTTCAAATACCTATGATTTTTTTTTATAAATTTATTGGATGTTCCTTCTATAATGTAAAAAATTTATACGCACCATTTTTCCCTCTCTTTTTTTCTCATGATGAAGCCATTTTCTTGAACTCAAAACAAGATACAGAAATGTTGAAACCTTTTTTCAATTAAGAAATTTTTGTCTTTGCCTAATATTAATTTATGCTTTTTTTTTAATTGACTTACTTTTTTCTTTAAAAGGAAAAGAAAGTTTGAATCTTTCATTTATATTGACTTTTTTTATCACTCTCTAGATCACAAAAAAATCATAAGTTTCATCTATTTTTATATTAAATACAAATATGTACATATTATGAAAAAAAAATCCATATAATACCCGGTTACAAAACTGTTGTTATATAATAATAAAAGTAATGTATATAAAATTCAAGAAAGGGAAGAAAATCTTCAAATACCATATTTGTAGCTAAGTGCCACTTGCATTTTTTTTACTTACTTTCATTATGATTTTGTCCAAAGCTGTCTTTGTTTCTATTTAAGTCACCATAAGTATGTCATGTGATGCCTATGTACATACTAATTATATGGTAGCATTAAAAGTAAAATTATATTTAAAGAGTAGGTATAATAATAACTTTTCCGAATGCATGATTTTATTCGTTTAAGTTTTATAGAGAGCCTATGTACATATTTGCTCTATGTAGAACGCTTAAAACTTGGAAGTTGAAATTTGTTGTTTTGTTTTAATGTGATTTATTGATATCTTTTTTATTTTTTTAAAAAAACAGCTATGATGTACAATAATGTCTTAGTGTGGAGTTGCAAAGATATATTGCTATTACAATTTAACTTATTGTGATTTAAAATATGATTTGAATAATTTATATTCATCGGAAGAATTCTCAGTATGTGTAAATAAGTAATAGTAACCTTATAATAGATTATTAATAAACAAGGTCAAAAAGTACAAAAAACACAATTAGCCATCAAAATAAAAACAGCATCAATCAAAAGCTAAAATTACAGCAAACAACATGATTCGATTGGTAAATTATAACTTTTCCCTCTTTCAGAAATCACATATGTTATTGTGAGGTTCCGTAGTTTTGTGGTATTCACGTCTGTATAATTCTTCCCACATCAAATTGTCCCCCCCCCCTTTTAAAGAAGAGGTAATTTTTTATCCGACCTCATCAGATTTTTACCTGCAAACTTCAAAATTATTATTTTTTTTCAACTCGAATTATTTATTTTCAATAATGGAGTCCTTTATTTTTGAAATTTTAGCAAAAACTGTGATGCTTAACAAACTTTAAATTGTCATATCTTCTAAATCTGTGGTTCAATTTCAAGAAATAAAGAACTTTTGACAATTAGAAATATGTAAAAAAAATGTTGTTTAATTGTTTTTAAAACTAGTTTATTTAAGGAGAAAATGGTCTTAGAAAACGTCAACAGTTTAATGATTGATCTTCATACGGCCTTATCATTGCGCTCTCCAAATGTCCCATCCCTACTAATTATACATTTTCTCTCCCTTCCCAAAAAAAATCATATAACAGGTAGCTGATGTTAACACCTTTTTCTTGGAATCTACAAAATTCGCATCTCTAACTATGACATTTGACCTTAATTTTGATCTCGTTGATCAAAATTTATCTGACAAAGTCAAACTGGATTATTTTTGTATGTCTATATACATATACCTACAAGAAATACAAATATAGAGAAAGTTAGTGTTTTGTTGTGGGGACGTTTCAATTTGAATAAGAAATGAAATGCAGTCTACATATAACATAATATATAAATATACTGATTAACCTTCATAACCTGTGTTAATATATAACAAATAAAAGATTGCTTAGAAAAAACATTGTTAAAAAACTTTGAATTGGAAGAATAGTCAGTTATGATAGTTGCATTTAACACCTTTGATCTTAGGGTTCATTTTATCATAATCAGAACTGGAAACCTCGTTTCATAGTTGTTGTTTTTTGTTGGGGGCGGGGGGGGGGGGGCGGATGTAACAGCATATGTGTTGCAATCAGTCTTTTAGTATTTGGAAAAAAGTATTTCTCAAAGATGTCCTCCCCAGGTTCATAACACTATGCAAAAAAAAATGAACTTTATTCAGTGACCGTACATTAATGGTAATGTATGATTGCTTTTATATCGAATACCACGAAAAATTAAAGGTGCCAAACCTTTACAGTTATTAAAGATTTAGGTTTGTTAAAAAAATAAAAAATGGGTTATATAATAAAAACGTCGATATTTTCAAGATCAATAACTTTCTTTCTTCTTGTTGAAAAATGTGTGTTGAATCTTTAATTTGCACAAAAAAAATCAATTTGTATACAATAAAACCAATTTTTTTATTATTATTTCCATTTTCGTGTTATTTGACATAGAAGTAATCATACTCCGGGCACAAAAATGATGCTGCATAGTTTAATTAACAAAAAACTTCTACTGGTGATAATAAATGCAAAATTTAACACTGGTTTACGATACACAAATAATTAATCATTAATAGTATTACTTGTTTTTATTATAGACATCTATGTAGCTGCATTGCATACAGACATAACTTGATATCTTTTTCTGTATTAGACTTTAATTGAGGCTTAACACATGGTGACTTATTAAGCTTTTTCTTTGTTTTGCTTTCTATACCAATCCTCTATGTCTTGTTCTTGTACATATAGAAACGGCATTAATTACCTTCTCTATTTTTCTCATCTATTGTATTTTTTATAGTCTTCATCTATGTTAGTATCTTTATTATTGTATGTTAAATGTTGAGGCAAATTGTTATAAATTATTATGCACCTTATATTATATTAAGTCCATTGATTTAATTAATTAACATAGTGGTAAAGGTTTGAGAACATCTCATATTTATATAACTTTATACGAACAAAAGAGTTTAGTCGATTCCATTTCATTCCTTAAAACTAAATCTAAATCTCTTTCCATGAATACTATTACCAACAACAACTCCATTATAGCATTAAAAATTGAATTGTTTAACATGTGCAGCACTCAAGCACTTACTATAAATCTCAATTGAAGTCAATCAGTGTAATTATGAAATACTTTATAGGAATAAGGCTTACAAATTTAATAAAGAAGATATGAAATGGAGTTAACTAAAATTATTTTTATTTTTTTGTACAGGGATAATTGATTAATAGTTATTAATCATGTTATTTACTACTGATGTATCAGTCCCAAAATTTTGATAGCCCATCCGAAATAGACGCCTTCGAATTGGCCACAAAAGCCAGCAAATTAAATAATCATTTGCTAAATGACGTCATCATATATATCAAGCAGTGATATCGCATCATCAATCAATTTTGACTCTCTTGAAGCTGGAATACACATTCAAAGTTTATAAACATAATAAATACATCCATTAAGCCTAAGTTAAAGATAATGACAACCTATTTTTGAGCATTAAAGATATTTTTAAAGTTTTACTGAACGAATTCAATGGGTAAACTGAAGAACTTTACTATTACTATTTAATACTATCATTAAAAATGTTAAATTATTAGCCTTAATATCAAAAAAGTTTGATATTTAATTTGTTAAAATGTAATCATTCAATACATTAATTCATGATCCATATAAACTTCCAAATATTACAGATTTCATATTTATCTTAAGTCACCTTTAAAAAATATCATATCAGTCACACAATCCCTTGTCACTATAAAATGATTATAACTTAAAAATCTCTAAAAAAATTAATGAAGAAATGAATTAAATTTGAGTAATTATTTATGTTTTTTGTAGAAACTCTTATTTTGTATAGTTTTTTTATATCATCAATGACCATATTAAACAATATATTTATTTAATTACATAAAATTTTCTGATTTAACTCATCAAACATAGTTTACTTAAAGCCTTAAATTAAAACTACTATCTAAAACAACCAATTCTTTGCACTATATTAAATTTATTAATGTTTCATTAATTAAATATGCAAAAAAAGGAATATTAAAATACGTTAATGTATTAAGTTTCACATAATACCAAAATAAAATTATACATAATTTTATTTTTTAATAAAGCTTAAGATCCTTTTTTCAAACCTTTAATTTAATATATTCATTTTTTTATTTGTTTCAAATTTAATATTTTTAATTTTGTTTAAAGATTTTGAAATATTTACTATGATCAAAATGAATGTGCTTCTATCGTGATAATTTTTTAGATATTACGCAATATTTTTTACAGGTTCACTAAACCTCTTAACTTTCAACTACCATATAAATTCGAGGTTTTTTTTCTTTTTGAGGAGAAATTGAGAAATATTATGAAGACTAATGTGTTTGATCTTCGTGAAACTCCCGTTGAAGGATGCAATTTACCCTTTGATTGGTTGATTAAATAGATCATTTTTTTAATTTAACAGAAATTTATTTGTACATTGTTGTGAATTATTCATCAACTAAAGATAAAATAATTTTTTTTATTGATATAAATTAATTTCTTAAACTTTTTCTTTTACGCAATTTACCTTTCTGAATGCTTTATCATTAAGATTTATACCTAAAATTATAGTTAAGAAGGTTAAGTTAAGAAAGTAAGCAACTAACTTTATTATTAACTTAAAATGTATATTTATTTATAGATTATTCTATTATTTGCCCCCAAAAATAGCAAAATGTACTTTGGGGGATATATTGTACATCTTTTGTTAAGTATCACGACGAGCTTTTTTGTTCACTCGCAACCTCGACTTTCAAAAGGGAAAGGAAAAATTTGGAAAAACAACTGGTAGCTGCTACCCTTCTCTATTTTTCTTGCTGCGAACTTTTTAATATTGGGCAGGGTTATTATTTAGATATACTATACATTGATAAATTCTACTGATATACAAGTCAATCATTAATACTTATATAATATTCACAAAAAAAGGACGTGCAATCCTTGATTTAATATATTTTTTATATATCAAAATCATGAATAACAATAATAATACCCTTTACTAGTTCATAACTAGGAATGTAAATAATATGCAAATCGGGCTTGTAAGAATCAAAGAAAGAGAAAATCAACCTGGTAACTCTGACAATTTGGTAATGTTGAGAGGGAAGCAGCTTGAGCTGTCATGACGTTTTACTGAGCTACAAGCTGCTATTCTCCTTTATATACATATACAAATGAGGACCTCAATAATAAATAATAACTTTATGTATACCTAGGAATGTAAATTATATGCAAATCGGGCTTGTCACAAAAAAAGAAAGAAAAAATCAACCTGGCAACCCTGACAATTTAATGAATGTTGAGGGGGGAAGCAGCTTGAGCTGTCGTGACGTTTTACTGAGCTACAAGCTGCTATTTTCCTTTATACATATATACAAATGAAAACATCAAACCACAAACATTACAATACGTTACTCCAGATTCATTATTATATTCACAAATATCATTAACTCCATTCTCCTCAATGAATGATATCCATTTTTTAATTTTTCCTTTGTTCCTCTCCATGTTATAATCTTTGCAGACTGTTCTTTTCTTGTAAAACATTATGTTGAGGTAAAGTTGATGTTACCTTCTTAAGGGAAAAAAAATGATAACAGCTTCGGAAAACAAAAAGACCCTGTTTGAAGAGCCAACTCCACTTTTTTATTACATGCCCGATTTGCATATGATTTACATTCCTATGTATAGGAATGAAAATCATATGCAATTCGGGCGTGTGATAAAAAAGTGGAGTTGGCTCTTCAAACAGGGTCTTTTTGTTTTCCGAAGCTGTTATCATTTTTCCTTTATTACTGAGGGGAGAACATCTACCTGATAGTAAAGATGTCGCACGAAGGAATACATGCATTAAGTTTAATAAAGCTAATAAAATGTAAACAAAAAGGGCTCAAGTTCTCATATAATTATTAGTTAAAAACATAAAATTTCCTGACATTAATTTCAGTTAATTTTCTGCCTCTCATCTATGTTATTATTTATTGTTGTATATATAATGGAGAATAGCAGCTTGTAGCTGAGTAAAACGTCATGACAGCTCAAGCTGCTTCCCCCCTGGACATTCATTGAATTGTCAGGGTTGCCAGGTTGATTTTCTCTTTCTTTTTTTATAACACGCCCGAATTGCATATGATTTACATTCCTACCTATGTATACCATAGCACGACGAGCTTTTTGGGATAAACAAAAACACACTGTATTCTCCTTTCAGCTGATTTTCATCATTTGACTCTTTTGATTTAAAACAGCTGACACTACGTGTTATGAACCCGTAAAGGGTATTATTATTATTTCTGATTTTGATATATAGAAAATATGTTAAATTGCGCGTCCTTTTTTTGAATCTTTGATATACAAGTATTATCGATGGATTTATATATTGATAGAATTTATAAATGCTTAGTATATCTAAATTATAACTCTGCCCAATATTAAAAAGTTGGCAACAAGGAAATTACAGAAGAGTAGCTACCAGTTGTTTTTCCAAATTTTTCCTTTCCCTTTTGTGAGTCGAGGTTGCGAGTGGACAAAAAAGCTCGACGTGTAGACGAGAGACAGAAAATTAACTGAAATTAAAGTCAGGAAATTATATATTTTTAACTAATAATAATTATACGAGGACTTGAGCCCTTTTTGTTTACATTTTATTTGCTTTATCAACCTTAATGCATGTATTCCTTCATGTGAGATCTTTACTATGAGGTAGATGTTCTCCCCTCAGTAATAAAGGAAAAATGATAACAGCTTTGGAAAACAAAAAGTACTGTTCGAAGAGCCAACTCCACGAAGTCTCGCACTCGGCATTTTGCATATTATTTACATTCCTATTCATAACACGTACAGTTAGTTGATTTAAATCTAAAGAGTCAACTGATGAAAAACAGCTGAAGAGAGAATATATACTGTTTTTGTTTATCCTAAAAAGTTCGTTGAGTATATTTGGACTAAAATAAGATCAAGTTTTATTTAGTTAATTCATTAAGACATTGAAATCCCTAGAAAGTTATAAACTAAGTAAAAGTTAATAGCATATTTATTTAGAGCCGGATTTTGAGACTATTTGATACTTGCTTCATTTGAACGATTAATTCAATTAATTTCTTAAGTAATAATTTCAGAGCAGAGTACTTGTACCCCTTTTTCGAGGTCCTAGTCCAATATTGTCTTCCAAACTGGATGGAACTGGGTTTTTTTTCCTGTAGAATAGTTTAACCTCAGGATAAAAATAATTTGTTATTTTTCTTCATAATACCGTAATAATTAATAATTAATTAATTATTAATCAACGAAATGCCTTATCGAGTGAACTCAGAATCCTTGATATAATATAATTGACTGATAGGTATGGATTTGTGTTTATTTTCTCTATATGAACGTCAATGTCTTTCCCCGTAAAAGTGTAAGAGAATAGCTGATATAGTAATACGTGATGACAGCTGACGCTGCTCTCCTCCCAAACGTTCATTAAATAGTCAGGGTTACCAGATCAACTTTTGATTTCTTTTATTTACATTTACAGCTTTGATTTTGAACATTGATTGGTTGAGCTCGAATTAGCTGTTGTTGATCAATAAACAATCCTGTGAAATTGAATGAAAAATATTAGT
Source organism: Lepeophtheirus nordmannii (assembly GCA_963680855.1). Taxonomy (NCBI): domain Eukaryota; kingdom Metazoa; phylum Arthropoda; class Copepoda; order Siphonostomatoida; family Caligidae; genus Lepeophtheirus; species Lepeophtheirus nordmannii. The sequence continues at coordinate 33,572,925 of OY804518.1, read as the reverse complement.
TCCAATAATTTTGGAACTTCTTTTCTTTTTTCTTTTTTCTTTTTTTTTGTTTATTTTTGGAGAAAAAGTTGCGATATACAATCAAGTTCACGACGTGGAAAGAGTTGAATAATGATGACAAAAAGGGAGAAGATTTGCCTACAAAAATATACATACATTATTCACATCAGTCAAGTAATCTTTATTTTAAATCTTCCTTCGTAGAGCCACACTGGGTATTTCCTACGATTAAAGATTATATATATATATATATATATTACATATTAATGTCTCTTTGTACTCATTCATAAGTAAATTGACCATCTCTTATTGAATGATCAATTTTACTCCATAAAAAAATTGATATTTTATCATACATTAAAAAAAAGAAATACAATCTATCCACTCAAAAAATGAAATATGAATTTGTTAAATTTAACTTTATACAAAATATACCATTAGAATAAAATTCATTTCAAGTTCATTCTTTCCTTTAAAATCAAATAGCTGAATGAGTTCCGTTCATTGCGTCTCAGAGAGTGCATAAGCTCTCATGTTACGTACAATAATTTCATTATTATTAATTTACTATTTTTTTAACGCTGATTCAATATTATTATTATTATTATTCATTTAATCATTATTTGTTTGATTAGTCAAAAATAGGTATACATTGAGTATTGATTACCCAAATATTTTTTGCATAAATTCTTGAAATAATAATAATTATAACAAAAATATGCCTATAAAAGTATCAAATTTCATTTGAGAAATCCTTTTGAAACATCAATCAACTTATAACTAGCTATTAAAATGAAAACTAACAGACTGATGAGGATCAATTTTTTTTTTCCGAGGGGATCGAATATGTTCTGTGTCAACACAAAATCAATCTTAAACAAAAATAAATTAAATTTAAAATTATCATTTTATTATAAACGGCCCAATTTTTTATTGCCATATTTCGGTTAATTTTGGGCTTTTATATTCCAATTTCTGAGATAGAATGGAATATTTAGAAATGTTATATAGAGAAAGGGCCTTCATTTGATTTATTTAGTGTTATTTTGCTTAAACATGGTCGTTTAAATAAGATACATAATGTATAATATTCTTTATCTTTAATTGTGACCTGGAATTTTGTGCCCTATAAATGTAATTTACGGCATATCCAAATGATTCATCAAACAATTTATAAATCAAAAGGAAAGATGATTAATAGATTAATAACAGAGTATAAATGTAATCCAAACTCATTTTTAAAATATATATAATATATGTATATGTACATATCTTTGTTTGCTTTTATTTTGAGGGAATTTTAATTTATATTATATTTAAACGATTGGATACATGGTCCATTAGATTGTATTTTTTAGCTATACATCCAAAACAAAGGAAGTCAAATATCCATAAAATTAATTAACTACCTAGTTTGAACATTTTTGAAATTCCTTTGTTGACAAATTTCTATTGTGTTTATTATGATAAATACTTTTGATGTCATTAATTGAAACGTGTCAGAGAGTTTTAAAATGATTTGATAACCAGCTGCCATTGTTTCAAAAAGAGTTTGTAACTAATCACTAGACTATTTTTATAATATGTATTTACATAAATGAGCAATGAACATAGACAAATAAATACAATTTATGTAATATTGAGACACAGAAAGTGGAACTTAATTAGAATCAATAGTTGTTTACCTATGAGTATAAGCCGAGAAGATATAAATTACAAATTAGATGGGATTTAATTTAAACTTAATCTAGCATTTTTAAAGGAAGAATAATTTAAACCGCAATAGAATTTTTATGCGGGTGAGCAAATACCTGGTTTTGTAGTAAGACATAAAAAGCTCAAAAAATATTTAATACTTATTAATAGATAATGCCTATTGCTTTTATTATCTTTCTTCCATTTATGGTTAACTTATTGGTAGAGTTGTCAAAAAAGGTGGGAATAAACAAAATGAACGAAAATTTAGAAAAAGTTAAGGGATTCTCTGAAGATGCTACTAAACGCGGCAATTTCTTATACAAATTATGTAGGAGCAATAGTTGCTAGAGAACCAAAAAAAAAGAAGGTCTAAAATTGTCTGGTACAGTTAGTCAATTCTTCCCAACGCGTAGACTAATCTTCATTTAAATCTAGGAAATTGTTCATAGCTAGGAATGTAAATCATATGCAATTCGGGCTTGTAATAAAAAAAGAAAGAGAAAATCAACCTGGCAACCCTGACAATTTAATGAATGTTGAGGGGGGGAAGCAGCTTGAGCTGTCGTGACGTTTTACTGAGCTACAAGCTGCTATTCTCCTTTATATACATATACAAATGAGGACCTCAATAATAAATAATAACTTTATGTATACCTAGGAATGTAAATTATATGCAAATCGGGCTTGTCATAAAAAAAGAAAGAGAAAATCAACCTGGCAACCCTGACAATTTAATGAATGTTGGGGGGGGGGGGAAGCAGCTTGAGCTGTCGTGACGTTTTACTGAGCTACAAGCTGCTATTTTCCTTAATATATGTATACAAATGAAAACATCAAACCACAAACATTACAATACGTTACTCCAGATTCATTATTATATTCACAAATATCATTAACTCCATTCTCTTCAATGAATGATATCCATTTTTTAATTTTTCCTTTGTTCCTCTCCATGATATAATCTTTGCAGACTGCTCTTTTCTTGTAAAACATTATGTTGAGGTAAAGTTGATGTTACCTTCTTAAGGGAAAAAAAAATGATAACAGTTTCGGAAAACAAAAAGACCTGTTTGAAGAGCCAACTCTACTTTTTTATCACACGCCCGAATTGCATATGATTTACATTGCTATTCATTGCTTAACAAGAGTTCAACCTATCAATTTTCAGAACACTAATAAGGAGCTGTCGAAATGTAAAAAATCGACAGCTGACAAAAAATAAATAGGATTTGTTGATAAATGTTTTGGGCATAGCGTTATGTGGTATAACAATGAATACAAAGCATAATGACGTCATCAATTAAAGAAAAGTATATAGTTCTTGGGTATTATGAACCGTCAAAAGGATGTTATAGAAGATTCAATGTGCATGAACATAGACACCAGAAAGGGAAAAAATGGTCATGAGTCCCTATTTTTATTATCAACATGTGACGTACATATAATATGTCGTACTGAATGAACTTTTAACATATTATACATAAATTTTTTTTTTTAAAATCTTCACATTCTATTTGTATTCGTGCATATGTATGCAAGTTTTTACACCCAAGTTTTTGTTTTTGTCATACATATACATAGATGGAGAAACATTTTTTTTATTTATATTTTTTTTTTGGGAGGGGGGAGGGAGAGAGAAAAGGAAAGAAAGAGAGAGAGAAGATGGATATCTAAATCCATCAAGTGATGTTACAAAAGCTTTCAAGTGTTGTAAAATTGACAAGTGAGGATCTTTATTTTTTTCTACATATGTATGTATGTTGTATTATGAGTGAGTTGTTGTCTTTTCATTCCCCATGTTTTATTTTTTGTTTTACCCCTCTTTAAATGGTGGTATCTTTTAAGAATGTTTTTTTTTTTTGAACATTTATATCCCAAGGTCTACCTCGATGATCAGAGAATTACAACTCATGCTCACAGAATCTTAAAAATGCTGAAGCTCTGGAAAAATAAAATGCAGTAATTTGGAGGTATTGTACTACATATAAATGCGTACAGCAATCTCTCAACCTTTCTTTAGAAAGAAAAATGGCCTAAAATTAGTTGGTACGTGAGTCAATTACATTTACTGTTTGTTTGTAGAAATGTGCTCATTACTTAACAAAATATAATTTATTTGATGATTAAGTATTAATTATTATTTAAGAACAACTTTAGCTCTTTATAAATATTTATATCTGCTAGTTATAACTTGTAATTAGAGTCTAATAAAGTCCAAAACATCCATCTTTAACAAGCAGAGATGGATGTTTAAGGCTCAAGAAGGTATCTTAGAGTTGGGAAATATGTCAAGTGCGATTAAAAGGAGTTGCCCCTGCTTAAATAAATGTATTTTAATTTTTAGGGGGAAGCAAATATTACATTTAATTATTAAGGAGGCAGGGATGCTTCAGGACAGGTTACCAACTGATATGAATAATAAATATAGTAGTTTGAATAAACTCGACTCCATCTAGACAATTTTTTCCACCTTTACTTCAGAGTCGTTCCATGGACTTTTTGCTTGCCGACTGTACTCTGTAAACGCAATATTTTAGAAAGGTCTGCCCTTTAGCCACAGTTATTTTTTTTCTAAGTACGGAACAGGGAAGAGTAAAAAATGGACATCTAAAAAAATAATAATACATAAATTATAAGTATAAAATATTTTCATGCCTCCTTATTTCATATTTAAATTAAGTTTTATTTCATTTGAACTAATATGTTGCAACCCTACATTAAACGTCATTATAGAGTCTACTATATTTGCCAATATCTGAAAGAACTATAGACGAATAGTGAAATAGGGTCGTACATATGTATGTTTCATTCTACAGCAATAAACCGAAGAGTCCACATAATTAGTTATTATCTAATGAAGCTAAAAAACATGCAATAATAAAATCCAAATTGATCGAATAGTGACACAATGGTGTATTATTGTACTTATTAATGGGCTTTATAGGTAATTCCGAATAAATAGGCCCAAGTATAAATGTTCCAATGGGAAATAGGATTAACACATGATTTAAACATTTTTAACAACAATGCCTTGTAAACGTTTATACACGTGAATACGTGCTTGTATCAATCAAGGGATTGCTTCCTTGTGAGCTGCATTCCTTGTCAGTACATATGTACCCCTGATTGAAACATTTCCTATTTGCATATGCTCCTTCAGTATAACCTACATAAGTTCAGTAATAATAAAAATGAGGGATGTCTTTTCATAATCCGTCTATATATATTTTTTTTCCTTTATGACTGAACTATTTCACGCCAATTGATTATGTGGTTAGGGACACCCCATCGAGACGAGAACAATTGCTCTGTTGATGAGGTAGAAGCCTTTTCCTTCCTTCATACAAATAATGGTGATACAACTCTACGAATAATTGTACATACACACAAACGTCATGCTCCAGTATATACTTTTATGATCATTTTTTCATCCTTGCAAGATGAATGAATAACTTTATAAAAGTCACAGTCAAAGGAAAAATAAAAGTTCCCACTCCTCCTCAGTAAAGAAATTCCCAAATAGGAACTATACATATATGTATATCATATATTATGTATGTATACGTATAAATATTACTATGATCATTACAGCAGAGATTTTTCTTGATATTTTATGTTCATTAATAATTAGTTATAAAATATTTTTCTACTAGAATGGGCTCTGTGAGGAAATGAAAAATTGTTTATGATCGTGCTGTGATGATACGATATGCTGACGATTATCAAAGGAACAAAACCCTTTTCATCATTGCTGACCTAAGGTATTCATTTAATTAAATGGAGTGAACATAGACCTACATATGTTTAAACATCCACGTGGCAACATACATATGTATGAGCAGGCAGACTGACACCCATCTAATGAAATAATTACATGCCTCCATCACCCCTTTTACCTACATATGTATAATGCAATACATCATTTAAAAAACAAGAAATTTGATAAATCTTGTTCCTCACCCCTTTTAGTTAAAGCTCGTACAGCGTTTATATTTATCCTTTGAGTTTTTCGGAACAAGCGCACTTAATTAGACGAAGTAAGGACCTACTACCTTTGTACAATATAGTCTTTAATTATCATAACAAAGAGAGTCCCTTACATAAAAGAGACTCAAGTCCTATATATTGAGCTTCTCACTAACTAATAACAACAATTTTTTGTTGCAACCCATCGGCCCTTGATCTAAAAGATATGTAGGTATATAAATATTAGGAATTGATTTATGTCAGCCATTAAAATCGTGTGAAGTCAATATAAATTATGGATAATCTCCTCTTGGAAAAAAAGTAGAAAAAGAAAGAGATTTAATTATCCCTTGTAAGCTACTAAATTATGGTCTTCGAAAGCACACAGTATATGTCCATACCTATATAAGATTCCATATCATGCATCTTATATAGATATTCCTTTTACTAAATAAATTGAATTTCTGTGCATTAGTCTTAGGAGCTAACAAGGATTGGAAAATATATTTGCAAAGTGTCTATGCATTTAAGCTTATGATTTAACTCTATTGTTTAATATCAATAGCACTTAGTTAAGGATCCGACCGATATATCTGCGAGCCGATAGTTAATAGACGGTTAGAGAATTATTTCTTTTTTTTAATATCTCATGTTCTGCAATCAAATCATGTTATTTTAAATATTTTTAAAATTACGATCATTTATAAATTTAATTTAGCAACTTATTATAAAAATAAATTTAACTATATTTTGATTCGATTACGGCAAAAATTATCAAAAAAATTATTCAAAGAAAATTTTTGCATCATTGAATATTTTATGAATCTGCTATAGGATTTATTAAACTTAAAAAACTTAGAGAAATAATCTGTTTTTCCAACTGAAAATCGGTTATTGATAACGATTAGGCCCTAGTTTAGACTAATCTAATGTTTACTTTTTAGATTATTGTTTAGTCAAATCCATTTGAAATAAAAACTTCATTTTTTATAGAAGGTTGAATTGATCATAATATGGTTATCAAAGCCCTCTCATTAGTCGTATTAATCAACTTTTATATATAATCAGGAAACACTCATCCAAATTCATGGAAAGAGAATACACGAATGCCATATTTACAGTTAATTAATTCTATACCTAAGGACTCATTAGATTTTTAAATCCAGATACACTGAGTGTGCGTTTAATAACAATGTTCATAAATAAATGCAGTGCAAATTAGAAAAACAGAAAGAGCACTAGCTAGTCTCCTGTACTTTTATTTCGGTAATTAGACAAAAAAAATCAACATGAGGGCACCCTCATGAAAATACATATAAATTGTGCAAGTTTTAGGGAAGAAAGAAAAAAAGAATACATTGAGGATATATCATAATAATATGTGTATAGATACAAGTTACGATAATAAAAATAAATTTACTAAGTATGTATGAAGATACAGAAGACTTATATGTATGAATTATATCACAGGCAGATATGAGATTATTATTGTGTTACTACTATCTATGTTGAGGATCTTGAAAAAAAAAAAGAAAAAGAAAAAAAGATGAATAAGAAAAGGTAGTAGTAGGAAACATAATAATTATTAATCCTCCGAATTTGTTGCTCATTTTATTTCACAAGTTTATACATAATATAATTCTCATGTATACGTGCTATGGTGCTTTAACAACAATAAAATAAACGTGAACATCTCTATTTGATTGAAGTCATGGGAGCAGCATCTGCAGGAACGGTTTGAAAAACACGTATACGGTACATATACATATATGTGTGTGAATCAATCACAGCTCATATGTACATATATGCAAAGAAATTGATTTGTTATGATTCATGTCTCATATCTTTCGACAGCAGTTTTTCCGATGAGCTATGAGAAAAGTTTCCAATTTATACCCACGCCCACAGTCCTTGCATGAAAAAGGTCCTCGGATTTGACTTTTCATCATAAGAGATTCATTGGTTGTCGTTGTTGATGACGATGATGTTGTAATGGAAGAGGATTCAATGGACGGTGAGGTGGTTACTATAATGGGCGACGAAGAACTAGTTTGCCACAAGACTTGTGAATTAATGACTGGAGATGCAATGTACAGAGTAGAGTTTCCCAAAAGCCCCGTTTTTGAGGGATCTGCGAGGAGTAACACACTTCCTCCTTGATGCTGTGTGGTTGTGTTATTCGATGAGTTCGAAAGAGAATACACAGTTGGAAAGGATTGGAGAGGTGTAACGCTGTTCTCTGCTTGATTATAGATCAGGGTTTGTGATGTAGAGGTTAAAGAAGAGGGTTTTGGTGGGGCTGGTGATTTTTTAGGAGGTGTATCGTTTTTATCATGATATCTTTTGTTATGTTCCTTGAGCCGATGAAGAGATACAAAGGCAGAGTCACAAGTGTTGCATGGATAGGGTCTCTCACCCGTGTGTTGACATAAATGACGAACAAGGGAATTTTTGTGGCGAAACTGCATTGGACACATGTGACACTCAAATTGCTTTTCTTCCTTGTGCACCTGAAAAAAAAATTAAATTCATTCAAGGTCTTCCATTTTTTTTATGGGTAAAAAAATGGAGAAAATAATGGACTTATATAATAATGTACAATGTACATATGTATGAAGATAGGAAAGGTAAAATGTTCAATTATAGTTAGGTATGAGAATGAATTCGAAATGAGTTCAATTCTAATTAAAGTTGGATAGATGTAACTTACATATGTATAACTTATAAGTAGGTATATTAAAAATAAAAGGATCATTACCCTCATGTGAATTTGAATATCTGTTACTTCAGCATCACAGACTCTACATTCATATTCCTTAACTCCCGTATGAAGTCGGCGATCATGACGAAGCATTTTTGCAAGAGAATAAAATCTGAGTGGACAATCTGGACATTTATAATACTTTGCATCAGGCAGATGACAAGAAATGTGCCTCTCCATACGAGAAGTTTTCCGTGTCCAAAAGCCACAGCCCTTTTCCTGACAGTAAATCCAATCATCGTGCTCTTTTGTTTCGTTTTTAAATACAGTCTTTTTGTGGTTAGGAACCCGTTCCAGGGGAGCCACCGTTGTACTAGAAGGATGAGATTTTGAGGTGGAGTGTTCATCCCCCCCTATGGGCTGGAGATCAATATTGGTCAGGAGATCATCGACATGGGGTATGGGTTCGTCAAAGAGAGAGGAAATGGATGCTTGAAGGATATCCGTGGTGCTATGGTGATGATGGTTTATTGTAAGACTGCTGGATTTACGAAAACCTTCGACGTGTAATTCTTGATTATAGGTAGAGGATGGTGCATCTATAATGGGAAGGGAAAGAGGGGGAAGGGGGGGAGTAGAGCTCTCTGACAAAAGTTTTTTGTCTAGATCATGAGGAACTGATGAAATTTGAGACGATAAAACAGAGCTATTCAAATAAGTGGGGGAAGAACTTTGTCTATATTTGTTTTTGTCCTTTGGAGGATGGGATGGTAAAGAGGAAATATTTTTGTCAACAAGAAAGTCATCTACCTCCCCATTGTCAGTATGAGGAGTAGCGTCGTTCTCTTCACCATTACTACTGTAGGAGTCCAAATCACCATCAATATCAGAGGAAGTTACATCGGACTTGCTATAAGGATTCTTTTTACGTCTTTTTGCATACTTTATACGCCGATAGGATCTCTGAGAAGGGGACTTCCGCTCACATAGCTTTGAGGCAACCCTGTGTTGTTGAACCACAATAGGTTCTACAACACCAACAGTACGGCCCTTGGATGAACGTCCAAATGGCTCGATCCTTCTGTCCAAGGAGGATGGATCCTCATCTACACTTTCACACCTGAATGTATTAGATAAAGAGGACAGTGTAATTGAGTAGTAAATAACTATGGGGTGGGTTTTTTTTTTTGCAATATTCCTTGAACTGAATAAATAAAATATCTACATACACACAACATAAATATGTAGTATGTAAATGATTGTTGAAAGAGCTCCATAATTCAACCTTTTTTTATATTTTTCTCATCTTTTTTTGAATACACTCGTTATCTTTAATTAATTAGATAAAAAGGGAAGTCTTCATTTGAGATAAAAAGTTTTTGAATGAAAACTAAGGGAAAAAAAGAAAAAAAGAAAAACCGTATATATGTATACCATGCACCCTAATGAGTATAAACATCCTATGTATGTATAGACGTTGGTTTGTAGAAACGTTTCAATGTAAAGTTACAGTTTTCATTAAATAGATAAATATTATGTAGTTACAAATAAAGGCTATATAATTATATCGTTCTTGTCCGAGGAATGTGTACATTTGTTTATATGTATGTAGACACATATATACATATGTATGTACATTAAGAACTAAAGAGAGAGGGGGTTGGGTGCAAATTTATACGAGTGAATGAGCAATACCATTTGATGAGACAAAAGGAAAAGAAACTGATTCAAGCATGAAATCAGAGGGTTTTTTTTAGTTTTAGTTTTAAAGATAAGAAAACCCAAACAAAAAACCGTCTTTAAATCCAAGCATTTAAACAAAAAAAAAAAGCCACATATTTATCTTACCGACAACGATCCTCTCCTCTTCTGAAAATACCACAGTCTGAACAGAGAAAGAGTCCTTCTTCATCGTGAAGAAAGACGTCTTCCTCAAGTGAATATAAATCTGATCTCCTATTCCCAGAGGTAGAAGGAATGGATCCGTAGCCAGAGTCCATGGAAAGGGGACTGCTACTACAATGGTATCGTTTGGATGAATAGTATCGGAATCGACTAACTGGAGGAGGACCAGAGGAAGAGGAGTGAAGGAGATCCTTTCTTCTTTTCCTTCGTTTCTGTTTCCTTTCCCCAGAGAAGTAAAAAGGATATTTGGAGGAATGGGAAGGGAATGAGCGACTAATTCTTTGTCGCTCTTCCACTAATTCAGCATCCTCGACCTTCTCTCCCCCGTCTTCTCCTTTCCTCCTCTTTGCGATAACTCCTTCTTCTTCTTCTTCTATTTCTTCTTCCTCCACCTTTCGACGACGACTTTGAATAGGAAATGTGGGAGGAGGTGGTGGTAGGTGGTGAAAGGCCGTTATACGCTGCTGCTGCTGCTTCTGCTCACGACGACGATGAGACATTAGTACGTATTGAACCTTTTGCATTCCTTCTCGCTCCTCTGGTTCAATTGAGCCACACTTGTGATCATCATCGTCCTCATCACACATGGAGGTGGAGGATGGAGACGAGGAGGATGAAGAAAATACTTGACGCTCTTGTCTCCTATTAATTGAAAAATATACATATAATAATAATAATAAAAAAAGATAATAAATTATCCAATAATTGTTTTAAAAATGATGATTCTTTTCCAAACTTTCATTATGACCCTCACTTGGCGTCGACACACATGATATTATAAATAATAATAATAATACGTTAGTGAAAAAAGGGATTTCCTACAGCCTTTTTTTTCTATCTAATTTAGCGTGATATTGGATGATTTGAGGGTTTCTTTCATGAGAAAAGAAGTATTTTTCCTTCCTTTGTCAATTCAATAAACGGTAGGGTTGTGTGTGTCTTTCTTTTTTTTTTTTTTTTTTAATTTATAGGAGTCAGTTCATTGATTTAAAGTCAACTTGAGGAGAGGTAGAAAAAAACAAAAATCTGCCCTCTTTCTTAGAACACCCACAACACTCTACTATTTGGGTTTTGTGTATCCATTTTGAGGGTAGAGAGAAAAAAATATGTATTTTTTTTCATTAAAAAAAATAATAAATAAATAGTGTATCAAATAACAACAAGACCCTAGTATATTTAGGTAAAGTGAAAAAGAATTTTTTTTTCTCTCCCTCTCTCTCTCTCTCTTTCTCCCTGACATAAATACCTTGAGTATATTAAATTACATAATTATCCCAGGTATCATCATCATCACTCATAATAGCAATGATTCCTCTCTTCTTTGCATAAAGTAGAACAATACATTGATACATACGTAGCTATGATGCTATCAAATAGACACTCGACATATATCAGGGAGATGACCACAATCACGGAGGTCTGTCCAGAGAGTGTCTCTTTTTCTTTTTTTAAATCAGATAATTCTTATCACGGACGCACGTACATCCCCCATGCTCAAATGGTGTATTATGTATCATATAGAATCCTCTAGGCTTCAGAGTTAAAAAGGAGCTAAATAATAATTTGTGAAATACACTATGTATGTATATTAATACAGCTTCATCAATGCTGAAAACACATATTGAGTCATTTTATATGCAAATTTGCGGGGGGAGATGAAAATTTTAATCAAAAGCTTAGAAATTACCAAGTTAACAAAGTGGAGTTGTAGATTTGATTCTCATATAGAGAGTATATGCATAGGTCACTGCCTCAAAAAAAATCATAGCATCACTGTTACCCTTTTTTATGCGTAAATACATGAAGTACAAGCCAGTCCATTGACTACAAGATAATTGCTGAATGAGTATTTTGAAATGGTAACGTCCATTTGGACGTCAAGTATTGTCAAAAGCAAATCTCATTTCCTTAGTCACTCTTTAGAAAGGTCTGTATCAGTTTGGAATATATGTATAAAATTGTAGGTATTTGTACCAGTGATGTGTGGTCAATCTTATTTATCTGTGGGAGCAATTACATTTTTTTTTCTTATTTTGACAACTCATATAGCTTTATTTGAACTAATGCGCTCCGTGGTATTCACTTTTTTGTCAAGACAAGACAGAAAACAAAACAATATAAGAAGACAATACTCAGTCAGGGAATAAGTGAGAGACGGCAGCTGCCCTATTACTGGGGAAAGGCCAATACAGATGGAACATAGGGTACGCTTAAAATAAAGAATATATGACAAGAATAAACTGTATAAAGGCCGTCTAGATTTTAAAGACTATGGAGACTAGGAAAAATACAATATATTTTCATTTGATATCAAATAAATATTCTACCAAGACTTTACCAATGACCCTTGTCCCCCTTTGCCCAGGAAATGTCAGAAAACAAATAATTAATTGATAACTCTGGCCGGTACTACAACTTACAATATCTAGTTAGGTACCATTGAACATGGGTCACGAATTGATTTTAAAATGGAGTCATCAGCTTCAATTGAATATTTGTTGTCAGACGTTTATTTCACATAATATTTCTAATTGAATTCACTTTGTAGTCCACTTTTGGGCAACATCAAAGATACGTAAATGAATACCCAAATAAATTACAAGTCCATTGTGATATATTAAAAGGATGTAATAATAATAGAAATGACGACGATAAAATGAACTTCAAAGATGAACGGACTACTGATTCTTTTTAAAATACGAACCTACATAGGTATAAAGTCTGATGAAGAAAAGTCTAATTAAAAATCCATTGTTTGCTCGCTTCACATGATTTATACATCTATGCCTATAATAATAATAATAATAATATTAAAAAAAAAACATCAGCACCAAACACAACAAAGCATAGGAATTCCAAAGAATAAATGGTGCAGGAGAATCAACTTTGACTTTCTTAAATGTACGTACATATGTACATGGATAGTAGTCGTATTAATAATAAGTTGGTGAAGAGGAAAAAATAAGAAATTTAAATGAGCTTTATTGTATGTTTCCATATACATACATACTGACTGGGGTCATATAAAAACATAAATATATAACTATGTAAGTTACAAAAGGAATATCTTCTTCTTTTTTTAAAATAAAATAAAATTAAAAACCGTTAATAAATTGTCTACGTTGAAATGAAATAAAAAAGGTTATACATATATATGTATAAATATAGAAAGAGGTTATGTTGACAACTTTAAAATATTCAGGGTGAATTTTACAAATTATCTGATAAGGATCTCTCTTTCTCTCTCCCTAAAAAAAGGGGGAAGAAGAACTTCCTTCAATATAATATTATTTATCCCTACATATGTGTATAGACTATGAACGGTACACCAACACTTCAAGGCCCACAATTATCCTTCCCTTTCCCTTCGAATGAACATCTTCCAAATCATAGTGTACAACTACTTAGTCAATTTAATATATGTAATTTATGAATTTTTTATAAGTCATTATTCTAGGCTGGAGAAGAAGGAAGAAGAAGGAGTAGCATGATAGACGGCACTTTATAAAAATGAAGAAAAAGAAAAAAGCCAACAATTCGTAAAACCTAGAGACGAATAGCTAGAGAAAACACACAACAACAAGGTGTGTAATTTAATATGATTTACGAGAATATATACACATTGTATATACGAAGGGAATGTTTGTTGTAGTATACCTACGTATGTAGAGACAGAGACCCAAATACACAGCTGGTTGCTTCATGACGAAAAGTCTCATCATAGTAATGTATGCAAGTCCCAGAATGTCCCAGAAATAAAATAAAAAATAATTTTATAAAGCGTTTTCACGTGACGTCATGATTATGGCAGTCGGCCATCATGGAAGAGACATCCAAGAGCCCAATTTTCAACAGAATAAAAACGCTTTTTTTCTTAAAAACAATGGGACCCACAAATAATATATATATATCCTTATTACATCATTATGCATTTTATAAATTAAATATTGCTTTTGTAAGGATCACTATTTCCCTTTTTAAAGCCGTTTGATAGGATTTCCTTGCGATCTTTTTTTTTTTTTTAATTTCTCAATTTTATTTAATAAATATATGGACTACATACATGAATGCCCTCAACATGGAGTCACTTTGATTTACAATACAATACGTGACGTCATTAAAAAATCACAATTCCTAGGATTTTGAAGTCAAAATGAAAAGTCCGTCTGAAGATCTCTATCAATGTTACATACATAAATATAACCGAATAAAGGCTTTGCTCCAATTTCTGAATAACTAATGAGGAAAGAAGCAATAGGAGGTGTTGAAATTATCCACAGGAAGAGACTCGTTAAAGAGATTGCTAGGTCAGAATAATGAAGAGCCTTATATCTATGTATGTCTCTATTTCTACGAATAAATATTTTAACACGGGTAGAAAAGACCTTCTCATTAGCATAGGTCGTACATATTTCAACACGAAATATTGCTCCAACAACTCTATTTGGAAATATTTCAATTACATTAAAACATAATATTTTTTCAAGAAAATGAGGAAAAAAATAAAAGAATCAAATCATTATTACATGGATGGGCGGAATTAATTTGAGGGGCTCACATGGATAGGTATTTGTTTTGTTTTATGGGAGTCTGGGGTATGTATGTATGTATTCGGATCCCTTCTCCATATTTAGGCACTCGTAGTGTGCTAAACTTCATTAATAGTACAGCATTTCGAATAGGAAATACAATTATTTTAATTCATTAGGTGTCCACCATATCGGGAAATGTAGTATTATCATTGTTTGAAGATAGTGGAGCGTTAATTGATTTATGTAGCAATGTCTTCATCATAGCATGAGTAAACTTCATTTAGACAACTTTATTCCTATTATTGTTAGAATGGATCTGATATGCATTATCAGGGATAAATGAGGAGAAATCCGGTGAGTGACTTAAATTATGACTCACACAAAACCATTAAAATTCATTGAAATTCAGTTGACAAAAAGCTTTGGATAGTTCCATAACATTATTTAGTCTTCCAAAAAGGTCTTATCATTTAGAGAAGAAGGGCTAAGGACTCTTATCGGAGAAGGGAAATGAAGAAACTATAGATTGTTATATGAATTACGAATGACATAATTGAGATTTATGTAGCTCATTTAAAACCATTGCACCATTAGATAGTTACACGGAAGCATATGATATAATATGAGATAAAAATGAAATTTGAGTGGATCGTATCAAATACTCCTTCCTAATAGAAAAATGAAACTCTTTCAATGTCTCTATTTTTTATATTTTTTTTACTCGTTCTTCTTATTGACAAAATGGAGGGTGAAACACTTTTACAATGTTGAGTTCGCCGTGAAATCAATCCTCAAATATGAATTAAGACTTATAAACAACGTTTTGTTCTTTATTCAGAATATAGGTACATATCTATACAAAAGAGTCGTTAAAGTACAATTGATTGAATTTAATTCAATATACATACATATGTATAAGAAGTTGCTAGAAATTTCCTTTGGCTGTATGCACAACTTTACATATTTGACGAATACAATGTACATAAAAATAATTATGCTATCCCCAGCAACCCCAATGCTCCACCACTTAAAAATTAGATAATATTACCTAAAACCTTAGGTTTGTATATAGATGGATGAAGATGTTAGATATAGATAATGAAATCTAAAAAATACATACAGAGTATAGTGTTTCAAACAGATGCATCAAATGTGTGACACGAAAATATACATCCATGGAACAAAAATTGAATTAACACATTATATTATGTACAAATGCAGTGATATTCAGTCAGAGTTGGAATTATATACAGTTGTTGCTGCTGCTTTTCAAGTTTGGTTTGAAGAATACATAATGGATAAATAGACTTAGGAGCATACATGTTTGTCACAGGAGTTTATTATTATTTCAGTCGTACTATACTGTATGCCTGAATCCCATGAAGTCGGGCTTCGTTTAATAGACGGGGGGAGACACGAAGAAGAACATGTTTTTCTCATCTTTTGGAATATCGATGATTCTAGTTATATGTGTGTAAATATAAACGATGTTTGGAGAAGGAATTAATGCACCTCCAAACTACTTGTTTGTTCCCCTTTAAAGGATTTTAAGTAGAGTGGTATCCCGGTACTCGACTCGTTACAGAATTGTATCCTTCTTTTCACATCTCAAACTATGAAACGGCTATAATTCACACAAATATAAACTGCAAAGTGAAAATCGTTCGAGTTCCAAATTCAAAGACAATGTAAACTCGAAATGTTTAGTCAAATACCGAATTGTTCGACTCGAGAGTTTTACAAGTACTGGGGAACCACAATATATTATACATAGGTATAACAAGTCCAACACCGTTATTCTTCGACGCGAACTTTTCGTTTTGAACCAATGTCGTAACGATTGGGGGCACCGAAGGATTGATTAATATTGTGCTCTCTCCAAGAATTTGGAGTGACACTCTTTGGATATAGGTTTGATTACAGGACTATCTTGAGCCATAGGGTAATTAGCGTGCTTCCTTTTGATACGTACTGGCAGTTTCTTGTACTGACTCTCCTGAATACAACTCTGATTCTCCAGAGTTGTATAATGGAATTCATACATAGTATGAAAAAGTTCATTTAAATAAACTAGGGCTGTCAAATCCAATACTAATTCAGTTGGGGGATTATGAAAAAAATATTTTATTCCATGTAAATTGACATATTTTGTAATAAAGACCCTTTAAAGTTTGCCAAGTTCCATTGAGGTGAGAGAGAATCAAAATGAGAGTTTGACAGTCCCTGATTTAAAGGCTTCAAGAAAAGCTTTTGTGTCCTTTTAGCAGGTATACTCTGTGTGCCTTTCATTGTTCACAGAACCGGGAGAAAACATACCTCAAAATAAGAGCATGAGCCTTTCCTTTAAATAGTTATTCATGAAACTCTCAAATGACTCCAAATAAGGGGTTGATCAACGACGAAATATTATTTTAAGTATTGTAAATGAATGAATGTACATATTTAATAACATATCAATGCCTTACCTCTTTGAATAATGAACTCCATAGATATCTAATTGATTCATTTCAATTTAAATATATTATAATTCCATCACCAAACAAAATATATAAATAAATCCCAATCGGATCTCCCAGGATTGAATCACTGTTATAGACTGCGCACCCTGATCAGTATGTATAAAGAAAAAAATAAATATTCAGATCCCTCTTTTTCTTTTCTTTTTTCTTTCTCTTTCCTTACCACTACTACTACTTTATATTTTATTATTACCACCGCGTCATTCATAGCAGACTCATGACGTGAAATCCGTCCAATGAGAGACCTCATAGCTCCTGGAATAAAAATACCTTTCATTGGACGGTAAAATGACGTCACTATCAATTTGATAGACATCACTTAATAAATAGGACTGAGTGACGAAATATGAAGACTGCACTAAGAATGTTATTTATTTATTGGTAAATTATGAACTCAAAAATGTGTTTTTGAGCCTCTAGAGTTTCTTGTCAAGGTAATCCGATTATGTAGAAGCTCTTAATCTTTTTTATACATGTATTTATATAATATAATAAAGTTATGTCTTTTCTTAAAATAATACTAATACTATGTCTATAAAGTTACTTTATGACGTCACTATTGCAAGAACAAACGAGTAGCTAGAAGTTGTTCAACAAATAAACATAACATAAACACTCTAAAGTAGTGTACCGTGAGAAATAATGCGTTTATTTACTTAGAATAACTATAAGTTTTTAATTAATTGAAGGATAATGAAAAATAAACAAGGATGATCTTCATGTTGATACGGAGATTACGTATCTTACAAAATACATGTTATAAGAAAAATAATGAGATTGCAAACAACAACTTAGTATCATTAATTATTATTTATGAATATGTTGAAGTCAATGTCTTTCAACTCTGTGTCTTTTTCCCTCCTTTACACCCTTTTACTTATAATAATGAATGATTTACTTCCTCCAGCCAGTCAGTCAAAGTGTTGAAAGTAACACACTTAAAAATAAATATCGACAACTCTAATTGATTATTATCAGCCCTGATGACAATATATGTATGTAGGGATATACGCATACATCAGGAGCGGCTTAAGGCCATGGGTGAAGAGAAGTGCTTCTCATACTCTGAACATTCCACGTCACGTCGTTACCCCCCTAACAACAAAATGTACAATGTATTTTGTCGTCAGCTGTGGATCTATCTACGTATGTACTTCACTTCTCCATATTAGTGTTCTAACTTTTAAATAGCTCTTTTTAAGCTTTGAAAAATTCTTCACAATTTATTAAAAAATAATTCCATTCTTGGCAAAAATTTGATAACTACTATCAAATGATTTTGGGCTTTTTTTTTTTTTTTTTTGGTCTTACTTTTTGTTGGAAAGACGCAGGGGTAGGAATGTATGTACTATTAAGGGGGGTATCACAATAGGAATTTTAATTGCATCTCGCAACCTTTGCTCCAAAAAAAGGGGAAAGAAAAGGTTATGTTCTATATTTAATTTATATGTATCATACAAATATTGTGTCATCTCCATAATTTGATTTTCATCGACTATCCCAACCTTTTCTCCTAAAAGAAAAAATAAAGTACTTCAAAATTCACGGGTAGTTAACCAATGACGCCATTTCTCAAGCTGTTGGACTATTCTTCAATAACATATCATAGCAAGGGCTGATTCGAGTTGAGTTTAGTAGATCAACATTCAGGATTCGAATAAGGAGCTAATCGGCACTTGGCAAAATAAAAGAAAAAGAAGAATTTTCTCGTTATTAGTCACAATGTGATCATTATTGTATTTCTACATCATTCATTCTAAAAAAGCAAGGAAAAGGGTCCGCAATTAACTGATGGCGAGGCAATTATGTCATTATCTCTTTTAAATAGTAGCAATACGCTCAGTATTTAATTTGAGTTTCAAAGATCAACGCTCAAACACGAATATGAGCTGAGAGCAGATATATCAACAGCTAATAAAAAATACATTTGTGGGATAACGCAGTGTACCCAACTGTTGAGATAATAATACCCATGTTCATTGCTGAGACAAATTGAATTCAAGTGCAATAAATCCACGTTCAAAAAACACTATTAATTATCTCGATCAAGAGCAAACATACGAGTGCATACATGTAATCATTGATATTGGTGCTGAGATAACAATTATATATAGAAACTGTACTTAGAGTATGTATTACAATTCATGCGGAGAGTCGTCTATATCATCATCATCTTCTGGAGGGGGGAGGAGGTCAGCTGTTAAATAGCGAGGAGTAAACAGCTGATGACGTTTTATTATGATTATATGCGTATAGTACATATACAACATTCATAGAAAGTTGATGGACATAGTTTACATACAAGCAAGCATACGTCAATCCCATCTTGAATGTTCGTTAAATGAAGTCTTTTTAAGTATTTCTCCAGATGTATGTATACGGCTGATTTGATAATATTAACCCACAAGACTTGTGGGTCCATAACGAACAGACAGATCCGTTACAATTGTGTGTCAAATGTTGACTCCTGGATTTACATATCAATCCTCCCATGAACTTACTTAAAAGTCAAACAAACAAGCAAAAAGTGTCTCTATGTAAATATATGTATTTTAAAGAAATTACTCTTGGTCAATACATATGTAGCCTTGTCAAAGGACCCGCTTTGCTATATGTACCTTGACTGATATACCTAAGTCAGTTCATATTATTATTATTATTATTATGTCTGAGTGTATACTTTGTCAAAACATTGACCCATCATCAGTATCAAAATATTTACCTATATTCTATTTACTACAAATCCCTGTGTCCTCCCCTAGATAATAAATCATTTAATTTCGAGCATTACTCATCATTTTTAATATTATCAACATACATATGTTCATATTATAATACAAATTGTGTCATGAACGTTGCTCTATATAATATTAATGAAAAATATCAGGAAGGCGTTGCAGAAACTCTACTTTTTGTTACCGCTATGAAATGCAGTCCTAAGGATTATTTGAGGTGACTCTGGAATTGACAGTCTGTTATTGAGTATATTAAGAGTAAAGAATGATGAAACATTTTTGATGGAATTATTTTCTAAAAATTCGTTACTGTATGTACAATGATGAAAAAGTGTGTAGCATTAATGAAAGAAGAGTCTATATAAATAGTTTCACAAAGTGTGTTTGATGTTAGATTTAATCAAGAGCTTTTGACTAAATAATAATAATAATAATTGGTTTGACAAATGTAGCTAATTAATTTGATCAAATATTGTTTTGTTATTTTAAAAACGTGTTGGTTGAAATCCCTATCTTTGTCTAAGAACCATGGTTTTCTTTCAAATATCATTTGCAATTATATACAGGATTTTTGGAAAGACAAACTTTAAAGAAGAGTTGCAAAGTATTGGGAAGTTACTTTGAGTCATTATCATACTTAGTCCTTTTAATATTTGTACACATAAGTTAGAAAACTATGACTGTTTTTTTATAGAGCTTCTTACGTGTAGTAAATTTAGTTGTATACACTGAAAGCCCAGAAAGCTGTTTTTAAAGAGCAAAAGTAATTTGTAAAAATAACGGACCCGCTAATTTATGGTACTACAGGTTATTTTGTTTTTTACTGTATAAAACACAATTTAAAAAAAATAATAATAATAAAATCGAACCCAAACTATTCTTTTTTTACATGCACTAAATTATAGCTTTTATCATTCAAAGAACAATGTATGTAAATGAATTCGATATATATTTGACAATCAGAGATGATACTGATAAAATTATGTAAATTTAAGTGTTTTTTTTTAGTAACGGGGTTTATTTTTTTACATGATGAAATGAAATGTAGTCCAATAAGTTATCTGTTACTAAAAAAAAAAAAGTAATGGTATTACTGACACCGTTATTTCCATATCTGCTCGTAATCTAAGGAACAATACTGCTCAAAGTTAGGCAACTCATATTGAGCTTCATTTTGAAATTGATTTTAAAATAGTTGGAGTAAGTAGGGATTGAATTAGGTTGAAACCATAATTTGATAACTATAGTTAGTTTTTCATTAGTCATATAAAAACATTTAAAGGCTTTCTAACAAACTATGTTATGCCAGTAAAGAGTTGGAAACTGAGTTTAAGACAATTTTTCTTTATAAAAATCCCTTAGATATTTACAGCTGGCAACTGCAAAGCCATGGCTATTCGGAGGGTAGGAATTTTAAACTATTTCTAAATAGACTCAGTGACTATCCAGATGCTGCACCTTACCTACAGTAAGTAAATGACTCCAAAATCAACGGAGTTTCATTCATTGACGGCCTCTATCTACGCATATAGCTTCTTCTTTTTTTTTTTTTTTTTTTTTTTTTTTGAAAAGAAGACGAAATTAAAGACACACAAAATAAAGCTTTTTTTAAAAAAATGTGAAGTTTCCGTTTAAACCGATTTCCCTAACTAAATAACTTCCCCCACCTCTTGTTTGTCTGTTCTTCCAAGATTAATAAAATGAGGAGTATATAGTTATTAGTCCCTGAAATGACGATAATTTTTTTGTATGAATGAAATAGGGTTTTGGAACCCCCTCTTCTCCTCTAATCCTTTTCTGGTCAAGAAATGGATTATATGTTAATACTTATGGATAATAATAATAATCGCGTAATTTGAGTGGATACTCTCTCAAGAACTCATTCATTATCTGAATACATACATAGACATTTCCTCATTCCTAATACGTGCAGTATCTACCCAAGAAAATGTATATAGATTTATCAAAAACAAATTCTAGAATCCCTCGAGACTTTTCACGCTCCATTTCATCTTTTAGGGTTTTTTTATCAGCTGTATAATTTATACAACTGTGTTGTCGTCCCCTTTCACTTGGTGGCAGAAAAACTCTAATGTATTTTGTGGGTTTTTTTTTATGTTTGTAATGTATACAGATAAATTTCAATTTGACATCATTCCATTTCTCAGCTTTCTTGTCAATAAAAAAATATAAAAATAAAATCGGTTGGATATTTGACAATTTTGGATAATAAATTGTATTTGGATCAATCACGAAACTTATATATATAAAACATATGTACGTAAACAAACACTTCCTTTAATAATAATGTATCTATTTTATTTTATTTTTTCCTTGATTAAAAAAGAATCGAATCCTAATAAAAAAAAATAATAAACATACAACAGATTGGAAGTAGTATAAAAATATACATGAACAAAAGATTCGTGTAATACGAATCTCTTTCTCTCTCTCCCTCCTCTCTTAGCATCAATTAAAGATTAATTCCAGATCACCTACTTTATATTCATCAATTACTATACTTTTCAACCATTAACGAGTTTTCAATCCAATTTTTTTATACAAATGACTCTCATCTACAAAAAAGTATAATTTATTTTGACGAAAAAGTCATTATTTTCCCTTATAAAATATTATTGTGTCTCTCTTGTCTCTTACAAATTTATTGTCCCTCTGTGTGACATTTCATAATGGATTACATACAAACTGTCAATCGTTAAAAAAACATTACTAAGTATTAATGTCTTAGTCACGAAGGAACAGCTTCATCATTAAAAGAAAATAAAAATAAATGTTGGCAAAGGTGTGTGTCTATATGTATGTAAAAGTTTGTAGGTTTACGACTCCCAAGTTTTTATTTTATTACATTTTTTTTTGACTTCAGAGATGTTGATTTACACATCATGATAATTATGTTTGTACATAAGCAGAAGAAATGTTCACGAGGTTGAGTCGAGTTAGGAGTCCAAATCAAGTCTCCAACTCTGACATATGTACAGCACATGGAATGATTTTTATTTATAAGGACTCATTCATACTCTGAATTGAGATCGCACCTTTAAGAATACAAATGATTCAAATATTCTATATAGATAAGAATCAATATTCAGATTCCTTTCTTATCGCGTCTTTGTACATACATTTGAATAATGCACCTATTTTATTTTATTTTTTTTATATTCTTATTTTCATGTTTTCTTAGAGAACCTAAGTAAATCACCGTACATATATGCATGTATATGAATGAGAGTGAAAATTGAGAACCTGTCAGTAAATTCCTCTTACGGATGACAAAACTTCAAAGACAGCAAGGAAATTTGTTCTCCTTTTGAGAAAAATACATTTATTTATGTACATAGAACATATTGTATTAAATGTACTAAACGTTAACACTTGTCTATGGCGGACATTTCAAAATTGACCAGTCATTCAATATGGATGTAAAATATCACCCGCGCAACCTTTATCATACAAACATTATATATTATAGATGCCTCATTTTTGCAACTTTTTCAACTCCTATATGTAAAATAGCAGATACGTAAGTAGACAGATTTTCAATCGATACCGTGTTTTTTTATTAGTTACATTAGTTAAACCTTTTTTATTCTTCCAATTACGTCTTTAGTTATTTGTAAAAAAATACCTTTGGCGTAAGGAGTATTTAGAGACTACCCATCATTTTTTTTTTTAAACGATGAATTTCTTTTTGCAGTCTATGCGTCCCTATGAGGATTTGTTGAGTCCATATACCAGTCGTGAAGCAACTCCATTGGGGTATTAAAACCAATTAAAAAAGATCAAAGAATAAAGCTGGGTTATAATTAATTAATTCATTCATTTTTTTACAATGAGGGCAGAGGCAAAGATAGTCAAAGAAACATTGAGCTAATCCAATTGGTTAAAATAGTAACTACAAAATTTGCTTCAAATTATATTTCATTACGAATTTAAAGGAAGAAATGATTCAAAATAATCGAATTCCTTGTAATACTTTGAAGAATCGTGACTTTAATATTAACAACTTTATATCATCTTGTAAATATAAGGAAAAAAGTAAGTTGTTAAGAATAAATTATTTCATTTCTGATATACACAATTAATGAAATGATTTTTTTGTTCTTTATTTCTTTCTCTAAGTCATTAATTCGGTCAGTCCGAGAAGCTTATCACACTCCTTCTCCATTTCCGTAGTATCTTTTACAAAAATAATGATGCCTAGTCAGGCAAACCTACATACATAGGTGTCAATTCCTTTGGGTCAATATTTCTATAGGAAAAAAAAGAGAGAAAAAATCTGTAAAACAAAACAAAAAACATGTCTAATACATATTTTACAATGATGTTACTACATTCCTACCAACCATGAACAAAAAAAAACCAATAGATGTTTATCGGCCTCTGCTTATTTTATCTTTTCTCAAAATGAATTTAAATGCTACTCGGAGTATAGATGGATAGAAAGATACCTATTTACCCTGACTCTCTTCTCTAAGGAATGTGCTTCTAATTTATATGTATGTATAGGGCGAAGAATCATTTGTCATGAGAGAAAAAATAATCATTCGAATCAACTCTGTAGATACCTACTAATTTTTTTAAATAGCTATCACTGAGAAGATGATAGCAAATGCTGCTGAGTAATTCTCTAATCATTTGAATGGGGATACTTTATGAATATCAATGTATGTAATCTTACTACTCATATAGGCACTTAAATGATTGATGAAAGGCTCAATATTTTCACCCATTCCGACTCCTTTTCAAAAATGTACGTACATGTATAAATTGGATCCCATATCGATTCATGGAAGGCAAAATTGATGTTTATGGCAGTTTGAACTATACAGAAGTGGAAACAACAGATATATCCACGAACCTATTAAATCTGACGGTTATAAATATATGTATATTTATAACCATCTAAGCAGAATGGGTGGATTTAGCTCATTTTTAAGGGTTCTTCATTTACCTCAAATTGAAATCAAAATACACTAAAATATCTTTTATTCTCATAAATTTTGCATAAATAATATAATGTACTCGAAAAACTTTTTTTAATGCACTTCCCCCCCCCCCTCCCCTAAAAAAAAAAAGAAGAAGTTTTGGTCTAATTGACTATCAGACCCGTACCTTAAAACAATAGTTGGCTAATCTTACTTGATTCCTTAAATAACAATAAAAAAAATTAAATAATGTTCTTAACCCTTCACAACTCTAAACGTGGCCCTTTCCTTCATCATCCTCATGCCTCAATTAAACTATCTTTTTTGCCAAAATAATTATATTGAATGTAATCAATGACATGTGGCATCCCTCTTCATTGTTAAAACTTTCATGATTTTTTGGAAATTATATGTTCATTTATTGTCAGAATCTAAAAGCTTGCATCAAACCACTAACAGCAAGGCCCATTGATAAAATGAAACCCCTGAGATTCTTTAGTATTGTAGTATGGACAATTATTTAGTAAAAAATAAGTGTATATTTTTAGGGTGAAAAAAATCAATTATCGATTTGTTCTTCCCTCCAAATAATCGGTGTCAATCCCAATAATAATAATAATAACAATCAATATCGGCTCGGTACAAATGCGTAACTATTTCTTCCCTCAAATAGCTTTTAAATTTAAAACCACTTAAACTTATTATTTGTTTATTGTTTATTCTTGACAAAAAACAAGAATATTATTGCTTATATAAAACCAAAAATTATTTATATAACTATAGTTCTTGGCAATGATCGATCCATGAAAATCGATTTTTATAAGATTAGCATACTGAAACATGTTTCAAACAAAAATATATATTTTTGGTTTCACAAAATAATCATTTGAAATGGTTCGATTTGAGGAGTTTCTTTTAAAAGTCCCATAAAACGTCACTTACATTCAGCAACAACAGCATTTCGGAATACTTTTTTGATCAACTTACTTCATTTTAATAATGAATCATTCAATCACGTGCAATTATGAAATAAAATTAATTAATTATTAACTATCCCCTGATTTATCTGTACATTCACTTAATCATAGGAAAGGTTTAGTTTGATGAATTTAAAGTTTTGTAAAAAGTTTCACTTTATCTATAGACTTCTTTGTAAAAATATTCATCATCAGAGTTCAACCAACCACTTGATTATTATCAAAAAGCAAAAAAAAAAAGTAACTACAACAAATTGAATGAGTTTTTAACTCCATGTTTCTTTCGAATGGATTTATGTGACACTGTCAGACTTGAAGGAAGTTTAATTTTTAATTTATGAGTAAAATACAATTAAAGGAATGATATATATTAATGAAACAGGTAACATGATAAATAAGATTCTCTTATACATTATAGTCTTCACCTTTATATATAAAAACAAAAGAATTATTTCTTTTTTAAGTTATAAAAGCCATAGTTGATCATAAATCACAAACTAACCAGATATCATGTCTTTACATTCCAATGGAATTGGATCTATAAAGTCTAATTAATCCGTGGAACTAGGGTGTTGTGAATAGGCAAAAGTAGAATCCAGAAAGCAGTGAATTAATCTTGTATCAGAATGTAATGGATGATATACTCCAAGGAGTGCTTCAGAACAATTTTATTGACTTGACAATACTTAAGTCAACGGACACATCATAAATGGAAATGTAGAATTTGATAAATTAAGGATACCTTTTGCTGTATCAGTTGTCCTTAGTAGTTAATTCATTTTCTTTGTTTATCCACATTGTTTATCACCTCCATTGTATGTATCTTTCAACCTTTCATTCAAAAAGAAAAAGGCCCAATATCAGTTGGTAGTTAGCACATTCTTCCCAACTGTAGGACTATACGTTCATAGCAGCTCCTCATTATTTTTCCATGTGATTTTATTTAACTAATCAAATCTATACTATGACCTATTAAAGGGACGGTGTCTTGAAGTATGCATGTGCATGAATGACTTCGTTGATCCCACCAAATATTCAGGAAGCTACTCTTTTTGTCTTGTCAGTGGTGGTCATTCCAAGTCCAGTCATTCATATTGTCGATTCTATTTATTTATAGACAGTAAGATCAATATAATATACTAAATAAAAAATATCATGGAGAAGATGAGACAGAAACAATATCTGTGACGTCATGAAAGATCGATTTTACTCTTTGTTGAAAGCGATTAATGGGGCTGGAACAAGACTGGATTGATACACTAAGGACCAGGGATTTCATTTGCAACAGACCTAGTAAACTTGTAAATTGAATACTTAAAGATGCTACATGTTGTATTCTCTGAGTCCATATTTCAGATAGCGATACTAATTTCATAAGCCTACAATGTGTGCCTGTAACAATAATATAAAGGTTATAAATAGTCATAGACAAACAAAGCAGTGTTGTCTTTAGCATTTAATGAGATCGAAGTAATATTGAAATGTATTCTTTGGGTTACAATGATCGCTAAATATTTCGATTTCAATTTATTAAGTTTCAATTCTCAACATTCAAAAAGTACACATTCCATGACTATTTTATATAACATTCAACCTATAAAATAAAAAAAAAAGAAATACTTCGTTTGGAGATCAATGTTAATAACTTTATACAATAAAAACACTTTACCCGTATTTTCGTTCAGCAGTTGAAACCGTCTCGCTCCTGGTCTTAGGGATGAAATGATTCTGGAAAAATGAAGAAGCGTGAATAAAAAAATTTATTTTCTACCATATCTAGAGAACTGAAATCTATTCTGATTTCAAAATCCAGTCAAGATTAAGCCCATAACTAAAAGAATTATTTAATATTGTTTTTAGACTTAAAATCGATTATCTATTTCTATTTTGATATGATATGCACTACTCTAGGAAAGTCTAAATATATACTCGGGGATAAACTCCAAGGCTGCCCAAAAACCAAGTGACATCCCTGTTAAGGATATTTAATAAGTATGTGTAATAAAAATATTCTTATTTTTTAAATAACCTCCAATCAAACCACGAGTGTGGTCCATCACTACATATCATTAGTACCATCTCAAAAACAACCAATAACATTTTATTATTTGTAACATAAATATCGTTTAAAAAAAAAAAAAAAAAAACTTGCCAGAAAATACACATAATTATTATAGATCAAGAAGTTGACACGCGTCATGTCTTTTTCTCTAAAAGATTAATTATCCTGTAGATTGAGGCATATAATATTCATATTGTTAATGTTGTTGCAAGTAAATGCTTAGTCAAAAACAATAAGGCACCCTCCCTTCCTTCATCCTGAGAGCTTAAAAAAATATGAAACGAACAAAATCACCTTGATATATATGTACATATATAAATATTATATACTTAAATATGAAAGTAAACCCATTTGCGAGGATGTGATCCATAATGTAAAAACATTAGAGAAAGGGTTTTGTATGAGTACATACTCTATGATGTGCTCATTCATCATTCCCAATTAGTCATTGACACGCGTAGGGTTGACAACGTTGGTAAATAACCGTTTCTCTCTGCGTATATACTTAAAAAACACACTTTAATACATTATTCAAAGTCTCTATTCCCTTTGTGTCATCAGGGGTTTTTTTTGAAAAGAGGAAAATATGTTGAGGGTTTATGATTCGTTCGGAAATATATAATTTATTATTGGTCCACTTAAGTGGGGGATTTCTTCGAATCTTTAGATCAACCTAGTCTACTCCTACTTAATGCTTGAATACGTTTACATATTATTAGGGAATATAATTAATAGAAGATGATTCATCAATCTAAATAGTCGTGAATTTGAATCAATTCTAGATTTCGAATAATTTTTCTCAGAAAAAGACTTTGGCTATCGATTCCTGTCTATTGTCGTTGAGAAAAAATTGCAATTCCTCAATCTTTAAGTGTTTATCTAAAAAACAAATTTTATTTTTGTTTATCATTTTTTTTAAAATCCCGAATAAGAGCAAAATTTTTAGATTTGACAAATTTGTATTGGGTCGTATCTAGTGTACAATGGTATTTCCAAAAATATTAACAACTCCCATGTACTTTTTTATCAAGGGTCGATTTTTTACTTTACGTAGCTGTCCATCATTAATGTTCTGAACATTGATTGGCTGGACACGAATTAGCTGTTGTGCAGCTATGAACTACTATTCTACTAAATGACGAATAGTCTCAGAATAGGAAAGAATTGGCAAAATACCAATTAAATTTTGGACCTTTTTTTTGGAAGAAAGGTCGAGAGGTAAAAGGGGTCAATGAAGATTGCTTTTGGAATAAACAAAAATACAGTACTACAGCAATTTTCATCAATAGACTTTCCTGATTTAAAGCAGCTGAATCTACGTGTTATCAACTCACAAAAGGGTAGTATTATTATTTATGATATGGATATATAAAGAGTATATTAAATCAAGGATTGCACACCCTTTTCTTGAATTTTGAATAATATATAAATACTAAATATTGGTAGATTTTATCATTGTATAGTATATTTAATATACTATACCCAATATTAAAAAGTTGGCAACAAGGAAAATACAGAAGGGATGCTACCAGTTGTTTTGCCAAATTTTTCCTTTCCCATTTGAGAATCGAGATTGCGAGTGAACAATAAAGCTCGTCGTGATGAGATACGCTCCAATATAAGTTATGTTCAAATAATTTGTTCCAAATATGACGTCATATTATACTATTTATTTTCATCGTAAGTGGATATTATTGGATATACTATAGGTATTATACTTTTTGGTTGTTATTCTTAATTAATGCATATTCTGATGGATAATGAGCAAATATAATTATTTGTGTTGTTTTCATCTCCCATTTATTATTTCTATTTTTTCTTTTCTATTTGTGTGTACCTATAATACAATATACATACAAAGGGAGAGACTAGAAGGAGAGTCTGGATGGATGGAGGAAAAAAAATAGTAGTATCATGTTACACATTCAATAGTCAGGGATGGAAGTCAGTCGTAGCAAATCACTCGAAAAAGGTAAATATAATCAAGAAGAGAGAGAGAAAAAAAATATTTATGTACCTATGAATGTATGTATGTCGACCTTTACTCACCTTATGGCTTATACACTTATATTTAAACATTAAATTTATTATGTTTATTATTATTTGAGACGACTCACCATCATTGTACCCTTTGTTCAATCCTAATAGGATCCCTCCTGTTCATTAAAAAAAAACACTGCAAGGAGTGTTTTGGGTGAGGTAGAAGCAAAGCTTATTTTCCCAGCCGTTATCCCTAGTGAGTAATCCTTTTTCCCATGAAAACATCGTCTTGATTGCATTAATGCGTTTAATTAATTCATGGGCTAAATATGCACTCACGAAGGGTGGTTAAGTCAACTAATTAAATATTGATTCTTTTGATCGAATATCTATTTATAACAGGATGGAGCTTCAATGTATTTATTTGTCTGCAAAAGGTAAGGTCCAAAGGCGTACCGTACCCTTGGATATAAGAATATAATTGGCAGTGTTTCTACTCTTTTAAGAAATGTTAAAGTTAATACATCGAATTAAAGCATTTTATTTGAAATAATAACTTTTTAGAGGGATAAATTATCAATAAGAATGATTTTAACCAATATTAACAAAAGTCTATATACTGATATGGTTCTAAATACCAATTTTTAAAGGTTTTGTTATCAACTGATTAAAGTATTGGTGTTGTCTTGATTACTATATGAAATATAAGATAATTTAAAGATGGAGCGTTTTATATCGCGTATAGTGCGAAATATTATATATAATAATATTTTTCTTCAAAATAATTCCCACTGAGGAACTATTGTATTTAGAGTCCTATGTATACATCTGAAAGTTATATCTCTATATTCTGCCTAGGTGCTCCTTACAATAACCTCAATCTAATTAGGTCACTTCTTAACTATTCATCAGTTATTGGTCTTATTTCGAAATTAACATCATACAAACATTTATTGCTTACTTGTCAATATTTTGGCTTACAATTAGCTTTATTTGATAGTTAGTATGGGTTCGTCATTCAGAGAAAGATACTTTAACACCATTAAAAGATAATTATCTAAGCAAATCTTTCTAGATAAAAACTTAAAAAGACTTGGTTATATGGCAAGGTCAAAAATCTCTATAAGATTTATCATTGTTGATTCGAAATTTAGGTTCAGAAGAGTTGATTATTAGCATATACAAATGAGTATCTGAATGCTTTTAATGACGAAGCAGACCAATGAATCTCACTCATTCTGGAATGCAGTGAAGTAATAACAACTAACGTATCTTAGCTTCAATTCCGAGTGAAGGAGATAGTTTTTATCCAAGTAACCTTTGACTCTCATTAGTGTTAAAAAAGATATATAACTATTATTTTATATAACTTTATGTAAAACTTTTATTCACATATGAGATATACATATAACTTGAAAATAAATCAAGGAATACGTTCAATTATTAACTGTGCTAAAGCTCAAACATTGACTCAACAGAGGTAACAAATTGCACAATAAAGGTACAATTGGCGAGTTTTTGGTAACATTTTGTTGGATTTTAAAAGTAAAAATGTAATTAAAATATTATTAAACGGGGAAAAATGCTTCATACAAACTTTTTAAAATTTCATATAGTAAATAATGGTCATTTGTGAATATTTATTAAAATAGTATTTATATATTATAAGTTATTACTCTAATAATGTTGTTATTATAAAAAAAGCTACTTCTAAATATTTTTTAAAACAGTACAAACTTTGTAGATTCTATTCTCATATTAAATTTTATGGGCCCTGAGACCTTTACAATTACAATAATATTCATTTCAAAAATTTATGTGTAAATCAAGTATTGCAGAGAGTAACAAAATTATTAATTTCTTTCAATTTTAAATATGTCGTATTTCTTTTTCACGAAAATCGCGTAGCAAATAAAGAATTTTATTTTTACATATTTAATTGCAAATAGATTAAATAATTTTTTAAACATAACACAGTTCAGAAATATCATAGGAGTTATAGTTTTAGTAATAACATCACTATCCATTTACTTATATTGTGCCCCTATTTTGCCATCAAACACACTGAATTATCTATCCATCTATGTGCCCACTGGACACAATCAATCTTTAAGGAAGGCTACTGTACATATTTAGGATAGATACTTGAATTTTGAAGAGCATTTAATTTCGAACATCGAGTATTTGCAAACACAGCAGCAAAGGATTTTGCTTCACTACAGTATAAAAAGGCCTAATACTTTGATAGTTAATAAGTAATAATGACAGGAAATTCAAGCTACTTTTCACTTTTATTGTAAAACGATAACATTGGACAATGGCTCCTTGACCTCCCAGTTTTGAGGCACATGATCTAAACAAAAAATATTCTTTGTAATTTGAAGTGCTCTTAATTCGAGAAACGACTGTACATATGTATTTATTACATATGAGAATGTTTTTCTTTTATTAAATGCTCATTTTTTTAAGACCATGACAACACCATAAATATAAAGATGTTTTTTTTATTTTTAAATTCAACCTTTAATTATGTACTTAGATAAGTGTGGGGGGGGGGTGTATTTGATATCTTCTTAATCCACTATACTCATTAAAAAAAGGAAAAAAAAATACTCTATCACTGATCCTTATCAAAACAAATCACCATTATTTAACCATAATAAAGTATTTTACTTTACAATTTCCATTTTATCATGTATTTATAATTAATTAATTTCTTTATTGTCTAGACCAAATGGTTTATTTATGTTAATAAAGGAAGTTTGAGGAGTGATTTTTTAGGGAAGTAACCTCAAAATGTTATGAAAAGATAATCAAACACTAAATGACATCTATCCACGGGTGGTTTAATTTTGGGTTTTTTTTAGTACTTGAGGTTTTTTTTATTCTTTCTTTCCTTGGCCATTAGTTTGTCTTTTTTTTTTTTTTTCTTGTTCCTTCTCGTCAGGTTATTTCTTCTTTAGAACAACAAATACAAGCATTACCTAGAATGATAAGAGCTGCTCTATGTCACCTTTACATAATCTTTTTATTTTTGGGTGAAAAAATAAGGAGACACAACTTGAACAAATAGTCTCAAATATCAGCATGGGGGCTTAAAAGATTTTTATGGGGAGGTTTTGGATCAGGGTAGAAAATTTATCATTACTTATG
This sequence comes from Lepeophtheirus nordmannii, assembly GCA_963680855.1. Lineage (NCBI taxonomy): Eukaryota > Metazoa > Arthropoda > Copepoda > Siphonostomatoida > Caligidae > Lepeophtheirus > Lepeophtheirus nordmannii. The sequence goes on along the minus strand of OY804518.1, from coordinate 33,539,751 downwards.
TTCATACAACACTTATGGAGAGAGTGAAATAATAGAAAGTTGTGTTTATTCTCTCGTAGCCATCAGACCTTTTATAGGGAGTTTCCATTAATAACTGTATTGAGTCATTGTTTCATGTCCCGATTTGCATTTTGTATATATATATATATATACATACATATAAGATTTAAAAATAAATGAATAATTCCCCTGGTCTTGTAAATCAAATGTAAATGAATTTCGTGTGTGTGAGTCTTTGGCACTTCCGGAGAAAATTTGTCTGTCCATATTTGTGAGAGGGGGACAATGGAGAGTTCTGTGTTCTTTTATTAATAATGTCTACCTACTTTTATTTAAAAATATAAAAAAGTTTATGTTCAAATATTAATAATGTGTAGATAAGAATTAAAATACCCCCTACAGGCAAACGAGAACAAATTTCATTCTTCTGTCAAATTGGTAGACAAAGTGACAAATGAAGCCTCAAGTCACTAGAGTTGATTATATGTAATTCATTTAAAGGAGATATTTTGGTTAGGAAAAACAAATACAGGGATTTTTTCTATTCCTTGTGAAGCTTTGTCAAATATCTTAAATAAGGTAGCTTAAAACTAATTGAAAATATTTTCGACCTATTGCGTTTGTTTAGTAAACACTTAGTAAATCCTCCTTTTTATAATTGGTTTCAATCACTCTTCTCCTCATAGGTTTATTTGTCCATCACATCAGAAGAAGAGTGGAGGGAGGAGAGTGTTTGAAGTCAATTATAAAACTAATTATAACAAGATAATGTTTCTTTCGTCAAACTGTATGCAAGTATTTAAGAAGTCAGAGCAATTCATCGCTGAGCTCTTCATTGAATGACTTATTTGAATCTTTTGAAGGTCTGCAAATCCTTTTTTCATTTCAATACTTTTTTTTTAAGTTGTAGGTACCTATGATAGAGAACAAATGTGGAGAGTGTAAAGGAGGAAAGTCATAAACTAAGTTGTTTGACGTTAAGAATTAGATCGTTAAAATAACTGTGGACAATTTATTTAAACATGAACATAAAACACTTAGATTTTGTGTTATTTAAATCTTTTGCCAGGACTCGTTCCCACGGACACACGAATGGACGACAAATATATATATATATATACATTTCTTTCATAAAAGGGGTGAGAAAGCGTTTATACATATATTTATTTATACCAGCCTATACATGTATTTTGTCTTTTATTTTTCATAAGATATGTGTGAATCGTATATTATGTTTTTTTTGTTCCTCTCTTTTTCTTCATTGGAGTGATAAAAATTTCAAGTAAATGGTTCTTGATTTTGATCTAACATATATATATTTTTTTGTTTATCATCCAGGTCTGGATGTATATATATTCTACGTATATGTACATATATTGTATAATAAGTATCATCTTCACAATTCTCTCTTAATTTGTTAGATTTTTTTGTTCTTTTAAAGAGGGAGTGAAAAAAAATGTGTAGAGTGTAATTATATGTACAGTTTCCCATTTGATTTATTTATCTACTTTTTTGAGGTCATAGGCCAATGGGGGTCTTGTAAACAATAATAATAATAATGATAACAAGACATGATTGTTGATGATTATCAATTTAAGAGCCGTAATTTTGTTCACATATATATGTATTTTCATTTGAATACAATTGCAGTACTGAACATATATGTAATTCTGCTACTTCAATTTATAACGCAAATAAAACGCCAATTACCAAATGCAAAGTCAATAAATTGCAAGTCTTTGACACTCCAGTCCAAGTCAATTCACAGCTGATAATTAATAAGTATGTATAATCTCAAGTCATAGAAACCCCGTGTTTTTATAATTTTGTCTTCATTTATTAGATATTATTCACTCGCACATCGTTGTCTTTATTTGTATATTGCAACCTTTTCTCCTAAAATAAGCACACAAAAAAGGCCTTAAAATCAATTGGGAGTTAGTCAAATCTTCCTAACATTGGAATTATTATTCAATAAATAGTAAGAAATGGTTTAATTAGCTGAACAACAGGTAATTCGAGTTAAACCAATCAGAACACTCATAAGGGGAATAAATATAGACAAATTAAGAGCTCAAAAGAAAATACAAAGTAAGTTGTTTTGTTTGTGAGTAACGTAGTTACTTAAAGTTACTTTGAGCATGGGTTATTATTCTAAACAAAAAACTGGCTTCATATTCGAAGCACTTGTTTACCGTTATTTTGAGATGGTTAACTTGATGAAAAATACCTACTTCTTTAACAAAAAGATTAGAAATGAATGGACTTCTCAAAAATTTGAGAAGTCAACGTTGCGTTCACGGTATTACTTATTTTTTATTTATTTTTTTGGATCCACAATTCAAATAGGGATAATAGTTTCATAAGCCTGTAGTACGTAATAGAAACAATATTTTAAAGATGGACGAACGAAGCAGTTGGGTTTCTAACTGGTTATTAGTAGGTCGTCACTTGGTATATACGCAACTCAAAATGTAACTATTGTACATCAATAATAGCCGCCAATTTTTGTCGCTTTGTTTCCTAGTCCCTCCATGCCGAGGTTCAGATACCTCGGGTCCATATCTTGTCATTCTCATTCCAGATTTGAAAATTACATTCTGTCCACGATATTCAATATATTTCCTATTTCTCATGACTACTGCATACAACTGTCGATATCTAAAACAAACCAATAATTTCGTTCCGAGCTCGATGTTAATTTTTTAAAATAAAATCAGAACACTTGACCCGTATTTTCGTTCAAAAGTCGAGGAAACTCTCTCGCTCCAGGACAAAGGAAGTAATCAAATTAACAACTCGAGTCAAGACCCAAGAAAAATGTAGGTATATTGAATTATAATCCTACTCCTGGATATTCTTTTACTTGGATCTTGCTACTTGTAGTATATTTTTATAATACATCATTTTCTGCGAGTCAAATATTTAGTTTCATTAATTATAAGATTTGATACTTATTTGATTTTGAATAGAGTCGCCATTTAATATGTCAATTGATTTACGGCTGTTTTAAGGTGTTTTTTTTTTATGTTTGACTTATTGTTTAGATATGTTTTCTTTATTGCATAAAAGATGTACATAATAAGTACGATACACAAAATTGTTATTTTTATTATTATTATTATCTTGAAACAACATCAATATCGGTATTCCAAATCAATTATCATAATTATGACACCCTATGTAAACAACATTTTTCAATATAAAAAAATTTCAATTTCTATTATTTGCTAATCTACATTTTAATATCAATAAATAATAATATATATGTTGTCATATGCAATTTCTACTGAATAGTTATTAGAGTAATGATAATTTAATTATAATACTTTTTTTCAAGAACACATGTTACAGTTGCACTGTTAATGTACATTACATTACTTTTTGAAAGAGTTTCCCTGAGTAAGTGTAGAACTTATATTTTAAAGATTGCGCACTATCTTATAGTTAAAAGATAGCCGTGATCGTATAGTGGTTAGTACCCTGCGTTGTGGCCGCAGTAACCCAGGTTCGAATCCTGGTCACGGCACTTAATTTTTAGACTTCAGAAGCAGTTGGATAATTACCTTTTATTTATTTCTTTTGTTTAATTAATTATTATATTTGATGATTTGATGCAAAATAATAATTATTATCAATGACACACATAATTAAACATTTATAATACTAAAACTACAGAATTGTTATAGTATTCTGACAACATCCTAGATATTTTGTTCCTAAACAATCGTTGATTTTAATTGTCCCTAGAATTTGGAGTATGTCTCCTTTTGATATAAGTCTGGTTACGGCTCCTCGTAGATACAAAAAATTGCCCAAATAAAATAGCCTAGGAATATATTATGTAGTTTTAGTCAAATTATATTGTGATGTACCTGGAATGGGTATACATATATATAATTTTTATTATCAACGTTGAATATTATATATAAGGATGTACTCGTATGTCAAATATTTTCATGGACTAATAAATTAAGATTCATCATAATAAATTATATTTTCTTCAATTATTGTTGATGCACCCTATATTTGAATACCTTTTAATGTATGTAGGTACATAACTTATCTATTCAAATTACCTTCTCTTAAGAAAATGAATGGATTCACCACACTGTTTGACTTCAATATAATATTATCTATTCCATAAACACTTTTAACTAACCTTTTATCTCATCAAATGAATCTCTGTGAACTTCTGAAGAAAAATAAAAAGTTTCAATAAATTTGTTTGGTTTTATTTTTCTTTTCTTTCAAACTCTCCACATCATTTAATGATGAGAGAAGGAGGTATTCTTGGAATTTTTTAAATTCTGCTGTGTGTACGTGAATCTTATTTCACGATCTCTGTCTAAATAAAAAATTTATTGTTTTTTTTTTCTTTTATTTTTTTAAGGGAAATCATCTCTGTACGCTTATATATACATATATTTGTATAAAACTCTGATTTTTAAATTTATTTGACTCCTTTAAAGATATTGGTAAGGGGGAGGGGGAGGTCTTACTTCAAAATTTTATAGATATTGATACAGTACGGAATTATTATTCAATAATACCTTTAAATAATTATCAGACAAGGTCTCCACACTGGATTGTATAATATTTTGTACAAAACTGCTTTATTCAGAAAGTGAAGGAAGGTTGTGTGATATGCGTTCCACATAAATATTCCGTATATTTCAAATACTTGAATACGCATATAATACTCATTATATTAAAACGATTGAATAAACTCTATTTTTAAAAATAGTTATTAGCTAAAATAATGAGTTGAAATTCTCAATTTAAATTCATTAATGAGAGGGTTGTTTCTTCAGTATTTTAAAAACTAATACACCTACCACATTAATAAGTTACATTAGCTCAAATCTATTTAAGGATTTAATGTTAGACTATAGTTAAATTGAAAATATGTGCTAATATTTTAAATAAACATTCATTTTGAAGCAATATTTATATGTACATATTGTTTGTACTCATATTTATGTTGGTATAATCTACTTTGATTATAATAATCGATCAATGATTTATTTTTAAACTCCAAATAGTTAATATTAATGCAGCAATATTCCTACATTATTTATTATAATTAATTAATTAATAATCCCAAGTAAAATCATAGCAAAAAGTGAGCTTGGAAATAATAAACAAAAATGTCTCGGGACTTTTTCAGCAGATTTGTTTTCTGTTTCGATGAAAATTGAAAAAAAAAACATGAACGTGACTTTTAAATATATATTTTTTTCTTTACTATGGCCCACTTTATTCACATTGATAGATATTGATGAAGATCCAATATTCTGATTCAGATAAGAATTTTCTATTATTTTTTTTCACTTGAGAAAGTAAATTTCATGTCATAGAAATATATGTATCCAACATTTCCACCTCAACTTTGTAGGGTATAATTGTTTCATAACTATATTTGTATAGTAATATAGAGTAAGATCTAAGAGTCACTAGGTAAATGTAAAATGATAAAAGCATTGGCTACTTAAATTTCAGAAAGAGTTAGCATAAATAATCTTCTATTCAACAAAAACTTAAGGAATAGGGCTGACATAATAGTTTTTGGTCGATCTATGAGTTATAACTTGAGAAAATTGCTTAGAGGTGAGAAAAAATTGCCCTTCTTCTGTTAGGCTTATAAACTTCTCATTTTAATCAATAATGATGAGAACCTAATTTTGAATCTTTTGAACTTTAAATACACACAAGTTCAATTAAACAAAAGAACACACTTAAAAAAGCTATACTTTTAAGATTATTAAAGGTTAAATTCTCACGGTAGAGCTACTTAAGTAGTAGTGCGCAGAAGGATTTCAGCTGGTTTCTTAATCCTTCAAGATTGATTGGTTCTTGAATCAATTTTATTAACATCTTAGTAGTGATCTCATTTTTCCAAAACAACCCCTTCTACTTATGAATTGGTTCCATTATCCCTGTCTTCGAAGTCATAGCTATTTGTAGAAAAATATGTTGGTTCTTTAGGACAGTGGCTCTCTCAACTCAAATTCCATCGAGTACCAAATTTGACCATGGCCATTTTGCTGCGACCGATTTATAATGGTTTTCAAGCCAAGCAAATGTAAAGTGTTTCATTCTGGGATTGATTGATTTTCGGTCGGCTCTGACATTTGAAATTTTCATGACTATCCCTACCATGATTTGAATTAGTGAATGCCTTCAATTTTTCTTCATTCTTTTTCTTAAATCGAGGTTTAGATAAAGTAGTAGCGTGCAGAAGGATTTCATCTGGTTTCTTAATCCTTCTGCGCGAGTCTACTTAAGCAGCTCTACCGTGAGTCTTTGATTTCTAGTGAATTTTGCTCAAAATTGAATGAAAATTGATATATTTAGATGAACGATTTCTTCTTAGTTAAGGATTTTTATCGAGCCCTTGACATCTTGTTTGAAAGTTGTGGGTCTCAGCTCTTTAATGCATTCCTTATTAATCCATTTTATGTAATATTCAAGTACAAAGGACCATTTAGGTCGAAACAAAGACTGGAAATGAAATTTGTATTAAATACTCTAGCGAATCATTATTTTTTAATGCACAAAATGAGTATCCTTCTAGGCTTAAATTGAAGTTGATGTTGGAAAATGGGCCAAGAAAGCTAACAAAGTGGGGTCAGATTTCTTGCAAAAATTTTTTACAGATTTTAAATTAGTGTGCAAAACTAAATAACTTTTATTATACTTATACCCCTTAGGATTTTTGAAAGTTCAAATTTGTTGACCTGTGTAATAATTCAAATAATAAGCATTATAAATCCCTTGTTGAAAAAGGACTACATTTATATAAAACTAATTTTCTTTTCCTTTGTTATCCTGGCTACTTTAATCCTGATGGGTCATAAAAATACTACCTATACTTAGCGGAATTGAGGCTAAGATCCTCAGAAATTGGTCTTAAGACCCGGATAGTTCTTTAGAATCAAGTCATTACTCGCCATCTATTTTTAGTTTTTTCTCTAATATTGTGTATGTATGTGAATAATTCTCCATTTCAAGTATGTATGTAGTATGTATATAAAATATCTATGTTTTTGAGCACCCTCGTAAAGTCAGATAGAGGCATTTCTTCTATGCTGTAAGATTTGAGAACTGGGAGGGAATCTTTTATGTGGACTTACTTGGAAAGAAAGCAAGAAATGAAAGTGAATTGTGTTTATGTATTTTCAAAGAAGTATAAAGCTATTTACCAAGCATTCAAAGAGAAACAGAAGACCCAGAAATATAAATACTAACTCATATGTTCTATGTCTAGGTACAAGGAGTAACCTCCACAGTCAATAGCCTCAAATATGAAAGAGAAAAAACCATTGAGGCAATGTTTTGTAGGAGATTCTCTTATTATGTACATTTATAATTTAACTTCATTTTTCATTAAAAATAGACTCTTAGCTCTTCCTCTCTTTTTGGAATGGGTCTCTAGGGAAGAAATAAGATAAGATTTGTTTGAATCAATTTCATGTAACAAAAATGTCATAACTATTTTTATTTTTTGTAAAAGGCTTATTAAAGTCTACTTTGCTTTTTTTTTTTTTTTTTTTTTTTTTGCAAAAGGAGGATAATTATAATAAAATTACGCTTCTTTCAAAGTGTAGACACTTATGTCTAAAATCAACTCAAAATATACTTGTTTATGTTTTAAACTTTGTCGTCACTGCAAGTATTTAAATGAGCTTTTTTATAGTTTTTGCTTGAGGTGGGTTCACACATAGCGGGTTGCAGTTTACAAGTCATGATTTACTAAGGACACTTCATGTTCCATATGATCTTCAAATTTTAACAATTATCTTTTTCAAAATCAGGAGGTTCTTTGATAATAAGTGTTTCCTGTTGATACCTAGAAGGAAGTTGTCATATTTATTACTCATTTATCTCTAAAATTTTCAATTTTATCTTCTTTTCAAGGAGAATTTCTTCTATAAATAGGTAGCATTTTATGATTACAAAACCTTCTTGTTTGAACTTTTTCCTTTTTAGTATGAAAACCCCGGGTTTAAATCCCTTAAAAAGAATTATCTTTTTCATGAGAAAGTCATTTAAAAATTCTAATAAATGATATGCTCCTTACATAGAGAAATTGTAGAGAAATTATTAATTATTATTTTTGTTTTGTTTTGTGGACAAATTTATAGCGGATAAGGCTATAGGTATATCAAGTCGAAATGTTAGATAGAATCATGAGTTATAGAGTTTGAGCTACGACTTCCTTCGTTGACTAGCTACCAGCTTTAAAAAAAAGAATGAACATGATCCTTCAGTAGTTTAAATACTTTTAAACCTAATATATATGTTATATGCCTGATATATGTATTGTCAGGACTAAAAATAATTGCTGGTGTTACATTACTCTGCTGAATCGAGGATATTTTTTGTGATCTTTAAAGCTATAATTGAGCAAGTTGGAGTGTATTTATATTCCAAGAAGATACTTTTACAGCATGTATGCGTATCTAAATTAAGGATAAGAAGAAGAAAAAATTACCTAAAGAAAATGCTAATTACGAGTGACGTGGAAGTTTTTTTTAGATATGTTTTTCAAACATAATTACTCTAATCAAATAAAGTAGAAATTAAGTAAACATTTTAAATTAATAATAATAATTAATTTTATTCTATCTAATTAAAATGTATCAAAGGAATGAAGGCATAAGTACATATATTTAACATAAATAGTGCAAACAATGAAGATGACAATAAAGTAAAAAAAAGTTTCTACCAATTTAAAATTAAAAACTATAAACCCTTTATTGTATTTATGTATATGGTGTCCTCTAGTCTCTTGAGTCATTATGTGCCCCCTATATACTGATGTGTGGGCTTTTCATATTGCTAAAGGTACTTACTAAAATGTGTGAATAATTTTTTAATCTATATTTAGTAATATAAATAGACATCACAGACAGAGAACTATTAGTTATTATTAAGATTTGTAGTTATAAGTAACTTTAATTAACCAAATATTTATTTTTAAGAATTGGAAAACAATATAATTCGAGGAACAATGAAGGTAGGTCTAAAATGATAAATAATATACATATAATTTTTTTAGATGTAAAAAAATAGAATAAATGATTTTCTGATAGAAACGGTATCCTAAGTAAAATTAATTTTTTTACTGTTTAGATGTAGCCTATTTCTATGTGCATAAATTGTGATATTTTTTTTTTGGCATACTTAAGTAATTTCATCATTATTATTGCTTAAAGGGAACCCTGCATAGTCAGAAAAGTTGGTCTTAATTGATAGATATTTCTCTTTTTAGTTAGAATACGTATATATGAATAGGTATAAGTAAGTCATTGCTTAGAAAATCAGGCCTTTTTAAGTTCAATTCTTATACTTTATTACGTCATGTTTTCACCTTGAATATTTTTAGACCAATGGCGTCATACGCTCATTGTTTAAGCTTATGCGGGTGATTTTTATTTACTTTATTCCCGCTAATAGATTTAAAATGACCTTTGGGCTTATGGATCGTTTTTTACTTGGCCCAGAGCAGTGTTTCTTAACTCGTGGGTTAGGAAGAGGTGATCAAAAATGAAAATAATCTTTCATTATCTATGTCAATAAATAATAAAATTTCAAATATGGGACTCGATGTAATCTGAGTTGAGAGAGCCACTGTTCTAAAGAACCAACGTATTCTTCTATAAATAGCTATGACTCCGAAGACAGGGATACTGGAACCAATTCATAAGTAGAAGGGGTAGTTTTGGAAAAATGAGGTCACTACTAAGATGTTAATAAAATTGATTCAAGAACCAATCAATCTTATAGTGAATATATATTGTATATGTACATGTGGGTATATGGAAAAAGTGAAACCGTAGAAACGTTAGAACCAATGAAGAAAGAAAAAAAACCCTAAAATTATAGGAATAAAATATTTTTTTTTTTTTCACTTTTCGGGAAAGAATCAAATATATATTTTCAAAATAAAAAAAATATGTTATAGTATGTACATACCTGCATACATATGAATGTATGTTCGATATTTTAAATCTTGAGACGTCTGTTCTAGATTTAAAGGGTAAAAAGCTATGATTTGAATGTGATTTAGGAGCATCTGTTTAGCTTCATTTATGAATACATAAATGTGACTTCAATCATGTACATAAATACACATAGAGGCTCTTAGCGACGACTATTAATTTTTCATCAAATAGCAGCTGTTACTTAATATGCTGCAACTCAAAATTGATTTGTATTTCAATTCGAATAATATTTACTTATACACATATATTCATTTTCTCTCGTATAATATAAAGACTGGAATTTATTGTAATAATGATATTACATGATTTGCTGTGTTTTTGGTCAACAGTTCAAACTAGTATTAAAGGACCAACCTTGGGACTACTCTTTAGAACCAATTTAAATGTAGCAGTCTCTAGGTTAAAATGCAACACTGTCATTATAAAAGCTAGTAATCCAATCCATGCAGAACGGTCTTTCAGAATCTCAGACACTAAAATACCAATTTTTACATCATTTTTTTTACTTATCTTAATTCGTTTAGTGTAACTTTAAAATATGAATTGATTTTGAATCTAATTAAGTGGTTAATTGAATTAAAGTGTGATTAATTTTCTTCTTTCTTTTTTTAAAGCTATAATTATATTATAACTATATTATATGAACACCTTTTGTTTTTAGGAACAAATACATATATAACCTAAATTTCATTTAAAATAATGTGAGAGTGGAGGGAGTATTTGGTGCGAAGTAGGATTGATTTTACTACACATAAGTTTTTCTTTGATTTAATTTGTACACACATTTACTTACAATACGTATGTATGTATGTATGTATACTTGTAAAATGATTTGATGCAATAGGTTTTATTATTTGTTTGAAATATGTATGAAGGTATATGAGGTGGTAAGTATTAAAGTATTATACATTTTGTACATGCAATGATTGTTGTTAGGGATTTGTGGTTTTCCCTCAATGTATGTACATGCTAATCGATTATTATTAACAAAGAAATAAACTTGGTTCACCATCATAGTAGCCTTACTTAGTTCCTCCTACATTAATAATTCAAAAATTTTGTGGGATATGAATGCATAAATCTTTATGTATGTACATGCATCTTAAATATATTGTTGTACTCTCAATCAAAGTTTGGTTTGTTTGTTCCAAACACTCTATCACTCAAGAAGAAGAAGAAGAAGAAGAAAAAACACTACCTAAAACGATGAAGTAAGTAAGTTTTATATTACTCTATAATGATTCGTGTTATATACATATATGTAGATATTACTATTGTAATCATAGATTATCCATTCTTGAACCAGGGGGATCTATAATAAATCAGTAGCAAGATTAACCATAGATGAAAAATAGATTTGGCAAATCAAAGTAGGGAAGTGAATAGGAAGAGGGTAAAATAGTTTACAAAATGAAAGAAAATCTTATTTGAAATCAATTTATCTGTCGAAACACTCTGATCTCTTTTGTGTTTCTGTCCAGAATCGAATTCAACGTGAAAGTGACTCATCATATTCATATATATATATATATATTTAATATCTATTTGAGATAATCTATTTAATTACTGTATGTACATATGTTAACATGACATAACAAAATTATGATGATAATTTTGAAGATATCATGTGAAAATAATGTATGTATTAAGGAATTGTATAAGAAGTTTGTTCATGTTCATGGATGGGAGGGAGGGATCATCAAACTTTTTTCATACTAGGATAAATGATTGAAAGAATTCAAAAGTACAAGCTGTAGTTTGGTCATCCCTGATCTACGGTTAAAAAAACCGAGTGAGTAAAAAAAAAAGAATGGTCACTCTCGATTTATTAATATATAATAAACTCCTGGCTTGAGCCGATATCTAAGGATAAAATAGATATGTTAATTCAGGAGAGGCAGGCAAAAAAAAAATAGAGTTAAAATGTTTTTTGTTTTTGTTTTCTATAAAAGTTAACTCCAAGTAATTCTTCATGCCCTAATGATATTGCAACTTGCGTGTGTTTGAATTATTTGGGATATTTATCTTCAGTTGCCTGTTCTTCAAGGTTCAAGCTTCTCTGGTTACAAATTCTTTGAGTTTTATTCATTTTTTAGTTTAAAAAAAGCTGTTTTATTCTGAGTTACCTTAGTTCCTTTTAGGAACAATTCAATGCAACTCCAGGTAGTTCCTGAAAGCATTAGGTTTTTGTCAATCAATTCCTGAAATTTCATAAAAATCCATTCATCTACGTGAGAGATACATTAAATCAAATTTTCTGTCATATTGAGCAGCTGATATACATATAATGTTTCTCTTTATAGAATCTACAAAAACAAAACATTCAATACAAGGCATGACGTCATACCGTGAGAAAGTGTGATAAAAAGTTTTTGGTATAGAAAAAGTGCAATTATTTGCTAATTATTCAACGGATCGAGGTGAAAATAGTGTTAACATGATTCTGAAGTTAAAATGCATCGTATGAGTTAATTTTAAGTCCTTATAAGTATTTGTATTTTGTAAAATACTTAAATAAAATTTGAATTCAATGTATTATTTACTTATGATATAAATTAAAACAATCTTTAGTCCATGATTTGGATCAGTTTATTCGATGAAGCTGCGCCGAAACGTTGACAACGTAATGAAATTGTTTATAAGATCGAAAATATTATCACTAATTTTATGTCTCTTTATTTCAGTTTTTTGTTTATTTTTCTTTAGTAATTGTATACTCCAATACAACTGGAAACACGATCTAAGACCGAAGTTTTGATACGTATTCATGTAGCATATCTTAATTATTTTTATACTTTAAATAAGACTCTGACTAAAACTTACAAAATGTAGTCATTTTCTTAAAGGCATATTTCTTTTTTCATTAAAATATGATTTAATCCTTCAATGAACAAATGTTCTTTCATTTTTGTGAAATGGTTACTTTTAAGTATATAAATATATCTAATATTAACATCTATTTAAGCAATTTATTTTCTGTTGAAAAAAAAAACACATGTCAACAGATTTAAAAAGCAAAAAAATATGTTTTCCTTTAACTCTGTACCAACATTTATATTTCTTAAGCCCATCAATATTTTTTCATTAAATGTCGATTTTATTAGTGAAAAAAGGGTATTTTTGTAAGGGGAATTTGTTGGGCTCTTGGTAGGAATCTATATCCATTTTATTTCAAAATAAAAAATATGTCAATATTTATTTTTCACATTCTTATATCCAAGATATTTAAACACATAATACTTCAAATGATATAATATATTTAATCAGCTCATTCAAAGTAGCTATTGAATCTAATGACAATAATATCTGAAGAAGGAAAGTTGATGGATTGATCAATTTATACAAACATTTAGTTTCCATCTCAATTGATCTCTCTGCTCTTGCTTCCTATTAGGGTTCTATGTTAAATCTTCATTTGATGAATTTGAATTAAATTTTGTTAGACTTTGAACATATTCCGACTATTTAATAAAGAATAGTCCAATATTGAGAAGAGGGATGATATACATAATTGGTTTCATCTAAGTGATTTGTGCTTTACTTTTTTTATCCTTAAGAAAGAAAGGTTGGTTGAAATGTTTACTCAGTTCAAGATTAAAAACTCTCATTGATATTCTTTCAAAGAAGGAAGAAAAACCTTCATGTCAAATTCAGTTATCTCTCAATCAAAAAGAACTGTTATGACAAAAAAATATCGTTAGAATTTACTTTTAATATTATGTATATCAGAGTATCAAAGTGGTTTGTGACTCAGTCAAAATCATTTTGAAATTATTGGAAGGAGCTCATGTGTAAACATAACTTTTTGAGGATAATGGCTAACAATTGAGTTTGTCGAATATTCAAAAAACACCATTTAAATTAATATTATATATATCTAAAATATTGTTGTTTTATTTCTAAAATTTCCCTATTCCATCATATATTTCCATAAGCAAATATCTCTTTGTTTGTTCAATACCTCATATTTTAAAAAATAACAAACTAATAGATGCTATGTACATAAGATTCTTTCTTAAATATACCAATAAAATAAGACCATGAGACTATGAGACCATTTTCTGATTCATTATGCTTAAAATAAAAACTTTTAATTTGACTCTATTTCCAGAGAACGCTTCACTAAGGTATATTTAGATTTATGCCTATTCATTCACATCCGTTTCTGTCCCATTTGTTACTAATTTTTGCAAGTTATTCTTGTGTACGTACATTTATCTTTATTTATTTTACCAAACCATTCTTATTTTATTATTTAGTTGCAAATTTATTAATTTTCGTAGTAGGTTCATAGTATTACGTTGTTTTAAAATAACGGAAATTCACGAGTCCCAGATTTTGAATCAAATAATTGATTTAAAGAGAATAAAATATTGAATAATTTCTACAAAGATAACTTTGTGGTTCGCGTAAGCTTCTTTATATTAGGGTATTGGGACCTTTGAAGCTCCACAATTTATAAAATTTTGTTTTTTCATTTGCAAAATTGGAGTTGTTTTAATCATTTTGCTTCAGTTTCTTGTACTGTTAAATCCAATATCTAGTTCCTAAAAGTCCTCAAGTTTTACCAACTGTAGTTTGGACTCTAGATACAGAAGTAATCAAATGTATATCAGTATATACAACTCTGTTTTCTCTATCAATATTGGACATTTCAGTTTAACAAGTTTGTAGATCTTCCTGGTTTCAGACATAAGAAAATATAATTCCTTCACCGTCTTAGACTCTGTTTCTTTGTTGACATTTTCTGGGAACAGAGCAAAATAGTGTAAGAAAACACAAATGTCTAAGAAAAATATTGAGAGCCCCTCAGCAATTTCCTCATCCTCTAGTTTGAACATAAGTAAACCCTTGGATGAATCAGCTCCATTTGAACTTCACAGGAAGATTGAAGCATAAATATGTACTATTATTTTCAAAATGACAGAAGTCTACGATTTTGTAACTACTCTAGTTAAATACATCCAAGGTTCATCCGCTGTAACGACTCCTTGAAGGCATCCAAGATGATTTCGACGAGGCAGTAAATTTTTTTATACAGTTCACGCTTTCATCCTTATGAGCTTGAGTAAGCATTCTGGGAATCATAAACTTCCGTCAGATTAAAATAAAGTTTTGTTTAGTAAACTCTATGTGCATCTAAGTTATCGAAATACTCGTGCTATTCATGTCTTATTTTAAATAGCTTTAATTCAAATCTATAGAAGTGTGGAAAAGGAGCTCTCGTTGGCAATCATGTCATAATTTTCCTCGCTATAGTTGATTTTTACGTCAGTTCAGTTCCATTTTTTTTAAAAACAGTACATGATATATTTTATCAAATGGTTTTTAACATTTTCATCATTTGCTCAATTTTGAAAATCTCGGGGGGGATTTTTTTTTCGTATTGGATACCTATTAACAAGCATAATTCGTCTTACCCATCAATAACCCATCAAGAGTAACAGACTTCAAGGATCTGGGAAATCTTGCATTTAATCGTTTTATAATAAGCTTCCTTTATTAAATTTATTAAATGAAAAGTTGATAAGTTCAAGAAGTATATATTTAACATTGCAATAAATATTAATAAATACCCTTATTCGGTGATTCATAATGTAAATATATTTACAAGTAAGTGAAATAGCTTGGATCATTTACTAATATATGGGAACGACTAGTTCCAAAATAATCTTTTCCTCTTAAAATAAGACTAAAAGACATAGATCCAAATCCCAGATGTAACCGAGTAACAAAGATATGATCTAAATAAGAAATGAGTGCAAAGGAGTAGGCAGGGATTCAATATTAAATTTAGATTGGATTTTCGATCCTTCTAATATATATGTATTATATCTCCATATAAGTATCTTTTTTATTAAGAAAGGGAGGTATGTGAGACAGATACTTATATCTCCATATAAGTATCTGTCTCACATACTTCCCTTTCTTAATAAAAAGATTATCATCCTGATTTGCGCATTATCGTCATTAATTTTAGCGGTAATAGTAATCCTTATTTGTGTCTTTATACATATACCTAAGTATGCAGAGTCATTGTTTATTGATTAAATTCATAAGTGCACAGTTTAAATCTATACGTATTATAAACATGTAACATAATTCCTCTAAGGAAATTAAGTAAAATGACTCGGTTAAAAAAAGTGAATAAAAGTAGCGATGTCATCTGGTTCCATGTTTATCTTATGTGAAAGGAACTTATGAATAATGACATCATAATATGTTATTGAAAAAACTAAAATCAAAAATCAATTATTCAACAAACATACCTTGTATTTCAAGAGAGCCAGGCTCTGATATTATTTTTACATACATATACTCACTTCAAAATAACTTCACTTTTCTTTAAAAAAATTCCATGTATTCCTGTATGTAAGAATTTATAATATATGTACATATATTTACACCTTCCAATATCCTGGAAATTTGTATTTGACAGCCTTCACCAAATCCCTAAAGCATTAGGGTACGCTATACAAATCCAAGTATTTCTTACTCATTCTCCTACGTTTGTCTAATATCTCACCATTTACTCAAATTGATGTACATTATATTACCTATGTGGACACTTATGAGAATATTCTTGCAGGAAAAAAAATCCCTTCAAAGACCTCTTAAATGAAACTCAAGCTCATTCCTATGACTAACATTAAATTTGTATATATATATATATATTTTTGAATATACTTTCAAAATAGTTAAAGAATTTTCTATAAATAACATTGAATAAACTAATGGAAAATTGTGAAACTCTTGACAAATCATCCTTCATTTCTAAATAAAACATATAGTTCTTTACATATCTATGAGTACAATAGTACAAGTATAGAATTTGTTTATTTATGTATGTATACTGTACACATATATGAATGTAACTATGAATACTTACATACACATTCATACTCTATATCAAATAATAATAATAATAATAATAATAGTTGCTAATGCAGAGTGATAATAATAAATGTATAATATATATAATTGACGTCAGAGAGAGAGAGAGAGCTCCCTTTTGATTGAAAAAGGATTATTTCCTAACAAAATCATCTTTCTTTATCATTTCCTATTTAATTCTTTCAATTTTTATCTTCTACCCATCGAAAATTGTATATAATATGTATTAGATAAAAAGGATAAACTTATGTACAGTTCTTTTAAAGGGCATCATGTATGCATGTACAATATATGTACATACATATATTGGTGATATAACAAACATCAACGTTTGAAATTTGGAGATGCGGAATTTCCGTGGATTCATGTTTTATGCTTTTTGTTTTGTACTTTGATAGTATGTGCATATGTACAATAGTTCTTGGCTTTATAAAAGCATTGGGCTTTTAGATATCACATGGCTATTTACCTACAAATTTAAACTGTATTTAGTTGTTAGCTGTCTATTTTCCTAATTTTCTACCCATTAATAGTGTCTTGAACGTTGATTGACTCAACTCAAGTTAGATCCTGAGTAGCTTTGAACTGTACTCTACTATTAAAGAACAAAAAGTTCAGCTGTTGCAAAGAATTGTCTAACTACCACCAACTGTTTTTGAACCGTTTTTTCTTTTGTGAGGAAGGGTTGCGAGATACAATATCGACTACGACTTGATTAATCAAAAGAATAGTATGAATAAGATGTCATTCATAACTTGCTTTCACATAAGATTAACATATCATGTATAGGGGCACTCATCCTCCCTTGTTCCTCTAAGCCCCTCATTCCTAAAATTGATTTTTTACCCTAAAATATAACATCTTGATTCATATTTCTGTGGATTTCATATTTTCATATTAAGCTTATACACTATTTAATTAAGATCTGGCAATTTTGAATGCAATTATTATCTTGTATAAAGATATAAACCAGATACGGCTCCAAAATGAAGTAATTAGTATCATAATATGACGTCATCATAAGCATCAAATAAAACACTAATTTTTGTCAGTTGTCAATTTTAATTTTATAAATATAATCCATCTTTTTTACAAGGAATTTTACATCCTATGCCCCTCTTTCTAAATTGACTGACTAATATGACAAATTCATAATTTTACAATCTACTACAATTTTACTACATGTAGACTTATTTTTGTTTTATACATATTTACATCCCAGCATTTTTTCACATTGTAAAAATGAATTAGACATTTTGATATTAATTTCATATAATTGCAAATAATTTGTTCATCCCTTTAAAGTTGTAACTTGATTCCTTATAATACGTTGAACATTTTAAGATCGAGGAGTAGTTAAAGAGGAAGACTTCAAATGATTGAATTACACCAAATGATAAAAATGTGTACATTTTGATCAAATGTAAAGAAGATATGATGTAAATATACATATATAATATCTATAATCATAAAAGCAAGTGACAATGCATTGCAACATCAAGATCATTCTATATCAAAATATCCCATTTGTTCTCTATGTGTGTAAGCTGGAAATTAAAAAAAAATTATATTTGTATACTCGTAGGTACCAATATTGAAAATTCGATACAAAAAGATTTCCTTGAATAATAATTAATTTACTGATTTAATTTAAAAAATAATTTTGTCAAAATTAAATGAAGTCAGATTATGTTTAATTAGGTTTCAATATAATGCACTCCTGGAGTAAGAAAGTAATTCTAATTTTTGATACCAAAATATGTCTTATTTGATAGTTAATTAATTAATATGTAATGGATTTGAAACAATAGTTACATAATATCACTGTATAATAATGCATATTGCATAACACTAAGTGTCTAGTGACTACTTTGGGGACAGAGAACCTGTTTATAATTTGGATGATATATTAAGTTACTCCAATAAAATCCAAGCCTATCTCACCTCTTAAAGGACAGTGATTCAAGAGCCTATCAGTTTCATATGACACGTTGATATATTCCATGAAATCAATCATATAAAAACAAACTCTTATTCAGTATTGATTGGCATGAATGTTGATCGTAATCAGTGGCATAGTTAAATTTTCTCACCTTGAGGGGAGGGGGGATAATTATCTATTGAAATCGTATAAAAGAAAGTTCTTTCATATTTAGAAAAGGCTTTGGAGCCTCAAGTTTCTCCATTTCCCAGTAATCAAAGCTTTTAATGTACATAAACACGCATGTTGACTTATTGAAGGTCAAACTTTCATTGTTTTTGAGCCGACAAAAAATGAAAAATTTGGCACAAGGGAACGATTTTATCAAAAACGTACCATTAAACATTTAAAATCCTAAATTTACATATTGGTGGTCCTAAAAGTGACTTCAAAAGTCTTGGGATCAATTTCAAAATATTATATATGTTACTTTTTTTACAGGTGTGTAAATAAATACTGAAAGTGTAACTATGCTTCTTCTTCTTTTAAAGGTTCACCCATATATCAAAAAAAAATAAAAATGAAAGCCTACAATTCCCCTTAGACTAGAGTATCCATTGACTAAAAAATTTGAATTTGTAAGTACAGATTTAATTGCTAACCATACTACCATAGTAGTTACATTTAATGAATGAAAATCAAATTAGATTTGAAATATTTTTGTCCCTATAACTCTGAAGCCTATGGAGGATTATTTTACATGTCATTCCTCCACTCCTGAGGAGGGTACTGTATATTCCCATCTTGTTCCCACCATCAAAGTCCCTACTTGTAGTCTGTTACTCCTTTGTAACTTTTCTACTTTTAATTGTAGTACTTTTGGTATTTATTGAGATCTCGAACATTGCTCTGCTGAATTCCAGAAGCTTCTATAATTTTAATAAATTAAAGAAATTGTAATGGTGTGTGTCTACATATTATTTATTTAAGCGTGTTGTTGTAAATGTTCAGAGCTCTTTTATGAGCATAATTTTTTAAGGGCTTTCTTTATTTTTAACCCACCAAAATCAAACATTTCCTCCTTTCCTTTAGAGAGGGTAAAAGCTAATTGATTATGAAAAAATATTGCTAAAAGAAGGGTTTTTTTAGTTGTGCTTTCCAAATGTCCTTTTTTATGCTTAACATAGCTTAACAATATTTATCTATCTATTCTTGGAACAATAACTTTTATTTTTGAAAGGAAATGTTGTGTATATTAAAAGATACAGTTATACAAAGAAATGAAGAAAATAGTTTTTATTCTCAGTGTAAGTATCAACATTGAATTTCTTTTTGATGAGCAAATCCAACTCGAATTGAGAGAAGTAATTAGAAGGTTGTTTGTAGACGATTCAAACATGAATTGATGAGTACTTATTTGGCGAAATCTAAGTACGTGCACGCTCAATTCATTAAATAACTTGAAGTAATCATATGGACAGGACTTTTTCCCTCATTAAAGCAGAAATTAGGGACAACACTAAATGTGTAGAGAATAATTAATGGTTGACATTTGATTAGGTAGAAGTTCAAGTATGAATTTAATTTCAATAGAAAGGAACCTGAGCATAGAAGAAAGGGCATAATCATTTTCTATATTTTTGAACATAGATTATGTATGTAGCCTGATCATATTTTTATTATATTATTATTCTTACATAAAGAGATATTGGAACAATATTAACGACATGTGACTTCTTAATCTTGATGTTATTTTTGTTGTATGTAATTTATTCCAGGTATTTTATACTATCTTTTTTTCATTCATGTAAGATATTTTTCTCGTTAGATAACGTTATTTTTCATAAAAAAAGTCTAAGAAAAAGTAATGACTTTTCTGTCTATGTATGTATGTATGTACATAGGTTTGGAGTCAAAGCTATCAAACAAAGTAACAAAACATGCCTATTAATTGAGTGATAGTTTCTTGACTACAAAACAACTACCGCAAGATGTCACTTTTGAGCTACGTATATGTATTTAAATATATTTGTCTTCCCTCCGCGGAATTCATTTTGTTTTAATTCAGGAATTATATGATTAGTTATATGTAGAGTTATTCATAGTACTCTCATCGCCCTCTGTGGACAAAAATTGGTCTTGTAGTCAGTTCAACTTGTACAAAAATGGATTTTATGGTTGTTTTTTTCCCTGATACTGATTTGCAAAATACTCCAAACCTTGTAAAATATGTAAACATAGATTTTTAAATGAAATAAATGTTATTTCTTGGCACATTTACTATTTACTATGTATTATAAGAGGTTATTTTCTGCCGGCAAATAATATTATTGCTAGCAATAATTACGATCTACGAATATACTACTAGAGTATTATTTATGCTCAAACATATTTTGAAAGACTTTAGGGAATGTAAACATTACTGATATGAACATTTTACTGGAGATATTTATCATATTTTTGCCCTTTTTCACAATAGTATGTATTCGTAGTTCTAAGAATTGTATCATCTATGTTTCAATGCTCTAGTTAATTGGACAACTGTCTCATAGTTTAGATGGCTACAAAAACAGTTATATTTCGAGGGGAAAAAAATATATTTTCCTATATGTAATGATGTAAAGAGGTTGACAGAAAAGCTCACTGTGTGAAGAATAATTTTGATTCATTATTTAAGTTCTTAAAAATTATTAGAACTTTTTCACATCTTTGGATCATATCTAAAGATGTGAAGAAGGTCGAAATCCTTGGGTAGCATACATTTTTCGTAAATATTTGTTGGTTATCTAGAAAATATTTTTTATTATTTACACTGTGCAACAAAATTTGATGTCTTTTTTATTCTGCCTGTGTTTTTAACTTTGATGTAGGTATTTAGTGTTTGAAAATGAGGTCTGTCCAGAATTCAAGTATTTAACCTATGTATGCTAGATTTTGATTTACATAATGCGTAGGTACTTACCTATTAATGATTGCATGGTATATGTACTTGTGTTTAAGATTGAAAATGATTTTAAAAAATCAGAAAATTTAAAATTCTGAAGAAGCAACAATTTTTTTATAGAAGCCTTATTAAGAAAATTGATCTTTGTTAAAATTTGTTTTTGTTTTTTGTTAATGTCGAGATAAGGACTAGAATATCTTAGAAGAGCTTTATAAAACTATCTAAGTCAAAAAATAAAATAACACTATTATGAGTAGTACACTTCATATATTAAATTCATTAATAAAAAATGAGTTTTAAGAATCTTATACCAGATTCTACATTTTCCCTTGAGAGAAAATTTAAAATTTTTGTGAAGTAAGTTGGTTTTATATATGAAATATAAATATAATTTAATTTTTTTTTGTTAAATAATTATGATTTACATAATTAATTCATAGAACTTTTCTTATACAAATTTTATCTTCAAATGAGATTTTTCTCCTCAAAAATCCTATTAAATGAGAGAAAGAGATAAAATGTACTGTTTATAACGGGTGATAAAAATATCACATTTTCGTTATAAAAAGATGGCTAAAACTGCAACCTTATTTGTAAAAAAAAAAGACTACTGACTAATTCTATTGTATAATTGGTTGAAAATTTGAAAAAATATAGATCAATTGGGAAAATTTGAGACAACATTTGTTTCTCCCTCAATTACCCCAGAGCTGGTTAAAATTTAACAAAAAATACTTACATATTATCACACATTAAATTTACTTAATCATTAGTTCTATCACAAATTGTATTCAAAGCAGGTCAGCCGAGGAGTGCAAGCATTCATACAATTATCCATTCAAGTAATGATCTGCACAGCTTGATGCCAAAGCATCTTTTTCTATAAAAATTGAAGAGAAATCCCGTTTTTTGTATTCTCATTCACATCTCAAGACATTCAGAAATGCCAGTTTTTATTCGATATCCTTGCTCTGTAGCCTCTCTTGACCTGTACTTACCGGCAAAGAGGTGAGAAGAGTTTGTCTTTGCAGAATGTGAATTTTTTCTCTTCTTTCAATATAAGTTCAATAAAAGTTTGTGAAAAGAGATTTAGTTGCAAATCTGAATCGAAAAGTGTTGAATTAATGACTTTCGATACATTATAGGACATTAAGATTGATACCACAGATTTAAAATAAATTTAATGGATCAGAAAATTAACTTCATTTCAATGCGCGTGCGCTCCACTCTCAGAATAGCCCAGCTTGCAGCATGCTGTATTCTAATAAAACGTAAATATTTATCAAATAATGTATAATTCAATAATGAAGAACCAATAATACGGGGACAATTGCAGTAGTCAAATTATTATAATTAAATATTGATATCAATGATCCTAAAATTATTTTCATCATAAATCAAGGCCAATAATTATGAAAAATTAATGAGCATTGATTATAATTATAATAGCATTGCATTGTACGAGTGAGTATTAGAGATGTATCAATCCAAAAATTTAGATGACTCATCTAATTCCGTTCGAATTGATCACAAAAAGCCTCATATGGAACAATCTTTGTTAAATGACGTTATCATAGATATCAAAGAGTATGTCATCCTAAATTACAGAAATAATAACTGACTATTCTCACATATGAAAGATATGACTGAAGGAATTCAATTAATAAACTGAGACACTTTACTATTATATTTGTGATAATGATGCATTAAAACGGGTGCTTTAAAGTTAGGAGATTTTTCAAGGATGGGGCATATTTCAAGTCCCATATTAAGAACCGATACATTCCTAGCAAGTATTATTCAGGAATTATGATGATTTTGTAAATCTGCAATTGTCCATTTCTCAATTTGGGCTATGAATGAATATTTTTTTTTTTTAAAGTGAGCAAAGTTCTCTAGTTTCGAATCCTTGTGTTATAAAACTTTCTCCACGTGAATATCTCACAAATTTTTAGTTAAACATAATTTAGTCTTTGATGTTGTAAGTGTGAGGTAGGAGGTTAAGACAGAGCTAATTAGAGCTCAATCAATTAGAGTTCAGAACACTGATAAGGGGAAGAGAAGTAGAAAAATCAAAAGCTGACAACAACATACAAAGTATGTTTTTATGTTTGTGGAATGACGTAGGGTACTCATTAAATATAAGAAGTGGAGGATAATCATTATCAGAATACACAATCCTCCCAAAAGTTCCAAGAAATGTAATGTCTGTGCTTCTGAAATCAATAATAATAATAACATTCGTTCTTTCATATTCTATACAATGTACAAGAAAAGTATATGTAAGTACATAATAATAAACTCATAATTACATTATTGGCTTTCAATAAACCGTATTTTTATTCAGTTACTCCGACCCAATATATTTGTGTTTGTATTGTACGGAGTGTAGAAAGAGTGTTATTAAGCTATATCTGAATAGCCAAATACATATTAAATATGTATCTATCAGTGTTGTGGTTATCAAAATCACCTCATCTGAGATCAAAGTGAGATCAAGACCAAGAAATTAAAAATGTTCTTGTTTATTTTGTTAGAAAAATATTTAACATTGTTGCTTTGGTCTTGATCTTGAGCCTAACACCAAGAAAAAAACAAGGCTTTAATGGGTTGACCTTCAAAATTTTATATAGAGGATACAAACAATCTTGAAAATCACAATGTTCATCACAAATTGTTTTGAATTTTCAATGAATGAAAAGTGATTTGTAGTATTTAAAAGGGAGTGGGGTTTCAGAGATCCAATCAAATATGTTCATTCAAATAAGAATACAAATGATATATTTATTAGCATAGTTATTAATTAATTAACGAATTTCTAAAAAAAAAAAATTAAACCCAACCTTCACAGAAAAATATGAATTATAGCTTTGGTTTTAATGACTTTTATGTAATATTCTGTTTTGAAATTCCGAAAAGACATAGTAAGTTAAAGTCTATTGTTTGTCCAATCCAAACAGTCTGTGGATTTACCAAACTATTTGAATCGAGACTGTTCAAAGAATGTACATTTTACTCTTTTATGTGGACTTTATTTAAAAAGCCTTGAAATAATAAACGGTACTATGGTGATATTTGGGCTAAACGGGGCATTGTTGTATATTTGAACGATGGGTTTATTGTTCCATCATGAAGTGTTGTTGTTTTTTTCAACTGTTAAGCTCTCTGCTTTTGTTTCTTATTAGTGTTCTAAACATTGATTTTCCGGATTTGAATGAAATATTTTTAGGGAATGAAGATATCCCAGCTATTAAATAAGCAATATCCCAAAATTGAGGAGATTAAAGGAATTGATATACGGTCAACTGATTTGAGCCTTTTTTATCTATTTTTGAAGAAAAGGTTGATAAATACAATGAATAAATCATATAGATATAATTATAGAGTTACAAAGGTAATAATAAATAAAACAAGATATCATCTGAAAATTACTCAAATTAAACTTCTTCATTAAAAAATTGAGTAAGTTCATTAATGTTTCATTTATAGACATGTAGCAAATCATTCATCATTTAAGGACAAAATTGTGAAAATTAATACAACCATGTTAGTAAAAGACAGATTGATTAAAAGGGTCTAATAAGTTGCAATTATAGACAGATTTGATTTGAGTTAGATACATTCTAGCTCTATTAAGTAATGTTTTTAATTTAGCTCTTTTGTGACGATGTTTATTAGTTGTAAATATATTAATAAACCCTTTGGGTAAATTAAAGCTAAAAGTTTTCCGTCTTTGGTATTCAAGAAAGTGATAGGTTTGTAATTATTTTCATAATGTCGTGATGGAATTTTATTAGTACTTGATTACATCATTTTATTTTCCAATTATTATCATGTAATCTGTAAATAGTTTTATTAAATGTCATTTATGATTGTGTTTGGACTTATTTTTTTAGTGTATGAGAAAACTTGAGCAGAACTATTGTAATCAAATGAAAGAAAAAAAATATTTATTTGGTTTTTTGTCCTTGTGGTAATTTAATGTTCATACATATGTAGCTAGGTTATTTTACACCAAATCGCAATATTTTTATGGCTTTAATGGAATAAAACACTATCAAAATTAATATCAGTTGTGAAAAGTCCTAATTGTAATTTCTTATACAACATTAACTACTTTAAATGTTGAGAAAGACTAAAAAACAGAATGTTAGGCTCAAATAGGGAAATGATACAATGTAATAATTAAGCAACATAATTTATTATAACTAATATATGTATGTGAGGAATAATTTCTTATGTTGTATACATTTAATCCCTGTCTTCTTTATACTGTCTCTTGAAAATGAGTATGAAATATTCGACTTTTTCCCATTAGTGTATGAAATAACATAATATAATATAATTCGTTGGTTCATAGCAAAGTGATGCAAGTGCAATTGTATTTTTTTACAGATATTCTCGATGAAAGTTATCATAAACACGATATTTATATTAACATGGGTTACATATATGCACATACAGTGGGTATTGAATAATATTCCGTTATAGTATTTGTCAAATATAGCAATTTAATGAGAGCTAAAAATGTCATTTTTGACAAAAAGCAGCCCTTTGCACTAAGTTCTACGATATGAGGAATAGGAACGTTTATTTTTTCTGAGAAATTGATCAAATCAACAATTAATTAATTTATTTTTCTGTTTAAGAGTAACTTTTTTTTTCTTCTGCTTCTAAACAAAGTTTATACTGTAGTTCAACGGTTTCAAACTCAAATTATGTTTAGGGCCAAACAAGATAACTATAACACTATAACTTGGATATAGTAGTTAAATAATTTACTCATTTGTCCAAAACTAGTCAATTTGGGCCGTAAAGATGGTTATTTTAAACGATTGATTTAAATTTTAAAAGAGTATGCGCCATAGTGAGGGCTGCATGCCTGACATCCCTGTTCTAATTGATATAATAAATTATTACAAATGATTGATTAATTATAATGAGTACATTGTTTGGTATCTGGGATATATATTATATCACCAGATTATGTATCTATTCATGATTAATTAATATGTGAAATAAATGAATATCATTCTGACTACTTCACCTTCATTAACTCATCGTCTATTTTCTTAGCCTTTTAATTTTTTTTATTTTTTGTAAAAATTAATAAAAGATACTATCGGTATTCATTTGTGTATTGATATACAAAAATTAATCCTTACGTATTTTTTTACTTATTCATCTAGCACAGGCACAAACAGTTTGAATTTTTGATAGTAAGTACAAAATACATGCATTTTACATTTGAATCTCAACTTGTTTTAAACATTTAAGTGCTGTGTTGTAATTTTATGAAACCTTCTTAGGGACATGGCTTGAAAAACTCTTTATATATACAATCATGAACCCAAAAAGTCTGACATTTTTTCCATTTAAAAAAAGTGCACACATAACAATTAGAAAGTAGAACTCGTTGATGGTGAGATCGGTTACTGACGTGTTTTCAAATTTACTTTCACTGATTGAAGATTGTTTATGAGGAAACTATCAGATGAAGTAAATTCTCTAATTAAAAAACCTCCCATTAAAAAACAAAACAAGATTTTGTAGATTCAAAATATAAAAATTGGGTCATTTTTGAGATTATCTTCATATATTGAGTCGAAAGCTACAAAATCAGTAAATTATGAAATCATCCAAATGAAAGGAAAACATTTTTTTTTCACTCTTTGTAACCACTACCTACTATAATAGGCTTCGTGTGAACATTTTAGGACAGTAATAATTGAAACTAATCCTCAAATAAACATCTAAAAAAAGGGCAGTATGTCTTTGTTACTAGTTTGATCATTTGTTCTCATATATGTATGTAGACATCAATATTCTTCTATGAGGAAAGCAACAGTGATTCTATAGATACTATATGAACCAGTTTGTTTTGTGTTTTTTTTAATAATAATTTTATTTGCCTAAAAGCTCTTTATAAAAATAATGAAAATGCTTTTCAAGGAATATCAACTTTTAAACTTTAAATTCTTTTTATGATGTGAAAAGCTGTTTGTTTTTAAAAGACCTCATAACAATAGTAATAACATTAGAATAAACAGCCCTTTTTATCATTCTTTACATGTAAGAATTCACACGATCCAAGAAGTGCATTATTCTAACATATCCATGTATATTAATTTTTGTGTAGGTAAGTTAAAAGATACCTTAGAGAGAGAAAGAGAGAGAGACAGTTTTGAAACAAAGTGTGTGTATATAATATGTACAAGCAAACCAATTATCATTTTAGAGGTAAAAAAGTGTCTACCTTACGGGGATGAAGAAATAGTCTCATTCACATAGGCTCCTTAAATTTTTATGTAAATTGACCGTCAAAACCTTTCATTTTAGTAAGGAATCACAGTTCTATCTACACAGTATTAACCATTCCAAATATTATATTTTGACAGCTGTTGATATTTCGGCTATTGTCTTTTAATACATGGCGTTATTGTTCCAAAAGGAAAATTTTATTTGTGTTTATATTTCAGCTGAATAAGCTATAAATAGATTCAACTGCTTTAAATTAGAAAAAAAGTCAGAGTTATTGAAGATTTCATTGGTGTTTGTCCCAAAAAGATTGAGATGCTTATAAATATCAAATTAGAAATTTATCAATTGAGCTCAAAATAAATGTATTTAAGCAATGAACATACCGTAAAATTTGGAAATATTGGTGTAATTGACTTACGACCAATAAATTTTGGATTTTTTCTTCCTGACAAAAAGCTTGAGACTTACAATGAATTTTCTTTTTTTTTAGTTTGGAAGATATCATAAGAGTAATAGTTGACTAATCTACAAAAATTCAAATTCTTTGTAATGCTAATAACCAATAAATATGAACATTACTTAATATTTAATCCGCTTTGTTCCTTCATTTAACGAATTTCATAGAATAACTTTTCAATTTCATCTCCTTGAAATTCGCTCTTTACATCATTTCTCACGAAATCCAATAACAAGTAACAATTCATTTTATCATTTTTTTTAAATTATTTGTCAATCTTGTTTTTTTCTTCTTCCTTAAATTGCTTTGAGGAAGGTTTTATAAGAAATAATAATATTTGTAAATTTATAGAAGGTTTTTTCCTTATCAATTCCAAAATATCTTATCTAGAATTTAAATGCACCTGAGAACATATATAACACTTGATAATCACTCTTTCCCATCAACCACTCTTCTTTCAACAAAATTTATAATTCAATTTCATTTATAATCTTGTATATGTTTTTCAGTGAGTAATAGTAATAACTATTATTCTGTCTAAAGTATAGCAATAAGAAATAGAATTACATTAATATGTGACATTGTGGTGACTCTACTTTTTCAGTATGTCAATGATGTAGGAAGAGAGACAATGAATATGTATGTTTGATATCATTATAGTGACTGAAAGAAAAATCATCTTCATTATCCCTTGAATATACTCAATTATTCTTCGAGAGCATCCTCTAAAATTAGATTCCTCGAATGAAATAATTTTTTTATATCTCTAGCGTATGTTCTAGCACTCTCAGTTCGAATGAATTCATTGTATCTCTTCCAATGAATAAAGAAAGCCATTAGAATTATCACCTCAGGTTTTAAGATTGAACCAACTACACGAATGTTAATTACTTATCCCATTTTGCCTTGATCACTGTTTTTATATGTTAATTTAAATTAAAAATAGCCATGAAGAAATTGAGTTGGAATTTACTAAGTCAAGTAACGTCTAGTGCCGAGTGAGGTTTTTATAAACAGCTGGTAAATAATTACACTGGCCAAGAGTCAAAAATTCTTAGGGGTATAAGTATAATAAAAGTTATTTAGTTTTGCTCGCTGATTTCAAATCTGAAAATTGAAGTTGAATTAGGAAAATGGCCCAAAGAAGCTCAAAAAGTAGGGTCCGATTTCTCAAAAACTGTCGGACTCTTCAAAAAATTTTTACAGATTTGAAATCTGATTTGAAAAATATTATTCATGGAATCAAGAGGAGGAACTTCGCACAAACACAAACACTAATCCAAATAATATACAGATATTGGTAAAAAGGTTCATCATCAATCTCGCATACGGGCACCAGATTGTAAGTACAGCTACTCACTACTATATTTACAATTTGCATGGACTACATTCATAGCATTATACTCAGGGCTTTCAACTTTGGTCAATCATACATATGTGTCTATATATTTATATGTAGAGAAATGTGAAAGAAGAGCTGTTTCTAGGGGGTGTAAAAACCATGCCTGAGATGACATCATAGAACATTTGGTAACAATGGTAGACACAGTGTCAGCTGTTAAGTAAGGGAGAAAACAAAGACGCTGTTATTATTTTGCTGCTCCATCTCAAAAAAAATTTCTTTAAACCATTGGAGGTTTACAGAGAAAGATGTCATTCCCCGTCAAATGTGCATTTGGGAGTACCTTTTCTTTCCAAAGGGAATTATTTAAACATTTTTTTAATTAGTTTTAATCTAAAAACTCCTCTTAGATAATTAAGAAGGAGTGACTTCCGCTTCAAAATAAAAAAAACAAAAATGCATAATACAGCTTTCCAACTCACAACTTGAGAGTGATCTACACTCACCGAAAAGGGCTCACATTTTCACATTTATAGTTGTTATAAATACATGTATTAAATGGTTCTTTTTTAAAACTCAAACTTTTGATAAAGTTTTCGTTTTTCAGAATTTGACCATTTTTTCGGCTCATTGAAAGATTTAATTCTGAACAAGAGCAAATAAACCAAATATGTACTTATTTTACTTTAGCCTATTAAATTAGATCGAATCAATCAATCAATCACGAGTGTATGCACATAATTTTATCTTTGTGATGCATAGATAACTTTATTATATATGTAGATATTTAATGTAAATGTAATTCAAGTATTATCTTTGATTATTTTTATTTCCATTCCCTAATTTAATCATTTTCCCTCACCCAACAATAAGTTATCAATCAAATGCGTGCATACAACCATACACAGGAACGTCAAAAAGATTGACTTTTAAAACTTCTTATTCAGCATTGTATTCAAGCGTGGTCTTAGCTTTAGCCTTTAAAAATCTGTATGCATCTCCTACAGAGAAGTATTTTTCTTCTTCTAAATATCCTTGTAAATACAAAGTTTTTTTCGCTTTAATTTTTCATGTATTCTGCACATATCTATTTAGTTTCATACCCCTTCTATGTACCTATGTAATGTACATATGTATATCTTCATCTGCCTTATGTAAATATACAGGCACACATCCATGCAAACCCTCTCTTTTTCTTCATTCTTTAAAAATTCGCGTCTCTCAGGATTTGGTGAATAAATTAACACATTGAGCAACTATCCTTTTTCTTCATCCTCGTAGCATAAATAATATAATTTTAATTAACAAACCTCTCCAGGGATAACGTTTAGTTTAATGAAGGAAAATGTATGTGTGTACAAGATACAAAGAGTATTAAATATACTCATACAAACCTACATATGTTTGCATGTACAATTATTTATAAAATGTATATAAACAAATATTGTGTGAACATAGTTGTATTTACACATTTTATGCTCCTTTTCCAAGATTGTTCTCTCCCAATCCGCGTCTGTACATCATACTATGGATGACTCCGATACCATTTGTTATTACATAATACTACAATGCTGGTATCCATTTCCTAAAATATCAGTCTTTTGAACTTCTTGTCGTAAGGACTGATATTTTTCATTCTTTATGCTTGTGAGCTCATGATTTGATTGTAGTTAGTATCTTGTAAATAACTCTTCCTGCTATTACAATGGTTAAACTCCTTTGTAAATAGACATATGTTTTTTCCTGCAGAATACAGTTGGCTACATTTATAACCTTACACAGTGTTGCTCAAAATTCTAATTCATACATAGCTTAAAGTCCGAACTTTCAATTCCTTCAACTTCTTTCTGATCCTTTCTGGTGGATTCAAAAGAAGCATAAGAAAAAAGATCGGGTGAAGAAGAGGAGTTCATACTCCGAGGATCCCTCACTCTATTTCAACACTGACAATATTCCTCGCCTTAGGAGCTTAACAATAATGAAATTAGCCAAATTGTGTGATGAAAGTTGAAAGATAACTCTACTTTTCAACCAATTATGTCTGTCGATATCATTTTATGTAACAAAGTATTTGAAAGTAGATGTAATTAAAGTTGAAAGTTCTTTTGGCGATAGGAAGGGGTGTTTAGGACTAACGACGAATTTATTAAGGCCAATATCAAAGAAATGGAAAATCTATTAGCCTTGGGAATGACTAAATATCATATAATTGAATTCATTCATGGTAAACATGAGGAACTGTTCGAACGATTAATTGATTAACTGGTATAATTTTCTCAATATTCTTAGATGAGCCTCTCATTGGGTGTAGTTTGTTTCAGTCGTCAAAAACCTTAAGAAACGCTTAAACAATTGACTTCACATCCACTATGTCAATAGCTAATCTAATTTAAAAAATCCCCGAAACACTTCAGTAATGAAATTACAAACGGTGTATTTTGGAATCGCATGAAAGGAAATTAATACTTCGTACTGCAAATCTGGAGTAACGAACGATGTAACTCAAATTTTTTTTTTTTTCGTTCCACCTTTTAGGGAGATTTCGAATCTATGGAGTCAGAGTAGATTATTACCATTTTTCTTGTAGCTTGGTGTTTACTATGTTTGAACTGTCCTTCGAAGGACCATAATTATCTGCAAGACCTTTAAAATTTAGAAGTTTGAATGCACTTATATCCGGAAGTGCCCTCATGATGAATGTTTGACCCATTCTAGGTTGAAATTGTATCGTAAGAAGGGGGAGTCGAGCGTCTATTAGAAACTGTTAATAATTATTAATGCTGTTTTTATAGGTTCAAAAATCATTCTCTTGTTTGTGTGCTAATTATATTTGGTTTGTGGACGATGATTGTGACCATCAGCGCAAATGAAATATTGTTCCTTGCCCTTAAAACACTTAATACATGTGCACTTTGTTTGTGGATGGTTACCATACCCACAATTGAAGCATTTGCCACGTAAATCTTGGACGTAGGAATAACAGTTTTTTTATTTTATCAATATGGATTTTTTTCCCCTCATGTAGCCGAATCAATTGAGCATAATGGTTATTTAACTTTTTCTTTGGTATGATTTCCTGGTTCTAAATTGAGACTCATACAACTTAACGTGCTAGCAAGGTCATTCTAAATAAATGAATAAATATTCTTGCTAAAAATTATTATTTTTCAAAAGACCTGCCTCATCAATATTAGAAAGCATTCATGAACATCAAATTTGTTTATAATTATTATTAATTTTAAGTCAATTATGAATCTATTAACTTAATGATCTTTCATGCATACCAATGTCATTGTATGAATCCCTTTATTGTTATATATATATATATCAGCCTTGTTATATAACAACAACTAATACAGTTATATTCTTCATTTATAAACAAACATTTGATAAATCGATGGTTCCTTGTATCAAACATAATTATCAAAACATTCGTTCATCCCTCTATATTTTTTTATTGTTACTCGCTTCAATCCTCAAATATCAAGGAATAAATACATGTACATGTAGAAGAAAAACAAGAAGAAACATCGTATTTATGTTCATAGTAATGAGTAATGAACAGTCATTTGAATGATTTACATGAACTGGCAGCTTATTATGTGCATACAATTTTATATATATATAGAGAGAGAGAGAGAGATAGATAGAGATTGATTATCTAATTGCCAATTAGATTATTATCCAATAATTATCCAATTATTATTAGCAATCAATTAAATCCCATTTAATTATGGAATCATGAATGATTTCATCAATAAATAACATAGCATGAACACCCTTGAGTTTTGTAAAACATTGAAATATCTGTTTAAAGAGCATTCATTGACTCCAAAGCAACTTATTCATCCCCATGAATATCTAAGAAATTTGCATCATGACCTGGCGTCTGACCCCATTACATCAATTTCTTTAGAGTCTTTGGAATCTTTCAAATCTACTTAAAATAAATGCTCAATGTTTGAAATCATATTTACTATGACCCGACCGATATATATTTTTGCAGCGTAGAGCCCAAAAAAATAGATCCTTGTGATCCCATAGTCCGAAAGTCCGATTGTGACCACTGTAAAAAATTTCTTATGATCAAAGCAGATTTTGAGAGAAATGACATTTTCAAATGATGAATTCATTGCTGTATAGAGCAAACAGGTGAATTATTCTATTGATGTCCAGATTAGCATATTTTTGAACTTTATTAAAGTTTAAATAATTAGATAATAGATGATTAAATAATTTTCTATAAAAGTCATAAAAATTATAACAATTATAAGTCATAAAATACTAGTGTGGTCCCTCGAGATGAAATTACAATTCATTCTACACTAATGCTCATATTTACAGGGAATATTTTAGTTATAGCAAAGTTATAACAAATATATTTGGAGCAAAGTTATCCATTTCCTGATTGCTGGAATCATCAAATATTTTTATAAATTACATACAGTAAAAAAGGAAGAAAAAAACATCTCATCTTTTAGAGGAAAATGATTAATTATTTTTCTTGATGGAGGTCATTATCAACTGATGTTGTCATAATAAGAGGGGGCTTAGTTTTTGTTTCTTACGGTAAATTGTTTAGAGGGGAAACAAATATGACTTATAATGGGCAAATTTTGATCCATTTTCAATATTTCCCTAATTTTCTATGATTGGTCAATTATATTGGCTCTCCAATATATTGATTGGACCCTAATAAGCAATTATGCGCATTATTAACTATATAAAGATTGCTGAAATCCTGTCGTGTAGTTAGAAATTAGGCATCCCTTCAAAAACATCTCAGTTGGCAACCTGCAAGATCAAGATATTTGTATTTTTACTAATTATCCCTCCACATATTTTGAAGAATTAAATGCCAGTTCAGCAGATTCAGTGTCAACCAGAGTGGCCCCCTTTTTTATAATGCTTACATTGCTTATTAAATAGTAAAACAATGCTTCGAGTATTATTTATATATTCTGTATCATTGCTCCAATAATATTTCGACTTCTGTAATATTCGGAAACATATAAATGGTCTTGAAAAAGCTAGGTAGCACGGAGATTTTTAGACTCTACCTACTTACTTAGTTTATCTTTTTAGTTGACGGAAAAGCTTCCTTCCTTTTTTAGAGTTTCTGACTTTTTAATTTATTCAATAGAGAAAACATTTTTTATTTATAAAATTTAATATAAATATTGGTGATATTTGATGCTCTATTCCTATTTATTTTGAGGATGCATGGCTTACTTTTCTTACTCACTTTTTGAAATAATTATATACTTATGGTATATATGTATATTATGAACTAAATTTTTTAAAGGTTACAAGTTTTGCTACGCAGATTACTTGGTCATCATCATGGTGTTGGCAGTAAAAGTGTTAATATTAGTAATAAAATAATGATTGGAGGAAAAGAAAGGAAGAAGACAAAAAATAAAACTTAAAACTTTGTATTATTATTATTTCTTTTTTTTTACATTTTTCATTTGTATGTTCTACTACTACGAATAAAAAATACCGGGAAATTTTTTTTTTGGGGGGGGGGGGGATTCCGATAGAGATAAATGTTTTTGTTTTTTAAGTTATCACTACTGTTTCTGACTTCTATACGTCAAAATATTGGTTAGTGTTTGAGATACGCGTCCTTTTGTGAACAACTAAAAGCGAATTTTTGTATTTTTAAAATATCTGAAAGATGATAACTAAAATGCAATATGGAGAAATGTAGTCGAAATGAAAAAAGCTTAAATGAATATTCCAGACTGTATTCTTTTGAAATTTTGAGAATCTGTGGTTTATTTCTCGAGATACATAACATATTACTTAAGAAATTGACCATTCAATTTTTAATTCAATAGCATAACTAAACTCAGCAGTTATTGTTTTGTAATTTTTTGACTTAATATAAATTTTGTAACTGTTTTGAAAATTGGAATAAATGTTGGAAGATCTGCATTTCTACTTTGGGGGGATGAAAATGAATTATGATGATCAAATAAGGATTTTTTGATTCCTTATATTTTTTGCCCATTGTAAATGTATACCTATTTTAAATGCAAAAATGGTAGATCTTATATATGTACATACATGTATGTGTGTGTAGACGTCTCCAAAGAGATGGAATACACAAGAGACTCAAAGGATCTTAAATTTGTAGATAGATGAATACATATATATATATATATATATATATATATATATATATATATATATATACTACATAGCCTTATTATAACATAGGTAGGTAGAAAACGTACTTATTTGTGTGCATACCTATAAATACCCATGAAAAGGACGAAAAGAAAGAAATCCAATTATATGAGGTAAAAAAAAATAATACTAATTGGATGGAGTTCTTTTAAAAAAATTAAACAAACAAACAACCTACGTCCATTGTTGAAACACAATGGTTTTTTTGCTACATACATTGCCCAACTATTGGGGTTGACATTTGGGACCGTGTGATGTCTCCAACTCAAATTTATATCTACATACATATATAAGTTACTAGATTAAAATTGTAGAATCGTTATACTTCTCATATAATTACTCATACTGACACAAAGATCCCTGTCCCTTAAAATAATTGTTTGTTCTTTTAATGTACCCCCTTCCCAAGAATCTGAAGTGCCCCTTTTCGAATACTGTACATATATATAGTTACAGATATCTAATTAATTATTGAGTTTTCTGATCGCCATCGAAACTTTGTCGAATACCTACTTACAACAACTTGAATACCCTACAGATGCCATGGATATATGTAACTGTTGAGAGCACTAGGTGTGTGTCTTTACTAAGAACTAATGCTTGACTATAGGAAGAAAAATACGGCAAAAAGCCACGACTTCAGACGGGGTGGAAGTAGTGATCTTAGTTTCTTGTGTATCGATTTGAATTTTGTACCGATGAGTAAAGAACTTATTTAATAATATCTAATGAACACTAAAACAGTCAATAAGAAAAAAAAAAGGCTCACAATGGGTGAATACATCATATTCCAAGGCCAGCAATCTATATATATTATACTTATACGAGGTGTGTTAGAAAAATAATGAGAC
The DNA here is from genome assembly GCA_963680855.1 of Lepeophtheirus nordmannii. NCBI lineage: Eukaryota > Metazoa > Arthropoda > Copepoda > Siphonostomatoida > Caligidae > Lepeophtheirus > Lepeophtheirus nordmannii. The sequence goes on along the minus strand of OY804518.1, from coordinate 33,502,876 downwards.
TGATTTTGTACTAACTGAAGTTTTCTTTATGAATTAACATTTCATTCTTTTGGCATATAAATGATGTATTTGATTACTAAAATTGTCTAGAAATTGAAAACTGTACAATAGTAAAACAGGGATTAAACGGGGGTCCTTCAAATACGTTATTGTTTAATTGTCCACTACGTCAGCAATTATGAGTTTTGAAATCTATATAAACAACCTAAAATCTTTATGGCTATAACACCTCAACTTTCCAAAATGAACTCCTTTACCGAAGAGTACTTGCTTCTAAGTGATCTAGCTCAATAGTTACATTGAATTGCTTTCATTAAATGATCCTACATGAACTATAAGTTTAATTTTGAAATCAATATTAAATTTTGCAAAGGATAAATCTACTTTCGTGTGAATTATCCATATTTTGTCTCACTATAAGTTTTGCTCAAACTTACAAAAAGTAAAAATAAAACTCAAAAAGTATATTTGATAATCAAAAACTAGTTACCGATCTGTGATCAATGCATTCGGAACTCCTAAAGTTAGATATGGAAACTAAAATATTTTCTAGAAAAAAAAATTTTGTTAATTTATTTAATATTTTTTTAAATGATGGAGCCAATAATGACTTATTGAGATTGATATTATTTTCGAAATCAGTATCCAAATAACTATCATTAATATTCATTCTTAAACCGATATAAAATATCAAAATTTGAATAATATTTGACTTAATTTTGACTTAATTTCGAAAATGAATTTGATTTAAATAATTAATTCGATTAAGCAATGCTGAAACCTGATTGGCTATAATAATGTTTAGTGAGCAAGCGTAATTGATCAATAATATGTTATTGCTGCTATATTTCAGGTAGCTATTTGACAAAATTGCTTTAGCAATAGTATAACTTTTTACGAGGTACATATGTATGTAAATAAATATTTTGAACAATTTTTCAAATCATTTAATACATTTTATGTGCCCGTTTAGGGGATTGAAGCATATTTCTAAATGTTTTTGAACATTTATATGATTGCTTTTTTTGTTCTTTCATCACCTTTTTCCAAAACGACTTTGGATTTCAAGTATTTAAATTGAAACGACGATAAAATAATCGAATGTGACTTAAAGTAACTCTAAAGCTTTTTTCTTATTTATTGCGATACTGTTGATTACTATTGATGCTACCAACCTTTTTCCATTCTAAATGTAGAACAACTAATACATATATCTATTTAATCAAGACATATGAGAGGATAAAAAAAAGGTTTTTTTCTTTTCTTTTTTTTTTTTTGTAATTAGCGACATTTTTTCATTAAGCTTATTATAATTGGATTTTTTTTTATTTAATAGCATTAATTATAAATTGATTAAGAACTTGTGATAAATTTTGCAACCAATGGAAGTGTTTAGGATAAATATATGTAGACTAAGGCCGGACGGATTAATTTGCTGCAACTGATATAAAATATACTTGTGGGAAAAAAAGTTGATAAACGATTTATTGGGCCTATTTAAAAAAAAAAAGAGTATCCTTCAAAAACTGAAGTAAAAGTGATCACTAAGTGAGATTGACTGTATTATTTTCCTCTTGACCTCAGGCAAGAAGCTCATCTGCCAATTTTGAGATATCCTGTAATTTCTCAACTGATAATTTCAAAATATGGATTCATTGTTGTATAGAGCATACAGGTGTTTTGTTTTATTGATAGCTTATTGAAGTATTTTTGTCTCAAAATGAAAAACAAACCAATGTTGCTTCTACATTTACCCCTGTAGAATTAAATACTTTTTTTTCAAATAAAAGATAAATTATTCATGTGTTTTAAATGAGTTTCTTCGGCTTATCAACTATAATAAAACCTGAGGCATTATTCAACAAAACTCTCCGAATAAGAATATATTATTTGATCTTTACAAATTGGTAATTTTATAAATTGGATAATGTCATAGAAATTATTTATGAAATTGGTATTAAATTTCAAGAGAAATGTGTCTCTTTACACGTAGATTTCTGAGTACTTTTTTTCCCCTTCAAAAGATGGCTCAAACCTACATCTACAATAAAAAAAAAAAAAAAAAAAGTGATGCCTTCATTATGACAGTCAGTCATTTTTTGAAGAGGCACAAACAACCTACTTTTATAAGAAGTACCCCCCTTGTTCCTTTAAAATTCTCATACCCTCATAGGTATTAAAGTAGGTAAATTGAAATTTAGATAGACTATTACTCTTGCAAGGATCATATAATTTCCTCCAATTATTCAATTTTTCTTGTACATATTTGATCCAGAACAAAAATTGCCTCTAACACTGAAGCCATTTATTAAGGATTTTCACCGTCTATGCAATTTATTTGATTTTATTCAAAGATTACTGATTCTCTTTGACATCAAGTTGCATTAAATACAGTGGTGTTTAAGTTGTTGTTGTTGTTTTCATTTGTAAAGCCATTTGACGAAGTTTCCTTATTATTATTTTTTTTGGGAAATTTATACATTTTATTTCATAAATATATAAATTGTTTATCATATCATATCATATCAACATATCCGTGATGTCAGTCAAAACACTCTGTAATACTATTATTATTAAATATAATATTTAGAATCTAAAAGATTTTTGTTGAATTGTGTAAAATAAATAACTATCTACGAATATAATTTGGTAAAAATGGCTTTTATTATAATGCAGCCATATTTAAATTTCCGTGAGTTCAACATTTGTGTACATATTTACAATTGCATTGAAGGTACATATTAGAACAAAAAAAATGTATGAGCGTAAAATAAGAGCTTTTCTTTTATTATTTTTAATGACGTCATTCCTTTCGTAAAATAATAATAATAATAGTAGTAATATGTATAGGGGGGGGGGGGAGGATAAAGAAGAGCCGACTTTTTTTTTCTTTGCCGAATATTGCTTATTTAAACTTCTTTTCTAGGTGCATTCATGTGTTTAGTATATATTATATATAGGTATATGATAATCATATCGAAAGTCAAAGAATTGGGTCACATGATTAAAAACCTATTTATTTATTTGTTATGATAAATGAGGAGGATGGTAACCTCTCGCAAGAAGGGAAAAAGGAGAGAGGAAGAATGAATAGAAGAAGAGAGGGAAGTAGAGCGGTGAAAAAGAGAGCACGGGAGATATCAAAGCTTCAATACATACATACATAATATGTATGTATATGTAGTTAAGAATCAATGGATCCCTTCCTTGAAAATAAAGGCTTCATTATTGAATGCTTTATTATTAGCAATTTTGCAATAGGGAAAGCACTGATCACCACCATCAAAAAAATTTCGTGCTCCTTTTCTTTTTCTTTTTTTTTTGTCGTCATCCTTCGCATCACAAGATCCCTCCTCTCTTCTCTTCTTCTTTTTTTCCAATGAAGACCCTACATTATATACATAGAATGTCGTGTTTCATCTTATTTAATTTAGGGATTTTTCTTACGAATTCTACCGAATTTCTTTTTTATATGATATCTAGTTATACATATATGCTATTTAACTATGTTCATAAAAGCTTGAGTTTGAAGGAAAAGCGTACACGCACACACGCGATTGTTCTGAGCATGATTCCAAGGAACAAACAGTTTCTCCCCATAAAGTCGTCTCTTCCTCCCTTGTATGTATGTATGTATTTGTAAAAAAAGCGCTTTCTAAAAAAAAGGGAAAAGTTACATCGCGTAAAAAGCCCATTCCCTACCACAACCATTTTAGATACTTGAAGGATCAGAGAGTAGTTGCTTCTTCCTTTTTTTTTAACAAAAAAAATAGTATTTATCCTTTTTATTTTTAAAGAGGGAAGGCACTGGTACTACAACTTATTTAACAAATAAAAGGAGTGAGGATCATAAATAAAAAAAATAGTAAAATACTGTTGCTTCCACAAAAGTTGATTATAGAGTCGAAAAAAGAAAAAGTCAGAGAAGGAGAGAAGGAGAGGTAAGTGGCTTTTTATTCTTCTTCTTTTTTTTTCTTTCGTTAAACCTGTTTGCCCCCTTTTTATTATGACGTCATTGTAGCGTATTTCTTATCTCTTTTTCTTTTTTTCTTTCTTTCTTTCTTTTGTGAGTTCATCCCGTGATCATGAAGATAATTTGAAGATGGAAAATAGTACTTATTGTAAATAGATCTTGATTGTATCATAGACTCAATATACTCAATTGCTATATTTTTCATAAAAATTATTTCCCAACCATTTTAGTAGTGATGAAACAACCCTAAAAAAGACCTTGGACTAGGTGTGTCCAGTCTTTCAATTAAGAGACATAAATTCACACAAGTTATGGATGGGTTAGTAGGATGATAAAATTAAAAGACATACAAAGAGTCTACGTAGCATCCCAAAGTCCCTCGTGACTTCTTTTTTAGATCATGAAGTATCATGCTCTACTGCTACAGTTGGCTTTATCATCACCCTCTTTCTCTTCCAGAATGTTCTTCAAAAACAAACCAAAGACCTAGTTTTTAATAAAGTAAATAATAATAATTTGTATATGTACATAGAATAGGTATTTTAGGGTGTGATGACGATTGCCTTGGCACTCACAAGATATGTCTATTTAGAAATTTAGGAATGTGACGTTTAAGACTTATATACAATAGATTTTTTTACATACATAAGCATGCATACATTCTTGTATGCGATATTTGTACTTTCATAAATATTACGAAATACGATGTAGTTACTTGTAGTAGTAAAGAGATTAGAAAGCCCCAAAATTTATTTTTTTTTAAAAAGAAACTCCTTATTAATTTTCAATTTTCTTTAAGAGCTCCAAAAAGTGCATTTTTACTTTTTCTTCTTCTTATAAATACAAGGATATAAGAAATTATGCTTAATAACATAGATACTTGCAATACTACATAACTCCATTATTGACGTCCTTAAACACCGAAGAAATAAAAAATTATAGTTTGGTAGTGAGAATATTTATTCACGACTTGGAGACCCAAGTCCAAATAAATAACTCATTAGCAAAATTATACGTATATTAAACCTGCGTTAATATTCTTCTTTTTTCTTTTTTTTTTTTGAACTACTAGATATATTTTATCTGTTCATAACTGAATTAATTATCTAGACAAATCCCATGAATTTAAGTTTTTTACCATTCCAATAATGTACATATCTTAATTAGCAAATATATATGTATATTTCAAGACAATGATTTCAAAATAATATGAGGGGGCCATGGATTGAATATAATTATCAACACCATATAGTATACGTCTTTTTGCCATACTCATCAACATCGCCATTAAGCCCTTTAATTGACACCCAACATAGTTATTTTGTGATCTGGAATATGCTATAAACATATTAGTTTGGTAAAAGAGTATTAGTTGTATGTTTATATATATCTGGGCTTTTATCTATGTGTGCATGGAATGTTGATAACATTTGTTGAGTGGATTTTCCACTGAAGAACAATTAATTTCATCATGATAAAGTATCTATCATCTGGGTGAAAGCATACCTTTTTCTCTTAATGTGAAAATCTGGCATGTCCAACTATAGCACTGAAAGATAGCAGATTGAACATACATAATTACTACCATTAGTATTGATTTTTTCTATTTGAATATGAACATCCTCTGATATTCCATTACAAATACCCTTAGCCTCTTCTCTTCCCCATTTCATATATATATATATATATATATAAAAGACAATTGTCAATTAAATTCATTTAATTTTCAATTGTTATTATTTTATTTTTATTATGAAGAGAGGGCTAAAGCATGTGAAAGTCCCTGTGTATGGTTTTTTGATTGCTTTGAGCAAAAAATGTGTTAATAAAGTACAAAAATATGTAATTTAAATTGACAAATCCCCATCTACACAATAATTTATTTAATTAGATTTATTTCTATTTATTGGAATTTGATTTTTTTCTTTCCCCAAAAATAAAATAATATAAATGTCATATATGTATATATTAAGGTATTCAGGGTAATTGTTTATTCAATACGCATCAATCTTAATACTTTTTTGTATAGATATACGTATGTATGCACATTTCGTTCTTTTATTGAGTTATTCATTCCCTTATATTTGTTTTTTTTAAATATACATTGTACATACATAACTATATATATATATATATATTAGAAGATATTTATAATTTAATTTACATTTAATATCTTTGAATTGACACATACATAAGTACATAGTGTTCAAATGCAGCCTACATTGTACATAAATATCTTTCACTTACTACAAAAATTAAGAAATTATTTTTAGTGTGGAACGGAGAGGAAAGGATACAATTAACTGGCGATTAGTGAACAAATGAAAAATATATTTATTTACATTTGTGTATGATGTCTTTTTACAACATGTTTTCATGTAACTTTTTATCAATAGACTATGAATATTTTTTCCCCTATGTATATATATGCATAGTACATTATATTCTAATTTGATTTACCTATAAAGTGTGAAAAAGAAGATTTTCAAAGATACTTATCACTTTCATCACAAATAATGTATTTATCTATTTATAAGTATAAATAATCGTTCATACAGACTTTATGTATCTCAGTTTGAGTTGACAAAATGGTTGTTTTGAGAATGTTTTTTTTTTTTTTGACTGCCTCCAAAAAAACCCTATTAACGAACTAGTAGGCTATAAAAAACTAGTGTGAATATTTTATTATTTAGATAAAAATGTCCGAAATACATTCAATGCACTCGATGCATCCAATGACACTAGACACATAGCATTCTTCACTATATCTCTCAAATTTTTTTCATTTAAAAAGAAAAAAGGCACAAAATCAGTTGGTAATTGGCCAAGTCTTACCAACCGTGGGACTATTCTTCCTTTTGGTGAAGGGAAGGGAATTCTAGTTCAACTAATCAAGATTCAAAACACTAATTAGGGACAAAATAAGCAATAAATCGACAAACTTATAAATACTTAAATACGAAAAGTACAAAGGAGTTGATAATGTTTTGGAGATACCATTGACTGAAAATCCTTTTTTTCAGTTCTTTTATTCCTTTAACATTTTTATGATATTTGTGGGTTTTTAACTTGTGCCAATAAACGATTAAAAAAACAGTTTCACTTTGAACGAATCTCAAGCATATTAGATTTTTATTGTATATTAAGATCCTTAGAACCTTGAAGTTTGAACATTTGACTGTTACCTTTTATTTTAAAGCCTTCTTAAAATAGGCAATTTTAAACAAAATATTTTTAAATGATCAATACCTTGTTCAAAAATTCTTTGTGCCTTAAAATTTTCCCAATATTTTTTTCTAATTGTTCTTGGTAGAAAATCCATGAGTGTTGTCAGAAAAATCAACCTCAATACAACCATATTTTTGTTTTGACCACCTTCCCAAAAATTATTTTTTAGAGATTTTAAACTATTCAATGTTGTTTTTTACAACTGCTATGAACATAAAATTCCAATAATAATAAAAATAACTTTAAAACAGGACACTTTTTATGTATGTACAATTATACAATATTGGCACATTCTTAATACATGGAATTAAAAGGTAAACACACTCTAGACATGATATTGCTCATATTGAAATAGGTACTCTTAATAAAATAAATTAATCAAAACGAATAATATTATGTATTAAAAAAGTAAAAGTCGTCTCTGAATACAGATGATATAAAAGAAAGTATCTCCAAGAAAGTTAAAACTTTACAAGTTCGAAAGCCCCTATTATAACCCTATGTATGCTTCTTGTTTTGTTTTTGTGATTACATTTATCACTCATGTCTCTTTATACTTTTCATTTTGCACATAACCTTTTTTGAAACGTAAATTGTTTTGTTTTTTTAAATAGCTTTTTTTGTTTTCTTCTAAATGTGATCTCCATGGTACATTTTTTACATCTTTTTTTTTCCTCAATATCTTTAGAACAATATAGATCTATTTCTATAAATGTAATATAATTATTTACTTATTAATTAATTTCTAAACTAATTGTTTCTCTAACAAAACAACAGAGAAAACAAAAATACGAGTACAACAACATGCTTTTTAATTGAAAAGCAACCCTTAAACAGATGTGCTCCACTTTTCAAGTCACATAAAAAAAAAGAGAAAAAAAAAGAAATTAGGATGGTTTTTTTCTTAATATAACTATTACTTTCTTTTAGTAATTAGTGCTTTTAATTACTATTATTATTATTTTAGTTATTAGACAAAACATTTTCGCATACATATTTATCTCAAAGAGACCCTAGTTGATGAACTACATAGTATTTATATTATGTTTTTGATATTAAAAATATGAAAAAGTATTGATGGAAAAGTTGCGTTAGGATTTCTACTAACGATTCTTTTACCTATTTGGGCATATACCCCATATTGTTATGTATATATTAATGTATATGATTTATAGAGAGAAACTGATGGGTATTTGATTATTTTTAATGAGAAAAAGGGATATAATATATGGTATATGTAAGTAATATAGAGAAAGCAAAGTTTCTGCACACACAACTAAATAAAATTAATAATAATAATAATATAATTTATCATTCAAATACTCTCCATATTGATTTTAATTTAGTGGAGTAATACTTGTTTTAAAAAAAGCATCAAGTGAGTTCTTTTAATGAATATATATAAACGTAGGTATTATCAGGTAGAGAGAGAAAGTCCTTTTGTTCCATCTTTGATCTTTCATCCATTGAGAAAGGCTTTAAAATCAGTGTGAGTAAGATTTTTTATTAACTAACTAACTATGTATAATTTGGGTATGATCAGCTTAGTAGTTACAAAGAAAGAAAGAAAGAAAGAAAGAAAGAAAGAAAGGAGGGAATGAGTTTATGGGAAATGTGTTTAGGAATGAGTAACCTCATATTTACAAACAATCATCATCAAAATCCACAAATAATACTCTGCCATAAATAACCCCCAATAAATATTTCATTGGGGCTATAAATTTAACAATTGAGTTTTTATGACCCCCTCAACAATGCAAGCAGACATATACAAATATTATCTACATACATACGAGTACATATGTCAAAGGAATAAATTGTATTTCGTTTATTTATCAAAATGGCTGAATTTTTTTTCATAAGCCATTGAGTGTGACGAGGCAAATACCCTCCTTGCAAGTCTTATTAGTTAAATAAACAAACCAGAGCACAAAGTGTGCCTTTGACAAGGTGTTTTAGAATTGAGCAGGCGTGCTTATCTATTTCTGTACCTGCCAGTGTCAGTTTTGTCAGCAATTTTTTATTTTGTCATTGTCTTCGTTATGACACACAAAAAAAAATAATGACTTGTTATTTATAAAAGACAATTTTGTTTTGACATGAGTGTTAATTTTCTTTGCAATCTTTTCATTCATCTTGTTTCCTCATATTTCTTCTGGTCTGTATTTCGTTATGAAGAGAAAAGTTTTATTAAGGAAAGACAAAATGCATGTGTTGACAAATACATTTCGTCTAGTCATGGCGAATGAAATTAACATTGGTGTTTGCAAACTGTATATACCCAATATTATAAAATTGTGTGCTCTTTGAGTACAGCAATTTTTTATTCCAAGGAAAGGGCTGATTTTTAACCTGCACTCCTAGAAAAAATACAAATGAATTGAATTTTTCTTGTCCATTTCTTAATAGTAAGTACCGAATTGCAGAATAGTCACCATACTTAAATGAGTAGACCTGATATTTGGAATTTGAAATTCAATGAAGATAAACTTTCCTCACAGGTATATGAAAACAGAAAACTTTCCTATAGTCACATTACCTACAATGCTTTTCCTTTACACAAGGGATTACCAAACCTGGGGGATCATGTAGCAAATAATTCCATTATTTTTAAAATATTTCTTCTTCACTGAAAATAAAAGGAAAATGAAATAATAGCTGATAATAAGTAATTTGTAAGTTTGAAATCAATGAGATTTCACTCCTTTTGGGTTTCAAATTTGGTAGGAAATGGGTTTCAGCTAACAAAAGGTTAGTCATTACTGCTTCACTACCAAGTAGTTCATTGTCAATAGAAACTGGAATTATGAGATACATGGATATGTATGTATGTACCTATAATTTTGAAACCGGTATGTTTTGTGTCTCTGTTTATTGCTCCTCAGAACTCTAAACTTGATAAAGCGTTTTGATATCTCTCAGTGGTATTCCTACAATTGACATACCTGAATAATTAATTAAATGATTTGATTAAGAGACACAGAAAACTAGTTTCATTTGAAATAATTCAGTATAGCTCTTGTGATATGTATAGTTATATTCGTGCCTATGTATGCCCAAATGTTGAGATTCGAGTGTGATCTTAATATTCTCAATATCTAAAGTTCTACAATTTAAATCTAAGAATTTATCCATGAGAAAGAGAGAGAGATGTATTTTTTTCTAAGCCAACCCTTATATCTAACTAACTATAATTATGAATATTTATTTTCTTAATTGTAAAACCCTACTAATTTCTACGTATTTACATAAACTAAATTATAAATTTTACAATATGCAAATTTATATATATATATATATATATTAACTCTATTAAATAAATATTTCACAGAAATAATTAGTTGCAAAATATGCTAAAAACAATCCATCAAGAACTGGTTAAAATGCAAAGAGATTATAAATACTAATACATATGTACCTATATTGTAAATACATATTTATAGAAAAATATACATATATAACATGAAGTAAAGTTGGTACGTAATATTTAGACTCATGATGCCAGTTTAAATAGGACATTTAAATAGGCCCTTTGTAAAGCTATGCACTTACACAAAAATAAACACTTTAGGAATCAATAGATTCATGAATGAATCATCAGGTTGAAATTTTTTATGACTTTCTAATCTACTCACAAAATATTTTATTGTATGAACATATACTGTGTAAGTGCAAAGCGGATTGTGAAGGGAACATTAAACTCCCTTCTTACTTATGAAGCATTTGAATTCAAGCATTTTGAGTATTTGTGATTAATTTAATGCAATTAGTGACATTTTCATTAAGTGATCCATATATTAGGTGTAGTAAAAAGAAATCCATTATTGAATTGTCTAAAATGTCGATAAAATAATGAAAATCGTCGAGTCCGAACGTCATATAAGCACTGTTTTAATTTCTCAGGAGCTAAACTTTTGTAATCACTTAAATAAGGCTGGATACAATAAAGCCTTCAATTTCATGCAGAAATAATTGATTTTTTTTACCACATCTATTATTAAGGGTGTAATTTCTTATTTTTATTATAAAAAGAATGACTAAAATTGATAAGTACTCTCTGCAATGGTGGCGTTGAAGGTTTATTTCTAAGAAACCACCTTCAGATATTACTACCTTCTCTTATAACCTCTAAGCTAAAGGATCTAAAAAAAAAGTCTGAATTTTGTCTTTTGTTGCACTGCAGAAACAAATTTTTGAATTTTCTAGAGAATTTCAAAATCTGGTTTTGACTGGTAAGCGATGAATAAGAAAGATGGCAAGAAGAATTAAGAAACAAAATCAAATATAGAAATATACTTTAGCTTGAGATTAACAGACTTATATATAATTAAGTATTGTTGTTGTTTTTGCATGTATGTACATAAGCTGGAAGAAGCAAGAGGCGTAAGAGATAACCCAACCGTTGCTACAGTCTACTGATGTGCATATAACTATATTTAAGGAAACATGATGAAATGACTTTATATTTTTGACATGAATCTAAATCTTTAGCTATCCTTAACTACAAGTTATCCTTGAGCTTTACAATATTTCTAATAAAAATAAAACAATGTGGCTCCCTCCTTTTAGATCTAAGTCATGAATCATTATGCACAACCCTACTAATTGTTACACTTATACACTCTTGATTTCCATTGAAAAGTTATTCAAGTATTTTTTCTAAAAAAAAATAAATTTAAAAGCATGACTTTTGTTGTCAACCTCAAATTAGAATGGGTGTTCTTCGAGTATTTAATAAATTGTGTAAGAAGAGCAAAAATTTTTGGGATCATTGTGTATATACGTAGATATAAAAGTTTTGGGTACGCTTAATGGAGTTCAAACGTGAGTAGATACAACATTTATCGTTTTTTAATATGTACTCATGTCTTAGAAAAGAAACAATCAATACGAATCAATGCTTTGAATAAACCCTGACGGACATTTTCTATCACTAATTCATACATAATGTAAGCATCGATTACATTTTCTGCCAAAATAAATGAAGTTATTGACTTAAAATAATATTTACACTTTACACATATTAACAATACCTGTAAATAGTTTTTAATTATCATGTCTGGTTTGTAAGGAGCTACTTTTAGAACAGGCACATCACTCCAATATAATTATATTCATACATATTTAAATTAGATGCAAATTTATGTATATTTTATAAGTAACCTCACTCATTTCAAAGATTTACATAATTTCTAAGTGTCAAAACATATGTATCCTTTTATTTTTTTGTTGTTTTGTTTTGTTTCCTTTGAAAGAGTGTTAAAAACTTTATTATAAATATGATGTTGATTCCACATACTTTTTTACCTTGTATGTACTTCGATTTGCAAAAAAAAAAAGTTTCTGTCACATGAAAAATGTAAAAGTGCTTTTGCAGAGAAAAGGTAGGGCTCAATGCAAACAACAAAAAGAAAAAAAATGCAGCACTCAGATGCATTCCCTTAATTGGACACTAATTTATCAAAAAAAAAGGGGGGAGAGGGAAACAAAGTGATGTGCAAAGAAAAAACAACTGAAAAACATAAAATAAATAAAAACCCTAAAGGAAATACAGAATCCTTAGCCAAAAGTGAAAGCCCTCAAGGAATGATATCAGTTTCTTATAATACCTGCAATGTGACTGTACCAAATATGTAGGAATTATGAGTCAATTGGTCTCTTTAATCCATTTCTACTAACCTATTACCTAATACCATTATCACAGTCAGATAAATCAATGGTATAGAGGAGATATTTCTATGTCTTTTTTCGGTCTTCTCCTATTTTTAGGGACAAAATTACAAAAATGTCTTTAATATGTTTTAAATGAGCTATTTAAATATATAAAAAAAATGTTTCTGACAGATATTTTCGCATACTCAGCACTTTTTAGCTTGAACATCCCCTACCTTTTGAAAAAAAAGCTATTAATTTAATATTGATTGAAGGATGATTACATGGAAGCAAGTCAGAGTGAGATTATTTTATCTCATATCGCAGGTGTATCCTAAATCTGAAAATATTTAAAATCTCGCAACAAAACTTCCAAAATGAAAAAAAAAGGCCTAAATCATTTGATATTTAGCCTATTCTTCCCAGCTGTGGTATTATTGTTCATTTAATAGTAGATAATTGTTCAAAGCATTAAAAAAAGCTAATTTGAGTTTAAGTAACCAACGTTTAGAAAATTTGAGAGCTGACAACAAATTGAAATGTGGACTTTTAAGATAGTGAGATAAAACATAAGACAATGTGACATTACGTACACAGATTTAAATATGTATCACAAAATCAATTTGTTAGTAATTAGAGCTCACAAGGGACATTCTTTAACCCAGCTAGTGTCCTTTTAATACATACGATCATTGGGGTGCTTGTGTTAAAAATTAGATCTAGCTTATTAATCCAAGGCATCATGTATTTAAAGTTGCAATTGAGAGGAGCTTTCCCTTGACCACAAAAAATAAATAGTAATCCACAATGACGTCAATAGACCTAATGAATTCCATTCTTTCGTTATACAAAAGGCTTGGCCTCATATAGATTTTTATGTACACATACTTGTAGTAAAAAACTGATCTTACTTTTTAGTATTTTGAGGAATAAAGTCTTTCTTTAGCTTTTAACTATTCAATAAGCTGAGTCTTTAAAAAAATATATCAATTGGTTGGGGGGAGGGGGGGGGGGGTAATGGAGAAAATTGTAGCAGATCCATTTCCTAGAACATCAAAAAAGCTATAGGATATAAAATTCGCATGACAATTGTGTAAAGCAATAAGAATTATTGACCAAAAAGTCAAACATTTTTCTCCACTTTTCTTTGAGATATTTGATAAAAACTGGTTTTGAGGGATAAAAAGTAATTTTTTGAAGGAACAGTATTTTTCTAATAATGAACTTTATTTTTATTTATTTTCTCTGTAACTTATATTATTTGAGTTTTTTTTTTTTTTTTTTTTTTTTTTTGCTACCATTTGATGTAATTTATATAAAAATCAAAGCTCACTCAATAAGGAGATATTTAATAAAGTGTAATCTTTGGTACAAATGTGTTTGTTGCAACAACTAGTACTATTGTTGTATAAAAAGGGCCCATAATAGGTCTAATGTGAGTGTGCAAACAGTGTTGGAAGTGGATTTAATTTTCCAGATCTATAATACTGATCAGTGATCAATGTATAGTAAAAGTCTTAATATAACTTAATGTGCAATAAAAAGTTATAAATTATAAATTGATTAATTCAACACCTTCAAAAATTTATTCAGTTGTTTCTCAAAAAAAATATAAAGTTTAATTTTCTTTATTTCTTTTTATAAGTCGATTTTTATAACTGTTACAACCTTAATCGGCTACGAGAACAGTTGCAAAATTTGTTCCGCATGCAATTTGAGAAAAAACTATAACCTAATTGAATTAATCTATATATAAATCAAATCTATGTATACAAACAGATGTAAATTGGTTGTGTTCAATTTTGGTGTGCCTAACTCAAATCTACTCCCAGTAATTGAGCCAATTGTAAAAAAGATATGCAAAAAGTTTTTCTTGATATCTCCTACATACTTGTATTTCTCAATTTATCTGAAAATTGGAGAGAAAGAGTGAGAAAGTAAGGAATTTAATTTGCAATTTTAATATATTTAAAAGGAAGGACAGATGAAAAAAGAGAGAAAAAAAACAGAGGAGAATCTGACTATAAATGAAATTATTTTGCATATTTTTTTTATTTTTTTTTGGCTCAGCAGTTTATTATAGGTATGATTTAATTATCTCTTCTCCCTCTTTCTTTAATGACTGTCCTAACTAAACACTTGCGAAAATAAAAATGCTAATTATTATTATCAAATAATTCTAATTAAGTGATTCACAGTCTCTCTATGGATAAAAACATGTCGTGCAACAAAAGCTTCACTAATCCCCAGATTACCTTTAGAATCCTCTTTTTTAACCTAATTACATACATATTTAGATATGTACAATGTAATTATATAATTGAAGACAATATTCACCGTGACATCCTTAGCTTTAAGAAGCTATAAAAAGTGTGTTGTTGTTGTTGGTGGTGGTGGTGTAATTGGTTTTGCAGATACAACAAACTCTTTGAGACACTAGCAGGTACCTCAACTGACCTTGAACAATAATATTCTAATAGCCAAATTGATAGATGACTGTATGTCTATTTCATGCCCGTCCCAGTAATCTACTCATCCTTAGCTTTGGCAAATAAGGAACATTGTATTCTTGTTGCATTGATCATACTTTTAAAAGTTTTTTTTCAAAATTAAAATCCGGATTCATTTGTATGCTCCAAGTTCTGTGCTTTTTATCTCCTTTAGTATATTGTTTTATTTTTCATTCTGAAAGTTTTCAAAGAGTCAGTTCTCATTCACATACATATTTAGAGACTTTTTATCATCATAAAGCGTAATTGTTATGTTGAGACTTTAAAAAAATGCCTTTTATTCACACACATACATATGTAGTCCAAAAAAAAATATAAATCATCATTTTAAAAAAAAGGGTTACATAAAAATAAAAATAGAAGACTCGAGAGAAAAGGAAAAATACATATATGTATATACATTTTTTTTTTTTCAAATCTGCTGACATATTTACAAAAATGTATATATAAATATGTATATATTTGTTTATATGTAGCTCTTTTTAACAGTTCAAATAACTCAAGAAAGTTTATACAAAGATGTACATAAATATATGTTATGTATTTGTATTAATCAACTCGAAGGAGTGCCCTCCTTCGACTTTCAATGAAAAATATCTCTTAAATCTTCACCAATCAGTAACATTCTAGAAGCACAGATACATATATCATCCATCCTCATTATAATGTTGTTGACATTTCTACTTTTCATATTACAACTTGTGAAACCACAGTACATAATATGTGGGTTCAATTAGGTATGAATAAGATTTGATATTTATTGTGGATCAGAATCAAAGTAATATACGTTTTAGTTTGTTCATTTCCATAGACTTTTGGATTTAGCAGAATCCACTAGCACATTTTAGTTCTTAAATTTTGCATATATGTACACTCTAGGATAGGATTTAACATTTTGTAAAGTCCTTACAAAAATCCTTGGCCGAATTGTAATGTACCTATATTTATATCCAAGTACACACAACCTTTTAAATTGTGTTTCTATATACATAATATACATACCTACATAAAACAAGAGTTAATAAGTTGGTTTTTTCCATAGTAATCATAGAAAATTATTTTACTCATTAAAAAAAATGGGAAAGCAACTGACAATATAAATAGAACACAAATAAATGCATTTGGGTAAATACCTACCTATATGTTGATCATACATTCAAAGAAAAAAAAAAGTAGTCTTTTTTAAGGTATCATAGAACCATTTAGCTAATATGCAATGATGAAAATTATATACTTTTCGGTTCTACTCACAACGACAACTTGAAATGAGGTTCATTTATCAGAAGTAATTTCTTTTATTTACTTACATATTCAAATAACTAAATATATAATATTTTAGATTTTTCCTTTTTTCGTGAAAGACTCATTAGATAATCTTTTGTTTTTATCTAAAAACACATACCAACATACTTATGTATTGTTATTTTGTTCAAAAAAGTATGTTGCAGATAGGAAAAGGTTATTTATCTACATTAGCAATCAATTCAATCTAAAACACACAAATTATACTTTTATAAAAAAAAGGTTGTTTTGAACAGAACAACTTATATAAAAACAATAGCAAAGGAGTTCCTTCTTAAAATAGATTCAATCTACTATTGTTCAGATACCTACAAACTTACATACATACATATTTTGCCTTCAACAAAAGGAATTTTTTTTTTGTTGACTTTTTTTTTCTTTTCTTGTTTTTCTTGAGGAGAAGCTTTCAGTGTGATCTTTTATCATATTAATGAATATATTCGTAAACAGATGGTGTTGAGTGAGTGATTTTTTTTCTTCTTCTCTTTAAAGTGTTTGCTTTTTTTAAGAACGTGAGAGCTGTAGGCAATTATTTCATTTTGTGATTCAGATACAAAAAGAAATGGGGAAGATATTTCCTCCTTTGGATTAGTGTTAAAGGATTACATACATTTATATTTCCCTATTAAATCATTGTAGTAAATGGAATGATGTACTCATTTTTTTGGGTAAGGGTCGATAAGTATTGGATACACGGGGGTCATTGCATTATCCTACTTTATTTGGTATAACATGTTAGCTATCTGAATATAGTGAAAAAATTGGGACAGAATAAAAATTTACTGTGAGTGGGTCTAACATGGAATATTCAGGTTTTTCATCACGAATACAACTTTTTAATTTGTAAACTGATGAATGATGACATAATTAAACAAAGGAACGGGAATTGCTAATTGAAAATAGGAAATTAAATTACACACTAACTCGTTCATTCCCTCAAATTAGAAGTCCAGAGGGTTCTTCTCTAAAAATACAAAGCACATCTCACCATTAAAAACTTTTTCTTCTTTTTTATTATAAATAATCATTTTGAAAATTGATTTTAAGAGTACGTACATAAATAAATCTATGCTTTAGAAATTGTCAATGGATCGTCTTACTAAAAAAATGAGAACACTATCTGGATTTGATATTACTTTTACTTTTTTTGTTATACAAAAATAAAATCTGTAATTTTTGTCATTAGCTATGTTCAGTAGTCATTATAGGTAAGTTACACCGTAATATCTATTCAAAATGAATGCAATTTTACATGGAAAACGCCATCTTTGACGCTCACAAGAAATGACATTTTTCACATGGTATACCCATTACCATTAATTTCTCCATGTTGACGTGCAAATTCGTAATAAAACGATACAACTTATGCATGATTAATGCCCTGTACTTCAACTACAAAATGTTAATCCATTTCTATTTTTTGTTGTTGTTGTTGTTTGGAGTCTGTATTAGTTAATTGTGTGTACATTCGTATTAAATAATCTCAGAGTTTTTTGTGTGTATAAGTATGTTTTTCATTCATAACGGTTACATTTCTTTATGTATACATGAGGTAAGCTAGTTTGAAAGGTCCTTTTACGAAAAAAAATAGAATACAATATAACCTATTACATGATAGAATAACGCAACAATACAAATTTTAGGTCAATGCAATGAAATTTTGAGGCTCTAATATTGAACTGAATTTGTCAAAGAGTTATTTTGAGGATTATTTTTTGATAATTTTTCTGCATATGGCTCCTTCTTTATATTAATACTTAATATTACCTATATAGCCAAAAAAAACAAATTTTAGCTAAATTACACAACATTATGAGGTTCCACAAAATAACTATTTTTTGTGATTTAATAATCAACTCCAAAAGCATGAATTTAAAAGATGTTTAAATGCTGGTTTTCATATAATCTGAAGTAAAGGAGCTAAATTATTCCTTTATTTTAGTTTTTTGATAAATCGAGGATAGCATTTGAATATTTACATCAAAAAAATGTATCATTTGATAAATTATGAAATTATCATAGTTTCAATAAGTATTTACCTTTTCAGAAGAATCTCTATTTATTTATTTTTTTCTATAGAGCATAAATATAGCAGGACATGTTTAATACATAAAAACAACTTTTGATGAGGAGTCAACAACAAAATAAAATTCAGTGATTTACGTATAGCAGTTCTCTAAATTTCTTCAAGGTATTACATTTTATCAAAAAGAAAAAAAAAGGAAAATTAAAAGGAATCTTATCTTATATAAAATACTCTAAAATTAAAGTTGCATTGGGATCTTAAATATCAATGAATGCGAATTTTTATTATAATGCATAATATTCTCTCTTTGACTTGCTTTATGTGTTGTTGAATGTGCACAATGTGAGATTTCCTTCCACGCACACTGTATTGAATATAGGATACTTTTTAGAGAGAAAAATAATTAAAGACGTTTCATTAACTTTATTCAAAATCTTTCTTTTTTTTTTTTTTGGCTGACGATTGCTACATTTATAAATGTGTCAATATATCTATATTTAAATTCAATATTTGATATTGAAATAAAGAATCATGTGAAATAGGTTGAAGGAATGAGGATTTATAGAGTGATTTCTTAAATTGTCCTCTATTACGTATGCAGAGTCTTAGACCGGCAACAGAAATTGAAAAGATTATTTAAATGTTTATAATATTATGAACTACACATTACAAAGGATGAGATTTTTGAGGAACCATAAAAGGAATGCACCATGTTCATCAACCAAAATGGTAAATGAAGGAATGTAACTGATTTTTGAAAAGTATGAATGGTTGTGAAACTTGTTTTTAGTTAAGGGTTTCCCCGCCACGTAAAAGTCTGGCACTTTAGTTTGTCTACTCAATAACCAATGTACGGGGTTTTAATATAAGCCAAGTTAGTAATAATTCAATGAGAAGTTTAAAGACTTTTGGGACAAGAACAGTGTGTTTCACACTCCTTCTATCAAGTCACCTTGAATTTTTCCGTGTAGGGAGTGTCAGAGAGGAGGGCCAAGGAGAAACTTTTAAGAAAATAGTATTAAGCGTGAACGTAGCATTTAAATAGCAGTTTAAAAAGGATTGGTTATTTTGAATAATCTTTGTGAATTATCAAAATTTATTAGAAAGCTTTGTCATTCCCCTCAATCAGATTTGTTTCATTTTAAATTAGCTATTGGACCATTTAAAACTAACTAATACAGTTAATAACTGTACCCAAGAATCTTTCAATTGAATATTCATTCCAAATTGAAGGTACTTGAAGGTAAAAATGGGGACTCATTGTTCACCCAGTTTGACATTTATATATACATATGAATCTACATAGAATTTATGAGATTATCTTAAAACAGGGAAGCAATAAATACTTTTTGAAACTTTTTCTTAACATAAAGCATAAAATATTCGACTATTCAAAAAAAAAAACACAACCAGACGCACATTCATATGATTTATATATTTGTATAGATAATTAAATGTCTTACCTATTTAGTTCATTCTGTTTAATCTCATTTGTCAATTAATTCAGAATTATGTATTTTACTTCACTACTCCTTGCTGTCTTTTCCATCAAGTTTTATTGGATAAAGACATTTAGTGAGGGAATTTAAATGGAAGCTATTATGTGCTACAAAATTTGCTCAAAATGTCTACTTCAACTTCTTGAAATAAATTATTATGCTCCATTTTCGAATAAACTCTTTTAAAAGCTTATAGGCACATTGTAGTACATAGTTATACCTATATGCATATACCTACCTATCTCCATACATCATATATTATGTATGCATGAAAGTTCACAGTAACAGGTATTCTCACTTTCTTTCACCATTTCTCTTTCGTGTTGTATGTCATATTTAAAGCAATTAACGTGGTTTTTTCATTCATATTATCTCATATATTTGTATAGAAAGTCTGACTCAGTCATTACTATTGAATGTATTTTCAAAGATAATATGTACATATATATTTTACCTCTTTTTTACCTGGTTTGAAACAATTGAGGCAAATACGATATTCAACGGCCTTCTAAGAATGTGCAGTTGAGGTGATGAAAAATGTGTATGCACATAAATTTATATGTTATTATCACATTTTTTGTTTATTTGATTATCATGAGTTATTGTAAATTGGAGTACAAATCATCGAGTATACAAATAAAGATAGGATTATGAAAGGGTGTTGTAGACTCACTGAAAAAAAGTTTTTCTTCTTTAAAATACATATTACATACATATATGAAGTGACTATTTCACATTCAAATAAGTTATTCGTTTCCACATATTCTTTGTCGTATGTAAGCGATTTTATTGTAACGGAACCACACCCACTGCATATTTCTTCTTTAGATTCCAAGCCAAAGCATCTACTAAATGTGTCCTATTTATTGACCACTTAAGTATTAATTTTTTTTAAACAAACCTAGCTCCATCAGATTACAGAACAGTTTCAAGGCATATCTACAATTAAATCCGACTAAACCCCTCGATAATAGTCTCAACCAAACCCGATTTTGGAATCAATCTTTGGGTATGAGTTTAATAACTATCTATTTCTATATATGTAGTTTATATTTATATACTATAATTTTTGGGATATTCAATATTTTAGTCTAACAAATCCAGATGTATTTTCGAAAATAGGAGGTCTTCTTGAGAAAATGTTTTTTCCTTATTTTAAAAAGTAATAATAATTTGGAAACAAATTTTTTTGTGATAGTTTCCTTACTTTTATATAAAACCTTTTACTTTTTAAGGTAAGGTATAGTATTTAGATGTACAGAATCAATTCTATTTTGTCATAAGTAAAAGCAGATTCAATTGTTCATTTAATTTAAAATAGAATTTCTTCAAAATTCTTCCAATTGGCTGCAAAAGTCTATAAGTGAACATATTTTCGAATTAAGGAATGTACACGTTAAATTTATGTCATGGATATTAGATGTGTACTGAATGTATACAATGACTTGCAAGGAAATGACAATTTATTTTGCTATCCCTCATTTTCATGCTGTTTTCGAAATTTTAGTTGACCTTAAAAGCTCAAATTTGGGGTTCACTCTTCAGTATGACATTGTTTAATCTATATATATACCTGGGGACGTGGTTCTAAATGTTGGAAAGGAAGACATTAATAAATAATTATCCATTAATCATAGAAGTAATATTCAGTTGTATTAATTATTTGTTCGAGCATGTAAGGATTATGAAGATGTGTACTTTAATGTTTTCCATGGAATAATTTCAGAGTTAAACGAAGGAAATACAATTATCCATTTTGATAGCTCAAGCTGAGTCTCAAAAGTATTGTATGTATACAATCAGTGAGATTCAACTAAGACTTCAAAAACTTTATACCTATGCTAGAAATATGTATCCAAGTATAAAGAGCACAACTTATAATTTATGCTTTGATAGTGTGTCTACCAATGGTTTATTTTTTATATTTTTTTTTCAAAAATTCATAAAAATAGAAATATTTTTTTCTACTCGTTCAAATAAATATATGACAGCTATTGTTGTTTATGTATTGAGTATTGAAAAATAAATCAAGGAGTGCTCAGAGAGAGAACTTATGAAGAACAAATTTATCCTTAACATTCTTTGAACGAAAAATAAAAGATGGAATCAAAAGAAGTACCAAAAATAATAATCTGATATATAATGTATTTTGATTTAAAATATGGATTAAATTCATCATAAGTCTTAGTAAACTGTCAAAGTTCTATTCAATTGAAGGTACGTTAACTATAGTAACTATTATATTTTTGAATGTATGTATATATTTTGGTATCCAGTGGGCAAAATTCCCCCCCCCCTTCCCAAGATAAAACTCCTCGCTGACAAAAAAAAAAGCCAATGAACAAAAAAAATAGCTAGGATGGAAGAGACAAAGTCTATTTATTACACTATTTTTAATATCTCAATTCTTTAATCAAATATCCATGGAATTAAGTTAACTATAATGTACCCACACATATGTTGCATAACCCTCGTGTAAAGTTAAGATTATGGATTCACTTGATTCCTGGTTGTTGATGAAGATTCTTTTGATGCAGTGATTTGTATCAAGTTTTTATTCTAATATCTTTACTTTTTATTTTTTGTATCTAATTATAAAATAAAGATAACAAATTAGATACTATGAAGGTATAAACTGTCCGTGTTTTTCATAGTAGAATATGGGATTGCAGGGAAGGAAACTAATGCAGATACATACACACGAGTTACCAACAAGTTATTTACCTTACTTCTTAATTAATGAGAAGAGATGATTACAAAAAAATGAACACAAAGAGAAAACAAAAAACATTGCATGTATGGTTCTTATTAAGAAGAATTTTAGCATAACTTCATCTATTTTAATTATAGACAAGTATAACTTATGTACATCCCCTCCTTTTCTCAGTGTAAAAAACAATTTGACCCCAAATAGACACTTTGCTTTCTCTTTTGTCTTTGCCCCTTTCCCTCATTGTTCGAGTAGCATACTTGAACATATTATGAATCTAGAACATATTCCATTCTAATAATTTATTTGTTTATTAATTAATGTCCTTATTTATGAATTTACTCGACTAATGGCTGAGACAGCCCAATGTTGTTGATTTAAGATAAAATTGAACATTAAGTCAGGTATTAATTATATTAAATAGTATAAAGCAATGATGTTGCGTATAAATGTTTGACTATAAAAGAAACAAAAACAATAAAACGAGATTTAATAAAAGTTTGACATTTTCAAAGTGCCTATATGGTACTAATCAACTAAAATTCAATAAAGATACTACTAATATTTTTTTACCTTATTTATTGAATGAGTTAATATTTACGTAGGCCTATCAAATTTCAATTAAATTTGACTTTAGTTGATTCTTAGAAAATTCCTGGTATATACATATATCGCTATTAATAATGAAGAAATGAGGACATTTATGAGGAAATTGCTAAATAGTAGGAATTGTTACTGTACAAATAAAGTCAAATTATTTATTTTTTTTTGTCATTTTGGCTTTTTTGCAATAAAGCTTCTTGTTTTTTTGGAGCAGAAAATTACAACTTTAATTATAATCTTTAAAGCTATTTGTGACGTGGATTTGAAATAAATTTTTAAATAGATGTGTTTAGATTTGGTAGAAATTAGCAAATGACGTTTATATTTATTTGGTTTCAAGGACATATCTCCTGTAAAACAAAAACAAAAAACAGACAAATGAATCAAATATATACCTAATACAAAATTTTTAAATTTCTAATGTTTTAAAAATGGACTTAAAACAATGGATTTACAATATCTTTTTAGATTATATAGTAAATTTATTTTTTAATTATAATTTTTCTTAAATATTTATTATTAAAAGTAATTTATGCTTAATTTAAAAATATATCGTACATGATGAACTTTCATCTGCAAACTTCAAATTTTGATATCTTCATCCACATATCCAGATTATTAGCAATATATACAATTATTACAAATCATTGAGGTAATTTTATTTAGCTTTTCTTCAATTAAAGAACTCGCGATCTTTGCTCCGAAATGCTTAAATCATTTCTTTCAGCATTTAAAATATTATCAATTTTTCTAGCTAATTCTCTTTTCACAAAGGCTTTTATTAATGACCAAATATGCTCAATTGGATTGAGCATAGGACTGTAAGGCCCAAGTCTTAAAATTTCGTGAGTTGAAAACTCTTCTTCATTCAAAACATCTTCAATTCTGGAGTGGGTTGGAGCATTATCAATAAAAAGTACTACTGGCCCTCCATATACATCCTTTGCTTTTCTTAAGCACTCATGTACCCACTCAATTGCTTATTCCCATATTGAACTTGAAAAGGTATAGATAGTCTATTAATTCAGTATTTCAGCATACCATCTACATATATTCTGTTTTCAATATTCACTTCTCGTCTCAAATTCAAAATTTAATTTAACTTTTCATGTTTTCCTATTAGGGGTTTCTTATGTATAAAATTATTACGCAAATATGTTTCACCTGAATTACTTCCTAATGAATTCATATCTTAACATTTGAATTACTAATGTTAAATGATTTTTTTAAAGAATTGTTGATCCGAAATTAAACACAAATATTTGTTCGTGACAATCAATTTCATGACCAAGCAGGTTGTTACATTCGAAAAATTAATATTGAGCTCTTAATTATCAAAGAAATTTGACTTGATTGGAGGCTTTTAATTTAAGAATTCGAAATAAAGAGTGTATAATACATCGACTTAATTCTTTGAATATTCTTCTTCTTTTTTTCATCGTTTGTTTTTTGTCGTCTTGGGTGTGTCTACCAGAGTATTTTGTTTTGATAACTTTTATTTGTTCCTTTTAGAAAAAAAATCCTTGTGTTTTATAGACTCAATGCCTCTTAAAGCGATGTATCTATATATATTACTTGAAAAAATTATGAGTTAACGCATTTTTCTTGTCCATCAAGTTGACATAAAAATATTGTCGTGATATCTTGGTTAAATGTGTACACATAACTATGATCTGCTGAAAAAAATATGTATGCCTACAATTTTGTTTGGGAAATGTTTCTAAGTACATAAAGTGTTGAACATCCTCAATTTTTACTTTGAGGGACTATGGAATATCTTAATTCAATATATTTCTGTATATGTATACAGATATGATATTTGTATATATGGTTCAAGGAAGAAATAAGGGATGTGAAAGTCATTAGCAGAGTAAGCGAATAATTTAAGGTTTATTCTAAGTTCTAGTTATTCTTGTTGTGTTTGTTTTTTCTGAGAAATCTTATATGTAAATGATGATAGTTCTGTATATTATTTGGAGAAAATGAATGAATTGGTAGAAGAAGAAGAAGGAAGAGGAGAGAGATAAAAAATAGACTAAATATAGATGAAGAAATATGAAGATAAATGGGTAAACCCTCTTCCCCCCTCCCCCCCCCCCCCACACACACACATGTTTCCAAATCTCTCGATGGAAGCAACAAATACGTATGTACATCCCCTTTTCAACAAATATTGACAAAAATTTGTCAAAGTGTAATAGTTAATATATTATATTTGTATATATTTTTTAGGTTGCTATCTATTTATTTTGAACTTTAAATGACTTTAAATTGTTCACTCATTCATCGACCTCTTCATTTTATTTTCTTCTTGGCAAGGGATTCCTTCCCTTAAATAACAGATCCAACCTTTGTAGATCCTTTTATAGCAATTCTGATAGTAATGATGATAAATTCAGGGATATGGAAAATACATATAATATATGAAAAGGTTTTTCTCTAAAACTTGGGGAGGAGACGGATGAGAGAGGTTCAATACATACATTTTTGTGTGGAAAGAGTTTTCAAAGAATACGATTACGTACATACATGTATATATGTATATATTGGTATTATGTAGTCATATTTACATATATTTCAAAATATATTTATATAATCTGATCTCACTACTAAAGTATCTCAGTTATTAGAATATACGAAAAGAGGAAATAATGGTATTATGCCAATGTAATCCGTTTCTTGCAAAACTGGACTTAAGGCCTGCTCCTGACTCAGAGTTTCACTCTCAGATACACTGGGTTATCCATTTCTGTGCCTACTTAGTAGAGCCTCACCTTGAACCAATAGGGAATCATTACAAATTCACAATTAATAAGCTAGAGAGAGACCCATGATTATAAATTTAGGATTGATGAATCAATGCAAAGGGTTTGCTTCTACTAGCGCTTGTATGAATGAAGGATCAAAAGAGAATCATCATCAATAGCTGATAGTATTCAAATAATAAAAGATTCATGTAGACAACGCGTGAATAAAGAGCCAATAAAGAAAAAAAGAAGATAACTTTTTGAATTGCGCCCCTTCCTCATTTGTAACAAGGGAAATGTTCAACCTTGTATTTTTAATAACAACATGGGAATTTATTGTTGAAAGTTATTACTTTTTTGTTTACTATGGATTTGTCGACTCTTGACTCTTAAATTCAGAGACCTGATCATCAATTTATGGTGCTCAAATTGTGGTGAGCAATTCCTTAAATGAGTCCATGGATTATTATTAACCCTAAATACTACACCTTAAAAGGATAAAGAAGTCATCCTTATTCTAATACCTGCAATACATAAAATAGTATTGCAATCTAAGTACACAAAAGTATGCGTCATATTCAAACTACTCTCAAAACATTTTCATAAAAAAATACACATTATTATTATTGAGAGTGTATCCATATAATTTTTGAAGAGCAAATTGAAATCCATTAGTATTTTGATACATTATTTCTATGGATGGGGAAAGTACGTAATGCAAACATACATTTGACATAGAATTTCAGCATCATAACATATTTGCCATTCTTTTCTTTTTTTTTTCAAAAAAAAAACATTAATCAATTATGTATTCCATTAGAACAGAATGTGTCTTCCATTTCACTATTCATGTATGTATGTATGTACATGAATATATTTTGAAATTCATGTAACACATATTTAGAAAGGAAATCTCCTTTAACTTTTCTTTCAAAAATTGTGAAGAAAAGGGCTCAAAAATGTATCTCTCAACCTTTCCTTTCCTTGTTTCAAAAGAAAGAAACAATCAAACTAGGCAAAAAAGGCTCAAAATCAATCACAACAAAATTTAATTGGAGCTTAACCAATCCATGTTCAGAATATATATATACATAAAAGAGGTGAGAGATAAACAAGACCTATCAAAATAAAATAGAAGTTTTTAATGTTCAAAAGATTAAAAATTAAATTATAAAAACTCATTGCTAGGAATTATGATTATAATTATTAAATTGTAATTAATAATATTGTTATTTCTATTCCAAAGGAAATAATTAATGTATATTCAAAGGTTTCGTGTGCATGTGTGTGTATTATTTTATAAGAAACATATTATTTCAAATAATAATTAATTAATTGAAGAAGACCTTTTAAATAAACCAATTTAAAAATGCTGAACATGGGAAAACTGTGAGGAAATTAAAATAGAAAGTCACTCCTTCACACAAATCCCTCGATAACAAATCCTACACACAGTCATCATCTGAAATATATGTATATAAATAATAATAATTAGATATTGCAATAACTAAAAGAATGATTTGTTTATGGTTCCCATGAAACCCTTTGGTTCTCATTTCTTTTTTATGTAAATTTAAATATTTTCTGCGTTGTAAAATAATCTACATATCAAAGAGGAAGAATATTCTTTGTGACTATGGATACATATTATGTGGCCATATGATTTTAGAATGTTCTTTTTTACTCTTTTTGAGAGATGATTGATTGTCTCAGATACCTACACTCATTGAACGATACTTACTGATTAAAAGTTATCTCAAAATTGATTACTAGACACATTTAAATATTAACAGAGGGAATATTCCTCTTTTAAATAGTCTCGAACATCATAATGAAGAAAAAAAAGAAATTGCTCATAAACTTTTTTTTATAAAATGTGTTTGTCAAAACCTGATTCTAAATTTCATATTCCAACATGTGAAAATGATTTATGTAATATTTTATATGCCTATATTTATTTTATATTTTTAGAAATACAAGTAACATGAATATTCACGGTCGGAGAAAAAGAAATTCATTCCTTCATGCCATGATCCTTGGTGGGACTATTCTATTTTGGATTGGAATGTTTCAATTCTTTGGTCCTTCAAGTGATGCAGAGAGTCCTTCGTGGAATAGTAATGGCCCAAGTTTTCCCTTTCCCTTTTGTTTAATGTATTTTTTATAATAATTTACAGAGAGAGAGTTATTGGAGGAGGAAACAGGGTCCGGGAATATGACAGAAATGTTGGAGGAGGAAGGAGAAGGACTCATTGAAGTCGTGGATGAGAAAGGGAATAACAAGACGGAAATATGTATTCAACCTGCAATTGAGCAGTTTCCACAACCTACTATTGGTTATACAGGTCGAATCTACGGTGGTATCATGTTTTACATACTCATTGCTCTCTATATGTTTATTGGATTGTCCATCGTTTGTGATGAGTTCTTTGTTCCTTCCCTTGATAAGATATCAGAGGGTAAGTACAGACATTTCATCTATAACAAATGACTGAGTCTAATTACAACTTATCCCCCGGCCCTTTATTTTCCCCTCATTTGTGTAGTATTGAATCTTCCACCTGATGTGGCTGGAGCAACCTTCATGGCAGCGGGATCCTCAGCACCCGAGTTGGCAACAGCAGTTATTGGTGTATTTGTGGCTAAGGATGATATTGGGATCAGTGGAGTCATTGGATCTGCTGTATTCAACATCACTCTTGTCATAGCCGTTTGTGCACTTGCATCAGAGCATGTCTTTTATCTGAATTGGTACTCTGTCTCTCGTGACTGTTTTTGCTATCTCATCAGCATCCTCGTACTCATGTGCACCATTGCAAATGAGAGCGTGAGTTGGCTAGAGTCCCTCATATTCCTCATTCTCTACATCGTGTACTGTGTGGGGATGGGATATAATTCCAAGTTCCACGATTGGGCAAACTCTGTTATTCCAGTGCCGAGTTCATGGAGGAATGCAGCAGAGCAAGGGCGGAATGAATCGGGTTTAGAGAGGGGAAATGGATCCATTTATAAGAAGGAAGCACACTTGAACGGGGATCTTGGAAGTAAGTGATTCTTTAGTAACTTCAAATTAGTAGGTGTTCCTGTAATTATAATTATTGATTCAAAGACAATATTGTGCATATAATAAGCTCTTTTATTATGCTACATAATGAAGAAGTAGGAGGAATGACAGAAGGAAGGAAGAAAGGGAATTTTAAAATGATCGATGATGTTCATTTCGTGCATTTATTTTATCTTTATTTTTTCTTTATATAAAATTGGCTTATTAAAGAATGAAAAAGAAAAAATTCTTGGAAGAACACACTTTTAGAATACATAATGAATATTATCCTTTCTCTTTTCCTAGAAAAAGAAATATTTTCATATGATTATTACATAAAATTAAAAAACAAATACATACGTGTGATGAGTAAATTTGCAATCTATTAACAGAGGAAACCATGGAAATGGGCTCTGATGGAACGACAACGGAGGTCCCTCTTACTCCATCTGAATCAGCAAATAAGACCTTAGATGAAGCCATTGATGACCCCTTAAAAAAACCGGATCCACGAAACAAATTGGCCCTTGTGAAATGGGCCATTCTCTATCCACTCAACTTCATTGCTGTTAAAACCATTCCGGGTTCGTCCTCTATTCTATCTCCGAAAAAATGTTACTCATCGCTTATAATTATAATTACATTCTTATTCTTAGATTGTCGACAAGAAAGGTTCGCCAAGTACTACGTGGTCACATTCTTCATTGCAATTTCTTGGATCTCTCTTTATTCCTATGTCATGGTTTGGATGATTACAGTCATTGGTTTTACATTTGGTGTTCCAGATACTGTGATGGGCCTCACTTTCATTGCTGCTGGAGTGAGTGTTCCCGACGCACTCTCTGGGATTGCAGTTGTCAAAGAAGGGCATGGAGACATGGCTGTATCTAATGCTATTGGAAGCAATGTTTTTGACATTCTTGTTTGCTTAGGCATTCCCTGGTTCATCAAAACAGCCATCATTTCCCCTGGAACACACATCACCATCAAGAGCAAGGGTAAGTATATTGATATATTATATATATATATATATATATATAACACAAAAGATAGCATGGATTATTTTTTACCAGTCATTTGTATTCTTCAACTAAATAATTCTCTTCCATTTCTATAATACATTATCTTCATTATTACTTTGGAATATTCAATTTCAAGTTTGCAAAAGTTCCCACTCATTATTAAAGAAAAAAAATAGAATTAATTATATTTGAAAGACAATATTGAAAATATCCAACATGTTTTGTATTTTGTGGCATCTTTTCATTGCCAAGGGCATTACTTAGGTATTTTATAACTCATTTGTTATGTCAAAGTAGATGGGAAATTTAAAAAAAAAATTGAAGTGAAATTCGTTCGCTGGGAGTGCTCTTTTTTCACATATCTACCTATAATAGACCGAAATATCGGGCCATTTATATTGATTAAGTAGTTAAAAAAATAAATAGACAATTTCACCTTTTCTTAATTTTTGTTCAATACTGTTTTTGAGTTGATATATCATATATTATAAATTTATATTTACATAAAAGTGACTCTCCATTTTTCCACCTTTAGGACTCGTTTACTCAACCTTGAGCCTCTTTTCAACAGTTGTTTTTCTTATTGTTGCATCGCACTTTAATGGATGGAAATTGGATAAAAAGTTTGGGGTCATTCTGTTGATTTGGTATTTCATTTTCATGATATTTGCTTCAATGTATGAAATGAATGTATTCGGAGAGTTTAACCCTCCAGAGTGCCAAAGTGACTACTAGAAATCCAATCCTCCCTTTTCCTTCGTTTCTCTATCTCACTCTTTCTCTATTTCTTTCCCCCTCTCTAATGACAACAGACATATAATTAATTATTGAATCAACTTCATTTCATTTTTTCATAAATGAAACTATTTTTTAGCAAAAGAAAAAAAAATAAATGTGTAATGTGATAAAATGTAAAAGAACTCACCTGTTATTTTCTTCTTTTTTCAAAAAATAAGATCCATTATATACCAATACGTATAAATAATATTCCTACCCTTCTATTCAGTATAATAATACATCCCATCATCAATTAATCATTTGATCAAGGCTCCCATAGAATCTAAAAACTTGGAAGAAATATTGTAGTAATAATAATTGTCATAGAACACACTCAAAATAATTTTAATAATTCAACATAATATAATATAAATATATATTTAGCAAACCTTGCAAGACCTTTAAAAAAATGAGCTAAAAACCGTAAAATGTTGCTAAATAGGTTAAGTGACTCAAAATGTGTGTCAAAATCTTCCGTAAAGATATAAATACTAATAAATCAAATCAAATTTTAATTGACAAGTAATTACGTACTACATGCATATAATTAAATACACCGTACCTAATAATTACTACTACATTTGATTACTCTATATAGGTAATTTAAATCATCACTATGCCATGAAACAGTATTGAGGAAGACAATACCTTTTATGAATTTTGGCTTTCATTTATTATTTTACAATTCATACTTTTCATATTTTAGTCATAGCAATTAATGAATAAGCTATTATTATAAGCTTAACTGCTCTCCATTCTTTTTTGATAAATATAATTTCATTTTTTAACAAAATAAAATATTATTTCTAATATAGATATAATCAAATAATTGTTGCAAATATTTTAGCCCCCTTTGTTACTCTTAAGCTCTTCGAAACTTTGAGGACTCATGTAATTGTAAATAAAATAATTAACTCTGAGTGAGAATGGCAACTGTTCCAAAAACAAATTATGAGTGAGATTCAAAGATAAATGACTTCTACTAATAATAATATGATAAGCGTATCACAACAATGTAATAATATTATACACATATAGTATACAACACAAATATTATGAGTGAGATTTGCTTCTTGAAAAATGATTTTTTTTATTACATATGTTCAATACATAACTCTTTCAAGTGCATTCCAATTGTTTGTTCTGTTTTGTTTTTTCTAATCATTGTTTTATTTATTGATCCATTATTATGTTTGTAATTGTTATTTTAAATGAAATAAAACTATATACATAAGTTGAATTAAGTATTGTTATTTTTATTCTATCTCGCAACCTTTTCTTCCACCCCCTCAATAAAGGCCAAAAATCAGTTCGTTGACGTTCTTCCTTTAAACTATGGAATAATTCTTTTCATAGTATATTATAATTGCTCAGAGTATAACAAAAACGAGTTCAAAGTTAATCTATAAACGTTTAGAATACTGATGAGGAGAAAATAAACAAAAAAATGCATTGTTCATAACAAAATAGGCCATTTAATTTTGTTTTAAATGGTTTACCTCCCTTTGCAGCTCTGAATTTTTGTATTATGTACTTCTTTGAACACAATTTAGTGTGTGTTTCCTTCTATTAAATAAAAAATAGGAGTTCAACAGTTGGAAGGTGTTGGTTAACATCTATTAGTTAAAATGGAGTTTGTTTTTTGTTTTTTTCCTTTTCATTCCATTGGAGTAAAAAAGGTTAAGAAACAAAGATGACTTCGTCAAGGGATTTACATCGAGAAGGAGATTAAATAAACAATTATTCATAAAATTCTGAAAATTGCTTAAAAATAAATATTCTTGTACTTAAAAAATCAGCCAATTTCAAAAAAAAAAAAAAAAAAAGTGGTATCGGCATCGGTTTCAAAAAATTGGTCGCATCAAAATATACATATTATTTAAGCAATGAGATTTAAAAATAAAGATCTTTTGTACAAATATATAGTGCTACATAAAAAAAGTAAAATAAGATTCAAAAGTTACATTTATCATCCGTCATCACTAGGTTAGTTACCATTGTAAAAAGAATTATTACTTTCCTGTGACAATCAAAATATCTAAGCAACGTTATATTTTACATTTTGTTATAATCAAAAAAATAATATTGTATTTTTTTCTTTAAAAAAACGTGCTCGTATATTTTCAATTCATTTATTTGCTAAGCGTGATACCTTAAGGGTTTATAGACAGTATAGAGCGATTAATTATAAAAGTAACATATGTGAAATATTGGAATATTTAATATAGGTTACGTGATTTGAAATTTTAATAGATGTACCGATACAAGAATGAGAAATGAGCACATTATTATTAAAATTGTATATGCTAATTTTCAAGAAATGACTAAATTAAAAGCTACTTGATCTTTCAAAAAAAAAAAATTTAATAAATCATAAATAATACAATGAATTATTTGATACTCATTTTTCTTTGTTCAAGCTAAAGCTAACCTCTCAGACTCAACAAGTAAATACAATTCCAAGAGTTAAAGGTTTTACAATAGAATACATACCTATATATTCAATTTAAATTATCAGTATTTCTTTATCTTCTTTAAAGACCCTAGGGTGGTGTACATATATTGTTTTGGATTCATCATGTTTCTATTTAGAAGATCAAATTACGATGCTGGAATGGAAAGTAGGTTGTATAAGATAATTGTTATAGGAGAAGTGAACTCAGGCAAATCTGCATTCATTCGACGATACATGGATGACTTCTTCAGTGAAAATTATTACGCTACAGTTGGAGTGGATTTTCATCTAAAAGTTCTTCAGTTTAAGAAGAATATTGAAGTTCGTCTCCAATTATGGGACATTGCAGGGCAGGAGCGGTTTTCGAAAATGACAAGGGCTTACTTCAAAGGTATTTAGGAAATTAAAAAAATTTAAGTTTGAAAATAATTTCTGGAGTTACTATTCTTAGGATCTGTTGGAGCTTTAGTGGTATTTGACTCTGGAAATGTTAACACCTTCAATTCCGTGAAGAAATGGAAAAAAGAGTTGGATGATAAATGTGCACTACCTGAGGGCCAAAATGTGCCGGCCATCCTTTTGTCGAATAAGAGTGATATGCCAAGTCATCCAAACTTACCCTCTGATGGAGAAATATCTAAATTCGCCGAGGAAAATGGATTTGTTCCTAGATGGTATTTATTTTGATTTCAATTTACACGTTTAGTATGTAACAGTAAATATAACTCTAGGTTTAAGACGTCTGCAAAAACAGGAGAGAACGTTCAAGAATGCATAAATTTTTTGATCAAGGTTATTTTAAAAGTTGACTCTTGGAGGTAATTGAAAATCAAGTTTTACTCATTTCCTCCTAAATGTTAACTGAAGGTAGAAGGTCTTGAGAAATATAGAATTGAATTGTTTCCGAAGATTGAATTACTTTAATTAATTACTTATAATTAATCGTTAATTTAAGGAAACTGACTATTTAGCCTTTGTTTCGAAATCTTTTAGAAACCCTCGTTCATTTACTTGTTATTGTATTGATCCAACAGTGGCTCTTTTCAGTACTCCATTCTACTCTTCGCCTTTCGGAGGATGTCATAGTAATTACAGAGACATTACTCCAGACATAGAAGGAGAGGATCAAATCGACGGACCCTCTAAAAAAACTTCATCTCCAGAGCCAAAAAAGGTAGTTTTTTATAATTGTTCAGATTGCGAAGAAGAAGATCGACCCAAAGATGCAGAGGAGGTGGCGATGCGCAAGATGGCTCTCCGAAATTATATGAGGAGAACAGAAGTCAGAAGAAGAGAGTTGTTGCACATTACAAATGACGATGGAGTTGATGTTCAATTGAGAAATAGAGAAAGACATTTTTTCTGCAAATGCTAGATGTTCTAAGATATAAAAGAAAATCTGTAACGGCTATTATATGTTTAATTGACTCTTATATTAATTATGATTTTACAATTATGAAATGTTATATTCATATATATATATATATGTGTGTGTATGTTGTAATGTTGTTCGTATCCATAGTTTGATTTTATGACCAGTTTATGATTTTTTAAGTTATATTTTTATTTTTAACATATGGGATGATTTTCATCTATTTGTTTTTTTTGTTAGTGCCCTTATAAATAAGAATTTGATTGAATTATACTTAGGTAAAAGTACAATTGTTTGTTTTAATGACATTTGTATGGACAAAAAGTCATGTTTTAATTCAGTATTTATAGAAATCTATAGCCATCCTTAGAGATATCCAATAGATCCCCGGAATTATGTACGTACTATTTCCTTTCTTAACATCAAGCATCTGATACAAAACAGGCCTTAAAGAAAAGAAAGAGAGTTTTGATAAAAATTGATGCGCTCAAAAAGCATTTTACTCGAATCTTCTAGTAATAAAATATGTTGTCGAGTCCATCCCTTCCTGTAATTCGTTTGAAGAGCTTATGGGTAAGTAATTTTTTAAAAAATTTGCGATCAAATAAAGGAAATGTGCGAATTCATGTCCTGAAATCTATAAAGGAAGACAAAGGGTTACCCATCTTTCTATTAAATATGTACTCACTTCATTTGATTTGTAGATAAATCCTGGAGCAACTGCATAAACACTTGCAGTAATTTTATTTACAGTTATGAGGCCAGACTCTGTAATAGGATTATGAAAAGCTTCACTCCCCCGTTTGTGAATGAATTGCACAATTTTTGATCTAGAAGTTCTATTTTTATAGATGATAGGAAGATATTCAAAGAGATGGACCTGAAAAAAGTGTAACACTGAAGTTGATAATTTGCTACAATTTACATACATAGGTATGAGCTCTCACATTTTTAGCCCAAACATATTTCTTTAGGTCACTGAATTCATCCTTATATACCATAAGAAAATGAGTATGTGATAGTTTAAGTTTCTGTCCATTTTCCAGGCGAATTTGAATATAACTAAAATCCTCCGGCCGAGAATTTTTTCCCACGTGAATAATTCGAGAATAATAGCACTAGTATGAATGAAAAAATCAAAGTATTTAGTTCGAGCATATTAAATTCCTAATTGACAAAGATAATCAAAAATTTTATTTATTGAAAAAAAAAAAGAACCGAAAGAAAAATCCTAGTCATGGCTCGGATAATAGGTGTAAACATTTTGGAAATAAGATACTAAGGCAATGGGTTAATACTACACATATACCATAAAAAGTCATTATTTAACAAAGACATAATAGTAATTAATTATATTACACAAAATTTAAAGTAATCAACGTCATAATAAAAATAACTACCCATGCAAATAACATACATTATAATTGAGAATACTTAATGTATTAATGACAAAATATGAAACTAATGCATTTTTATTTTCATTCTACACTATTCAGGGATTTTTTCGTATTAAGGATTTCACAATGATGTGTAATATAACTTACATATTATGATATTTGTAAGTTGGTATCAGAAAATTTAAAAATATATACTATTAATATCCATAGATCCGAATGAAGATATGAAGAAATCCACAAGACTTTAGAGAGAACCTACCTAAATATTATTAGCATTAATGATTTGAACCTATTTTCAAGGGTAAGGAAATAAATATCAAAAATTATAGTCGAGTCCTAAGACATTAAAATAATTAATGGTGGACCTGTTTTTTTGTTTTTGAGGTATTGGGAACTATGCTCAGTCATAATTAATCATATAGTGGTTTCTAAGAAATTACTATTAATCAATAGTATAAAGAGAGTGTATTCAAGAAGAAATGGCAGATAGGATCATCATAAAACTGAAACTTATCTAGGAAAATATCCACAGCCTTAAAAAGTATAAAAACAACCTTAAGGAACAGGAATATAATTATAAATAATCAAAATATGTTTGTCAAATCCCATTTACAATGTACATGCATACCCCTCAAGCATTTTGGTACAGAATTACTCCTCTATACAACCTTACACAGAATTCAATGTTGTTGTTTGCAATAGTACTTTATCTCTATTTGGTTCATCAACCTATTTGATCTTTAACATAGGTTGATTTAAATTTAAACATATAATTTATTTTAATAAGAATATTATCCTAACAGATATTTTTAGAGTGGTGCACTGACTTTGTAAACATTATTGGCCCCAAACAACAGATTTATTTTAAAAAATTAGATCTAGAATTTTTTCATTTTTTTTAAATTGATTTTTTTGTTTTTGTTTTGTATACAAGCTCCATTTTTTGCTTAAAAAAAGAACTTTTTAAATGCAAAAATTTGTAAATACACCCCTGACTTCAACATAGAATCTCCTTTATTATGACAAAAAGAAAGATATTTTTATAATATTCTGATGATCTTTTAAAAAAACAGGGTATTAAATCTTTTCTGCTCAATAAATTAATATAAATATAGGTCCCTGCCAACAATATGTATGGCTTCATAAATTAGATAAAAATTTAGCATAACTTAAAGTAGTTGTTTTAAATCTACTCCTTGATGACATTACAACCAATGATTTTGACTAAGGGATTTGATTAACATATTAGCTCATGGTAAAACTAGTCAGTATTCCTAAGGAATGAAGAGTTTACCAGACTTTTTTTGACATGTGCAATCACTTTTCATCATTCATCTAGAACAGAGGTTTTTAAAGTGTGGATTAGTGAGCCCCTCAAGAGATTGCGCCGGTTTTGGTTTTAATATCAGCAAATCCCTTGGGAAAATTAGTGGATCCATTGGACGAGATGTTTTGATCACAAAAGATACGGTGAATGTTTTATCGACCCGAAAGTATTGCCCCCCCCCCCCGGTAAGAG
The DNA here is from genome assembly GCA_963680855.1 of Lepeophtheirus nordmannii. Lineage (NCBI taxonomy): Eukaryota > Metazoa > Arthropoda > Copepoda > Siphonostomatoida > Caligidae > Lepeophtheirus > Lepeophtheirus nordmannii. The sequence continues at coordinate 33,465,041 of OY804518.1, read as the reverse complement.
TGGAACAAATTACAGACTTGTTCCATACTCCAAAGGACAAAACCCAGGATTTGTAGGGGATATATCGTTTATGGATTAAAATCGAAAACTTGCAATAATTTATATAAATTTCCAACTGAGTCCGGATTTAGGATGGAGCCATTATCCAGTTTTTTGTCACTACTAGCCGTAGAGTCTCACAATCGAAGACGTGAAACTAAAATTCCAAATCTTTTCTATTGAAAACACTATCAAATATCAATGACTTGAGTAGCTTAATCAATGTATATATTCATAGACCAATGAGCTTCTGTATCCATTATACCAAAACCGTTAGTAAACTCTGCAATTGGGCCTTCTCCTCTCCGTCTCTCTGCAGCCAATAGGAGCTCCATTGATATGTGATAACCAGTGATGGATAAAAAGGGTCCAGCTGACATGCAAAAAATACGCGGTTGTTGGCAACATTTGTCTTTTCAAACTTCTTTTTCTTTCTTCTTCTTTCTTCTTCTTCTTTTATGACTCAGTTCTATTCCATTCAAAAACAACAAGTGTCATTTTTAAATTAAGTTAAAAAATGCCTGAGGATTTGACTCAGGAACTTGGGTCGCCGACAATGGAGGTAGCAACGCTTACAAATTTGTCCAGGATACGAGTGTGATGGCATTCCGGCCATGCTATTTCTCGACTTCTTCTTGAAGACATTTTCGATCATGAGACTTTCAAATCGCTGATGTCACTAGAAAAATCCAGATCCATTCAATAAACATGGTATTAGTAAAGATTCAGGTACATTTGATTTCACATCTGAACTATCGTAATTCATTGCTTCATCTATTATCCCACTTTCAGTCGGAGGACATCAAAATTGCATCCAATATATGAAGAAATACGCCGGTAAATCCGTCTCTTCTTGTTTTCTCGTAACCCAATCATTGGAGCTCTTAAGTTCTGTCAGCATTTTCAAAATAAAACGGGAAATTGATGAAAAGTATAGATTTATAACAATGGACGAGACTAAGGACTTCAAGAGTGACAATGGTCGAAAAGATATTCCACTTGAAACATTCAAAAGTGGATAGTATAAAGAATGCCTGATACATCCAGTTGAAGAATATTGTTGCCGTGATAAGCATTGACTTGAAGAATTTTTGCTTGTACTAAAATGCTCTGATCGTCAATTGTGATTCTGAGAGGGGCTTTGGCATGATGAGGGAATGTACTTTTCTCTAATGTCATAACTAAAGTTTAGCTCATCTCGTGTATATTGATCTTCATGAACTTGATTATTACATTTTTATATAATATTTATTTATTTATTTCTTTTTTATGTTTATTTTTTGAGAACATATTCAATAGATTCAGTGACTAGTTACAGTAGTCACTGTATCGATTTCAATGTAATTAATTGCCTGACAATTGTTACTTTTTTCTTTTTAATTATATTTGATAAATTTAAAATTGTAATTATGACGTACATTTTCATCGTATTATCAATTTAATCTATTTTTTTGTGTTTATTTATGAAAACTTAAATTGGAGTCACATTGGTTTTACGAATCAATGTTCAGTTTTTCTTATATAACTATATATATATATATTTGAGATAATCATTATGAAATTTCATCTTATTTTATTTTTTTATAGAAAAATTTAAGTGATTACAAAATGTGTTACTTTTGACTGTTTGAAGTTTTTATAATAGTTTTAAATGATAATTAAATTGTTGAATAAAAAAAGTAGCCACTACATGGTTAAATAAAATCATTTCATTTAATTGTACATATGTGTTTCTTAAATATGTAATATGAATTATAGGATTCACTTATGTTTAAAAGTGTTATAATTATGAGGTGCAATTCCGTCAAAGACATATTGAGGTTTATACTATATTAGTATTGATTAAATAGTAATTAATTTTCGAGTCAAGTCCGAGTCCATTCTAAAATGACTCAGTTCTCATGCTATGGCATTAGTTGCTACAAATTTAGTGTTTTATCCTTTACAAATTTTTAATGTCACTCAAAAATAATAATAATCTATTCCTAATTCAAACATCAAAATAATAAGTTACATTCCGCTCATTCAAATGTGATCGGCTGAAATTCTGCCTTACTTCAAGGGTACCATATTCATTTATGACATCATCTTGGGCGTGCGTGTCAGCTGGACCCTTTTTATCCATCACTGGTGATAACCAAGGGGAAATCACGACAAATCTCTAAGAACATATTTTGTATGGACATTCATAGTTTCATTGGTCGAGGAACCTATAATTGATATTATGACTTACGTTGACAAGAAATGGTCAACAGTCTCACAAATTTGGGATTTAAGACCGAAATTTTCTCTGAAATTCATTCAGTGAGATTAAATATAAGGATTGTTCCTCAGGTGGTGTGGGGGCCTGATTGCTAAATTATAATGTTAAAGGGGAAAAGACAATGTTCTTATACCTGTAGGAGCTCTGGAGGACGTTTATCAGTAAGAAGAAGAGACATATATTCAGAGAAAATGATTTTTTTAAAGTAAACGTTGGATTAGTTGCTGGATTTGGGGATCATCATTCTAAATCATTCAAAACATCACCTGTGCAATTCGTAAAAAAGAAAAATCTGGGTGAATGAAGAAGGGTGTGAGGCAATTAATGTCTCAATTCAAAAGCATAACCTGATAAATATCTCCTCTTCATCCATAAGGCCAAAATAATTATTAAAATTGATCCTTGTAAACAGTAGTATAAAGGGTTTTTCAATAGGGATGACACATTTTTATTTCATTAGGGATATTTTTTTTACATTTAAAACACACAAATAGGTTACAAATCATCATGGAGCAGTATAAACTTGAGCAGCGTCTGCAAATTATCCAAATTTATTACCAAAATTCACGTTCGATCGTGACAACTTTAAGATAAAAATTGTCTTCAGCGACGAAGCTCATTTTTGGCTCAATGGGTTTGTTAATAAGCAAAATATGCGTTATTGCTAAGACAAAAACACACATGTGCTTCATGAGACACCAATGGCATCCCCAAAAACTTGCTATTTGGTGCGGATTTCATGCCGGTGGTGCTATTGGACCATACTTTTTTGTTGAGGATAATAATTGTTACATTATTGTGAATAGAAATCGATATCGAGCCATGATAACTGATTATTCTTGGCCCCACTTGGATGGTATGGACTTAAATGATATGACGGCGCTACTTGCCACACAGCAAACAATACAATCCATTTATTGAAGATCAAATTCGGTGAACATGTTATTCGCAGAAATGGAACAGTCAACTGGCTGCCTTGTTCATGCTATTTAACGCCTTTGGACTTTATTTTATGGGGCCACGTAAAGTCAGCAACACTAGAGTAGCACAAAGCAAATATTGAATGCAAAATTCCTGCAATTTTGGTCGATTTATGCGAAAAAGTGGTGGAAAACTGGGTTCAAGAATTGGAACTCTCCATATATACCCGTGATTTATGAACAAGCTCTTGTAACTTTGTGTTTGTCTATTTAGATTGTATATTAATTTTCAGATAAACAGAAGAGGACCATCGTTAAATCATTTACCACAGGTTTTTGAAATATTGGCTAAATATATATTAACTTGCATTTTGGAACGTAAAAATGTGAATTATTCAATAAGAAATTCAATTTTTTTGGTTGTAGGCTTAGTGAATAAGGTAAGTAACCTACGCCCTCAAAATTATTTCAATTTGCGTGAACCATATTTATATTCATATTAAACCGATACAACTGAGTCTTTTCTTGGAAATGATTAATTAATATACAAAATTAATTCTGAAGTTTACTGAAAGATCATGTCTATGACATTAAATCTGTCTTCCAATGGTCTGAAAATTAAGAATCATTTGAAGATCTCAAAATGTCGATGAGAAATTGTGTGGTCTTGCCGTGCTTGAGCCCTATGAGTAAAGAAATTCATTACATTTCATTATATAGACAATAAAATTTTATTGTGATGTGAGACTTCTGCGGCTGATATTTTTAACATGCTCCACTCTCTGTCTCATTCTGGAATCAAATCTTAATTTAAATAGTTAAGTCAAGGTATTTTTGGCCATCGATTGACAAGGACATAAAGAAATGTTGTCCGTAATGTAATGGAATTGTTGTACAGATACATAAAGTTAAAAAACTCATTGAAGGCTAAGGGACTTTCATGGTTTTCTACTCTCCGCTTAGTTTTTCTCGCAATGAAAATTGTGCCTAGCACCTACAACATCAGCTTTTGCATCAGATACAGGAGGGGCTAAGATGATTCCTGCAATAATGGTGTAGGACACAACATACCCGGCGGACAGTGTGTCGAGCGAGTATATGATGAATAAAGCACCTCAAAGCTTATGATTTCGTAACATTGCAGGCTGTGAATTATAATTATAATAAGTATGTTTCTTAGTCATCGATATCAACAGACTACGTTTAGGTCAGAGTCGACCGTATAAAAGGTCTTATCACGACACCATACGCGGGTTCTGAAAAAGTGTTGGAGATAAATTTTAAAAAGTTTAAAATAAGATTTTCGTCAGGAAGAGAAGATTGTATGTAACCAAACTATATTCCTTCAACGAAAAGCATGTCACTCCAAAATTGAAAGCCAATGAGGCTTTAATGGAGAGTCAAGGATATAAATTTAGTAGATCCGAGCAGCACGTAAAGTTTAATTTAGGTTTATTTAGTTTATAAATTTGGTCAGGATATATCCAAGTCTTCAGATTTATAATTGTAAATTAAGATATATGAACTTAAATCCGGTGAAGCCCTTGGAATGAGCAATTTAATTACTAACTTTTTCAAAAAGGTTATTCTATATCAAAGATGATACTTAATGTACATAAATAGAAAGAATTTTATAACCAAAAATGACATGTAAATAATAAATTTAACTAAATTTATTATCAGTAGATAATGAAAGCAATTTTAGCTTACCTTTGCTTTTGTTCAATGGGATGTATAAAACTGCTTATTTTTCATGTTGAAACGTCACATGTATTTTGATAAAACTACATGCGTAGATCATAACAAAGATTTTCTTTTAGAAGTCTTATACTCAGACAATTTATAGTACAATTTAATTTTGAATAGAACTACATGCATTGATATGTTATTGCAAAATAGAAAGTAACTTTCTATGTTTTCTTCTCCAATGCATCGATTTTTTTTTGTTGATGGATTAGTATTTATAACTCCTTTAAAAACTTATTAAATTATTTTGCTATCATATATTTCTTCAAAAATATTTTTAAAATTACTTTAACAGACTTTTTCATTCGTCAAAGTAATATTTTGTTGATTGTTGAATATGAGGGCTTAAGTTGGGGAAATGTGACATGTACTTTCGTTTTACTTTAACTTTTATCATATTTTGTTTTAATTTGAGTATAAGAGGTTTAGGCCCGACTAATGAATCTGGTTGACCAAATTTGGTGCGGAATTTCCCCATCCTCGTTCTAAATTTTGCAGAGCTTACATACCAAACAACGAACAAGATTTAGATTTAGTGGAGAAACACCTCTGATACTTAAAAAGAAAATAGTTATACTTCTAATAAACCCCTGAAAAACTATTTGAACATAACTATTCTTGGACTAGTTACATTACTTCAAATCCTATACCTAATCCTATAACTGGGACAATGGCACAAAATTTGTTACCCAATATATATGAAATAACAGGAAAGCATGGGGTTATTGATTTCAAAAAAGGTTTTGGTATCTGGATTACATGTTAATTCTGAAATAAACAGGTCTGAATTCCAATAATTGAAGTAGTCAATGTAGTTAAAGTCATTATCAAAAAAATATGTACTTTTAATTTGAAGGAAAATACTCAAAGGAATTCATTTTAAGAGTAGTGTGGCCATTTTTTTTTTTTTTTTTTTTTAGTTATTTATATTTATTTTAGAAAATAAATTATTGGGTAGAGAAAGAAAAAAGTTAAAGCACTTTCTTAAATATTTTTTTACCTTGGTATCTCTACAATGACTGAATACTTCATCTCCAAGTTTCAGATCTCCAATGGGTATGGAGCCCCGAAATAGTGTTGTCACCCAAGAGTCTCCAGAAAAACACCCAGAAGACATATGTTTCCCTTTTGTATGTTTTGGCTTGATGTACTCTGTCTTATTTGTATCTAATGCAAATCCTATTCATGTGTGAAATGTGTATGCTTAGAAATGAGAGATTGGATAAAGAAAGTGTGTAGTTTATTGATAGACTTACGCTCTGAAAAGATCTTTACTGAAAAATAGAAACATTAAAGTTCACGATAGATAAAATATGATGATATTTAAAATAATGTACCAGAAGTGTCCATTCTCTTCAAGCACATGATGACCCTCAACTCCGCAGGCTTACGATTCTTGTGATAGAATTCATCAAAGTTATATGTGAATTTACTATGTGCACATTTCATAAATGTAATCATCTTATCAGTATATCCACCACTACCCAACATAAAAGAAGTTTATTTGACTTTGAGCCAAAATGTTGTGTCTTACTTTTTCAAATCAGGCCAGAGAATGGTAAAGTCAACGGTCTCACATACTGTTCTAGCTTCTGAAATGGGTATTCCAGTGTCATTTCTATATGCAAATACCAAGTAAGGAGGAATAATATGATAGCCTCGTATATCTAGAATGGTTAAATTTGTTAATTTTATGAGATAGTTTTGGTCTATTTTTTAGGAAAGTAACAAACTATTGAAAAAAAAAATCTTATGTTTACATGAGTTTAGTGCTCTATAATTTGAAATAGTCAGGAAATATAATTTTAAGGGAATCTTTTAAACTTAATATTATGATTTAACAATGAAAGAAATGTACGATTAAATAAAATATTTTTTCCAATAAATTTAAAGACTTTTTAGAAAATGATTCAAAGAATCTTGAACATAATTTATCGAAACAAATACTAACACTAATGGGATTTAAACATTAACTATATTATTATCAATCTGGATGAAAAGTAAAAAAATATATATATATACCTAATTACTCATCATTACGTAAACTATGTATGTAATTTGAAATATCATGATTCACTTAAAGGTAAAATCAATAAAAACTCACCGTGGACATCAGAAACTGAAATAAAATATGTACTATTAATTTTTATTATCAATAAAAGTTTTAAATCCCAAGTGCCAACTAACCAAACGTAACATAAATTATTTCATCCAATTTAAATAAAAAACTATTTGAAAATTAAGCTGATCTAGGGAGAGCACATCCTCAGATCGAAGAGTCTTCATTCTTACAGAAACATCAATTATATGTAGTTATAATAAATTTTTGACTTCCATTTTATAGCCCGACACATGGGATAAAATATTAATTAATTATTAATTTCAAAATAATAAACTAAGAAAATACAAAACAAGTGGAGGGTAGCATACGATATAAGGTTTGTCCGTTAAAACATTCAGATGTACAGGTTTTCCCAACGCATTCGGGTAAATTTGCCTTCATATCAACTTAGTAGAAAAAATATATATATGAAGAATTTATTATTTATCGTAATCAACAACTCAATCATACAAAAAATTTAAGTCACCTCAACTTACATTCGTAAAAGCATTTAATGGGATCATATCTGTCAAAGATGCAAATAAATATCTCAAAGTTCTTTATTGTACAAGACCACAGATGATTAATATGACAACTTACGGATTGAAACAGCAATTTTTCTTTGAGCATTCCGCTTTTTTGATGTTATAGCTACAGTGGATAGAGAGGAAATTTTCGGGGAAATATGATCATTTCATATAACTTGTATGAACTCACTCATCAGAGCAACTAACTTTAAGCTCGTCTGGAACTAAGCAAAGAGATTTAGAGTTTGCTCCATAGTCTTCGTCTCCTAATTCATAAGAAACAGTCTGAACAGCACCATCCATTTTGTAGGTACTGGTTTTTGTTCCTGTAATTGTTCCTTGATTTTCAATCATGTGTATCATGGTTTTATCCTGTTTTGCCTCTCCCAAATAGCATAATCTTTAACCAAAATAAATCATGGATTTGTCAATACAATTTTATAGTCATATGAATATAACAAAACAGACTCATTACCTCGCTTTGGGAACATAGGAGAAAAATGTAGACACCTGATTACTAAGGTATCCATAGGGATCAAAAGTTTGAAAGTAAAAGGCGCATTCCCCCAAGTTGACGTTTCTTAACCGAACGAGTTTGACTCTTCCAGCAGGCTTCATATTCAAAAATATTTTTTTAGTTATGGCTATTCCAGTTGAAGAGCCCATTGAGGGATAGAGTTCGTATGCCGACATAGATCTTGAACGACAGATACATGATTCTGATTGTGTAAATATCCATGAATTCGAGCTTGCCTGTTTTGAACAATGTTCCTGACAATCTTTTGCAGAATGAACTACGTGTAAAACATTAAAAAAATTCGGATAGTTAGTTGTAGCTATTAAATTTGTTTAAATGTATGTTATATATCCATAAAATTAGGCCAAAATGATTCATTGATATATTGTAGAATCGTGTTCTTGCAATTTTTGCAAAGATCAATGAGTACAAAACATTTGCCTTTAAGCTTTGTCTCTGGATCTGAGTGAACCACGCAGCGTAATAGCACATGGATCGTTGATGTCAACTTAACAAATAGAAGTGATCTGACAATTTGAAATTTGTAGTTTTTTGAAAGAAAAATATAACGGTTTATCAAACATTTGCTGGAGTGTTATAAGTGTTTCAACCACACACAAATAAAATTATAGTATTCGAAGGACTAAATATTAAAGCCCTTTATATAAATATTGCAAAGACCGAGTTACATTTTGTTTTACTTTTTTTGTGGATTTGACATAGATTAACCCATATTATTATAAACACATAACAGTGTGTTGAATCTCAATTAGATGATTGATAAATACTTTAGACCAGGGGTCACCAAACTGCAGCCCGCAATAACAATTCATCCGGCCCACCGTAGGCACATTGGTTTGTTTATTAATACATGATTAACTGACATATTTTCCTATTATATGAATTCATAATTTTAAGAAATCCAATGTATTTTGTTTTTTTAATCTCAATGTAAATTAGATGAGGATGTCACGATAAGATAGGGAATTAAAGCAAAACATTTTTGACTCTTGCTTTATTATTATAAAATATATCCTGTAAAAATATACATATGTGTATGTAGAAATTACACCAGGGAGTAAATTACAAGAGATAGAATCCTTGAGTTTTCTCACAGGCCGTAAAATACTTATTAATTCATTATTATCGTAAAAGAAATCAACATTTGATGGAAGTTTAAATCATTAAATTATTATCATCACAAGAAATGTATATTCTTGATTCACAACACTCTATCCCATTTTTCCTCGCAATATGCCTGTATAAGTTGCAATTTGTATACAGCATACATAAAAGATTTATCTACCCCCAATCTATAATGTATTAAAAATTGATTCGAAATATACACCTACATAAATGTATTAAAAAATTTAAGCCAAATAATTATCTGGCACATACTTGAAATTATTTAAATCCTCCTGCCCAATACGATAAAAGTTTTGTCACCCCTGTTTAAGTCAATTAAAAATGTGAAATTGAATTCATATTTAGGTAAAAATCTGTGTATTGCAATAAACTTGCAAAACTTCTATTTTACAAAATAATAATTTACAGCGTCTCTCAATCTTTCCTTCAAAAATAGATAGATAAAAAGCCCAAAATCTTGAAGGAGTCACTCTTTTCACTTGATGAACAATAATAGATTAGCATCACTACAATAATTTGCCTCCCCTAACTAATCCATATCTTTTTTTCCCTTCCCCTTTGATATATAAAAAATTAAACATCCATTCTTCTTTTTAAATATTATGAGGTCTTGTAGGAGCAGCAAGTACTTATCCATGGAAATTAATTAAGTTTACACTGTATTTTGTTTTCAGCTGTCAGTTTTTCTACTTCTCTTTCCCTTATTAGTGTTTTGAACATTGATTGGTTGAACTCGAACCTCCTAATTTTACAAATAAGAGAAATATTGGATTTTGTCATTTAGAAAGTAACATTTTGATCATGGAAGGAATTTACATAATATAAGCAACTATCTAAGAGAAATTGAAAATCAGGATGATTACGTTTCGATTCTACTTATACCAATGTGGTTCCTTGACAAAATATTTATTGATATATTAAAACAATAGCATATTTAAATTCGTTAAAGTAGATGACAGTTAAATTTCTCGAAAAATCTTCGGTTTGTAGAAAAGTATACTTACAGTCATCCACCATTTTGATGTTGCCTATATCCGTAAAACCCTGGGCGTTCCTGACAAGATAGTCTAAAAAGACGCTTTAAAACCTCATTGTGTATCTTTACGGAGTCTTACTCTGTCTATCGTAGGTTATATTGCATTTTGTATGCTGACTGTAAGGCCTTCCAAACACTGCCACATCAAACAGACTATCGGTAATAAACAAATTATAATTATTCATACTCTTTTGTAATATTGTGATGTATGTACATAGATACATACATATTATTTTGAAATGATTCTCGGAATGCTTTTCAAGCATTTTATGTAATTGAATAGATGATAACTATTCAAAATTATATGTAGTTATATTACTTATATTGCGTATGTCTTCTCCTATATTTGGCTCATCATCAGTGAGGATAGTTAAAGTGTCAAATGATGGGGTCCCCTCGTTTTTGTTTTTTTTAAAGATGTACCTGGTGTTATGTTCTAAAGAACACTGTATTTCTACCCAAAGGGATTTAATATAGAAACAATAATAATATTAAACACATAAATAAAGATGTGTTAATATACAATAATATGAACAGTAAAGAACACGAATAATAACATCTCACTAGGTACGATCTAGCAATGAAATTGAACTGCAGCAATTAGTGCAAAGTTGAAAATTGGAACTACAAATATACATATATATATTTCCGGATTGTAATTCGGATTAATCCCCGTAGTACGTTTTTTTCTTTTCATGGCTTGTGTTTCACTAAGTTGTAATCACAGTCGTGAAATCATGACATTAAAAATTTTCCTTGACTTCATGATCTTTCGAGATTGTTCTTCTCCAGCTATAACATAAAGTTAGGTCATTTCAAGCTCTTTGACTTAGAAACTATTCATCAAAATTATCTCATTTTTGGTAGGAGGTCAGTTAAGGTCTGAACTCTAGCATATTATAAATTCAAGTATTAAGGTCGAATTGTTTACTTTAAAATAGTATTTTAAATATTAGTCAAAATTTATTAAATACAACAGGTGAATACACTCCTATGATTTGAGCTATTGTCAAGTCATATCTAGATATTTATCAAAATTAGACTAACTGGGGTCAAAAGGACTCACTCTTTGAGACTGGATAGAAAAAAATCTATGGGAATATATCTTTCGAATGACATAGCGTTTGTGAATGAGTTTTATAAAAATTAGTATACATACTTATATATTTTCTAACTTTTTTGTATGCAATGAAATATATTAAATTTCTATTGTACCTCAGAATTACAATTTTTTTTCGAATTTCGGTTAATTTTTTATTATCGAAAAATACTTTTTATTACATGAGACTAAATTATACAGAATTCACGGATCACAACATTAGAAAAAAAATCACCATTCGTTTAATAAAATCTGTCATTTACAAGAAGAATAAATTGTTAGTTCGTAGCACAGACTATCTCAAACAGTATAGCTTCAAAGAGTTCAGTTTATCCAAGGAGTCAATTACCTAGACTATTGGGGCTTTGTTTTATTTAGATACTAATTTCATATCAAGTATTGTTAAGGAACAAATTGGCGTTACTTAAATTTCAAAAAAATTCTAGAGATTGGACCCAAGAATGTGTGAAGATTAACTCACGTTCCAGGGACGATCCTCCTATCATTTTTTGACATTCTACAATTGTGAGACTCTGATATGCAGACAAACATAATGAAAATGATAGCATGTAATCGATATAAAAATGGAAGATAACATATTTACTTATGGAGTATGACCATATCTTGCAAAGTTCTGGACCTTGTATAAGACATGCAATTAAACAACCATAGCTTGTTGGAATTTGTTGATCAATCACATTTTTAATCTCGTCTAAGAGTAGATAATATAAAGTTTGTTTTAGTGGATAGTTTGTTTTATACATAAACTTACATACCAGATATAAAGGAAGGTTTGATATCCAGAAATTTCATTAGTCTTTTGTAATGTCTTTTCTACAGAGTAATATAAATACAAAACAAGATTTTTCATTAAATTAAAAAGACAATGGTAGGGTTCTAATTTTACGCTGAAATTTTAAGAAAGAAAGTTTGACATTGATGACATGAATGACATTAAGCGGAAATATAATAATCCTAGGGAAAGGAGTTAATTGGGCTCAAAAACCACATGAATAAGTAGAAAATAGTTTAATCTCAACGATTATGCAATTACTTATAAAATACAGTAAAGTCTCAATTTTTGAACATAATTATTTTCTGAGGAATCATGGAATACTTAAAGTTCAATTATTGGTACTAGACAAAAAATCACCAACTCTACTGTATTTTTTGTCAGCTGTAGGTTTTTTGCTTCGTTTCCCCCTTAAAAGTGTTCTGAACGATGATTATATTAGTTCGGATCAATTGTTTTGAAGCCTAGAACAGTTTCCTTCAATTAAATAAAGAATTATCCATTGGTGGGAAGAATTGACTGTTTAAAATTCTCAAAAATGTTTACTATAATACCGTCTCTCCAACTATAAAATGGGATTTGCAAACCTGAATATCGGTCATTTTTTTTTTTAAAACTTCAGCTTTGACTCATCAGACTAGTGATGAATAATTAACTAATAATAATGAAAAAGAGGGACAGTGAAGAGATGTTATTCATCAGAGTACAAATTAACTTACACAATAATGTCTGTTATCCCGTCTCATTGGGTTATAGCCGTTTTGTTCTTTAAATAACCAAATAGTTGTATTTAAAAATGTAGTTGCATAATTATAAATCTGGGAGGGGGAGGGAGATTTGGGAGCATTTGTCCCAGGGAATATCTCTTTTTTACATCATTTGTTGATGGTGGATGTGTATCAAAATACTGAGTTGGTGTTCAAGAACGTCTGGGGTAAACTGTTGAATAGTTTGACTTTTGAAGGGTTTTGAGTATTGATACTCCACTATATTTATAAATTGAAAAGAAAAGTTATCCTCTCTTTTTTTTCAATTTTTATTAAATAATGCTTATAAAATATTATCAAGGGTACTCCAGATGTAAAGTTATAAAATTTGATGAAAAATAATTTTACCTTATCTTTAATACTAGTATATTGGGCAGGATTAGCAACCACAAAACCAGTTGAATAACAGTCTATTGACGGCAAATAATGTTTGATTCAGGAATTGTTTGATTATTATAAATAAAACATGACATATTATGTGAATAATTAAATATCGAAAAAATACCTCCATTGCCTGAAATATAATATATAATTATTAAAAGAGTGTTTATACTATAAGTTCAATTTTCACTCAACTCCAAAAGAATGCATCTTTATTGGTTCGATCTGAAAATATGAAATTAGATAAATCATAAAACTTTTTGAGCACCCATGAATATGTTGGTATTTATTCAAATAAATATATTCTTATTCAGATTTTCTTATTTTCAAGCCTGTATAGACGGCTTTTTCATTTATTGAGACTACACAAAGACATAACTTAAAGGGCTTTCTATATTTTGATCTACAAAATCAGACATTCCTCCCTTTAAAAAATTAGAAGGACCCCCCCCCCCCATACACACGCTGATCAGGTTGTTGGAAATTAAAATATTATGGTTATTCTAAGATAATGACTCCTTCAAATTATATCCCCACGGTATTTCCACAGGCAAAGAAATTTATTTATGTATTTTTCTTTTAACTGCTTATCCTTGCCTTATATTAATGCCTTGAGCATTAGTATGTCATATTCTTGTTAGGCACTGAACCTAAATATCCCTACTCACATAAATAAATAAATAAATAACAGACTTTCACCAGTTTGAGAAAATGGCATAATTGACAAACTAGTAACTAATTTGGGATCCTTTTCCTTTCTCTTTTTGTAGGAAGGGTTTAGAAATGCAATGAAAATCTCATTGCAATCCAAGATATTAGTGCACGACACATAAATAGCACGAAACAAGTCTTAGCGAGCATATTTAAAAAATGAATTAGTGATATTTTAATTAATTTAAAAAAATATATAATGAGCCCTTTTAATTTGTAAAATTGTTTTAATTGAACATTTATTTAGGTCGAAAATATGTAGGAATGTAAATCATATGCAAATCGGGCATGTAATAAAAAAGTGGAGTTGGCTCTTCAAACAGGTATTTTTGTTTTCCGAAGCTGTTATCATTATTTTTTTTCCCTTAAGAAGGTAACATCAACTTTACCTCAACATAATGTTTTACAAGAAAAGAACAGTCTGCAAAGATTATATCATGGAGCGGAACAAAGGAAAAATTAAAAAATGGATATCTTTCATTGAGGAGAATGGAGTTAATGATATTTGTGAACATAATAATGAATCTGGAGTAACGTATTGTTATGTTCGTGGTTTGATGTTTTCATTTGTATACATATATAAAGGAAAATAGCAGCTTGTAGCTCAGTAAAACGTCATGACAGCTCAAGCTGCTTCTCCCCTCGACATTCATTGAATTGTCAGGGTTGCCAGGTTGATTTTCTCTTTCTTTTTTTATTACATGCCCGAATTGCATATGATTTACATTCCTAAAAATATGTTACCAAGATATGATTTAGGGAAATTTGAACAAAGGTTGTTGATTCAATGAGTGATCCTTTCATGATGAAAAACAAATGTAATCTCTAATATAATTGATGAGGTTCTTAGAAAAAGTAATAATAAAAGGGGAAAGGGTGTTTTTTTTTTATCAAAAACTTAGTTTCAAAAGACTTTCTAAAAAAATAATAAAAATAAAATACATGTTCGAAGACTTAATAATTTAAAAAATTACCTCCTTTGATGTTGGATCCACCTCCTATTGAATTTCTCCTAAATATATCAAAGATAAAGCAATTTAAACAGTTACATACTTATAAAAAATACTGTTTCATCATTTAAAATTATTTCTGTCAAATATTGTACCTCCATTTCGCCGCTGCCATCTGAATCATTCAAATATTAAAAGAAAAAATTGTTCGAATCTTTGATTTCTTATTTTTAAAAATCTCAAACGTAGGGTATTTGGTACAGGGCCGGTTCTAGGATGGGACAAATGAGGGAGCAAGTGGCGGGTTCAGAGTATGTGGGCCATTTTTATCTGTACAATTTACATTTCTTTAGCTTATAAATCTTATGAGCATTCAGAAATGTGAGGAGTGTGTTTTAAAACAGAATAATAAAAAGCTTAGTGGGATTCCTGTGTTGTAAATCTGTATTTTTCTGCATTGAAAACTTATATAAGAGGGAAAATTGTCCTTTTTTGTCTCTGTGTATGTGGAACCGGCCCTAATTCATAAAGGTAATTTTTAAACAGATGCCTCAAAGGAATGGCGACTTAAGTCTTTACTTACGTGATAAGAGAATGAGAACAACATTTAGAATTAGTTCCAACTGGATCAATTTGTTTATTTGGCTGGCACTCACGTTCAGTTGAGCTAAAAAGATATCTACAACACTTCTTATCCTTGGTACCAAAAGGTGCTAGAATGTATTTATTACATTATAAAATAGAATATCTCTACAAAAAATTTGTCATGTATCTACAAGGATATTATTAAAGCTAAATTGATTATAGCATATGTAGTACCCCAGCCTGCTAACTACGTTTTATCCCAAGATAATAATGGCTAGTTACCATAATATGGGCATTCTTGTGCTATTGAAACAGAAATTTCCAAGAAAAGCAGAGTCCATAAAATTTGTGTTTGAAGATTGTTCGTCTCCATAACTATCATTATCTCCCTTCCGCCTCTGTCATCAACTAAACTCTTAATACAAACAAATTATTATTTATCAATAAATATAAATCTATTAATCATACAGACATGATTTATTGCCCTCTGTGAGGCGAAAAAGCGAAAAAAGTGTTTAATGTTCTCTAGCAAATATACATACTTAAGGAATGACTATTCAGATAACACAGTTGAATAAATTTAAAGAAATGCATTGATTACATTTTCTTTTATTAACATACATCAATCTACAGTCCATTATAGTAAATTATCGAATGATTGTAATTTTCTTTTTAAGAAAAAAAATCATCTTTTCTAATCAATAAAAAATTATAATATACAAATATAAAATTTTGGCTTATGACATCCACAGAGACAAACAGCACATAACAACGAAAGCTAACACACGTAGGAATTTCAAATGATACCAGAGGACTCTTTATCATGTATCAAAAGTCACATTATTATTATTGGTCCTTGAATAGCATCAATCACGTAGGTGAATAAATTGAACGAAAAATAACAGGAATGGGATGATGTAGGGTTACAAGAGGTGGAATAATTTAAAAGCGTAAAATAACGAACAGATAATTTTATTTTCATGATTCGCAGACACTCGGAGACAGAATTATTTTCAAACGGGAGGTTATGTACCTTCTTTAAAGAGAAAAGTTTGGAACTGATCAAATATGACATTACTATTTTTTCCAGCAACAAAAAAAAAAGTTGAAATAAAAAGATAAGTCATTTACGCGGTCATCAGGTGTATATACACAATAAAATTTTACAGTCCAATTATAAAATAAATTTCTGCAGAATTCATTGAGTTAAATGAATAACTTTTAAATATCATCGATATCCAGATCGTCATCATCGTCCTCTACTTCCTTAGCAGCGTTACTTTTTCCACCTGTTGTTCCATTAGATTTCTTTTCTTCAGTAGAAACATCTTCGACCTAAAAAAATAGAATAAATATTAAACTAGATGAAAAACATGTATTCATAATTAATTTGATTCAACTAGCATCTCAACTCAAGGCCCAACAAAATTATGCATTTTAATACATATCTGATAAAAATCTAAAGTTAGAGAGAAAGCATATTTGCTAGTTTTCAGCTGCAAAACTACAGGCTTAGTGACGGGGGACGACATATTCCTCTGTGACTTAAAAAACTATCAGTATATATTTAAATGAAGGCAAAAACAGCACGCGAAGAGTCCTGTTAAGAATTTGGCTTACCTCCTTGAGAGATGATATCTTGGCTTTTTCATCAAATTCCAATTCGACTTCATCAGAATCATCATCACTTTCTTCTTCTGCCTCTCTTAACCAGTTAAGGAATGGCTCAGCCTTCTTATGAATAAGACTTGACAGATCTTTATTAACATATTTCTTGCTGACTTTTTTGCCCCACTCAAGAATAACTTCCTCGTCCAATATATCTTCATCATAAAAAGCTTTCAAGATATGAGCAGTTCTCGGCAAAAGTGAATCTTTCATCGCTTCAATAGTTTTTTCAATACCACCAAGTAAATATTTTTGTGCTTTTTGATTATCATGAGTGAATCTCAAAAACAACTTTTTACACTTTTTGATTTGAGAAAGAACATTATCGACTAATACCAGCTCACATAAAACAATCGGAGCCTTATTTGTGATTTCCAGACGTTCTGCCTCCAAAAATATATCTTTGTCTGATGTGCTGACAGTGTTAGAATCTACTCGTTTTTTAACGAAATTATGAAATATATTAATTCTTTCCACTTCACTTTTGTCGGTATCAGCATCCACAGCAAGGCCCTTAACACCTCGAGTGAGCTCTAAAAGCCTCGCACGTTGAGCTTCTTCACTTGTATCTTCACCCCAATCTTCATCGCCCCAATCGTCATCGTCGTTATCATTGTAAGTAACATTCAGATTTTCTTCATCCTTCTGTTGTTGTTCGCGACGCTTGCTTCTATCTTTTTTCTGAGTTAATGATGTACCAGCTGCATCCAGAGACTTATTTGGTGGATTTTTAAGGATATAAGCTGTCAGTTTGTGTCTCATGTCAAGAGTGTACACATGACCACAAGCTTTGCACTTGGAACCAATAATCCCTTTCTTTACCATAAGGACCGTTTCAGGATTATCACACTTCTCACAAAGAACAAATTTCTTAATGAATCCATCAAGAATGTCTTGAAGTCTGGTAGCGTCGTGAAGTCCATTGACAATGTAACGATCGTTCTTATTGTCAGCTAAAGTTTGAGCCCCAAGCTCACAGCCAAAGTACTTGGTGGTATAAGTAGGAGGACGGCCAAGGGCACGAGCAACATCTCCCATATTAGGAATCACAGTCTTGATTCCATTGCCCTTGCCCTCAACTTTAGCTTGGATTCGGGGCATTTTATAGCGATAAAAATTGTCTTGAACATTTCGATTCACGTTAAGGGACATCTTCTTCGTTTACGATGTTGGTACTGATCGCTACCTCGCTTGGCGTGAACAGAATGAAAAATCTCTTGGTATCCAATATTTGTCCTCATCCGAAGAATATCTAGTTGAAGGAAAAATAATGGTTTATCCAAATTACAATTTTAAAAACATAGATTTAATAGAAAATAGTATTAATAAAATATGTGGATTCAAAGAAAATCGTTATTATTATTTTTTGATTAGGCAACGACATAAAGTATACTTAGTTATACCCCATCAATCATATACAGACATTTATACTTTGATAATGTAAATCAAACAAGACTCAAGTTACAATGACAGCAATAGAAATAAAAGGAGACAAAAAAAGAACCTCTAAAGAAAGCAGTAAAATGAGATTGGTGAGTCATTCATGGATACATTAAATATAAATAATACATATCAATGTTAAGTTAATGTATATTGCTTGTATAGAGAGAAATATATTTAAATATAAAATTTGCAAAAAAAAAAAAAACTCGCCAGGATAACTGAGTACCTTGGAAAGCTTTTATAAATTATATCTAGGGAAAAGGCAGCAACGGTAACAAGTGGGAATTTCCTTTATTGATTCTTCCCTATCTCAGGTACAGTCTTAAAAGGTCACGGAAATATCACGTAACAATTATTAAATACCATTGACCATTCATCATCACTGAGTAGTAAATTAAATAAGAGAGGATGAAAAGGATATTTCAGGATTTGAAGAATCCCATATGGAAGGAAAGAAAGAAAAAGAAACTTTGTTTCCCCCCCCCCACACTCCTCTTCTCCTCCTCTCTCAGTTCTATTATTTAAAGAACATTTCCGAGGACCCCAATCTCAAATAAACGACCCCCCCTCTTCCCTATGCAAAAAAAGGACTCTGAGAATTTAATAGATAAGTACTACTTACCCAGATCTTTTACCCACGTCCTTGGTAATAATGATGATGATGCTAGTCCCAATGATGTCTGAACAAAAATATTCCTCCAACAGAGTTTGAGGGAAAAATTCTTTTTCATTCCTTTTTTTCTCTTTCTTTTTTCCTCTCTCTACATCACACGTACCTCTTCTTCTACACAGCTACTCAGTAACGCCAGAAACAGCCTATTTCAATGACTTTAATCTACACAACGCTCCCTTCTACACCCATCATTTCATTGGTTTAAAAATCTTATGACGTCATAACCCTTCCCCACATTTCTTTAGGGCCATCTTACATCTAAGTCGACTCTCTGGGAAACACCATCTATTTCCTTTTTTTACACTAAAACAAATCTCTGAGAGTGGAAACGTGTCAAGATCTTTGTAGCTGTATACAGTATATGCTTATGAATATAGAGAACCTGTTAGGTGGTGGTGGTATTAACTAAGAGAAGTTGTACTAGTGGCCATCGATAAATCATGGGTTTGTAAACTCGATTTCAGGGTTTGTCATGGTATTTATTGTACTAATTCCCAATATCCAGACAAGAGGATATTTAATATTTTACTGGGCCCTGCTCGTTTCAAAAATAAGCAGTATCGTGTCCATACCACTGTATATTCATGAAGAATGATAAATGAGTATCTAGAGAAATCTAAATAATACGATTTTTTGTAGGGAAGTAGGCTCTCATTCTATTAAATAGCTCATTCCATATTAATCACGTGAATTTATAATGGAATTGAATTCAATACGACATATTAGTATTTATTAAACTTTAGTTTTGTAACCACCTATTGTAAAATATTAATATCTAATGTAATCTTAATATACGAGAATCCTTGTTAGTTAAAAATAAAGACATGTATCGAAATTACGTTTAATCCTTTCCGTTATCATTCAACTAGATCATTAATTCATGCTCTGAGTCTCTTAGTTAGAATTGAATAGACATAGAATGATACTCACAAATATAATTATGTAAAAGTTATTTATCAAGGGGATTAATTAATTAAGGAATATTATGTTGATACTTATATCATTAGTATCACTTTATTTCATAGGTTTTAGCTGAGAATAAATAATGATGGAGTTTTCCTAGCAAAGATTTGCATGTACATACATATGTATGTGATTTAATGTCGTCTTCTCTAAATATGATTATGACTGTTTTAAGGACGATAAATGTCTCCAACATATATATATATATTGCTAGAATGATTTTAGCCAGATTTTTATACAAATTTTCATCTCATATTTCTATGTGCTTACAGATAGAAAAAATCAAATGAAACAAGAGAATGGGTAAATTCGATATAAAACAGCTCATTGAATCTCTTCTGACGTCAAAGGAAAAATAACGTCAAATATCCGTTTTTAAATTTATAAAAACAGCAGAGTAAATATAAATATTCTATGTATAAAAAATGAGTGAATATTCTACAGACAGCTAGTCACTAGAGATAGGTTCAGCTGGACGCACTTTTTTTAGGAATATTCATTTATCATTATCGTGTTCAGCTTATGTAACTGGGGGAATTGTGAGTGTGATTTCTCAGCGACAGTTTTCGTTGGGAATTTGTTTGGTTATTAAGCTCTTTGTATTCTTCTTCTTGGGGTTATATTAACTAATAATTATCATATCAGGTGTTGCTCCTTGATTTTATCAAACATATACTGTATCCATCTGGGTCGTTCTTTTGCTTCATTTCTGACGACGTCATGATAATGAGCGATTTCAAATTCTTGTGATGGGATCCGAGCTCTCTTCTCATCGAAATTCTCCTCCTCAGGACTCTCGTCGTTATCTGAGTCCTCCTTCTCGTTTTGGAGATGGATCCTGTGGGATTTATCCACCTCCTGGAACACCACTAAATGAGTCCCTTCGACATTCTCAGATCAAAAGAAAAAGTTTTTCTCATTTTTCTGACTTTTCACTCTATCCTGACCGATTTAATCCACCCGTTAAAAATCGACATAGGACTCTTAGTGCTGGAAGTGATCCTCTAATCCCCATTGATGATGATGTTTCACAATCAGTGAGAGATATTGATGAGGAACTCCTCGCCGTAGAGGGCTCTAATTGTAAGATGAAAAAGTCGAATACACATCACTTTGCTTTCTTTGACTATTCAATGATTCCTGACAAGGATCCAAAAGCCAATCCAAAGTCTTCATCATCTTCCTTCCACTAAAATTAGTATACATATTAAATATTATCATGTATATGTATAGTGGAAGAAATTTGGAACAATTCTGATTCTGGTCTTCAAATTTTGCGTTTATTGTTGAATATGTTTTTAATACAATATTAATATTGTCATTGTGACGTTGATATATTTTATTTCCCCATTTAAATTTAGCTGTTTTCAATTGGCAAGTCAATGATTGTGTATGTTTCGTCTAGTTGTACATTCTGTAACCCAATAGTCGTTAGTACTTTCCCTCTCAAAAACTGATATGACTCAAATTATTTGATTTGATTTTAATGTGAACAGATTTTAGTCTCCTATTCAATGCAAATCTATGATAAATATAATAATAATTTACTGATTCTTACAATATATTTGTACGCTGTAATCTGAATGTTTATGATACATTAAATATGAGCATTCAAGTTATACATTATTATGTTACTTATAATTGTTTATCATAATTCGAATAACAAATTAAAAAAATGCTTAGTGAAATGATCAAAAAATGAAAGAAAAAAATTCGATTCGTTATCTTTAAAAACCATTCTTACAAAATTTGATAAAGACTTTCTTTTTATATTAAATGGAATTGTATGCGTTGCAATTATACTGTTTATTTTAATCTTATTGAATTTTTCTCTGATGATTGCTTTTGTACCATTGACTAAATTATGGATTAGGATTACTTATTATGATCATTGTTAAGCTTGAAATACTTATCTTTTATTAACATGAATTTAATGAGGAATTAAAGTATATAATGAACTAAAGGAATACTTTTCTGAGAAGACTCATCATCGTCCAGGGGTTGAATTCTAGAACTATGATTCAACTTTAGTTAAGTATTGAATTTGTTTGCATTAATTATATTTTTTCAGTATTTCGTATAAAAATATTTCAAAGTCCTAAAATGATTCCATCAGTTCCAAAGGGATACTCATAGTGACAAATTAGTAACATTCAGATTTTCTTCATCCTTCTGTTGTTGTTCGGGACGCTTGCTTCTATCTTTTTTCTGAGTTAATGATGTACCAGCTGCATCCAGAGACTTATTTGGTGGATTTTTAAGGATATAAGCTGTCAGTTTGTGTCTCATGTCAAGAGTGTACACATGACCACAAGCTTTGCACTTGGAACCAATAATCCCTTTCTTTACCATAAGGACCGTTTCAGGATTATCACACTTCTCACAAAGAACAAATTTCTTAATGAATCCATCAAGAATGTCTTGAAGTCTAGTAGCGTCGTGAAGTCCATTGACAATGTAACGATCGTTCTTATTGTCAGCTAAAGTTTGAACCCCAAGCTCACAGCCAAAGTACTTGGTGGTATAAGTAGGAGGACGGCCAAGGGCACGAGCAACATCTCCCATATTAGGAATCACAGTCTTGATTCCATTGCCCTTGCCCTCAACTTTAGCTTGGATTCGGGGCATTTTATAGCGATAAAAATTGTCTTGAACATTTCGATTCACGTTAAGGGACATCTTCTTCGTTTACGATGTTGGTACTGATCGCTACTTCGCTTCAGTATCACGACGAGCTTTTTGGGATAAACAAAAACACACTGTATTCTCCCTTCAGCTGATTTTCATCATTTGACTCTTTTGATTTAAAGCAGCTGACCATACGTGTTATGGGCTCAAAAAGGGTATTAATATTATTTCTGATTTTGATGCATAAAAAATATATTAAATCAAGGATTGTGCGCCCTTTTTTTGAATTTTGAATATATTACAAGTAGTAACGATTGGTTTGTGATTGGTAAAATTTATAAATATATAGTATATCGAAATAATAAATTCTGCCAAATATTAACAAGTTGGCAACAAGGAAAATACAGAAGGGTAGCTACCATATGTTTTTCCAAATTTTTCCTTTCCCTTTTGTCAGTCGAGGTTGCGAGTGGACAAAAAAGCTTGACGTGATATCTATACCTTTTCAAGTTCAATATGGGAGTAAATAAACTGAAATTGCATTTGCCTATTCCCATATTGAACTTGAAAAGGTACGTATAGACAATAAGTTCTATTACATCTGGAGGGGTACAAGCTTAAGTCACGCAAGACTTTGTGGTGAATAACATTTTTGATGAAAAATTCTTGTTGGCAATTTAATTTGACGTTTGTACAATTTATACATCAATCACGTCGAGATTTTTTGCTCACTCGCAACCTCGAATCAAAAAAGAGAAAGGAAAAATTTGGAAAAACAACTGGTAGCTACCCTTTTGTAATTTCCTTGTTGCTAACTTTTTAATATTGGGCAGAGTTATAATTTAGATATACTAAATATTTATAAATTCTATCAATATACAAACCAATGGTTAATACTTGTATATCAAAAATTCAAAAAAAGTGTACGCAATTTAATATATTTTTTATATATCAAAATCATAAATAATAATAATACCCTTTACGAGTTCATATCACGTAACCTCAGCTGCTTTATATCAAAAGAGTCAAATGATGAAAATCTGCTGAAGGGAGAATACATAGTGTTTTTGTTTATACCAAAAAGCTCGTCGTGCTTAAAAAAATATTATTGTAGATAATTATGTACAAGAATATTTAGATAGATATTAAAACCTAGGTAAAGAAAACATAAAGCACGGAATATTTAAAATATAACAAGGTTGCGTGATATTGGTATGCTTTATTAATTATATAATTAATAAAGCACATCAATATCAATTTGTATCAGTTAATTTACTGATATAAATTTGAATTTTTCTTAGGTGTATATTTATCCCAATTTCTAAAAATCATTTTATTCAAAACTCGTCATCTATTTAGAACTTGTGCGTCCGGGTTGTTGTCAAATTTTTATCTTCTGATACAAAATGTATTAATATTCTATTCTTAAATTTATTCATTTCTAATATTACTCTCCCCTAAAACCAACACTGATAGCTATCATTCATACATTAGGTAAAATAATAAATTAATTTTCTTTAGTAACAATGATTTGAAGTTTACATATATTAATAGTTAATTATTATTAATAAATATGTTACTACGTACATATTTTGGATTACATTAAATATTATTTTATTAATGCAGACCCAAGGAGAAACTTGAAATAATAATATCTAAATAATACAATTTTCGACATCATGATTTTCCTTCTATATAGATGTTATTATTATGTGATATATATATATATGTGTGTATATGTATATATAAATATATTAGACGTCACAGTTTCTATTTAATAAAAGTGATACATCAATGATTGATGAAGAAGCTTCGGTGTAGAAACAAATGCAGTTAAAAATGTGTCAAAAATAATTTTAAATGAAATGAAAAAATAGTGAATGCACAAAGTAGTACAATAATTTTTATATTCCTTCAAATACATAGTAAATGAAGATGTGATATTATGTAAAAATATTAAAGCTACAGCCATTCTTGGATTTTGCACATATTTTGATCATTAATAAATTATGCAGTTGTAATTATCACGTGATAAGTAGGGATGGAGAGGCCCAATTTCGGTTTAAACGTTGTACAATTTTATAATATTAGTAAAATATTCATAATGAGAATTGACATCCCAATAACGCTTTCATTCCATACTAAATACTCGGAAAAATTGATGAAAAAACTTCACTTTAAGTCGAAAAACTGATCTGAATAGTAGAATTATCTCCTTGAATGACGCAACGTTCCTCGTAATTATTAGGATTTCAGCCAGTTCAATATATTTATGAGCGGTATTTTTTTACAATCAATTCAATTACTTCAAGAGTGAGTTTTAACGACATAAAATTAACTAAAACTCTTGAGAAGATGGATAAATTGCTGAAAAGATGATATCAATCATCATCGTCAGGATTTATATGGACTTGATAATAATTGACTCTTGGATTTTTTTAAAGGTGTAATTATGAGAATATAATAATTATTTCACTTAATAGTCGTTAGTATAATGCAACATGATCATAATGAAAAATATTAAGTCTGGGATGAGCCTCTATCTCAGAGTTCATTCAAAGTTGAATAAAATTCTATACATTATCGTTGTGGAAGCATCTGTTTCATTATACATTCATTATAATCATTTTAATATTCATGTAATTTTCTACTATCACGTCTGATAAAATTGTCAGACGTGAAAAAAGTTCTTTTCAACAAACTTGTGTACATACATGTGTGTAGTATTAATGTGTAATTGAGTTTTTTTTTTTACTTTGAAGATGTTCACCCATCTTAGTGATCCTGATTTGGTCTATTTCTAGAACATATTCTATAATTCGTTTCCTTGAGATATCATTGTTGCTTCATATGAAATCATCACTTATTTATATTTTTTTGGGTCAAAGTGTGATGAAATAGTCATCAGCTCTAAATTTTAGTTTGTACTTCTGCACTAAAAATATAAATGTGCTATAATCACTTCAGAAACTACTGGGTTTATAATGAGTTTAATTTATGGATATTCATAACTAAGCTTTTATATGGAAATGAACTCTCCAAAATGTAAGTATAGGCAGGTTTGTGTATCGTAGAATAAGAATCAATTTGGACTCGGTAATGTTAGGACTCGAAAGCGTACGCTATCTATGTACATAATATGTAAATTCATAAATTAAACTAGTATAAAAAAGAATGCCTGTACCTTAAGGAAGCCTTAAAAGGGAGCATCGATTCATATAGCGAGGGATCTTTAACCTTACATACATATGGGCTATATAAATATATATCTTTATTGATTATGATTGTGTTGCTGGTAATATCTTAGTTTTTCAGTGATTTGAGAATATTCACATGTCTTTCTATACAGATAATTAACAATTAACTCACCTTTTCTTTACTTTTATCGATGATGTAATTGGAAGGATGACTAGCCTAATATAAAGCATTTTAATAATACTTAAAAGGTCGTTCTTTGTTTTTGTTTTATCATGCCTGACAATAACAGCATAGTTTTAATAATGAAATGCGCATATGATGTGCCTATAGTCCTCTTTTCTTATTGTAAGAACAAAAATTAAGTAAAATTGATAATAATTCATTATTTGTAACTCTCGCATCTCTCCAGGATTGAATATATCATTTATACATATTTGAATATATGAAAGCAAAATAATATGTTAAGTAAATGACTTAGCTGATATAAGGAAATGAATTGCATCATGGAAAAGGTAATGATCCCTGAAATATATATCCAACTGGAAAAAAATGTTGTTCCTGTATGTGATAGTTTTGTTTGTGTCATGACTCATATTTACATGTTATGTATAAAAAATTTCCCCTATAATACTCATAAAATTTAGATAACTTTTCTTGTTGAATACTTTTTGTTTCTACATACATTAATATTGGTGAGATTAAAGGAAAGTAATGATGTAAATTGTCTGACGAAATTCCTCAAAGTTCTCTCCAAGTTACATCATTGATATTTTCCTGTCTTTCCTTTCTTTCACACAGACATACACACACATACAATGAAAGAAAGAAAGGTGCTGTGAGTGGTGTCCTTGGAAAGGTCAACCCTTTTCCAAGAAAGGGAAAATAGAGAACATAGATACATCAAAAACTTGCGTATAGAATAAAAATCCTAGATTAAAATGATACTACTAGTTGCAGATGATCGAAGACCAAAGTTCATTATGAGTTATAACTTGTAATAATAAAATATGAATATAATTTTAGTAGTGGAGCGAGAGCTTGAGGGGAGAGCGTGATGGGGTGAAATGGGAGAAAGAGAGAGAGCCGTCTAGCACACTGTCGTTTTTGTGCCCCCTGTCCCTCCCCCCTCTTGTTTTTCTTATTTTATCCTACATGTATTTTCTCAAAGTCGTGTTCTCAAATCCCAAATATATTTTAGTTGGGATATTTCTTTTCCGACGTTGACAACATAGGTGTTGAGGAAAAATGAGTTCAGATCAGGATCGACGCAAACAGATTTCCGTTCGGTGCATTGCCTCTTTGGCTAATGTCTCGGATGTGACCAACAAGTTTAATAATCATGTGCATTGTACTTTAGCCAAAGACAGGAACGTTGCCACGACTCGGGATTATTATTTTGCATTGGCAAACACTGTCAAGAATTATATGGCTCAAAGATGGGTCCGCACTCAACAGCGCTACTATGAAAGTGACCCAAAGGTATTATTTTATTAAATCATGAGGTCTGTAAATGCGACTAACTTAACAATTGTCTGACTATTTCAGAGAATTTATTATCTCTCATTGGAGTTTTACATGGGAAGAACTCTTCAAAATGCCATGATCAACTTGGGCATCGATGACTCATGTGATGAGGCAATGTACCGGGTAATATAATTTATCATCAATTAGTCATATCAATAATTAAAATATTAATGTATCATTTTAGATGGGGTTGGAGATGGAAGAATTAGAGGATATGGAGCCCGACGCAGGTCTAGGTAATGGAGGTCTGGGTCGTTTGGCTGCCTGCTTCTTGGACTCTATGGCAACCCTAGCCATGCCCGGTTATGGCTATGGTATTCGCTATGACTATGGTATTTTTACTCAAAAGATTATCAACGGGGAACAGGTAATACCTACATACATTGTCGCCCAACATTCCATTTTACGTTATTGTCTTGATATAATATTAAATTATATAGTCTGAACAACCAGATAATTGGCTATGCTACGGAAATCCTTGGGAGTTTTCCAGACCTGAATACTCTGTGCCTGTCAAATTTTTTGGACACGTTGAAGACAATGGCAAGGGAGGTCGTCGATGGGCCAATGCCCAAATTGTATATGCCATGCCTTATGATACTCCCATTCCAGGATATGGAAATAATGTTGTCAACACAATGAGACTTTGGTCTTCAAAGGCAAGCATTAGCTTTGACTTGAAATATTGTAAGATATCTTTGATAAGATTATTTGTTTAAATCTAAAGTTTTTTTTACCTATGTAAATGTTTTATTTATGAAAATTCAGTTAATGATGGAGATTATGTTCAATCGGTGTTGGACAGAAATCTTGCTGAGAATATTTCACGTGTGTTGTATCCCAATGACAATTTCTTCGGAGGAAAGGAATTGAGATTAAAACAAGAATATTTCCTTTGCTCAGCAACACTTCAAGATATTATTCGGCGATTTAAGACATCTAAATTTGGATCTCGTGAATTGTCCAGAACTGATTTTACTCTAATGCCCGAAAAGGTTGCTATCCAATTAAATGACACTCATCCTGCTTTAGCTATCCCCGAGTTAATGAGAATCTTACTCGACGATGAAGGTCTAGAATGGGATGTTGTAAGTATATTGAAAAACCATTTCTAGGATACGTAATTTACAATACAATGTTGTTGTCTCAGGCTTGGGATGTCACTCGTAAATGCTGTGCCTACACAAATCATACTATTCTCCCTGAAGCTTTGGAAAGATGGCCAATTGAACTCATGGAGTCACTCTTGCCTCGTCATTTGGAAATTATTTATTTCATTAATCATTGTCATATGGAATATGTGGGCAAGGTTTTCAATAACGACATGGGTATGATGAAGGCTCTATCCATTATTGAAGAAGATGGCGGAAAAAGAGTTAACATGGCTCATCTTGCAATTGTCGGCTCTCACGCAGTTAACGGTGTGGCTCGTCTCCACTCTGAGCTTATTAAGTCCAGTCTCTTTAAAAATTTCTACAAACTTTGGCCAGAAAAATTCCAAAACAAGACCAATGGTATCACTCCAAGACGTTGGCTCATGCTCTGTAATCCATCTCTTGCTGACTTAATTTCTGAGAAAATTGGTACATCTTGGCCTGTACATCTTGATGAATTGACTAAATTAAAACAATTTAGTGAAGATGACTGCTTTTTGAGAGATATTATGAGAATCAAGGAGAATAATAAGCTAAAGTTAGCTTCATACTTGGAAAAAGTGTGCGGTGTAAAGATTAATCCAACGTCTATGTTTGATATTCAAGTCAAACGTATCCACGAATACAAGAGACAACTTTTGAATATCCTGCATGCAATCAATATGTACAATCGTATTAAGAAGAATCCTAGTGTGGAAGTCGTTCCAAGAACGATTATGATCGGTAAGAAGAATAAACTAAAAATAAGAATCTTGATTATTGAATGTTATTATAGGTGGAAAAGCTGCCCCTGGTTATGGAACTGCCAAAGAAATCATTCGACTTTTCAACAAAGTCGCCCAGAAGGTTAATAATGACCCTGATGTTGGTGATAAACTCAAAATGGTTTACCTTGAAAATTATAGAGTTACTCTTGCTGAAAAGATTATTCCTGCCGCGGATCTTTCTGAGCAAATTTCCACTGCTGGAACTGAGGCATCTGGTACAGGAAACATGAAATTCATGCTCAATGGATCTTTGACAATTGGAACTCTTGATGGTGCTAATGTTGAAATGGCCGAAGAAATGGGGAATGAAAATATCTTTATTTTTGGTATGACTGTTGAAGAGGTAGATGCACTTCACTCCAAAGGCTATGATGCCTATTACTACTACAATCGCAACCCTGAACTAAAAGAAGTGATTGATCAAATTCAATGTGGATTTTTCGGAGAAAACTTCCAATCCTTGGTCGATATTCTCTTGAAGCACGATCGGTTCTTAACATTGGCAGACTATGACGCTTATGTTAAATGCCAAGAAAAAGTCAATGAAACATTCTGTGTAAGTGAAAATAAGCTATAATTTTTATATTATGGGGTGAGAACTCCTCTTTTTTTCCCTTTTTTTTTTAAAATCGAGTAGAGTGTTATTTGGCCTATATGTTTATCTACTCTTTTCTATCACTTAAAAAAATCACAAAAAAACATTTGTTGAGGGACGTAGTTTGTAAATATTTTTCTTTATATTTATAGGATCCTACGAAATGGGCCAAGATGGCCTTGCATAACATTGCTTCCTCTGGGAAATTTAGCTCTGATCGTACAATCAGTGACTATGGCAGAGAAATTTGGGGCGTTGAACCCTGCTATGAAAAGTTCCCTGATCCTGTTGAGGGCAAATAAAAATACATGCAAAGCGATATCCAACACCCAAAATATTTTAATTTTTCATTTTAAAATTATTTTATTTATCATTATTATATATGTAAAACTTTTATGCTCTTGTCTGTTCGACAAATTTTGAAGATAGTAATCAGATTTCTTCCGGAGGTATTTTTAATAAATGACAAAATATCGAATATTTATTTCTTTAAAAATATATTAACTCTAAATATTTATCCATTTTATTCATAGTAGAAAGAAATTGATGTCTTTTTTCTGCTAGTTGACATTTATCTAGTTTTTAAATGACTCAAATTCATTATAAAATATTTTTATTGTATGTTCTAAATATGGTAAATATATAAAATAGCTCAAGAATTAAGTATATTCTCATTTTTGGTACTTGTTTTAGTATGAGTATATACTCATGGAAAAACATGGTTTCCACTCTCATGTATGTATGTATTATCATATATTTAATTGTGTAAAATAGAAAATAAATCTAATTAGGTAATATGATTTCCTACTATTTAAAGTATGATGGACAGGCTTTTGGATTTCTCTTTTGGAAATCGTGTGAGACATTGATTTAATAGATAAAATGAGAGTAGATAACGTGTATGTGTGTACTGTTACTACTGTAAAATATTTTTTTAACGTCTAGACCTTTTTCATCTCGAGTAACTGTGGATCAGTAAAAGCTCATTAATAAAATACTTTTTTATAGTACTGGAAGAATTTTTTACTTTTCTATTCTACATACAAAAACACCATTATCAAGAACCAAGTAATGTACAAAATATTACAATCATAGAAACATATTATTGGATTTGACCACTGTCAGCAATAACAATTGTTTTGGTTGTATCTCCACTATCTGATCCAAGAGCTTCAATTTTTTTTACTACTTCATATGACTTCAAATCTGCAACACGACCAAAAACGGTATGTTTCTTGTCCAACCATGGGGTTTTATCTACTGTAATAAAGAATTGAGATCCATTTGTGTCAGGGCCAGCATTTGCCATAGACAAGAGTCCTAGAAATATGACACAATAGCTTTATAAAATCACACAACTTTTTTTAGGTTGAATATTGTAAACATACCCTTGGATTCATGTGGAACAACAAAGTTTTCATCAGCAAAGGTTTCACCGTAAATAGAGTATCCTCCAGTTCCATCTCCGTTGGTAAAATCTCCACCTTGAATCATAAACCCAGGGATGACTCTGTGGAATTTTGAGTTTTTGAATCCGAAGCCAGCTTCTCCTGAAAAACAAACAAACACAAGAGTTACAATAATTGAGATAAATCGTGTTTATAAATATATACAAACCTGTAGCAAGTTGTCTGAAATTCTCTGCAGTTCTTGGAACAGTTTCACTAAACAATTCTAAATGAACTCTTCCTAAATATTCTCCATCAGCAGTGACGTCAAAGAACACAATGGGACGCCGTCTTGCAGAAGGAGTATCTCCATTTCCTTGTCTTGCTGCACCATTTCCGCCAGAGACTGCATTGTTAAAAAAACTTTGCACATTTTGAATACCTTTACTAAAGAAACCAGTAACAGAACCCAGAACTCCAGGTTCGGAAGCAGAAGGTGAAGGTGGTGCAAATGATTGCTCTGTAAATATGAAAAATTTCTCATTGATTCAATTGAGTTTATGTAATGCAGCAAAACTATGATTTGAATCCATTTATTGGTCCCTGAGGGGAAACAAAATTGGAACATTCAAAATTTCAAACTACTTATCCTTATTAGCAAATTAGAAAAATGTACTTTACATTTATTAGAGATATACCCACATAATAATATGGACTATGTTCCTCTTAAAAGTTTATCCATTTTATCTTCTAAGAATACCGTTTATATGTCAAATCTATTCAAATAACCTAAATTTCACTATACATCTGTTGCATTTTTAATAGAAGAAAGAAGTATGTATTATTATGTATTCGTTGGTACACTAATCTAACGGTATTATGATTTTTTCGAAGCCCCTACATTCTACACGGATTGGAGCACATAATAGAAAATATAATAATATACTGATAGTGATATACAAGGCATGGGCACAGTTAGGGGGAACATGCTCACCCCCAGATTTTCTGAAACCCCAATATGACTTACAACATTCCTGTTGCAATGCCCTTGAATAGTCTTCTTTAAAAATCCTCTCTGCAACAAGGATATCACATGATATGTAAAATCTTTTAAAGAACAAAAAAAATGAATTGATTTAGTATGTATCAAGTACATTTATTAAAAGTTGGCGGCTACAATATCCATTTACCTACAAAGAAACAAAAAAAACTTTCACTCAAAAAGTTTCAAATTCTTTCTTGATTCACTTTCACATTTAATACCCATTTAAGGTGTTGTTGACTCTCTTTGTCATCCATGAACCAAAATAAAAGAGGATGCAAAAAAAAAAAAAAAAGAAAAAAAGTTGCTTGAATGAAAAGTAAAAAGAAACAAAAAGCGTATTTTTATTTTCTCTATATCCATTATGAAAATTAAAATGTATG
The DNA here is from genome assembly GCA_963680855.1 of Lepeophtheirus nordmannii. Lineage (NCBI taxonomy): Eukaryota > Metazoa > Arthropoda > Copepoda > Siphonostomatoida > Caligidae > Lepeophtheirus > Lepeophtheirus nordmannii. Next base: position 33,432,034 of record OY804518.1, on the reverse strand, counting down.
TTACACCAAGTATTTCTTTCATATGTTTTTTATGAACCAACATTGAGTTCAATGTCAGTGTAGTACCTATTAATAAACACTGAATGCACCAATGACCAATTTAATCAGATTTTTTTTTTTTGGTCTAACTATATCAATGATGAAATAAATATATATATAAATACGTACGATTAAATTGAGGTAAGGATTGAGCGGACTGAAGAGGGATTCCGAGTAGAACAACACTTATGAATAAAAAGAAATATTTCATTGTGGACCTATATCTCCTTGTTGTTGCTTTAACGATTGGTGAAAAGAGTCTGGATGGATTCCTTCTTCAAAGCATACAAGTTAATATGGATCTTATTTGGGTCAAACCAAAAAATCGACAGGTTTTACCGAGCGTGTATTTTTTTTATTCAAAACATGCCTTGTAGCATCATCTTTAGGAATAGATTATAATAGTAGTCATGGCCATACCTTAATTTTTGTGTGAAATGCAGGATGGCATATGGATTGGTACAACCAACAAAACCGACGTAGGTTGTAGAGGGCAAATGGAAGGAGAAAAAACACGTAAGAATTGAATTTCCCTTAAAAATACCAAATTTTCCATTGGAGAAAAACATTTTTTATGGGTGTCCTTTGGCTTGTTGTGGTGTGATTTATTACAGGTGAAGGATGAAAGAGTAGGGGGAGGGGGACATAAGCCAAACGCATATAACAGTTACGATGGAATGCAAAGAAGCTACTCCACAGAAAGAATAAGTACATTGGAAATTCTATGTTATAATACCAATAATGTACTACTGTCAATGCCATGGGATCGATTTCAGTCCTTCAGACTAGAGTTTCCTCTCTAAAAACAGAACTTAAAAAACATACAATATAAGCATTATTTATCATTGGCTTCAAGCCTTGAAGCTTTTAAACACTTTATTCCAAAATGAAATGTGTAATTATTGCACATATAAGCTTCTAAAATTGCATGAATACGAATTAATCAAAGACTCGTGTTGCTTATTAAAATGTACTATTTAGATAGATCCAACGATCTTTATTCGGTTTTCTTGTCATTTAATAGCAATGTGAATGTGACAAAATATAGTTAATCAGAAATTAATGGTTGGACAAGGAACTGCACTGGAACTCCTTTGTTCTCTATCTCTTTGTTCCTAATATACTTACAAAAGTACTTATACAATTGAGGAAAATTAACATTTTCTTAATTAAAGGTAGAAACAACTTTTGAGTGCATTGAACAAGGTTAACATGAAGTAATTACTCTCAAAGAATAAACTTCTGACGCTACAGTCTATGAAGATGATATAACCTAGACTCTTTGTTCGACGTACTGACAAGTGACACTCCTACCTTTAAGTAACTGGCATCTAAATCTAAATATGAACAGGGCATGAATAAGCTCTAAGGTAAATTACGTATAAATAAATGTAAGACTTGTCTAAATTAACTCTATTAAATGATATCATGTTATATATAGATGGTTATAAATTATAATAAAAGGGTTGTTTCATTTCTTAATTATCTATCTACTGTCAATATATAATTTCATGAAGACATTCAAAGATTTTAAGGATGCTTTATTATATTCATTTGGTTATTTATTGCATATTTCGAAACTAAATTCCTATTTATTCTTGTCATTGGATATATTTATTAGTCGTATATATTATGTTTATTTTTCTTTATAAATGCTATATTTATTTGTATAAGCTAATAAGTTTTTAAGGATACAAAAATCTAGACGTGAAATCACAGGTTGAAACGCCTTCTTTGACCCTTTTTTTTGACCGGCCCTGGAGGAAAACATTTTTTTTAAGCGTTGGGAATTGTATCTGTTGTGTTTTACTTGATTTCTTTTCTGTGTGTGAAGGATAACTTGGAAAACACAATGTCGGAGCAACGATCTCTTGATGTGGGAAGTAAATATAGAAAAGAAGTCTTTGCTAGATCCATTTGCTGTACGGGACCATTAAACGAATGTGGATGTGAAGTTTCACTTGGACCTTTAAAACCCTCCATCAAGGATTTCAAGGTCATTGATTGTCTTGGAAAAGGTGGATTTGGAAGTGTTTATCTCGTTTCCAAGTTAAATGACGCAAAAGATCGTCTCTACGCACTTAAAGTTGTTGATAAAAACAAAATTAAGGGTAACTCAAAGGACATCGAACACGCACTCACGGAAATGGAAATCATGATTGATTTGGAGCATCCTTTTATTGTTAAAGTTTATGATGTATTTGAAAGCTCAAGACGAATTTGCTACTTAATGGAATTCCTTCAAGGAGGAGAGCTATACACATGGCTTGAGAGGAAAAATGTGTTTGAGGAACCTGTGGCTTGCTACTATTTAGCTCAAATCTTTCTTGCGCTGATTTACCTACACGAAGAAGGTATCCTTTATAGGGATTTAAAGCCCGAGAATATCATGTTTGATTTTCGAGGCAATATCAAATTAGTTGATTTTGGTCTTAGTCAAAACCATATGCTACGCAGAAGAACAAAAACAATGTGTGGAACCACCAGTTATATGCCTCCAGAAGTTATATTGCGCGAATGGTACTCATTTGCTGCAGATTGGTGGAGTTTTGGTATTTTGGCCTATGATATGATGATTGGTGTACCTCCTTTTATGGGTGATGATCGAGAGGAGACTCGAAATGCTATTCTGAAAAATCATATAATTTTTCCTTGTGAACCAAAAATATCTATGAATGGCAAGAAACTGATTAAAAGCCTTGTGATAAAAAATCCAAAAGATCGTATTTCTGGTTGGAATATATCCCAGCTCCCATTTTTTGATGCTATCAATTTTAAAGAAATTTATAATCAAAATGCAGTTCCTCCTCTAGTACCTGATATCGCGTCTCCCTTAGATGTGAGTCACTTCCCACCCGAAAGTATATGTCCTAAGTCTTCTGAGAATAATGTTTCTGAAAACATTGACACAACTGAAGAAATAGATAGTTATGAATCCAATATATTTGATGAATTCCCCGAAATTATGGCAAAAACCTGCAACAATCATGAAATCCCAAGTAGTCCTAAAATTCGCATGAAACCCAATGTGGTTCATAATAATCGAATAAATAGACTCCCCTAAAAAATTCCCTTTGACGTGTTTTTTGTACTAAAAAAAGTGATCCACCTTGCCACAAATACGATACCTACATCAACTGCTTCCTACTTTTTATAACAACATGTATTCGTCTGATTGCACATACATTTATGGATGGATGTATTTACATGTTTACATATTGCCGTTCATATTTTGTTAGTTTCCAAATTTCATACATGCATGCCTTTCAATGAGCTTATATTTATTATACATACTTGTCAGTCTTAAATAATATTAGAAATGTAAGGTGTGAGACTTATATTTTTAGATATAAAAACCTAAAAAATATATACTATATTTATATTAAACAAGCATACATATTCTATGTACCTACCTACTTTATACTCAAAATAAACCTTGTTTTTAAGAATCCCTCCTTCTCTTTTAGTGATTGAATAAACCTCATTAATATAATTAGTAATTAAAGAATTTATTGTCATCATAGGTACATCAATGTGTTTGCGATATTAATTGACACATCAACGAGCACAAAAATATTATTTAAAAGTAGAACAAGGCTAATTAATCCAACAAAAGATGGCAAAACATAGAAATGACTTAGGGTAGACTTGATTACATTAGTTCTAGCCTATAGGGTATATTGTAAGGACAAATTCAATAGGTACCAAAAGAAAAAATGTTTGTAGCTAGTTGTAGCTACTTAAGTTTCTGTGATTTGGGGAAACTTGAAGGCTATATTTTTTTCTTCCTTGAGTTGGGGCTGAGGTAGGTAGAGGAAAATCATCAGCTGATTGGCTACATTCTATAAGTCAGCTGTCATTAAAATTCTTGTGACTGGCCAATTGGTAGTGAATATTTTGTTAGAGTCTTTTTCACCGTATCTCTCAACCTCTCGAATCCACGCTCCTTGTTTATTTATTATCAATTTCTCGAAAGGATAATGACGGAAAAAACGATTCGAAAAGTTGAAGAGGACTTGGCAAATGTCGAGTTCGAGACAAGTGAGGATGTGGAAGTGATCCCCACTTTTGATTCCATGGGACTTCGTGAAGATCTCCTCCGAGGGATTTATGCCTATGGATTTGAGAAGCCTTCCGCCATTCAACAGAGATCCATCAAGCCCATTTTGAAAGGCCGCGATGTCATTGCACAAGCACAGAGTGGAACTGGTAAAACGGCGACTTTCTCCATCAGTATTCTGCAAAGCATTGGTAAGTGATGGGACTTGAGGCTCCACTTGAGGTCCTGACTCATGGATCTTCTCTTAATTTTGTAGACACGACGATGAGGGAAACGCAGTGCCTCGTTCTTTCCCCGACTAGAGAATTGGCTGTCCAGATCCAAAAGGTTCTCTTAGCACTGGGGGACTACATGAATGTCCAATGTCACGCTTGCATCGGAGGAACAAATCTTGGTGAAGATATTCGAAAGCTAGATTATGGACAACACGTCGTATCTGGAACTCCCGGACGGGTATATGACATGATTCGCCGTCGTACTCTACGTACTCGGGGTATCAAAATGCTTGTTCTTGATGAAGCCGACGAAATGCTTAATAAAGGATTCAAAGAGCAGATCTATGATGTCTATCGCTATTTACCACCCTTTACACAAATTGTCCTTATCTCTGCTACACTACCCCATGAAATCCTTGAGATGACTTCAAAATTTATGGCAGATCCTATTCGCATTTTGGTAAAGCGTGATGAATTGACGTTGGAAGGAATTAAACAATTTTTCGTTGCTGTTGAAAGAGAAGAATGGAAATTTGACACGCTTTGTGATCTATACGATACTCTGACTATCACCCAAGCCGTCATATTTTGCAACACTAAGAGGAAAGTGGATTGGCTGACTGAAAAAATGCGAGAAGCTAATTTTACTGTCTCGTCCATGCATGGTGATATGCCTCAAAAAGAAAGAGACGCCATCATGAAAGAGTTTAGGTCTGGTCAATCTCGGGTTCTTATCACCACAGATGTTTGGGCTAGAGGCATTGATGTACAACAAGTTTCCTTAGTCATTAATTATGATTTACCCAACAATCGTGAGTTGTATATTCATCGAATCGGTAGATCAGGTCGTTTTGGAAGAAAGGGTGTTGCAATTAACTTTGTTAAAAATGATGATATTCGAATTTTGAGAGATATTGAGCAGTACTACTCTACACAAATTGATGAGATGCCTATGAACGGTGAGTTGAATCTTGTATTACTCTATTTTTATAAACTATTACTCACTGTTATGTCTTTTTCTTTTTTCAGTTGCGGATCTCATCTAAACACACATCTCCTACATTTTTTTTTTTTTCATATTTCAAATGTATCAATTAATAATGTTTTACTTATTTAAAGTATTGTATGATTTATCCAAGAGGCCGACTATTTTTTGATAATTTTAGTTATAATATTGTTTGTCGTCACAATAAATAATCCTTGTATACTAATATAATTAATCATTTGATTGATTTCACTCTATTATATGGATCTTTCTTAGGACACAACATACATCCATACATATTTACTTGGTAAGCCTTTTAAGTGATGTGAAGTCCTTATTGCACGGTGGTGTAATTCCTTAAGGTATGAACAGATGCAACCAAGGCGTTAAATTATGACTTCGTTGATAGTTCTTAGAGAGTTAATTTAATTCAAAGATAGAGAAAGGGTGTTTGCAAAGTTTTCTTACAGTGACATTTGAACAGTTTAGAATCATAAGATCTTTTCCAAGTTTTAAGATGTATTTCTTAATTCATAGATCCAAGTTTGATTATGTAATATATTTTAAATTTCCAGGAATGTTCTTCTTTTTTTTTTTTTTTTCATAACTTCCTCTCATAAATTTACATAATTCTTGAAAAAACCTAAGAAATGCTCGTTAAACATATTAGTCATAACATTTTATATTTGATTGCATATTTTAACATAGCCACGTCGAGCTTTTTTGTTCACTCGCAACCTCGACTGACAAAAGGGAAAGGAAAAATTTCGGAAAAACAACTGGCAGCTAGTCTTCTGTATTTTCCTTGTTGCCAACTTGTTAACATTTGGCAGAATTTATTATATAGATATACTATATATTTATAAATTCTATCAAGATACAAACCAATCGTTAAAACTTGTACATCAAAAATTCAAAAAAAGGGCGCGCAATTTAATATATTTTTTATATATCAAAATCATAAATAATAATAATAATACCCTTTACGAGTTCATAACACGTAGAGTCAGCTGCTTTAAATCAACAGAGTCAAATGATGAAAATCAGCTGAAGGGAGAATACAGTGTGTTTTTGCTTATCCCAAAAAGCTTGTCGTGAAATCCTAGCATACACAAATCTTAATTTACCTCCCTGACGTTGGCAACCCCTGGTGGACAAAATGCATAGTTCATTACATATACAGTATACTGATATATCAATATATACATGACATACAGTATTGAGGTGGTCCATTGACTATTGGAAGAGAAAATTTAATTCATAAAAAGTTGCCTTTACACCTTAGTTATAATTCAATTGTCAAGCATAAAATGAATGACGCTTTAAAAAGTTGGCCAACACTATTCAGTCATTAATAAAGTCTTAACCAGAGGCATAAGAAGCATTTTTTTTGGCGGAGGGGGGGGGGGGGGTATTGTTTCAAATATTTTTTTAAGGGGTGTATTATAATTTTTTTTTTATCTTTTTCTAAACATTTAGGGGAGCATTCTCCAAATATATGCCCCTTCCACCAGGTTTCTATTGTTACTATAATAAATAATCAAGTATCCATAGACCATAGTCTATAGGTCCATAGGCTGCTATGGGATTTCCTCATTTTCCTTTTCATCCGACTATCTTCTCCCCCATAATTTTCTCCAACCAAATTTCATCCGCTAAACTCAATTTGACAATTCATTGCAATTTTATGTATCAATTATGATTGAATATAAGGAAAATTATATTTATACCTAATTTTACGGATGGGACCACTACAAAATAAGAAATTAACACATTTTCATCAATAATTTCTTTTAATTTAATTTATTCCAAAGTTGGAAACTTTGGATCCATTATTAAAAAAAATAATATAAACATAGTATATACAAATTATGAATATCTATCAACATTACTTACTTGATTTTTTTCCAAATCTTATTTTTGGATTTAAATATATTTTAAACCAATGGAATTCATAACTATTTGAATAGAATTAGTTATATATTTTTTAGTTTAGAAAATTTTAGCATTTGTTGATGTATATAATATGTATTGAGTAGGGCTGAAATGGTACGCAAAATTCATAGCACGATATAAACTACGGTTCGGCACTGACGGTACATGATAAATAAATAAGTATACGGTACACGTAGGTACATTGATTACGTTTATTTATTCATAAAAGACAATTCTTTATATAAATATAAATCTCAAGCTGAACCGAAATACTGTCCGAAATATGTTCATCATATATATTTATTTATGTATTAACTGCTTTCAAAAAAAACAAACATAAAAGACACATACTTTGTCTTGCTAGAAAGAGTTGTTTTATAATTAGTGTTTAATATGATCTGCACGTGGCCATGTAATAAGCTTCATTAATATGTGACGACATTTTTGCAAAAGTTATGAATTCGCTCCAACACCCCATGATTATAGCCTTTTAAACTAAATTATCACTTCATAAAGACACTCGAGGGATATATTTGTGTTGTTTCGACTCCAGAAATAATCAAATCGGTTCGAGTTGACCTTTTAATTTTTTCACTCGACTCGAAATGTTCGTCGATTTCTAAATTAAAAAAACAAGAGTCGACATATTTATTATGTGAGTTGGTTTTTTTAAATCACTCAACCTCAATAAATTATAATAGTAGAAGTTTTTTTGCTTCAAAATCTTATCAATATTTTATTTTTTGATCCGTTATATATCATTTAAAATTAAAATCAAACTTCATATCTTTGATCAAAATTGTGAATATTTAATTGCTAATGTAGTTCCTCAACTACGGATCAAATTTTTATACTGTTTTCAAACTATTAAATTAAAAATGAGCCTGAGTGCTGGCCTAATCTTTTCCATTTCTAATTTATCGGCTCTAGTCGATGTTTAACGACTTAATTCCAATTCATTTATGTCGACATGACACTACACGTACCTCCTAAGTTCACTCTTCTATCGGAAGTTCGCACATGAAAAAAGTTTGTTTTGTCAATAGTTTTGAAGATTTCCTCTCTTAGTTCTCTTGGAAGCTTCCGGAGTGAAATGAATTGAGAGAAGCAATATTATTTATACAAGTATCAAATATGTATTTGGTGATTTACACGTCTAGATATATAAACGTATAATATGATCATCATTTAAAATAATTCAAATGTATGTAACTCCATTCTAAATAATGACGTAATTGCATATAAATCTTTTTTGAATAAATTGTGTATTATAATATAGATATCTAATAAATAGAATCAATCAAAATACTTCTCTTTTCACAAAATTATGTTAGTGCATGCTCGTTGCTTGGAGTCAGTCAAATATATTATCATTTCCCTAATTCATACAATAAACTTAGTAAAATAAAACGCAAATATTTTTTGCATTATCCTTGATTCTACAACTTTAAATATAGCAATATACCTAAAATAAATTTGGAGCAAGTACAAAGTAGTGAATTGATAACAAGTAGGACCGTGAGCAATATGTAGATTTTGAGCTTTGTCAAACATTTAAAAAAAATGATTTCATGATGCGTTTTTCAAAATTGTTTTTTTATACAAAATCCTCTACAAAGAGTTATTTAAAAGGAGAAAATACACTTTGTAGAAGTCTTTCTACAAGCTCTAAATAGTATATCAGTAGATAATTGACAGTATTTGCTTTGAACTATTTTGAAAATCAAATCAAATATTATATGTACTATGTTGACTTTTAAAATCTCAATTACATATCGTGGTTACATCCTGTGAAAGATATATATTTTGTTTGACTTTTTAAACTACCTACCTAGGAATAATTCACATGCATGAAATTAAATACGCGATTAAACAGATTAAATGGGAACATAATTATACCATTATAGAAAGTACATAGTTTTTTTTTTTTACCTTCTATCAAATTGAGGAGGGTTATATGAGTAAATACTATGTAGTTCAGTCTTTTTCATGTATTACTGTATTTATATTTCTGGGTTTGAATTTATAGATAAGGGATGATAAATATTATAAATAGGTACATATTGACCCGTTTACTACGATTCAATAAGTCATTTCCGGGGTAAATTACCCTTATTTAGTCCATGTATTGTGTAGTCTACTCATATTACAAATTAGATTCTTGTAGATAATTATATGAAGATGGAACCAGGAGGGGGATTGAGTTTATTAAATTTGTAGTTACTTATACATAAATATGTATAAGGGTCATTCCAACAGGTTTATAAATATTTAAACACATCTAATTTCAACTAAATTTTGTGTGCTGAGAAAATCAATAATTAAATTTTAATAATAATAATATTTCTTTTTCTTACAAAATTTGTTCGAAATCATTTTAAGGGTATGAAAACAGGCCTGGTCATAGAATGTGCCCGTGACACGGTGTTATGAAGTCGAACAAGCTGGATTATCCATTCGTATTCCTTCCGAACACACCGTGTACCAACAATATTATAGAACTGTTTGTCCTATGCACATATCTAATTTTTGAACTAAGGATAGGGCTGCTGCCTAAGTGTTTGGGACAATTATATTTCCTAAATGCAATGGCCTTCTTATCACTCTACATCATGCATGGGCAACCTATGGATTTGAAATCTATAATTATCATATAACTTGAAAAAAAAATATTATAAAATAAGTATTACTATGTATGCATACATATTTTGCAAATATATAATTAGGGCTCTTGGCCTGGAGTCAGTCTTGAAAAAAATAATTTTGCCCACAAGTGAACAAAGGGTGCCCATCCATGCTCTGCATAAAATCTTTTGTACATCGAGATATTGGTTGCATCCTGAAGTGATTAAAGTTCTCTCCAAATCAGATAATATTTTTTCAATAATATTTAAAGGTAAAAAATAAGGTTAAGGTCAAACACATTTTTCCATGATTAGTAAAAAAAAATATATTTAATAAATTTGGTCGTCCAGGTCAATAGCTATATGTTATAATTAATAACACTGGTCAACATTCAAAAATCCTAAGGGGTATAAGTATAATAAAATTTATTCAGTTTTACTCACTGATTTCAAACTAAGAAGAAATCGTCCATTTAAATGTGTAAATATTCATTCAATTTCGATCAAAAATCCACTAGAAATCAAAGACTCATAGTAGAGCTACTAAAAAAAGTGCAATAGACTGAAGTAGTAGCGCGCAAAAGAATTTTAGCTGATTTTGCAATCCTTCTGTACACTATTACTTTAGCTGCTCTACCGTGAGACTTTGATTTCTTGTGGATTTTTGATCGAAATTGGATGAAAATTTACATATTTAGATGAACGATTTGTTTTTAGTGAAGGATTCTTATCGGAGGTTTGACATCTTAATTGGAAGTCGTGGGTCTCAGCTTCATCCATTTTATATTATATTCAAGGAGTTATTTAAGTACAAAGAATTTGATCGACTTTTGAGCTTATGGCTCCAGAAGTCCCTTTAGGTCAAAACAAAGACTGGAAATGGAATTTGCACTAAATGCACTGGCGAATCATAATTTTTAATGCACAAAATACTTCTAGGATTAAATTGAAGTTGGAAAATGGGCCAAAAATCTCAAAAAGTAGGATTCAATTTCTCAAAAACCGTCAGACTCTCGGAAAAAAAATAAAAATAGATGCTTGAAATCAGCGTGCAAAACTGAATAACTTTTATTAGTATACTTATACCCCTTAGGATTTTTGACATTTCAAATTTTATGACCAGTGTTATTATACAATACATACTTAATGATGTATCACAAGTAAAACTCGTCAATCACTTCTCGAGTTTTGAGTGAGCATAAAAAAAAAACCCAAAAATTAAGATCCTTTGTCTACAAGACAAGTATTTGCTTGAAACTCAGTGAACTACTCAGAACTTGTATCAATGATACTCTTAATTCCTGCTCCCATGACAACACAATTTAGATTCCGAATGATCAAATCCGCTTTTCACCTATGCCAATCTTAATTAATTAATTACAGTGTATATTATAGGGTATCATAAAAAACATAAGTTAAAAAAAAGTTCCATGGAAGCATAAGTGAATAGTTTCCACTTGATTAGAGGTGCATTTTGCGTTTTGTAATAAAAACAATGCAATTTATGCTTATAGATATGACTAAATATTGAGTAGATGTGTACATAAATTTGCACTAATAATGATGTAAGTTGTGTATTGTTAAATGAAAAACAGATGCAGTGAGAACTTTTTTATCGCAGAGTCTATAATTATAATGAGTCAAGTACCAATAGGAAAACCTGAGGAAGAGTCGATATATCCCTTAAATATATAAATCCAGGGTATAATAAAGATACATTCAAAATCCAACATAAGATACTATGAATCAGATGGACATTCTGCTCAAAGACAGGTTTATTATTTGAAGAGAAGCTTAAAAGTGCAACATGTAAAATACACCGTAAGTAACATCAATAAGTATGTATCAATGAATAATGATACCTTCTCACATAACGGAGTCAAACGTTTTTCATGTACGTTTTTTTATAACTGACTGTTACGTTATGCTACGTATTATGTGCACATAGTTGAACTATTATGACGTCTATATTATTGATTTGATTTGTAAGCATGGGTCATACTATTTCAATTATAACTGTAGCAAATCATTTGTGACTCTCCATTCTTCAATATCCAACTTTGATAGCATAGTACATATTTTTGCTTCTGGAAAAGTTAATCTTTTAAAGATTTCCTTAAAAAAAGTCCTTGCCTGTTTGCATGTTTGACTGCCGTTTTTAAAGTTCAACTCTTTTTTTGGTCATAGACACTGGACAACTGTACATACAATCATATTGTATCCAATTTAACCATTTCTACGTAACATAGATATCAAACGTCTCAACCTGTATGGGACTTTTCAAGCAGCTTGAAACCATGCTTCACATTCTGATGGAGAATTGAACAAATAAGATTTTAAGGCTTATTCACTTTTTTTTATCTCTTCCCCAAAACAGGTAGATTGGAATTTGTTCACCTTACCCATAGACCATATCACATGTAGCTGTGATTCCAGTTGCCTCTCATAGATCTTTCAGTACAGAATAAAATGCCAACCATTTTCTTTACAAAGCCAGGTCACGGTGATATTCCACTAACAAGACAATTTATTTATCATGTATTTTTTTGTCAGCCGTAGACTCTTGACTCTTACTATTGTTCTGAATCTGGAATATTTGAAAACATTTTTATATGCCACAGCCTGAATAAATTTTCTAATAGGTATGAATGCAAAAATAGCTCGGAAAAAGGATGATTGACGGTATTGGCTAACTACAAACGCATTTCGGACCTTTATTATCTCTCTTTTTGAAGTAAAATTCCAGAGAGTATGCAATAAAAATCTCATTATATTACGAATCTTTTTTTAATGTACCTAATCAACGAATACTACTATAAAGAGTAACTAATATCTAATATCACTATAGCGAAGTATTCACTTATCTAATGCAATTTTCCATTTCCTTTTTTTTTCCTAAAAAAAGAATTGAGATGTGAAACAGAATCCATTAGGAAAGTGGGGTGGAAAGATTTTGGAATTGGGGGAGAGGGAAATTATAATTTTATAACAAATAATTATATAATTACAATAATTAATTATAACAAAAGAGAAGAAATGCATTAAAAGATAGGAGAAAATGTTTCATGGGGGAGGGGGTGATGAGGGGAAGAAGAGCTTTTAAGTCCCATAATATGTTCACAGTGACACAAAAAGGTGGTTTGTACAATATGCAGAACATAGGGGCGCTGTGATAAATGGGGCGGGAGAACAAGATTCAAAATTTAATTCAAATTGAAAAAAGAAAAATGTCCTATTACAATTATCTTTATTTCAGGTCCCACACCTGAGAGCCCACCTCTAATATGTCCGAATTCCCCCTCAAACAGTATATTTATGTACTATACATATATTACACATATATATGCCAAAGTAATTTGCAATTTATTTAAAAAATGAATAACTATGCTTAAGTTCCCTCAGATTGTTCCAACTGGGATGAGTCAATTTTAATCCTAATTTATTATTTTGAAATGACTCAGATTCAGTACTTTTGCTATTTCGGTTAAATATATACCTTCTTGAGGATAGTTAGGCTTTTAAAATGTTCATTTGGGGAATAAATAGTCTTTAAAAAAATCATTGTCTATATGTTGAGCGAAATTAAAATTAACTAGTTAATTAATTATGCACGTAGATATATCTTTAACCCAAACGTCATGGTAAATGAAGGTAAGCCAAAATGTCAGAAAGTAAGATGATTTCTAAACAATTGGTAAAGTAATTTATATTGGACTTTGGGGTGATCACTTTGGCTCGCAGCCTATAACTAATGTTTGTGCTATTATTTAGAGCAGTATTTTTCAATCTTTGTTCTGTGAAACACTAGTGTGCCGTGAGACGCTTCCTGTGCATCATGAAAATATTGAAGAGAAAATATAAAAAAAAAAGTTACCTTTTCTTAAGAGCAGCAATTGAAGACTAAAGTAATTTTACAAATTAAAAAAAAAAAGCCCTCATGCCTTCGTGTTCTGACGAATTTATTTCTGAAGAAGATCTAAAAAACCATTGTATTTGTATGTATTTATAAATAAATAAGAATAGCATTCCTCAAAAAGTGTGTTAAAAAGCACTGCTTTAGTCCAGAGATTTGCTGATATATACTTTACATATTGTGTCACTTTAAATAGGAAGGATATTTCTTAATTCTACACATAATTCATTGTTTTTTAGATAACTTTATTTTTTTATTACACTATGGTATTTTATGCAAAATTTTAGGTGCCTTATGCCATTTTTGTCATTAAACTGGTACTTTAAAGATTAAAAAAATGGCATTTTTGTGTAAAAATTGACCATTTTTAAACGTTTATTATTTCAAAACAATCGGGCAAATACTTGTATTTCTAATAACTTCATAGTTATTGTATTTTCTACCAGAAAAAACTATAATGCAATTTGACTTTATAAATTTAATATCTCAAAGAAGCGTTCAAAATGACGTTAAATATAATAACGTTCCATATAAAAAAAATAAACAGATTTTTAAAGTCAGCGCTAAATTTAAATGAAATAAGTTTATTATCACATGAATGTCTGATTTTTGTCTCCTTGCTCAAAAAAAAAAAAAAAAAAAAAAAGAATCGTAAATGATCGAAAATCATATTTGATACAAAAAAATGAATTATAGATTCATGATCAGCACAGTGTGAAATAGTATTTTTAATTAAATATTCAACCTAAAATATTCTGTTGTTTCCCTGTTCTGTATGTAAGTCAATTCAAAAGTAAAACATCTGTATTGAGTCATAAAGCATTTCATTGTATATTTCAACCTTTCTTCCAACTAGAAAATAGGCACAAAATCAATTGGTTGTACGTAATTAGCTAATTCTTCCCAACTGTGGAATTCTTTTTCATTTAATAGAAGGAATTCTTTCACAGCTGAACAAGAGCTAATTCAAATTCAACCAATTAACTTTCAAAACAATTCCATGGGGCAAGAGAGGTAGACAATTGAGAGCTGACAACAGAATTATAAATATAGAATTGTCATGTAAAGTTAAGGGTAATAATATATGTACATGCGTTGAATAAACTCGAATAAAAAGTGGAATCTCCTTTCATAGAACCTCATTAACTTTACCTTAGGGAGACGACTCAATTCATACAAATACATACATATATAATATATGTATATTGCACTTTGTCTTCAAAAATCTTAGATCATTCCTTAAAATAGATTAAATGACTTCCTTTATACCCATATATGCCATGACAACAACAACAACAACAACAACAACTAGGCATTCAGTACTTTGCCTTCCTTTTTTCTTGGTATGAATCTTACATCCCATGCAGATCCAATTCCTTTGATCTACCTATGTATCCCATAAAAGATAGCAAGATAATGCCAAAGATTTACAACTTACATACGTCAGGAACAATAAGGATATTCTTATTATTCACACTTATCCCTACAAATGCCATAAAGCAATACCTTACCTTCACACACCACACCATCTCTTAAATCATCACGAACCCATTTTTGAAGGAAGGGGCCATGACGTCAGAGCGATATCTTCCAATCAAGGCAAAGGCCAGCTGAGAAGAGTGAAAGAATGCCCCCACTTATGTATATAATAAATTTAGATGGTGGGTATTTCCTTCATTCATGACTCTTAATTAAATTATTTGCTCATTTGAACAACATACTTTGTTTTCTTTATTTGTGCAGTCTCTTGACAAGATTAAAATATAAATAACTCTGATATGAAATAAGTAATTAAAAATGAAGAATTGTAATGTATAAAAGTCTAAAAACGTTGATTGATCCATTATTAACCCTCAATTCTCCTTAAATTCATTTTAAAGCAAATGTTTTTAACTTCCTTTATTTTTTATTTCTTTTCAATGGCTTAGTTTATTTATTATCAACACGAGAAATCTGTATTTTTATCATTTTTATTTTTGAAAAACAGTATCCAAGCCATTTTTAGACTATATACATACATAATGAAATAAAAAAAGATTGGTACAAGTTATATAACAATATGAAACCAAGGGAAAAGCCGGTTACAGGTAGAAAATATAAAATTCTGTAGATAGTATATACTTTTTTTTAACGGCTAAAAATCCACATAGGTCTTAGGGCTCATTTTTATAAAAGGATTTTTATAGTATGATTCTATGCTCTGTATTTAGTATTTATTTCAGTATATGTAGAAATATATCGCATTTGAATGCTTAGGTAATGATGAAAATTTGTTTGTTTAATCGATTCATTTCCGAATTCAAGTCTCTTTGGATATATATATTATGCACATAAATTGAAATCCCTTCCCTAGTTAGTTCGACAATCATAGCTTTCCAATAGCCTTATGCAAATGTTTAAATGATATAGATCCATGCTGAAGAGGAGTTGGGAAGTGTTGTTTGAGGATGGGTCTAAGAAAATTTGTAATTCTAAAAACTATTTACTAGAGTACTCACACAAATAAGTAATCCAAGCATCCGGTATTTGACCAAAAACATCATATCCAAATGAACTCGAACAATTTTCTGATTGTGTGTTTTCTTGCTTTTAATCATTGGTAGTTGAGACGTGAAAAAAGAGGGATTCCGAGCAAGTATTTACGATTATCTTTCGTCCACAACGAACCATGGGCAAATACTGAGATACCACTATATTTGCAACCGTCTTACAAACTATGGTTGTTGGACAGAATGAAGGAATTTCATGATATATTTAAACGTGTAGCCTCATTTGATGAGTGTCCCTAAGGGCTTTTTCTTCACTTAGAATAACTTTTATGAAGCTTAGAGTGATTGAGTCGATAAAAAAACGAACCCTAAATTGTTTACGAGATTGCTAA
Source organism: Lepeophtheirus nordmannii (assembly GCA_963680855.1). Taxonomy (NCBI): domain Eukaryota; kingdom Metazoa; phylum Arthropoda; class Copepoda; order Siphonostomatoida; family Caligidae; genus Lepeophtheirus; species Lepeophtheirus nordmannii. The sequence continues at coordinate 33,415,382 of OY804518.1, read as the reverse complement.
ATATGGAAAAATGACTCAGTCTTTATGGAGGTCACACCTTATTTTGTAGGAATATGCATACATATCTATTTAATTCACAAACTTTAAGCAAAAGACTCAAAACTTTCATCTGGTCTTTTAACAATATTAATTTATGAATGTATATATGTAAGTAATTGTATTTATAATAGAACTCAACAACGTTTCTTTGAGATGATCAAAACACTCAAAAAATCGTTATTTTTCTTCATCATATTTCCTATGCTCAATAGCAATACATGTGTAGGGCTTCAAAGCCCTGTCATCCATCCTTATACAACTCACATTCATTAAAAGAGTGCCTTTCTCGAAAGAAAAAGAAAAAAGAGTCCTATGTGCGTTTTTTTTAATACCCACTCCCTCCTCTTACCTGTTGTTGTTGTTGTCGTCGTTCTGTTTCTTCCTTAAAGCATACGTGTGTGCCTGTGAAAAAGGTATAACTTATAAGGTATAATAATAATAACAATAATATGTATAACCTACTCCCGAGTTTAGTTTGTAGTATTTTAGTAGTGTGGTCCCCTGTTACCCGAATTAACTCGAGATTTTATTTTCTCTCTCTTTGAATCATACATATAAAGTGTTGAAGAAGATATAAGGAAAAGGCCAGCCTTCAAAAGGATATTTGCAATTAGTGCAAGGTAAGTGATGAACTTTGTATCTATAGAAATGTATGCTTCATATGCACACCTGTGTAGATTAATTAGAAGACAAAATAACAATCCATGATTCATGTTCTCTCGTTTTGATCTTGTTTTTACCTGTAATCGAGGAGTAATGTCGCTGCTAGGCAGTTACTACATCATTGTAGTACATACTCCTTAGGGGAGAAGAATTGCATTGTCCATTGACGCAGCAGCTAGGGTGAACTAAGAAAGGAGGAAAGAAAAAGGTGAATCAATAATAAAAAGGATCACGTATCAGACCTTTTATCAAATGCTGTTATTCCCTACCTTTTATGCAAGTATGTGCATAAGTCATAACAAGGAATCGAATTCCATTTTAATTGTCTCTTTGCAAAGGGTTGAGTCATCTTCTCCCTTGCAATGACACCTCCCTGCACTGAATATGCCAAAAAAAAAAAGAAATTTCATTGACCTAGTTATTTGCTAAAGACCAAGTTTTATATGTATGCAACGATGGGTCATGAGGAATTTATCCGTGGGTGTTTCATCACTCACATTTTTTAAAGTTTGTTTTTCTTTTGGAATCCATTAAAGGGGCATGTCGTGGGTAATAAGAAACATAAATAAAAGTTAGTAGAGGATCTCTTTCTCTCCATGACCAAGTTTGTATGGCGTAAATCGATCCAAACTATCGATTAAATCATATTTATGACTCACATACATTTTAAATAATGTAGCTACTTTTTTCAATAACGGGGTAACCCATTTATTTAGTTAATTATTTTACTTTCCGTTATAACCTCGATAAATTTTTTCCTGTTACTAAAGAGACCTTGAATTTTAATAATTCCATCACTCTCAGTTATGATTGTCTCGTTGAATACTACTACTTTTAATTACTTGCATGTTAAATTAGAAAGGTCCAATATCAAAGATATTTTTCTGTTTTACTCTGTTTGATAATGGTAAACATCATTTATTTAAGTAACGGATAATTTGAAAAGTAACTAATAGTTAATTTTTTGGCGCAGTAATTAGTAATAAGGAATTAATTACTTTCCCCCAGATCGTGCCCAACACTGCTCACATATTTAAATTTAAACCAATCAAGAAGAATATTTTTACATTTCCGTCCATTTGTTTGGCTATTCATTTTTTGAATTTGCACCAGGAATATGAGCAAAATATCACTTCCCTCCCATACAGGTAACATACATTCCTTGTACTGCCTAATTATATTAGGTTAAAGGCACATGTTTAATGAATCAGAGTTTAAATCCTTTGATTTATAAATGGAACATGGCATGAATATTCCTACAAAATAAATGGAGCATAATATGATTTACATCCTTAATAATAATTATGTGTAACTAACAAAGCACCATTGTTTCTTTATTGGTCCCCCTTACCATAAGGAATAGTCACGAATTTGTAGTGTCCTTGAAGGCTATGTCCTTATGTGTAACTTTACAAAATGTCATTATTTTTGTACTGAAAACTGAAAAGGATTTCACTTGAATCCTTTGGTTTAAAAATAAATATTCAGATAAATTTCATTTTTTTTTCATTTAATTGACTTTTAATTAATGAAGTTCACGAAAAAAAAAAAAAAAGCTGACAAAAAAAATTACTAACTTTGTTACAAATTTTACTATTATTAATGTATCATTAATTAATTAATACATAATAATCCTGTTGGAGCACCAAATATTTATTAGATATGTAAGTATTTCTGATTAATGAGTTGATTTATAATTAACTCAGTCAAAAGAAAGAAATATTTGGTCCAATTCATTTTTACCCCATGGTATGAATAATATCCATGACTACAAATGAGTTACCTCGTGTTCAGTTTTTTTTATCGCTCCCAATTAAATAAATAATAAAATATTACAACATGAAAGGACACTGCTTCACAAAAGTTAAAGGTACTTTTAGATTGTTCTTGAGTGGAGGTAGCATAACTTCCAAGAACCATACAAAAAAAAAAAAAAAAAGAGAATATTACACAATGTTGATGAAAGGTCTTTAGACACTGACTCTCTGTAGGTACTTTAGGATAGTCTTTTTCTAGAATTTGCCTCCTCTTAGAATTAAATGATGTTGAATGAACACCTTAATCTATTCACAGGAAGCAGTGTGTGACTAATCTCACAACAGGCATGCCATTTCTTTTAAATAGCAAAACGAATATTTTTGAAAATTATTCTAATTATTTCTTTCAGAACACAAGGATCGTGACTTGATCAAGAGCAACCCAACTTTATTTAGATTTTTCTTTTAAAACCCTGACCTTGTTAAAAATTGAACCAAGATGACTCTATTCTCCGCACATTCCACCATGTCCGTCTATACACGGAAGAAGACACAATATCAAAATTTTCTGAATTTGTCCAATGTCTTTCTACTCATCACATCCACGATCCTGATTTTCTCCGCCATTATTCTCATGAAGGTAAGGCTAAAAATGTGGACAAACCTGTTTTCCTTGAATTGTTATTTTAATCCAAAGTCATGGGGATTTGTAATCGTGTTTTTTTTTTGGATACTTATCTTAACAACTTCCTCCTCGTGCCCTTGCTCTAACTTGTATTCATTACACCCCTTTTGTTTTAAAATCTAGTAACAATCACTCAAATAAACTTTACTATTTCAGTTTTACTACATTGACAAGCTGGACTTTTGGTCCTCCGTCTTTTGGATTACCCCCACTCTCATGATTGTCTTGGGTGTGTACACATTTTGCGTTTGTATCTATGGTTTCCTGATCTCTGGCTCTGAAAATAGACTTCTCCTCAGCATTTACGCCGTTCTTCTTTCCATTGCCTTCCTCGCTCAACTCGGCTCCATTTTCACCTCTCTTGAGCTTCGTAATCATTTAGTACAAGGCCGATTGGAACAATCTGCAATCAATGAAGATCTCGATAAATACAATATTGACTATTCTGTCACAAGTAAATGGGATGTTTTACAATCGGGTCTCCATTGCTGTGGTGGACAAAATTTCCTGACTGGTTATAATGATTACAGAAACACTGCCATCGGTGGAAACAACTCCGTCCCTGATTCTTGTTGCCATGAAGTGACTCAAGATTGTGGAAAGGGAATTTTTTCTAGGACAGAGAGCGAAGTTCGTAACACCATATATGTCCATGGTTGCTTGCAAGTCCTCAAGGATAAGTTAGACAATGAGGTCACTCCCATGATGATCGTTTATGCTGTTGTTGGTGTTATTCTTGCAATAACAGAGATCATTACTGTTGTACTCGCCTGTGCCTATGTGGCTCAACTCAACAGACGGAGAAGGAGGGATAGGGAGTTCCGCTATGGAAATGCAGCGCATGATCCTCAAATCACAGGGATCTCTGATCCTCTTAATGCAACTTCTGACCGTGAAACAATTTGTTAATAGGTTCCTCATATTTTGTAAATAATAATAATAAAAAAAGATACCTACATATTATGTAATTAATGAATCAAACGCAAAATCCTTATGTCCAACTTTAAATTATCTTGTTAAACTATCTCTTCTCTTCTCATGTCAAATATATATTTACTTACATTTTATGCATATTATGTTCATTGCCTGTACATATTCCAAACGCAACAGTACCTCTCAACAATCTTTATTCGTATTATTTAATATTTAACTCATTAACATGTTATTATTGATTTACAGACATATTTATATGACGAATTGTGCCAGCTAAATTATTACCTAATAAGAAGTGAAGGAAGAATACTCATAATTGAATATTCTTTTTGTATACCTAAAAAATATTTGCAAAAGGCTTTGTTTTGAATAAAAACACAACAAAATCTTGTTTAAAGTTCAAATCCGGAGAGTTGTTAAATTTATTTAATTATTATTATTTGAGGTGGGGGATCTAGTTTTGTTCCGAGGTTGAGTCAATGGAATCAAGCTCGAGAGTAAGGGGATCTGCAAGGGGCTTAAAAAAATAATAATTATACTATTCCTAAACAAAAATACTGCGGACACCCCCGTGATAGCAAAAAAATATTCAAGGATATTAATTATACTATACATTTACGGATAAGACTACTCTTGAATACTTTAAGGATGTCTCATTATTTTCATAATAAGGCATGGAAGTCACTATAAGGATACGATATTGAAAAAAAATATACTTAAATGATTCAATATATTTTTGTATTATATACTTATATCACAAAATTTCGTCACACGAAATTTCTTAGTCATTTCAACTAGTGTTGTCGTCAAGTCCAACTTAACCAAGACGATACCAAGAGTTTGAGCAATCGAGACTACGTCAAGATCAAGTGAAGAAATAGTTGGTCTTGGTTTTTTGTTTGTTTTTTTAAATAAGTTTTTTAATTTAGTTGCTTACAACGAGACCGAGACGTGGCCAAGACCTTCAAAGGATAGTCGCAAGACCAAAAAAGATCTCGATAACCACATCACTATTCATAAGTCATAACTAGGAAATTAAATCCATTAATTTTAAGAAATTTTTTTTTTTTGAATGAAGGTCAATAAGTTTTAAAAATACGCCAGCCTTTTCTTTCATTCGTAACTCCTTATTCCATCAACCGCCTCTAATTTTGTTCCCAAAAAAAAAAAAAAAAATAGACGGTACGTCAAATTTGGAGATTAATGGTATGATCTTTTTTTTTTTTGCTAAAAGGAACGACAAAGAACTCTAACTAATCGAAAAACATTTATCAGATAACATGGTGAGATCGTTAGGCGATACAGAAAATATATTATTTAACATATAATTCTTCTCTTACTTTTCACATGCATCAATTCAAAAATATAACGGTGTGTAGCTTTGGGGGACTCCACTGTAAATATACCTAATATAATAAATCCAAGCTAGGTGGCAGGTTAACCTAGTCACAAAAATTTGCATTCACGATTAACATATCTTTTAGAAAACTATACAGGGTCAGCTATATTCATTGCAACACATGTTTATTCCAATAGCTCAAAGAAAAATGTACAAAAACGAACAAAATTTTGAAAACTTCTAGTTTATGTATAGTAGAACAATAATCTATTGCGTTCATTTGATGTAAACCCCTTTATTTTTTATTATTGCCTTCAATATGCGAGGAAATGCTTCGCAGATGGTGTCAATCTGGAGGCATGCGACAGAGTAGAATCTTATTGGAGAGTCCAAGGAGTATTATCAAGATGTTGACTGGCCCAAGGATAATTGGGCCTCTAAAATGCTCTCAATGTAACATTGGCTATTGATTTAACTGCATAATGGATTAAAACGATCTTCCAATGGCTGTGATTGTTGCCCAGACCATCACAGACCGTGGATTTTGTCGAACATTCACTTTTCTGCCCTTCTCAGAACCATCCTTACCAAACAATCGATCATTTTGGATGTTTAAACACGACTGGATATCAAATTTCTTCTTATCAATGAAAAGCGATTTGGGTAGCGTGCCGTTTTTCAAGAGATTCTGGATATGGCGATATCTATCAAGTCTGATGTGTTCATGAAGGTCTGAAAGCTCATGTCTCGTTAATTTGGCATACAATCTTTCAACAATACGCAACATCTTTTTCATTACAATTAACCATCTATTAATTTACAAAAGGTCGTTTTATTCCCCCCCCCCCTCCAATATACAAGTCATTTTAAACATCAAGCTTGCATTTGTGTGCGGAATTTCTACTCGAAGGCTTCAAAGACACCTTCAAATTCACTGACCCCTTGGATTGTCCCATAGATCCCAGGGGGTTGATATCAATCACATGTGAAAACCTCTGTCTTATTTTATGGCTCATTTTTGTTGTTTTACAAGTTAAAAATAACTTAAATCTTTTTTTTGTATTCCAATTTGCAACTTTGAACTATTTGGTTATTTTCTTTGATTAAATTTACTGATGCTAGCTAAGAGTCATGAGATGGTATCTCAAATTCAATTTTTATTATTTTGACTCTTGTATCAGTCAAAGCATCACCATTTTTATATTATGTATCCATAAAATATAACAACACACACAGAACAGTTACAAAGACAGAAACCTAACGTATTTAAAAAAAATAATAATAATAGTCACCCTTTGACTTGATTAAACTCCTGATTGTATGTAATTGCAGAGGATGGAACTGAGAATAGTCAACAAAGTCGAATATAATTTTTATAAACAAGATACCTGGCTTTAGGACACGCCTGAATATATCGATTAGATGCACAATTACTGGACACTGGTGGGTAAATAATACGAAATAATAATATATTTTTTTCCTTGTATTTCTACTAGCGTATATGAGCCTAACATCAACAAAAAAAAAAAAAAAAAAAAAAAACCAGCAACAATTCAGGTATGTATTTAAAGAAATAAATATATGCACCAAGGGGATGTGCTAACTGCTAACTACTGCTGAGTGTTGATATCTATGAGGACTATCACATTGCAAACGAAAAAAACAAAAATAACAGTTCAAGAGTTGGTAACTCTGTATATATAAATTAATTTTGCTATCACTGTGGGTACTATAATCAATGTACCCGGTTCTTTATACCACTATCCGTTGCCGAATTGGGTTGGTGGGCCTCAAACTTACTTGTGGGGATGGGGCAGAGAGAATCCCTGGAAGGGCATAATTTGTCATATAAAAAAGAGTTGAATGACATTATTTTTTTTAGGGAGGGGCTAATTTTTACGAAGACCTCTGACTAGGAAAAATACGAAATATGATCCCCTCCACTCCACAAGGCATTAAAAGTGAGATAAATGAGGAAGCCAATACGATAATTAAGAGATTATGAATAAAAGAAACAGAAGAACAAAAATTATATTTTCTATGTAAAGCAATTAAAAAATTCTCTATTCCATCAGCCTATGATAGCTCAGAGCAAAAAATTACATATAATTATAATTTACATTGTGTCAAAATTCTTTTCAACTGTCAAGGTCAAGGAAAGGCATGTGTGCATGGATACATAAAATATTATGTAGTTTATTTTGTTACTAGGAATTGACTTGACTTTGCAAATATGTCATAGGATTAAATCGACTTGATTAAATTATAAGTTGCTTGTAAAGCTCGAAATAAATCAGATGACTGAGGGGGGCGGGGGAGTCCAAGACCTTAAACTACATACTTCTCCTTCTCAAGGCAAATTAGGCCGTCTTAATATCTATATAGTAATAGTATTAGGTAGATATTATAGTCTTAAACGCATGCTTTACGAGAGGAGACGTTGCATATATATATATATATATTTTTTTTGTAGTACAGTAGATAACTCATTTCGATATGAATGAGCTGTGCAATAAAGTCAATCAAATGAGATAAATAAACGAAGAAATTTTCTAAAAAAGGAGTTGTATTTATTGATTTAACGTGATTTAATTTTTCTTTTCCTTACATATGTAGAGTCGGGTCTAATATCTTTATTGCACATTCCGTGACATTCGTGTGTGTGAGAGAGGTAATGAGTGGAGGATGAATGAATGAAAGAAACAAAATAAGGATACTCTATTAATTGAGTGTCGTAATTTTTGAAGTTAGGATCTTATTAAAGGATGTTATTGATCAGGAGGAGAGAGGTGATTTGGGGTGTTATTGCTTTTATATTATCTTATGATGATAATAATATATTTAATAGTAATAAATAACGGAATGAATAAAAAAGGATGTCTTCTTTCCATCTAATTATTTTTTTGTATATGCGACTATTAGACTATGTATTTTTTCTTAGTACCTTTCACACAAAAAAATTTTTTTGTTAAGGAAATGAATATTTTTCTTGCTTTTTTAAAAAATATATCCTTGTAGCACTCATTGTTTCGTTTTTCCTTCATTGTAGTAGTAGTAAGTTGTAGCTCGTTTCGAATTCTTACACAAACACGTTATATGACAAACAACATAAGATTATTAAAAGGGTTACATTTGAAACTTTGCACTATTTCATCACTTTGAAGTACTCAATTAATTTCGTACATATATATATATATATATTTATATATTAACCAAGTTTGTATTTTCTTTTCTACACTCTGCTTGTTTGTTTGCTTTTTTCCACTTTCCTTCTGCTTCAAGGGCTGCAAAAAAATTTGTCCATTTACTATAATAACCTAACATATTTACTCCGTGTAAACTATAAACTGCTGCTCTTCGGGGCTACCAACTTCAACTTGAACAAACTGAGCTGCCGTTAAAGCACTCGAATTCATTTGTACATTATTAGAATTTCCGCCCCTGGAACTACTTCCAGATCTAAAAACAAAAGCGAAAGGGGAATAAATGAATGAATAGTAATAACTAATAGTCACTTTCCAAGAAGAGAGAGAAAAAAGAAAGAAAAAAAATAATTGCAAACTCACTTTTGTTTAGCGTGCGTTAATATATGAGATTTAAGGTTAGTTGATTGGGCAAACTTTTTGTTACACCCGTCAAAAGGACAAACATACGGTCGATCTCCGGTATGAATACGAACATGAGTTCTCAAGTTAAAGTCTAAAGAGAACCTTTTTCCACAGCCTTCAAAAGTACATTGGAAAGGTTTTTCGCCCGTATGAACCAACTGATGCCGTTTTAACTTTGAAGATTCCACAAATGCCTTTCCACATTCGGCACAAACGTGGACACGAGGTCCGTGAGTATGAAGATGCTTTCTCATTGCTGAATTATCTCGGAACATTTTTGAACATCCTTTGTGCGGACATGCAATTGTTCGTGGAACTTCTTCAGATGAATGCTTTTTGGGTTTTATCCTATAAATAAATAAATATTTATAAAATAAGATATTCTCATATCCAATTAATAATACATTGGTTAAAATAAAATTGAAATGGAGAGTCGAATGATATGAAGATAGAAAAATGATTAACTCATGAATTTAAAACAGCTTTAAAAGCACTATTCACCCATTATCAACAGGCAGTCAAACAAGATGGGCACCAAACAAATGTATTTAACATAATATGAATAAAAATCCGATTAATATCAAAGAAAATCGTATTACGTAATAAAGTTAAGAGCGCACTTTACCTAGCAAATTCTGCAAGTTGTTTAGGATCCGACAAATCTAGGCCAGGAATACCCCCGGGAGGTAACTTTTTTCCAGTCATATACTCAGTATAGTCTGGATCGGTTTCATCTGGAGTAATAAATTCATTGATACCTCCAATTAATGCCTTCTTATCGTCATCTGAAATGAATAACAGTATATTCTAAAAAATATTCAGAATAAAATATGCACATTTATAATATATATATATGTATAAATACAGTATCAGCTTCTTCGTATGAACGAATGCATAGCATCTCATCCTCTTTTTAAAAATTAATTATTTAAAAAACATGTTAGTTATTCAAACACAAATAACTGTTTCAAAATAGGATCATTTTTGGCATATGAGCTCATCGATGCAATAATTTATCTATAATAATTGGACTAAGCAATCCATTGAGTTATGGGCAACGATGATTCTATATGTAAATAAGCAATGAAATGACTTTGATCCACTGTCAAGATCAATAGATAATAGAACAAAATCAATTTTTATAGAGTGGTCTTTAGAAGATTAATACTATTATTAATAATAATGATAATTAAAAGTCATTCATTTAGCATACTAAAAACTCAAGAAAGATTAAATATGATATGTGGCAATTTGATGGATGAACTACTAGTTGAAGGGACCGCACCTTCATCGGCTCCGGATGCCCACATCGTGACTGAGAATTCCCCTTCAAGTGTTTTGATGGAGACTTGTTTTTGTTGCCATGAGCCTGGAGAGGGAGGAGGAGGTGCATGATTGGCAGAGGAGGGAGGAGGAGGAGGAGGAGGAGGAGAAGGAGGAGAAGAGTTTCTTTTTGGATCTGGAGGCTTCTTTTTCGTGCTATTGGATGATGATCGAGAAGGAACCTTTTGGTAGGGTTGGTGATGATGGTTATGAGTATGAAGCTTGGCATTATGGGATTGGAAGAGCTTTGAGGTCGTCATGTTGACTAGAGGAGGACTCTCCGGGGTCGAGGTCCTCCGACGAACAAATGGAATGAGATCCTCATCTTCATCCTCGTAGATGCTATTGCCGTAATCCTCATGTGTAACGACTTCTTGAACACATTCCACTCCGTGGAGATCCAGCTGATCCACGAGAGCAAGGTCCGGATCGTGATCCACTACCGAACTGGATGCCATAATAACATTATCCACTGACAGATGTCTTAAATCGGGATCGGAACCCTATTTACACTATCAACACTTGGCCAGAGATGAAGAAAAAAAAAGCAGAAGCATAAATAATAGTTATACTCCAAGGCTCAGTTCCTATCGTCGTCGTATATTTAGATACATTTAAGACTCCTATTTGAGACGAAGGGGAGAGAGAGAGAGAGAGAGAAGGACGAAGAGACAGAAACACACTTTACCACCAGGAGCAGCAGCAGAAGCAGCTTCTTCGTTTTCTTCTTATTATTATTCCTCCAGCTACTTACTACCTTCTACAGACTACACTACACACACGTAGTAGTAGAACAGCAAACTAACACAACAGACAACACTCGCCTGCTAGAAGGAAAGAAAGAGAGAGAGAGAAAAACAACATAATATACATATTTGATATTATGTTCCCATATAAAAAGGAATTTTTCTTCTTTTTTTTTAACTTTTATTTTTCCTTCTCCCTTTTGTTTTTAATTTTTTTCGTCATAACACGAACAGTACAAAACTAGTTTACATTGCCTCACGAGACAGGAGTCCGGTTCGAACTCTTTTTATGAGTAGTATAATAATAATAATCCATAAAAATCTGATAATTGACTTGTCAACAAAAAAAGGACCCCTCAGCTAGCTCTCTTGTACTCCCTGATCAAAAAGTACTTCTTATCATAACTTCAAATCTTTTCCAACTACGTATTTGAACGACACTTAAACCTTTTTTTCTACAGAACAGACTTTTACTTAAATTAATCAAGGATAAATCAAGAGCCTTTTTAGGACTAGATTCAATGGTTAAAAATAATAATTATAGTTACATTTTCATGATAATTTTGTGCAAATAAATTTATTGTATGTATAATTGATTCAATCACTTTTGTATAAGGAATATAATATGTAGAATTTGATGCTCATAACATGAGAAGTAGTTCTGAGATCTGATTTAAGACTCATTGCCAAAATTCTGAATGACGAGAATTAGGTAATCATCGTCTGGAGCCATAAGAATCTCATATTTCTTACTCTTGATTCTTATATAAGTGAGTTCATTGGTGGGATCAAGATCACGAACGATGGATTTGGAACGTTGTGCCAGGAGTGAGGTCATTGTTGCATACTGTAAAGAAATATACTAATTAATGGTTATAAACAGTTTTGATAAATACTCTCATTGCATAAAGGATAAAAAAAAATAACAGCTTCATAGGATACTGTCTCCATTAAATCTTATCGGTTATGATTTATTGTATATCACATCAGTATTTTTGCCTAATGTGAACGATTTATCTTCAACTTCTGTCCTGGGTTGGGTTCATAATAAACTTAATTAAATCTGAAAGACCAAAGTAGTCCGAATTCTTATTGAAAAACTTTATGGATTCACCTTTAGAATTATGCCAATTGATACACTCAAAAAATTGTTAGTTTCAATAAAAGATCTTTGAATTAAGGTGCAACATCCATTAAAATTGATTTATTTGAAGAATGATTTTCTTTTTAATTTTCTTTGCTTCATTCAAATTTTAAATAGGACTTCTAGTTACCTATTTTACATTATTTTGTGTGTATAGATTGGAGAAATTCAACGAGAAGTACCTATTTTTAAAGAAAGTAGAGTTTTATAGGATTAATCTCATCTAACAGTTTCATACATTTTTAAAGATAAACCCGAGAGTAAGTACTTATTTATCAAATTTAGTATTCATAGTTACTTTAAACTGTATCATTCATCACTTATAGTCTATCTACCTAGAATCCATTTAACCATTTTTATGTTCATAAATATTTTGCTTATATTTACTTACTTAACCTAAACTACATAAAATCGAATGTATGTGGGTATGTATTTATTGAAAACAATAAATAATAATTTATGACAAATGACAATTCGTTAATAGTTATCTTAAACTTTGACAGTTTTTGAATAAAAAACACTGATAGTATGAAAGCGTTTCTCTCTTTTTCTCATAAAACCTATATATTTAAGGTAGTGCATTGCTTTTAAACATATAACCCATTATATTTTTTATAATAATATGATATGTTGGTACATATTCTAGGGATAAATGACCTCCAAAATTGCATTACACATTGTAGGATTTTACGATCCCCTTTGAAGCTGTATACTATATTTGAAATAAAGTTGCATACTTATGAAAAATACACTATATTTTCCATGAATATCACATATATATTATACATTGCAAAACTTAACTATTATCCTCGTTTGTCGTGAAAATGTTAGGAAAAAATAATTTAAACCTTAATTATTCAATATTAGTCTCTTTTAATCTCGTTTTCTCTTTAACTACTCTGTTGTTCCAGCTGTTTTTTGCTACAATCAACCAGCAGAGGTATTATGTAATGTTAGATGCTATTTTATTTTATGTTAGAAGCAGCAGTCCCAGAAGTTATAATCAAGAGCCACCACTGTTCATTATTAATTATTATTATTATTTTAATTATTAAGAATAATTTTTATATAGGTTCCAAACGTTCTCCACTTCTGAGGTCAAATATACAATAACATTTTGTAGATGAAAAAGCTGGTTCCATCAATGTTTATTGAATAAACCAATAAGTACAAGAGAGAGAAAGGCTGGAAACATAACTTGGTCAACTATCGATTGCAGGCTTGAATTCAATTCATTGGATATTTTCTCTATTCTATTTTGTTGAATGTAATGATTTTAAGCATTCGATCATTCTAATCAATCTTGAAGTATTTTATGAAGAATAAAATATGCATAGTTGAATTGACATAACCATTTCATTCTAAAGAATTTTCAATTTTATAACGTGATTTTGTTAGTGTTAAAATAGAGCCAGATTACAAGATCACGTATCAAAAACAACCATTTCTTATTTCTTCAAAAGAGTGGATTCTTGAAATTAATTTCTAAAGTTGTCAAACTCATCTTCGGAAGAAATATATCTTGGAAATGAAAACTTGAATTATCATTTGATATCACTTTTATGATGTGTCAAATATTAATGAGCTGACTCAATTATGTTTCCAGTCCTTTTCTCTGGTAATCCTTGAATAAATTAATTAAAAGGCAACTTTTTTGGAATATTTTAGTCAATTTTTAGTCAATTTTTCTACGGTAATCTGCAGAATAGATAATAATATAATTATCGAATAAAAATATCTAATTACTATATATGTACCATTATTATATATATTCAAAAAAATGAACATTTCACTTGGGTTTTGATTTTTAAATATTCCATTTTGGAATGTAACAGGAGAGAGAGAATTGATGCATTTGACTTCTTTTTTTTACAGCTTCTATCTTGCACATTTTAATATATCTATTAATTGCACCCAAAATATTGATTTACAATTTGCAACATTCAACGGGTGAAATTCATGTATATTTTTCTACTAATGCAGGAAAAAGCAAAAAGTGTATCAACTCTCCTTTCTTTTCTCTAACTAAATACCAAATAGTAGCTACAAAATGATTCTTTAATTTGCTTAATTGCATATTATGATAACTTAACTCGAATGGATTTTGGGATTATTCACCATGAAATTGATGTTCTTAATATGTTTATATGCAAAATTGGTATTTAAAAAAGATAAGATTGATGGAATGGAGGAGAATCACGGTGAAATTGACATAAATGTATTATAATAATGTACAAATTGCTTTAAGTATACCTGAACAGAAGAAAAAGACTGAAATAGTAAGCAAGAAACTTTGGAAAATGTCAAAACAATTAAATGAATGTATTATGTAGAAATAAAACTTTTGAATCAATAAGTTGTTTTTTATATGACAGAAGTAGATGTGTGAATACTATATATAAATAAATAAATGAATAATAAATTATAAAAAAATGAAATTGTATTGAATTTGTATGTATATGTTTCATCAAACTTAAACTGATGAATATTTACTCATAAATATTAAATTACTTAAATAGGTAATTATATGCACACGTAATTGTATACTCATAATTAGGAATGAAAATCATATGCAATTCGGGCGTGTGATAAAAAAGTGGAGTTGGCTCTTCAAACAGGTCTTTTTGTTTTCCGAAGCTGTTGTCATTATTTTTTTTCCCTTAAGAAGGTAACATCAACTTTACCACAACATAATGTTTTACAAGTAAAGAACAGTCTGCAAAGATTATATCATGGTGAGGAACAAAGGAAAAATTAAAAAAGGGTTATCATTTATTGAGGTGAATGGAGTTAATGATATTTGTGAATATAATAATGAATCTGGAGTAACGTGTTGTAATGTTTGTTGTTTGATGTTTTCATTTGTATACATATATAAAGGAAAATAGCAGCTTGTAGCTCAGTAAAACGTCATAACAGCTCAAGCTGCTTCCCCCCTCGACAATCATTAAATTGTCAGGGTTGCCAGGTTGATTTTCTCTTTCTTTTTTTATTACATGCCCGAATTGCATATGATTTACATTCCTACTCATAATCAATGATGTAAAAAACGGCGATTTTTAAGCGTGCGAGTAGTTCTCAAAATGCCTGTTAGTTGAAACCCTACATAATATTCTTTCATCATTCATAAATCATCAAGCTGTTCCTTTTCCTTTTGACATAATAATTCTTGTTATATGTATATTTGTATAATCTATTATAAAAGTTACGATAATATCACACAACCTTTCCTTCGATTTTGGTTGAAAACTTTATTAATGTTAATACCTCTCGAAAAAGTGACTTTATGGAAAAAAAATTGCTCGAACTAAAATATTTATACTTCTATCCTATAAAATGTTTCATCTGTTGACATTTTTAATATGTTTTCAGCCATTTTCTTGAGTTATAGAAAAGGTAGAATAATTATAAATATCATTATTAAATCTTCAATCATTGTTTTTAAAATATGCAAATATCTAAAAACTTAAAGCTTTATTTTGTTAATGAATGAATAACCATTATTATCAAACTAGAAACTTCAAGATAATTATATATTCCGAGCAAAAAGCACTATTTATGTACTTATTTTTCTTAAAAATTAATAGAAATAATGAAATTTTAACAAAATTAGCAATAAATCCAAAACTAATGTACCGATTTTGAAATTTGGAAAATTTCCTGTTTATTTAAAGTAATATCTACAACTTTAATTTCAATAATATATTTCTAAAACATCAATTTAATTTAATTAATTACTTTAAGTCCAAGAAAAGCTGTCTTGAGCCTGGAACAAGGCTGTCACAGCTACAGTCATAGTATTATAACGACAACAAATAAGCTGGCTTTCATAGTTACTATAACATTTTTGACGTCATCAAGGGGAGGAGCTACTCGCACGCTTAAAAATCGCCGTTTTTTACATCACTGCTCATAATTGATATTCACATACCTACAAAGTGCAATATTTCTCACTAAGAAATACATATACATGAAGTTACTTTCATTCATGTGATTTGTCTACTTCAAAACACATTTAAGATATCTACATACATATGTATATATATTAATTATTTAAGTGCCCTTTAAAAAAAAGAAAATCATGAGAAACTTTCGAATAAGCATCTGTTGATGAATATGACATTCACACATAGATAAGGTAGGTACCTTGAGCAAAAAGCTATGTCATGTGCAGAAAATATATATAGATGATATATAAAGAGTTAACATAACAATTTCCTTTAATTCCACAATATATAGATTGCTATAAAAATAATCAAAATAAAAGCTAGGCAAAAGGTGATTATTTCAAGCGGAAGACAAGAAAATAAGTAATTGAATTAATTAGTTCTGAAAGTACTTAGATACAATTTAACTACCTATTTTATTCCTCATTGGGTAGTACAATGATGAAAACTACTTCATTGATAAAAGCCCTTCTAAAAACAATTAATTATATAAATAAACCTTTTTAAAGACACAGTTCAAGGAAAAGGAAAAACCTATCTCAATACACAACTTGCTTATGAATATTTTATATATACAATGATTTGTACAGATTTTTAATAAAATCTTATACTTAAATTGAGGCTAATAAAATTTTCCCGCAATCCTACTTGTATTTGCCATTCCCCCCAAAAAAGGTCTTAAAATCTCAAAAAGTGCATTTTGTAAGAAATGATGATAGACAAATTTTGAAAATCAACATTTTTTCCAGGAAAATGTCGTACTTTCTTCTTTGATTATTTCCATGTGCAAGCAGATATCATTCCCTTTAATTTATCTTTATAAAATATATATAACATTTATTTCTTAAATTATCCTTGATTTAAAATGAAATATAATGGAAAAGGAATTGTTTAAACGTTTTACTCAGAGCACACAATTTCTAAGTATATTTTTTCATTAAACTCCATTATTTTACGATATGTTTCTGATAGAAGCTATATAATATTAATTAATCATATCAGAGGGACTTTGACTTTTAATTTACTAAGGTTTTCTAGTTTATTTATTAATAAAAAAGAACCATGAGTTTTATTGTAAGAGTATTCGAAATCCGTCCTTTTTGCTTTCATCAACAGTTGGCAACGATGTTTTGGAATTCTTCATCAGCAAATCAGCAACACTGAAAACAACAATTTGGTCCAATATTTCATACGTAATTTTTGTAAACCAGAATATTAAATTTCCATATCAGGATCCATGGGTTTGATTAAGGTTCAAAAAATATAATAAACTCCATTTAGCTCGAATCCGTTTGGACATATTTTGAGTTCGTTATAGAACAAGGTTCATTTCAAGAACCTTGAAATAAAGTCCACCTTTTAAATTTGAAAGTAATATAATTTTACATGGTTCGTAGTACCTGGAGTCTGGATTCAAATTGTTCAGTATATCTGGAGAGCTAATTACGCAGACTATTCAAGATATTACTGTTTACAAATCAAGTTGAAGTATCCATTATGTCTTTAGTAAAATCCTATCAAACAGAAACGCAACTATCTACATTCTGAGGGGTATAAAAATATATTAAAGTTTTTACATACACTAGGAATGTCTATTTTTTAACATTTATATTGATCATTATATCATCTACAGATGCAAAACAACTATTAAATACAGAAAATGCCGACTCAAAATAGTTTTCCCTCAATTTTTTGGAACCTTTCTGTTACCTTGCTTCCAAAACATCTCTTTAATCTCTTAGGAAAGATGGACTCAAACAATTAACTAAAACACTAGTTGATCTTTGATTCAAGTAGTTAATACTTCTATGTAGGGAATGTTATATTCAGTATTGGACACGCGACTTGAAAAAAGTGACTAATTACTAGTTACTAGTCACTTATTAAAGAAAATAACGCCGTTGCTCAAGAGCAAAACTAATTAGTTACTCGTAAAAGCGTCGGACTCTTAGCTTCAATAAATCTTATATAAAACGGAAAAATAAATTTGAGACTAGATTTTTCTAATTTAACATAAGTAAAATTAAAAGTTCTATTATTCACAGAGTATCAGAGATGATACTGATGTAATTGTATAATAGGGTAACGGTCATTTTTTGGCAAAACGGCATGATAATGGAAGGAAATGAAATGAAATATGTTACACTTTACTGAATAAGTAACGACATTTCTTGTAATGCCGTTATTCTCATCTCTGGTTATATTACAAATCCATCATGTCCCCAATGATTTACATATACATATATTGTTAAAACTATACCCAGATAGGAATCCGTTTTTTTTTTGCTTGTTTTTTGTATTTTGCCTTGACAAGATTGAATTATAGGAGCATTTGTTTAAATTTATCTCTTTTTCTAAGTTTATTTGTATATTTATATAATCAAATAATTCTTAATTTAGAATATAGAGCTAGCCAAAAAAGGCTTCAGTTCTAATGACTTTCTTCAAATTCCCTTTTTCTTCTGCGATGATAATTATTTACCGCGACGTGATTAGATAAACTACACTCTGATGATCTATATTTGATTGCCGATGGTTGAAGAATCAGTAATAAGTTATGATTTTATAAGGAGCTATGTAACTATACATAGATACCAAGATATAATTACTGATGTAGTTATATAAATTAGAATTTTTTAAGTAATAGGGTAACGGTCATCAAATTATATTCATTTATGAGTTACATTAAAAACAAAACATTCTTGCATGTGAGTAGAATTTATACAGAAGCCTTAGCAAAGCTGAATTAAACTGATATACCATAATTTATTGATCTTTTTTTAAACGGAAAATAAGAATCTTAAATTTATTAGACTTTTTTTTTAAGCCAGCCCGGAATAGCTATCCATAAGTTATGGATAGCTAACAACCCTTGCTATAATAAACCCATAGATTTCTATAAAAATAGGACTTCAAAACAAAATTGTTTTACAAAATAATTTGTGTACCTGAAATTTCAAAATTCAAACAATACTCATATTTCTTCTGTAAGAAAATATATAAAAAAAACCTAAATACTTTTTTTTTGTGAGAAGAACAAGAACAACAGGTAGTAGCCTCCTCCTCAATATGTTTTCATGCTGAGAATGTTCATCATTATATTAGGAAAAATTCGATAATAACAAAGCTTATAGTTGGATAAGTATTTTCAATCTAGAATATTCTTTTTTTCCAACAAAATTGAGAATGCTATCGGAAATACTCCTTAACACATCCGCGGAAAAAAGGAGAAGGTACACATTTTGTTTATTGAAGATCAATTACAGTTATTAATAGACAAAAATATTACCATATTATGAACAACAATATTAAAAACTAGATGAATATTTGTTCTTCGCATGTGAATTTGAGATTGATAACAAAAGTCCTGATTTTAAATTATGTTTTTTTTTAAAAAAAAACTTGAATAACTTTTTAGTGGAGTGAAAGGGTGAAAATATTATTAATTAAAGGCAGAGAGTCACATTGTTTAATTTTTATTGAGACTATTGTAAAGCTGGAGGATAATTTGTACTTAAGGTTAATTAAAAATATCAATTTTTGATAAAAAATGTGAAGCCATTTTTTCCTGTGCTGAGAAAATATAAAGTTATCAGCACATTTGTAGCTACGGCCGGATTTTCTCTTACCAGTCTCTTGCTTCTTCCAGCTTACTGATAATAAAACTTTTAGTTTGGCATGTATAAAATTATATTTGAAAGATTAAATTTAAAATTTATTTTTTTATTTTAGTTTTTTTATATTGATTAAAAAATAAAATAGCATTTATTAAAGTAACAGATTCGTTACTTTTACTCATAAAAATAATACTTATACTCTTGACTGTTACTTTTTTAGCCAAGTAACTAGTAGTTACTTTTTCCAAATAATGTACTCAACACACCTTCGAATGGTAAAATGGAAATTGGTGGAAAAATCATCAATTTATTAATTAAAAATTGTCTTACAGACTTTTATGAACAATTCACTGAAAAAAAAAAAACTACCACATGTGGTTTTTCAATCCCTTTTTTTCTTCAAAACCAAACAAGAGGGGGGAAATGTGCCTTGTGTTGAAAATTTGCTTAAAATTTGGAATCGATTCCAATTCCTTTTATCCCTAATTTTCACATATTTATTTCAGCATGAATTCATGCGGAAACATCACGTACAAGAATTTTTTTAATATAAGTTTAAGGATGATGAAAGATACTGAATGAGCGTACATAATATAAATATGTGTAAAATTAATTTATTTGGTACATAGGTATATTATCTGCACAACAAAAAGATGCACATCTATGTAAGGTTGAATTACTAAACTCTTTTTGAAAGCATAGAGTTAAAAAACATACATAGAATAATGAAGCTCTTCAATAGAAATATAAATTTTTTTTTGACAAGAGGAAGGCCACAAACGAAAATATTATTATTTCAATTTGAATGTTTTGAGCAAGTAGTTTTTTTTTCGTCAGCATTCGTGATTTCAATTTTTTCTTGAGATATGTACTCAATGTTTTTTTAATCTTTATGAGAAATACTCTTATGGTTAGAAATTATATGTCCATAGTTTAATAGGCCATGAGCAAACTCACAAAGCGTTAATAGTCGCAAGATGGCACAAATTTCCTGATTCTCACTAAATAATACCCTATTAATTAATTGTTTTTTTGGCCTTTCTTTAAATGTGACTAATATATTTTAACATAACTGTATGATATAGCTATAAAACGGCTGGATTTTCTCAACTACTGGACTATTATTTACATATTTAGTTTACAGCTGAACCAGATGTAATTCGAGTTCAATAGATCAATGATCCGTATGCAATAATGTAGATAAATTAACAATTCACCCCCCAAAATAAAAATATGTAGGAATGATTAATGTTGTGGGAATACCACAATCCCATTCTAAGCCACACTTCCCGATAAATTATGTTGTAATATTAGGCTAGACCTTACTATTTGCTTTATATACTAATTTTTTGCGTAAACACAAATTCCTTTTTGACACATTTCTCTCAATATTTACAAAATCTTTTGCAATTTATTTGTATAATTAATTAGGCCTAATAATGTTTTTTTTTTTACAATTGGCTTTAAATAATTCAAATCTAATTAGAGTTTTCAAATAAACAAATATGTACAAAACCGACTACGTATAACTCTTATTTAATGTGAAAATCAATTTTGAACCCAGCTTTTGAATGTGGGTCATGATTACAATTTGTAACAAAATAAAAATATATTACCGTAATGAGCAAATTTATTCCATATATAAACTCAAATAAAAGAAATCTTGAACCAATAGTGATTCAAGTAAACAAATTAATTTTAAAATAGAATTAAACCTTGGTAGAAGTTTAAAAAACTTTGGCTTACTATATTTAAAATTAGATTTTGATCAAAATAAAAATGAGCAAAGACGTAAGGTCTTGAATAAATTCACTCCAAGTTTCTATACTAAATTTATATCTGATTGGGTAAAATCTCTCGGAAAAAAATCTAAATTGAATGTCTAACTAATTTTAATTGAATATATTTTAATTTGAATATGATTGAACGCCAACTTTCATTGTATTATCATCTTTTACTTATAAAACATGGCTACAACCAATTCAAATAAAAGCTGAAAAGGGAAAAAAAATATTCGAGGCAAAGGGTGAATATTTCAAACAACAATAAAGAATATGAATACAAAGCAGGGCTTCCCAATCAGTGGAACGTGTTCATTCTATAAGGGAGTTGTGGAGTAATTATGTGGGAGGCGTACAACGATGATCTTGAAACCGATATTAACTATTGGATTTTAAAGATTCTTAATAAAAATAAAGCATAATTATAAATTACATGGATTGCATACACTAATTCTAAACTGTTTCCCTTTGGTAGTTGAAATAAAAATGCACTGAACTTCCAACTAGTACACTTATTAGAATGATTTGCATGACTTATCGTTAGTTGTTTATTTTCAGCTAATGTAATTCCAATATACATTTTTAGTTTTAAATTTATATTTTAATTGTGAGCCTATTTTAAAATAGATTGAGATTTCTTTCTCCTGTCATATAACATATTAGGTAGTTTTTGAGAAGTCATAATCTGATAATTAAAGATTGTTAAAGGACAACTTGTCCAGCTCCGTCCCCAAATATTTTTATCTCATTGCTAATACACAGAAAACACTACAAGTAGGATCAATATTTAATAAACAAATAAAATTTTAAAAGGTAAACATTGGGTTGGATCAAAAATGAACGTAAATATGAGATTTAACCCTTCTGAATTGGCTACAAAAATATAAACATATGACAATGGTGGGCATAGTAGGTAAATCTGTGACTATTTATACTAAAAAATCAATGATGTGTGAGAAAAACAATTTTTTGAAGATATCTGTTGAACTTTTTTTTTTAAATTTCTTTCATTCAACATAGGTACTTAGTTTTACGGGTATATGCAAATGTCTAAAGTTTTTTATTATATATTCTTTTAGATATTGGCATATGTCTGAAAAACTACCTATATGCTTATATTGTACGGAAGGTACTTCAAAACAATCTCTTGTTTAACACTTGTACTACTTATAAGTACATACTATTCCAGAGCCTTGTATAAACAGAGTAAAAGGATATTCAAATTTATTTAATGAAGCAAATCATATAAATGATTAATGAATACTCGTTGAATTTATAACTCTGACTCAACAATATATACATTTATATTTTATTTACCTTAATTGTGAGCCCAGACTCAAGGGTTGTTTTAAGGGGAGTCCCCTCAGAATTGAGGAGAACCAGACCTTCAACGTTCCTATTACTCAAAATACGCTTGAAAACTCCCTCCAGTTTATCCGAAACACTGAGTGTGCTTTTCTTTTTAACCATGGGATGTCTTTTATTTGAAGTGGATTCATCTAAATAGGGGGATTTCTTGTGATGAGACGAAGAAGACATGAAGGTGTTTATGGCGATGAGACTTCTTCTTCCTTAATTAAAAGAGTTGTAGGAACAACAGGGAAAATCCTTCTTCATGTAAGACAACAGAAAATAAAATAATAATAGTAATGAAAGAACAACTTCCTATGGCTCGTTCTTTCTTTTTCCCTCTTTTGACTTACACACGATTTTCTTTACTCTTTAGAGTAGAGTGAGGATAGGTATATGTTCATAAATGAGTGCACACATACATATAAAAGACCAAATTTGGAACACAAACAAGCAAGCAAAAAAAGAGTTAAGCAAACAAAATGAGGGGGGGGGGAAGCAATTTACAGAAAACACTTTTAATATGCCTACATATGTTTGTTCACAGGCATGAAGAACTAGTATGTATGTACATTTGATACTTTTGAAATTACATATTATGTACATATATATATTATATTATTTAAAAAATTCATAGCAAATCTTGTCAAAAGAAAAATAGGATTGACCTTCAAATTTGACTTTCATTCCCTCAATCCACCATAATTACTCATCTTTTATTGACGTATGTATATAGATATAATATTCTCCATGGTTTTAAAATATAATGTATACATAATACAGCAGTATCAATATTTTACTCTTTGATGTCGTCATAAATCATTTGGAACCTTACACATCTATGATGTAAGCTTTGACCTCTTTTTTTTTCTTGGTATAAATGGTATTTTGAAGCAATAATAAAGATAGATTATGTAAAAGATTGATGAAGGGAAGAGTGACTCTAGGTTTTCATCTTTAGTTCTAAATAAATATATGTATGTATATATACAAAAAGGATACTGAATAGGTATCCCGAAACTTTGATTTTATGTATTTTAAAAGATGCTATTTGATCGGGAATGCACTTTTACTCATATGATCCGTGTTATTTGAAGCAATAATTAATTATTATTAAACAAAACCTAGAATATAAAAGAAATATTCAGTATTAAGAAGGGCAGTTTTAATAATTCTCTGCATAATGTATTAGGTTAAATATCCCAAAGTAATCAAAAACTAAAGATTGGTATCATATACGTATCTACCTACCTATGAATGTCAATCGTAACTCCAATTATGTGAAATACCAAAAGTGAAGCTAGAAAAAAATAAAATAACGGATATTGTTGAGGTACATAGAAACAACTTCCTTGGCTTTTTTCCCTTATAAAAAAAAGTAACCAAACTCATTTCCGAAAGTCTTTAGTTTACGTGCATACTATTATTGTTATTCACTACATACGTTAATTAAACTCATAATAACAGGGAACTCAAATTTCTTGATTTGAGCCCAAGCATGGCCACTGCATCATTTTTATCTTATCGTCACTATAGCAAAGCAAAGTTTATTATAAGATCTTTGTGTTTTCATTTCCCAATATTTTTTAAAATATGTAGATACTTATCCAATCATAGCTCTGTTTTGAGTTTTATTCGTGGAGTCCAGAGTGAAAATAAGAATGAATCAGACTTGACCTCAACCACCACTCATTTTATGGGCAATTTATCTAAGCTAATAAATAATAAAACATTTATATTATTATACATTCATAATTATGTATTCAATCCATGGTTTTACGAATTGTGAAGCTAACACAGAGGGGTGAGAAAGTTCCTTCGTGTAAAATGATTGTATATAAAATCAGAAATCCCGGAAATAAACAATACAATAAAATTAATTCTATTGCTCCCCTTTATTGATATAATTTGGTCGATTTATTGGGAGTGAGTTCCATTATTACTTCGTCGAGCAACCTAGATTCTACGTAATTGTGTATATACTCTCAGATCTTTACTCTCTGGACTTAATCAATCATTTTATACTTTTATAATTTGCTTTCCTGATGAAATTAGAAAGTAGATATAAAAACTATCAGCATGCATCTGAAAATGTTTTTGTATGCCAATCATTGTTTTGTAGAGATCAAGGGAGATTAAGGGAAGAGCATGTGTCAAATTTTATCTTGTATAAATTACTTGTAAGACTTAAACTCGTTATTGTTCTCAATTAGAGGTATTCCTAGGGTTAAAAAACAAAAAGGTGTGGCCATTATAATATTCAAACGATTAAGATAAGCTCCTAAAGTTGGAACAATTATTATTGTTATTTATTTTGTTGGAAATTATGTTTATTTTAAATATCTTTATACCAAAAAAATTAACAAACAATAATCCTTTTCACCAACTCAACATAAATGATTTTGTCATACTTTTTCGTCCAAATATCACTTCATATTTATAAAAATTTAATGAATATGCTATAAAATCTTCCACATGGTCCAATGGATCTACAGGCAACCCTTGAATCAAATATTGAACTGCAGTTTAATAGACATTATTTTGTATATATACACTCCAATGCAAAAACAACAGCCCCTAATTGTATTGTAAAAGTATAGCCATGAAGTCAATTCTAACTCATTAAAAATGAATGTATTTTTTATACACATATTTCTAAGCTATGTTTGTAGGAAGAATTCTGACAGAAGGAGAATTTGTGAAACGAATAAAAGTCTCAATAAGGAAAATAAGATAAGACACAACATAGAGGGACTCTTCTTTCTAAGAGAAGATAAACATAAAAAAGATATTTCTACTTACATCTGTATATATGTATGTATGTATAATCTGAAACCAAATGGTTGTAGTTTCACTCAAGAGGTTTGATCCCTCTCTTTATTTATAGATGGACTTAATACTTGGATATACATAAATATGTACATAATATATTTATAAGTCCAGACAATACCTCAACCCCCTCTATATTAATGGATTACATATAATAAAAATCCAATATATCACTATCAAACGTGAGAGCTTCAATGTCCAGTCAAGGATATAAATGGATGGGTTAAATACGTATACATATATATATATATATATATATGTAGTAGGGGAAATTGTTGAATTAGAACCAAAATCCACATAGACAGACAATAATTGATCCAGGGATTCAATCTTAAATACATTGATACTTATATTTATTTAGGTAACGACATATTTATCAACCCCCCACCCCCCATCAGGTTCCAAATTATTTTAAGGTAAGTGATGCAAGAAAAATATTAGGGATTTTAACAAAAGGAAAAAAAATAATAAGTTTTAAAAATAGTGTAACCCTTGAAAAACCAGACATGGCCTGAGCAGTCATTATTGAAAGCTCCTTTCTCTGATCATCAATTAATGTAATTTAAGCGTCATATGTAGTCATTTTTTTTTAAATATTATGATTCTTTCAAAGTTATTTGTTCATTTACATATTATCAAAATACTAAAAAAAAAAAAACCCGTTTTTTCAATGAATCCCAATTGTGGCCTTACCACCCATCAAATAAATAAAATACCTTTGTGCAGTCGATATAAAAAAATCCAGAATTTAAAAACTCTATATAAATCAATTCTGGGATGATGTCTCAAAATCATTAGATATGCTTTTGAGTTATTATTTTATTGGGCATTCAAATATTCATTTGAAAAAATAGAGAAAAAAAAAAAAGAAGCCAAAAACAAGGGTCGATTAATTAGATTCACCTTCCCTAATGGGCAATAAAAAAACAACAAGAATATCTAGATATCAATGAAATCTGTAATACTTTACACTATATATACATCAGTCTAGTAGAGGCTCCAAAGCTCTAAAAAGGGGGTTCCTAACGGAGTACTTGATTTGTGGGTTGTGCAGCCAATAATTAATTATTATACAATTAATCATTAAGATGTTTCTTTCCCTTCCCTTCACATAAAATCATATAAAATGAAGCTGCTTAAAATAAGTTATTACAGGGGAACTAACTTTTAGAATAGGGGATGACTCGGACCAAAATTACGGATGAATTACTACTCTAAAGTGTTCTTTGAATCTACCCATGGACCTAAAAATGACATCCATCATAATGAATTTATTATTATTGTATGTACATATATAGATCAATAACTTTCCAAATGAAGTTCCTCAGAATGAGGTCATATGGGTATTAAAAAAAAGTTTACAGATATGCATGTAATAGTTTTAAGTTTGAAATTTAAATATTAGTTTTTTATTTTATATTAAAATTTAATAAATGATTTTTTATGTTAATTGCAAAACTCTTTAATCTATTTGCCGTTTTTTTCCCTTTAAATAGTTATTTAATATGCATCTGTATTCTATTTTCTTTGCTCTTCTATTTTTATATGTATTTCTTTTATGTATACTTTTTCCCCACAATATTTTTGTAGGAAACAACAACATTATTTTGAATCAAATCTTCAAAATATATGAAATTATTATATTTATTGAATCATTTCTCACATATCTATCTATGTATATAGCTTTAAAGTAATATACATATATATGAACGGCAGGTTGACTTGTTTCATATGATATGTCTAAATATACATATACATATACTTATGTACCTACATATATCTACTTTTGAAGAATTCATCTTTTAACTCTTCATTCAAAGTTTTGTTTTTGAGAAAAGAGAGAAATCTATATGATATCTGGTATACTATGAAGGTATAAATATATGCCTAGTTATACCTAAATACATAGATTCCTAATACATACACATTTATCTATCTACTGATTTGAATATAAAGATAGAGTAGAAAATTATATTAAAAATTGTCAAAGAAAATGTGTTTTTAAAATATAGGCACACACTTATGTGCATGTAAATACAAAGAAATTGAAAAAAAAAGGAGCCAAAAGAAGGATTTAGGAGCAGTGTTGGGAAATATTACCTAACCTATACATGTTTCTACTTTGGAGAGTAATAAGAAAAGATGGGAATATACGTAATATAAATTAACGCCGGAATCTTTTTCTGTAACGGAGTAACTTTATTCAATTCAAAGCTATTATGAAAAAAACAAAAAAACATGAACAGTCCTTACTCAGTTACTAAAAGAAACTTTATATTCATATTCTCAATTTTGAGCATTATCCTTACGAGATACAGTCAGAGCTGCACATACATAAAATATTGATTTTTTAGAGCAGGGATTACCAAGCTATGGCCTAAGTTACATTGACATAAATTTCTCCAACTTTTAAACTTGTATAAATTAAGGTAGCATTTTAGCATCACGTCCTCGTTCTGGTTTAAGAAAATACTTAATTTTTTTTTATTGAAAAAATCTTCCCCCTGCTCCTAGAGTTGATCTACACTTCTTTCTCTTATGGAGCGTGTGTTCCAGTTTGAGAAGCCCTGATGTAAACGAAGCTACTTCAGTAATGTATTTTAAATAATAAACATATTGTATAATATACACTGATTTTTTCATTGTTGTCGTTGTTGCATTAAAAAAATAGTTTTAAAATAGTCATGGAATTGATTCTAAAGGCTTGAATTAAAAATTTGCTCAAAATTTGGAATTGATTACCCGTTTCTTAAAGTTTCACGTCTCTTGTATTTAAAATATGCATTCTTTAATATATTATTTTAGTTGAAAATTGGTGGTACTTTGTAAAAGTAATAATTTGGTTATATAGGTTAACATATTATTCTATTGTTTAAGTAATATCATTACATTACTTGTTAATAAAGTAAGAATATTACAGTAATAAAATAACGCGTTATTGCTTTGTTGTGACTCACACATTAAGTATTTATTATATTATTTAATTATACCTTTTATAAATATATTTTAGTTACTTTACAGGACTTTTACCCAAGATAAATCCATAAAGGGAAAGCCTTGCTATCATTGAACTCAATCTAATAAGATAAATTAATATGAATTCATATGTTTGTACCCGTAGGAATCGATGGAAAAAGCCCTTTTCATGTCTATTCTATGAGTGGTGTGAGGTGGTGTGCCGTTCTCTATATTATAAGGTATAACTATGTAATTAAAAATAAATTCAAAAAAAGCTAAAAACTTTTTATTTCTTGTTGCAGTAATCGATTAACTATAAATTAAATGTGAAAAATGTAATTCTTCACTCTCTCCTACTAGTTTCTTTTTGTAAAGAATCATTAAAAAGGTAAAAAAAAAAGTATGAAAGAAAATGGCATTGCATGTTGTAGAGTTATTAATTATAATTAAAAATAAATTGTGTAAATTATTATGCACTCTGTAAAAAAAAACTAACTACGTATAATTTACTTTCTAAAAGGTTATAACTTATATGTATTTATATATCTATACGCTTTAATTAATTATTATTACTAATTCATTTGTTTGTTTTGATGTCTGTGTCTGATGATCTATCCTCAAAATACCCAAGACAATGCTATAAAATATTGTTTAGCTATCAATATAATACATCCATATTAGACAATACGTGTAATATATATACTTGCTTTTTAGCGTCAAATAAACCCCTGATATTTCAAAAAGGACAGCTCAGATAAAACATACGAAGAAACAAAGGGACTGACGCCATATTAGTCTAGGTTAATCTAAAATGGCGTGAGTCCCTTTGTTTCTTCGTATGTTTAAACGAGCATTGCTGTCAGTCAGGAAGGCAAGGTAAACTTAGAGTAACTTGATCCAGGAAGGGACATAAGCTATGACCAGTCTGCCTTTAAGGTCGCCGGGGACTGATTTTGAGGCCAAAATGCGATTTGAAGACTCAGGAGGCCAAATTAAGTCAACATTTTCAGAAAATTTACAATTTAGGGGTTTTGGGCGAGGTAAACCGCCATTATGGAGGTCATTTGAGGTTCCTGGATGCTGTTTTGATGCTCCCTTTCTCAATCATTGCACAATATTCAATTCATGTCTATTCTTTCTGTAACATTCTAAAAATATTATTTGACAATTCAAACAACCTTTTCATATTTGCTCCTAATTCCAATCCCATGAATGTTGTAAGCCTTAATGTCTTAAAAATACTGTCTCCTGGTTTATAATTTAGTTTTCCTCTCAAAATAAATAAACAAGGATTTTTTTAGCTTACTTGGTATATTTGATTTTTTCAGTGTAGCAGATATCTTAGAGTTACAGATTCCTATTGCTCCACAATGATCAAAAAATATTCTAAACCCTTTATTTTTACTAAATGTACATACAGAATTGACAGATGGCCTTGATCTTACAAAAAAAGTACATCATAGTTTCTGTGTCGGGAATGAGTGTAGCAAGGTACACTTGTTTATTTGTCTTGTTTTTGGACAAAGGTTAGTAGAATATAGGAGGATAAACGTTTTAGTGAATACAAATTAACTGAGTCCTTCCAGTTAATTGATTGTCTTGAAGAAAAAGCTATCCACAGAATAAATTAATATGAATGATATGAGATGGTAAGTCGTTCAACCTATGTAGCCATGGTTAGAGGAACACACACATCCATAATACAGTAGTCAAGTTTCCTCACGCCGATTCTTCAGTTAGCACCTCCTCTTGAACCCGTAGTCTTCTAAGAGACGGGGTCTGAAATTCCACTCGGCCACCCTTCTTTAACTCTACCTAGACTGGCTAATCAATGAGCTAATAGATCTCATCGAGTTCAAAGCACAAACATTGTTGAGTGTTGTGGGTTATGACGACATGTATAAATTTGAGACGTCAGAATGATTAAATTTGCCCCCCCCCCTCCCACTTTCAACTTCATTCCAGCGCCGCTGGGACTAGCACTGACGATACCGGGTTCAAATGGATAGATGCATATAATATAAGAAAATATTTGTGTAGGAGGGGAAAATACCTCAGAACTTCATGACTTTTTTTTTTTGTGAAAGATAAATTTTAATCTTATTTTGAGACACTAAAATTTGATAACTTTTTTTTTTAATTTATAAAAGACAATGAATATGAAAATAAATGAACACACTGTACAGCTTCACATTTTGGTACTGAACCGTTCTAGTCCTAATACATAGTACTCAATCTCAACATGTCTTTTGAATGTACTAGTACCAATAAATTTAACATTAAGAATGTTTAATATAGTGATATAATGAATTATTCAAATGATTTATTACGGACTATAAGAGTAAATTTTTTATTCATATCTGAAAATAGTATGTACATTGTACACTTGATAAATATAATTGATTAGCCTTTTGATAAAACATATAATATTTCTATCTAGTATCTACGAGAAATATTAATCAATTAAGTTCAGCCCGTTATCTTGTCCTAAAAACAAAAATGGAGTGTAAAGTCAAAATGCTACAAACTTAAAACATTTATGATATAATGCAATACGATAATAATGCATATTAAGTCATCAAGGTCGTGGGTTCCCTTGTTAGACTGTTGTCTAACAAGGGAACCCACGACCTTGATGTCATCAATTTGAATGAAATTCGGAGGGATGATGGAAAAAATGCACATCTTTGTCAAACAGCAGAGAAAAAGAGTCTC
This sequence comes from Lepeophtheirus nordmannii, assembly GCA_963680855.1. Lineage (NCBI taxonomy): Eukaryota > Metazoa > Arthropoda > Copepoda > Siphonostomatoida > Caligidae > Lepeophtheirus > Lepeophtheirus nordmannii. Next base: position 33,383,948 of record OY804518.1, on the reverse strand, counting down.
AATTTTTGGTATTATAAATAGACTGTTCATGACTGTTCTTCTTCAATAAAATTGTCTCACAATTTTTTTGTGATAAGCAAGCCGCCTAGCAATACTGGTTACTCTCACAAAACTTATGTAATAGAGCCCGCTGACAAAAAGTTTGAATCCCACCACTGGCTATAGCCTGTATATAATCGTCTCCTACCAAATCGAAAAAGGGCTCTCAATCTTCAACACAATGTATATATGTAAGAAAAGGGTCATAGTAACTTGCAGAATACGAGGTGATCCTCCTCCAGACTCAACCTCAATAAATGTATTGCTCTTTTTCTCGATTGTTTAGCAAAAGTACGCGTTTTTACACTTAAGAGTAATTAACCTACATAGATTTCTCTTACCAGTCCACCAAATTTTCACCTTGTAAGGTCGCTATTGATTGTTTCATTATTTGGAAAGGGAAATTTTGTTATTTGAACGTTTCTGTTGAGGCAGTGAGTTTCATTTAATATCTTTATTATTAGAATTTAATTCACTGTTCCTCCTCAAATCAATATAAGATGGATACATCCTCTCCCCGTATTTCTCTCAAGGCCTTCCACTCAAATTAATTGAAAATAAATAAACTTACTCTGTATTTTATTTCAAGAATGCTTTTTACAGACTTAATTGAGTTCATATAACGTTTGGTAGCCAATGAAATCTTGGAAATACGTTCGTACTATGACACATTAATCAAATAATTTTTAGTAGCTCCGCTTAATTTTCTCAATGTGATAGTTTTTTTTAAGTAAAATAAAACAAGGTATTTCGCTTGGAAATCGTTCTTATCTAAAAGTTTTTTCCTCTCCCTAAAGAAACTTTGGTGTGTTCAAATCAATTGAAAAGAAAAAAATCTTTGACTCAATCCTTCATTCCCCCACATTCATAAATTTATTTTTGATATAAATTTTCACAAATACATATAAAACATTTTTTTTAGATAGACATTCAGGTTTTTCTTTTCTTTAAAGGGGTAAACTTCCCTTACTAATTCTCCTTCATCAATATTGTTGAATTGATAAATGGCGTTGATGGTTTGACAATTTAAATTAATATTGAGTAGATTACCATAAATATTGAAATTTTCTGATGGATTTTTCTTTTTTTACCTTCTTTTTTTTTTTTCAAAATGGGAATACTTTTATCAGACTGCGCATACCTACATAACATAACAGCCTTACTCTTTTGAGAATATATTAATGGGCATTACTGAGCTAATTATCATTTTACCTTGAGCACTCATCCATTATTCAAGTAGTATATGTATATAGATAATAACATGTTGAAGTTTGGAAATAATTATATGTCCATGTTTGTTCATATGTAATGTACTTACCTATATATACCCACAGGGCACATTAAGGATATATCTATGCATACAAGTTAAATAAAAGCTGTTGACTGTTGAGGTAAAAATACTATCAATGTAGGTTTATTTACTAATAAAAGTCAAATTCTTTAAATCCATCATTGCTTTGTGCTATATAACATCTCAAAATCCTTAATTCAAAAACAAACACATCTAATACTATCCTTTTATTTGGAAGAAGAATGCCAAACCATTATTATATAGGTATAATTTTTGAAAAATTTGAAAGAGAGTGAATTAAATTATTAGTAACAAATAATTTCCTCAACAATACAATTTGTAGAGAAGCTGAGTCATTGAGAAAGACATTTGTTTGAGTAAGTAGAAAGGGATTTGTATATTAATATATGTGTCAAGTCAACAAGAAATCAAGTTTGTCTTCAAATATTGAAAAGAAGAAAATCCACTTTTAATTTTTTTTACTTCATAAATATAACGGTCAAATATTTAGGAGTCATTTTAAGACCTATCACGCCTGGTTTTTGCTAAAATATCACGTTTAATCAAGAAAGCAAGGATTGTTGTCTATCCAATAAAGTAATCGGATAAATGTGTCGACTGTATATGGAGCCGATAGAGTCTTTGAAAGAACGTCCATCTTTTTCATAGCCCAAGAGATTTATTTAGTTGTAGTTTGCTAAATCCAGTTCATCTATTTAAGAACTATTAAGAATCAACTTAATCTACTATCATGCTCACCATGAATCATAGTATTAGTAACAACATAGTCAATAAATACCAGGGGTATTTTTTATTCTTGACTGTAGCCGGTATTTTTTTCCAATAAATAAGTTGCAATTATTGGAGTCATTATTTAATTAATCGAAATATACTATTAATACAAACGAAGTAGAATCGCTTCAAGAATATGAATGCAGTTTTAACTCATTTTTGAAATATTTCAGACAAACTTGGTTTCTTGTTGTGTTGACTCATATATCATAGAATACCAATAAATAGTTAGGGGCCCTGCACATTAGATCTAACATTCTAAGGAAATCTCTAAATACCAGCTGACGGATGAGATTATTGCTCAATAGTGGTGACGCTGGGACGTAAAGAATAGTTTCTTTTTTTTCGAAAGTGGTAAATTATCTGACGTCCTCTTCACTCTTTACAAACAATTCGTTACTCCACTCAATCCTGTGCACATTTTATACAAAAAATAAAATGACAGAGATGTCGAAACATCTTACGTAAAATAGTAAAAGTGTCTGGCCTCTGATTGCAAACATTGAACACATCATCCTGAAGAAGTTTGGCACCAATCCCCTGAAAGGATACTGGCCACCTGTTCTTGACTTAAGGTCAAAAACAATTTAAAGACAATAAAGTCATTGGTTCCAAGGATCATATATGCTGCTTGTACTAAAAAGTTCCCTATCCCTGTCGAAATCCACTCTGACGAAAAAAATGATGGGATTTTCATATGGACAATACAATTCCTCCAATACATTCTTCCTAGAATTTTTAGAAGCATTTGTTTATTGTTACCTAGTCATTTGTATTTATTGTAAGTGTTTTAGAAATATTTTATTTCATTTGATTATTATTCATTATATTTGACAAACTATGTACAATAATAACCAAAAAAAACCAAAAAACTAAAGGTATCAAATATAAATTACCTTCTTAACTAGTTTATAGGCATAGTTATGTAAGCCATGAATATTGCCCCACATATCTATGAAGAAGTAACAAAAATGCAAGATATTAAGGCAATTTCATACTGCACCATGAAATTATTGGAATACATAATTATCAATATAATTAGTAAATCTACTCACAATGTGTATACCTACCTATACTGGGAAATGTATTAAAATCAGATGCATTGAATAAGACGACTAAAAGAAGATAGATCTGTAGGATGAGGTACTTAAATGGTGTTAAGAGTAGTAAAAATGGGATGCAGCACAGTGTAAATGGGGAAATATGGACCTTAGTGCTGGACCAGTTGAGAATAGCCGCATAAGAATGTAACTTTATTGGAGTGAGTCGTTTTTTTTACTGCATAATGGTTGTATCAGCTTGGAGGCATCAAGGAAACATTTACTCTCTTCCTATTTTTGAAATTGTAAAGATTAAAAAATGAACCAGATTATATTTATTGTCTTGTAGCTTCACTGCAACATAAAACGTCTTTCATGAAAGCATGTGGGAAAGAATTAGGATGGCCTCTCGATAAAATAAAAAATTGTATGTGTCTGAAATATTGTGTTTGCACAGTTACGCGTCAGAGGTGAATAACCCAGCATGCCAGAGTACAAAACATTGTGTCACAAGTAGGTGGAGACGCTCCAAGTCCTGGCTAGGAATAGGATTCGATCCTAGTCCTAAATATATTCCTTTCTTATGAAAGAAAAGAAAATTCAAGAGGCTTAAAAGTACTACATTCCATGATAACAAACAAACTTCAAGGACTATCATTATTATCAAAGAGTTTTAAAAGGGTAATTGGATTAACGTAGTCTGTACAAACACGCATTGAAAGAAAATGAGCACGGATGCAACAAGCGACATACATACAAATATGTTCATGTACAATAAAACAATTCCTTATATCTTTTTCAATTATTATCAAATAATGGTAATAATTTCATGTGATTAAACATATATTCATTCAATGAGTTTTATTTCTCTTATGAAAGTGAAATAAAATCAACTTAATAGTATTATTGTTAGTTTTTGAACAAAAATATGTGTATATAGTATGTGAAAAAATAATTATGTCTGACTATTGATATATTTGATTTGAATATGTATATCAAATTATATAGATTTGAAGGTAATAAAGCTCTGATCAGTTCATAGCCTTGGCCTACTTCCTTATCAATATACACAGTATGATGTTCAAAAAATAACTTTTTTTCTCGAATCTTTCCAAATAAAATGTATGTGTTGCATTTGGATCTAATTATGATTAAGTCAAAGTTTCAAATCTCTATGTCGAAAACTCTGGCTACGCAAGTTCATTTTATAAATCAAAACCATTCAAATTGAATATTTGTATATTTTTATAAGACACTTTTTTCTCTTAAATGTTTCTAAATAAAACATATGTGTTGTATTTGGATCTAATTAAGAGATATTCAAAGTTTCAAGTCTCATTGTCAAAGACCGTGGCTATACATGGTCATTTTATAAATTAAAAATCGTTCAAAATGAATATCCACAATGCTGCACATGTGCTAATAAATTCAAGAAGGTCAACTTTTTCTTGACATAACGTAGTCTGGGGAATGACCACACATAGCAACTTTTGTAAATAGTGATTCTTGGCTGACATTTGACATCTTGACTCTGATTTGTGACTGGCTACTAATACTGGAACAATATTAAAGATTTCAATAACATAGACTCATTTTTTGGAAATCTACTCAGCCTCAATGATTCAGCTGTCAAGTTCAGGATAAAGAGGGAAAGCAATAATTACTTCACCCCAATTTTTTTCAAAAAGTCAATGACTAAGATCGATTAAAGTAAAACTATAAAGGTTACTGAAAACTTCATAGAAAAGTTTTATGTTCATAAAAATGATTTATTATTAATGTCATCTAATCATAACACAGCTATTCTATCTATTAATATCACTGCGATAACCAAAGTAAAAACAGTTCAATACTATATATTGAATCAAATTTTTATAAAAAATGTAATTTATAATTTTCCCTCAATGGCGTCAGTGAATCATTTCAGCCCAAATTGTCACCAAAATTTAAGTTAGATATATTATTAAACTAAAATATTTATTTTAACCAAGATGAGATATTAAACTATGTATTCTTACCAAAAAATATTTTTTTCAGTATAAGTGCTTAAAATTAACAGAAAAATGTGCCACAAAATTAAGCATAAAATTGCAATCACTCTAAATTTTGATTTAAAATTTACCCATATTGTAGATGAAACAAATTTAAACAAATTATTATAAAATAAAAAAAATTGTTCTCAAAATATTAAGGTAACTTTTTAAGAAAAACTGTGAACACCAATTTTTGCCCATTGTAGGTCAACTTGTAGGATCATAACTATAAGAAGATTTCCTTTTGAAGCTTGTATGAAGAACTCTTTTGAAAAATGAGACCTCAAAGGAAGTTCAGAATTTTTTTGAGTCTGATTGTTTTAAAATTCAGATATCTCAAGCCCACTAAAAACAGCTAAATTTCATTCAAAAAAGGCCATTTTTCAAACTTTCAATGGCTTGATAGTTCACAAAAATGGCTTTTGAAATCTAAAACTATACAGCTCTTATTTTTCATCAACAGGCAGCAAAAAATTCTTTGGTGGAAACAAAATAACGGATCGACCCAAAAACGAGACAGCCTAATATATTTATAATAGTTCAAGACTTGAGGATGATGTCACGTAATAGGCTAGCTACAAAAACATTTCGTGTCTTTTTTCTTCTCCTTTTTTTGAGAATGTTTGAGATACCAAATATAGCATGTAGTTTGTCTTTTATGTGATAAAAATATAGAAAGTACTTATCAAGATATTGTATGCGTTTACCAAATCATTGATTTAGATCCTTGATTAGGTGCAAGTACAGAGGTCAATATTAAACAAAAAATATGGAGGAATTGTTGATGCCACTGTGTCACGAATATTTAGATTTGAAATTTTAAAAAACGATTCGAATTTCAACAAACCAACACAACCTAAAACAAATTCACAGCTTATAAAAAATACCTAAATGATAAATTTTCATGTTAGTGGAATAATGTCGTGTACAAAAGGAAAGTCATCCATATGATGACTTAGGAACACAATGATTTCTACTTATGAAATGACAACAACAATGACCAAATTTATAAGAATAAATTGTCAATAATCTTTTTCTGGTAATTAAATATGGCTATAGATAAGTTGCTCTTTAACTTGGTTTCGTGGTTTGCTAATGACGTAACTTTACATGTTGAAGGGAATTTTTACCATAGGTAATCCATGGGCCGGGATAGCATCACTGGCCTTGCAATAATCAGTATCAACCATGATACGGGACAACAGCTTTTATATAAGAACATTATCAATGAATTTGCAAATAAAAAGTGAAAACGCAAAAATTTTGAGAACAATAAAATGTCACTGCTACATAGAATAATGTGTAATAATTTAGGTGTTGGTTTTTTTTATTGTTGTACTATTTGATTTATTGGATTTACTTATTTAAAATAAATTAAAAAAAAACTATACTCAATCAGTTTTATTAATTGACATAAAGATGATTATTTTCCTTGTATTCTAGTGTTTTTACCAGTTTAATTTGTCAGGTGGCTCAACTTAAAGTGTTTAACTTGATCTTTTACTCATTTGTGTGATAGAATATGGTAAACCATCATAGTCGATATCTAAAATATAAGTCATTGACCGCCAGACCAAAAGAATCACTAGTATATTAAGGCTTTAATTGTATTTTTAATGAATCTTGCACAATTTCTATCCCAAAGGCTGTACTTTGACAAACCCTGATCCAAAGCTCCTACCCTGAGTAAATTGACTTTAGTAGCCTACGATATAAAGTAAGAGCTCTCAAAATAATTTAACCTATATATTTTATAAATTTATAAGTTACAAAACTTTCAAATGATCCCTGTACTGTCATAATGATAATGTCAACCTGAGGTGCCATGCCATCTACTTTGAAAAACCCAAATCCAGTGTTGGTAGTACCGAGTGTGTGTGGATTTGGATCAGTTTGATCATTCAAAAACGCTCAATTATAGTACTTTCACAGTTTTGGATGCCTCGAGTTCCTCTGATTAGGTTTTGTCGTCGATCCAAAACAATTTTTTTCCTTCAAACGGCTAGCACCCGATAGGTACCCACAAACAGCATGTTGCCTACGGCCCAACAAATATGGAAACGACACTACATAATCCCCGGTAGAAATGCAACTTTCCCCACCAAAGCTATAGACCTCCCGATTTCCACATTAGTATTGTAGCTATCAAATTCTTTTGTAAGGTAAAACAATAATAATAAAAACCTAAACTGACTTCAAGTTTATATATTTGACATTGTAGTAGTCAACATTGGACGTAATCCTATCTAAACAAAATCTTTATGTAATGAATGTACCTAGATATTTCGGAAGAGACTGGGAAACAACAACTTTGTTTCGATTTTTCATAAAATTACGACTTTCTATGTAAAAAGTAATATACGTCTAATCAACAATAAATACATTCACGAATAGCTTTATGAATGTACTTATATACTGACATACCTTCACACAACATAACTTAATATTTTTGTTACTCTATATTGGTAGGTAAGAAATGTAAATATACCTATATATGTCTATTCTATAGAGCTCATCGTTGATATTTCTCTGCCTTCATTTCAATGAAAAAGTTGATTAATTTGAAGAATATCTAATAATATTCTCGAATTCTCGATAAAAACCTCTCCTATAGTCAGATCTGTATATGAATATAATATGTCATTGAATTAGCATATTACCTCTTCAAACTCTTTGTATATACATATGTATACGTTGTATATGTATAATTACTAATCTGCAAAATAACCTACTCAGAAAAACGTCGTGGATTTCACGCTCCATTTATTATAAGAATACTAACGTAACATAAATATCTATATATACGTTTACCCTGAAGACAAATGACTTATTTCTTTTTTTTATATGTAGAACTCAAAAAGGCTGAAGTACTTAAAAAGAAAAGAGCCTTCAATTACCCAAATTATGGACAAATAAATTTATGAAATACATACATAACTAATAAAGAATAAGTACTAACGATAATTCAGCACTTGAGAAGACAGTTTCCCCAAATGTATTTAGTTTAATTACCTCTTTGGAACTATATACATATATTAAATGGGAATCATCATTGACTCTCTCAACCTCTATCTATTAATAAAGAGAAGGGAAAAAGGCTCTAAAAACATTTCTACTGTTTAATGACCGATTATGGAAATTTGAAATTGAGTAAAATATTGAATCTAAAATGGATAATTGTTATTTTATAGAAGAATTTAATTAGACAAGTAATTAAATCAGATGTCAGTATTTTTTTATGGTAAATAATAATTTTTTTCTGCTTAATAAGAAATTACTGCTCAAAATATCAAGATTCATAAAACTAATAGGGACCAAGAGTAGATAAATTGACAATTGACAAAAAGAAAAAAAAAGTTAAGTTTGACAAGTTATTATAATATTGAATTTGTATTAGTATAAAGTCCAAAGTTTTGTTGAGTGACATGGGTTTGTTTATCTCATTCATTATTCATTAATGCACCCTGGGATAATAAAAATTTGAGGAGGATTATATTAGTGGGATAACACTTTATGTATTTTCTACTCATTCTACCTCTGAGCCTTTGAATGGTCTCTGAACGTTGATTAATTATTTAAACTCGAAGTAGATCTTGCTAATTAGTTAACATATCTTTAGTAATAAATATGTAAATATATAAACAATAACTAGTTCAACAGTAGTGGGGGGGGGGGATATGGACTTTGACACCTGAATAATAGTCGTAGACTAGAGCGAGCACCCCTCATATAAAAAATTATTGAAAACACAAAGTTCAATATCTTTTTGATCAAATTTATTTATGTACATATGTACGTTTCAATACCCTCCATGAATCTTGGCCCGTTACGGGCCGGATCTCATTCAGCAAATTGTGTCACAGTCATAAATATCCCAGGACATCTTTTTAATATATATATATATATATATATACATCAATTTCTTTCTCTGTTGATAAGGAATGATTCAATTGGTTTATTTAATTATCAACATCTTCTGCGATATTAAAAAAAAAATATCTACATACATATGTACACATGTCCTCAACATAAAAAGAAATGGAAAATTTAAATGTTTTTTTTTCTGTCAATGGGTTTTATTTCTTCATATGGATAGGCCTTTATTTATTTATTTTTATTATTGACATCGTCTCCTTCGTTTCTCTTTTTTTTATATATTACATATTTCAAATCTATTTTATGAATATACATATGCATAAAATTTATGTACATAAATCTCTGTTGCTATAGATTTCTTCCTTCTATTATTGACTCAATATATGATTTTGGAATGCATAAAAAAAGCATATAAATATAAATAAAGCCCTATAATATATTTTTATTTATTGAGAGAGAGAAATCTTACAAATATACTTTTTTTATTCATCAAATCAAAAATGATAAAAAACTTTACACAAAATATGAAAATTCTTAATACATATTCATCAATATTTTTATTTTATTTTTCATTATATAACTTTATAATATATATGAGTACAATGTACAATATACTATGTATTTGATAAAATTTATGTATTTTCTTGCTTCCCAAATTGTATATTTAATTTAAATAATACATTATATTATCTACCACTTCTACTACCATATGTACAAACAGTTGTGGCCTCAACGTCTATTGTACAATACATCTGTTCATCTTATTCAAAGTATATAATAATATATGGTATATCTATTGAGTCCCCTAGATGGTCTAAATAATAATCTGAAACATGGTTAGTAGAATGTAAAATGTGTTAATTGAAATAAATCAATAAATAATGTTTTAAAGCAATGGTTCAATAATATTTATAAATATATTTGACAATTTTTTCATTTATATACATGTGTCTACTTAATTTAATTAAATGTTTATGTAGCCATAAAACAAATTTGAACTAAATTGAACAATACCAAGAGGTTTCACAATACAATTATTTGATTGCTTTCATAAATATATTTAGCCTGCGAAAATGAACTGCAAATTAAAAAAAACTACCTTATTTGAAAAAAAAAAGATATTCAAGGCTGTATGTAGTATGTAGCTAAGTTACCCTTAATATAATATGCTATTATTTTTTTTTTTTTTTGATAAATCGCTGATACTACAGTTTCAATTTTTACGCTACAAATCATGGTTTTAGAGAAGCTAGGAAAGTTCATAATTTCAATAATTGCTTTGTAGAATCTTCTTCTTAAATGATTCAAAATTGAAGGCTCACCATAGTTCTCACCATTTCACTCAGAGAATTTTATATCTAGTACAAGTTTGACAATCATTGGATTTGGACAACTTTTTAACAGCTGTTCAAAATTAACGATTCTAACTAGAAAAAAAAAGAACATTTTTTTTCATCTGAAAATATGAGTTATTGTTCTGTTGTGTTTGTCATTTGTCTTTTGGCCAATTTTATTTCGAATAAGGAACGTGTATTACTATAGAATAGCAATTTCTTCAAAACTTTTCCAAAACTCTCCTTTTTAAAACACTTTCCACAGAGTGTGGTAATGCTTCCATGTTAAATGCTCCTTTTTTTATAGAAAAAACATGTGTCTGATCAATTAGTATATAATAGTGTTATTTTTTCCTCGTAAGAGATAGATTGAGCATAATAATTATTAAGAGTAAGTAGGTATTTTTTTATCTTTTCTCTTTTTTACTATTAAGTTACTTTTTTGCGGAAGAAAATTTCCTTTCTTTTGAGGAATGAATGGTGAGCAGATTCCATTAATTGAGCATATGTATGTATGTAAGAATTTTGTACAATGTACACATACGTGTATTCAAAGCTTCAAGAAGCAAAAAGTCTTCCATATTTGTTGGTATGAATAAATAACAAATTACCTCATTGTGAGTTTGTAAATTATGTGGTCTAGAGAGAGGGGAAAAAAATATGAAAGGAGCTTGTTCTTAACTCACATTTTTCCTCCAGAATAGAAACGATTTTGAGAAATATTCTCTAAAACGGTTGGTCTTTAAATCCCATTTCAAATTGGGGTTGTATAAGCATCAGGAATTATTTTTCTTAAAATAAGGATTTCAAGAGTTTTGTAAATATCTTCTTTGTTGTAGTACCTAAATATAAGGGATTGTTTCCTGGGATACGATTTTATACGTATGTTAAATTGAAAATATACCTATTACATCGAATGGAAGTTCCCTACTATGAGTAAAATTTACTTTATTATTATTTGGCATTGGAAACACTGAAAATATGCCTTGTTGTCATATGGCAACACAAGGAGTTTATGAGTTATACAATTTGTCAATCCAATTAATGACATTTATTATTTCTATATAATAGTATCAAATTCGTTATGATCTGGGATATAAACTGCAATAAAATGTTCCAAGGGCTCCTTTTACATATATGATATGTACAGAGGATCGCAAGAATACGGAAATTTATCTGTTTTCTGAAGCTCATTAATGGTTTCCATTATTCATTCAAAATCATCTATTCTCCTAAAATTATGTTCTTAATGATTAATAGGCATCCAACGTCTCCCACACCACAACTAGTAGTGATGCTTAAAATTGGACTTGAATTCTGCTTGGTTTATTAATATTAAATACTAGCTAAAAACCTTCAAAAACTTGCGCTTTAGCTCATTAATCTGAAGCTTATTGCTTGTTCCTTCAAAATACAGACTTGTTGAGAAGGTATAAAACAAAAAAATTGCTTATATATGATATACAAAAAAGAGCTCGAGCATGAATATTATTGTGGCTTGAGCTTGATTGAGCTGGGTAAAAATCGGTTTGTTTACATTACAAACTAATATGTACTTGAATAACCCATGATTATAACGATCTAATTATAATAAATCAAAAACATCAAACACCTGTGGATCTTTCTACAAACACAAAATATTTTTTATATAATTCGAGCATTTTCCAGAAGAATCCTGAGATTTTGGAAAAAAAATCAACGTTTAGAGATTGTCAAATTGATAGTCTATAATAAGATGTACCTACCTATATGTACACAATGTATCCCCATACATAACAAGGAATAACTAATTTGTCCCTATTGCTTTTATTAATAAATGTATTAAAAAAAGTTACAAGTTATTAAAAAAATTGTTTAATGCGTAATTTTGTTATAAGAAGCATATTAAAACATAAATTAAGAACAACTATTCATAATTAAATTGCTTCTCATGTTTCCAGGGAGTTGCGTAGTGATTTTGTTGAATAATACAGGGAAAAAAAATATAAAAACTCACATAATCAATTGCTCATTTCTTTGGAACATTCTAGGAATCTAACGAACCCTTACGAATTCTTTCATAATGGTTAAGATCAAGGGGAGGTACAAATCCCAATCCATAGCTGCGAAATAATTTCAAACATCATGTGCTTATCTTGAACAATGTAAATTAGCTCTGGGTTCTTCCCCTGTTGTTTATCAGAGTGAAAGGAAGATCAAAACAACTCACGTTCTCTTTGTTAGAGAACTGCAAAATCATGGATTATACCCTTATGCAAATTATTAACCCATAATAATTATATATTCCACTCAATTGATTTCCGAAAGATAATATTTCTCCTTTTGTGATGCATATATTTACATTCTAGCGCAGAGAGAAAAAAAGAAATCTGTTAAATTGCACTCCTAAGAGCCGCCCACAACATACGATAGACATTTCTCTCAACATGAATTCTACAAATTCAAAGAAAAAATATTTTGGCCGTTTCTTTATCAGTTAATGAAATTACTGCCCAATTTTGAGTTCAAATAAAAATCAGAGATAAATACATAGATATAGCTAGTACCAGAGTGCCCAGAAAGTAAAACTATAATGTCCTTTGCTGATAATGACGTTAAGGGAAAAAATCAAAGAAAGAAATTTATACTTGGTATGTAAAATAAAAAATTAAAGTTTTGAAAGGAAGATAATTTTATACTCAGCCTTGTTCATAGAAAAAAGAAAAATATTAATAAAAGATGAAATACTTAAATACCATTCAAGATATACTTTTGTTTTGCTTTCATTCGAAAGCAATAAAAACAAAATCAGAAAATTAATACATTGAAATGAATTAATTTCTTGGGCGAAAAATATTGAGTAAAGCTAAGAAAAGAAAGGGAACTTTTGATTTTTTTAAAGACAGTACCTGAGTTTTGAAAATATAAAGTCATTTTTTAATGATTGATTTTATTTTTACTATAAATTAAATATTGCTCATAATAAACAGAAAATTGTAGGTAATTACCAATAATTCTCAGTGTCCATAATTTTAGATCAATTTAATCAACTTTTCCATATTAAAATTTGTCAATATCTAGGTAGGTCTTTAATTCAACCTATTGTTTCAAACTGAACAAGCGTGAGGCAGATCCTAAAAATCTAATCCTCAAATTTGAGATTTTATTTTCTTCCTAGTATTTCTATTATATCTATTATTTTGCTTTTAATTGATTGTATCAATAATAGATCAAGACTTTGGGAAGACATTCACGCATGCATACATAGTACAAAAAGGCAAGAAATAAATTCACTTGTTGACAGTTGTTGCGGGTTTTTATTGATACAAAATAATGCATTTTGAGGATTAATAAAAGTTTTGTTTAATGATAAAACAAAACAACAACAAAACAATTTGTTTTGTTTTTTTCACCCAAGATATATGCAACGAAGTTAAGAATGAATGAGTTTGACTTCCAAGTCTCTTATCCTATTTTTTTAAAAATTCTATATTGAAACGATGAAGTAGGAAGAAAATGAGACGGATGAATTAACGGGCAAGCAGAAAAAATCCAACTTTGGACTTGTTTAAAATTGATGGTGACTCTTTAAAGTGATAAATGAATTAAATACGTAGATCTAGGCTACTCAACTGTTGCAGCGAAACCAGAATTTCTGAGTGTTGTATTTGATCTCCAGGTCCTGTAGCAGATTTATAACATGTGTGTGGTTGAGCATATAATAAATATTCATATATTTGTGTTCCAAACAATGTGAGATGGCTAAGTATGGAGAAGTTTTGAAGCAATTTTAGACAATTATATAGGAGTTACATATTTTTTAGAGGATCAAAACAGTGTGAAGACAATAACATTTGTGAATTTAAAAGCTTTAAAAATAACAAAAATCAAATTTAAAGGGCAATATCATGAACAAACATATCCATTTTTGAAGGCTATTGAAGTAACATAAAGATCAAACAGATACTAATAGATTATAATTCAAGGAAAAAAAATGATTTCCATGTTTTGCAAATTTGTATGAATAAACCAAATAGTAAATATGGAATTAATTATAGACCTGAGTTCTTAAGTTGCTTATTTTATCTTTATAATTTCATGCTATAAAAATTTCCAGAACTATATATGTATTGGAATTTGTCTAACAGGATCTTTGACCATAATAGTTGGGGATCCCTGAATTGGACCAGTGAATTAAAATTAATACGTGAAACTTTATTATTTTTATTTATTGGTATGCATCAACTTAATGCTAGTGAAATGTTTTCCCCGTAATGATAAATATTAAGTAAAAAAAATCTCTTGAATTTTTGCGGATTAATCTGACTCATATTGCACACTAAAGTAAAAAAGTTCAAAAATCCCTAGAGGCTGGTATAGTAATATATATAAATTTCATAGTTTCCCAACTTATATTTGTTGATATATATTTACATCATTTTAAAAAAAAAATATCGTCTTGTTTTTCATCGAGTTTAAAAAAAAATCAACACAATATAACCTCGAGTGAATTTTTAATAAAACAAATTGAAAACTAAAATAAACAATACTAAATATGAAACCTTAAAGATTTCACATTTTTTTGTTAACTTGTGCTACATACAGAGATGGGAATAATGGCGTTACTAACTCAATTACGTTTTTGAGTAACAGGGTGGCTTATTTCATCAATTTCATTTAATGCTGTTACACAAAAACTGACTGTTAACCCGTTACTAAAAAAAACCCCGTAATCTGAATAATTCCATCATTAATCTCTAATTGTCATAAATTTACAACCATACTTTGCTATGTGAATAATAAACATTTTTATTTAGCATGTGATAAAATTAAACAAAGTCCTCAAAACTATTTTTCTGTTAAGCCTACTTTACTTTTTATGAAGTACAAAATAAAATAACAGGAATTAAAGTAACAGTACTGTTACTTTTATGGAGTAACAGCTATTCTTTTTTGGTTAATTATCTAGTAACGAATATTTTATTACTTTTTTCAAGTTCCAAAAATTGATAATATGTGAATTAAAAAAAATTGTGCATCCTTCTTCGACACGAAACCTCTTTGAATATACATACATTTAATGTAAAAAAAACCCTTTTATAATTTATAAGTTAATTGAAAAGTCACCATTACCTAGCATACCCAAAAGCATTCAACACATATGAACATACTTAAATTTACATATATGCAAAAAAAAAAAAATTATGCATTTTTGGTATTGAAGAAGAAGAAAAAGAAGATTTTATTATTATTAAATTCATTTAATAAAAATAATAGAAAGATACTTTGGACAACCAACCCTCTTCCTCCACCCTCTATCGATGCATATTTTTCTCATTTAAAAAACAAAAGGAACTTAAGATTATATTTTCAGAACTTCAATGTCTGATTTTTTGAGACAACGGAGTGTGTGCATTTGTTGCAAAGATATGTGTATATTTTGTATTTGATTGAAATTTCGAGGACATAAATTCTTATTATTTTTAACAAAAGTTAAATTCCTTGATATTACTGCATAAAAACAAAATAAACAAACAAACAATAAATAAATAAATACCGTGCACAGGATTCCTCATGGATATTGACAATTTAAATAAATTCAAGCACATTATCTAGGTACTCTAAGATTCCATACAAAATAAAAGCTCTTCCATCATAATTTGCAAATTTTAATCAGAAAGCGTTATTTTAAATCCTGCAACATTTCTGAAATGTTGCAGGATTTCTTTTTTTGTGGGTATGAGTAAACACTCTCTTTCCATCAATTAGACCTAATTACTTTTTGTTTGTTTTTTGCTCTTCTCTCACGAGGGATTTCATATATATTTGGAATTAAGTTGAAATTACTTTGAATCTATGTTTTTTAAATAACATAATTAACAACTTTTGAATAACAACCAAGCCATAAATATGTACATACATATTTTGTGTAAAAGTCCATGTTACACAACTGTTGAAGAAAATAAAAAAATATGAACACAAATAATATGGCTTTTCTCTTGGGAGATGGTGCAAATGACTTTTTGTTTTTGTTTTGTTTTTTTGTGCAAATGATCTTTTGCAAACAAAACAATAATAAAAAGTTATATTCTGAGCACTTTCTTTGAATGATGATCTAAATGTTTAATTAATTATTATAATGTGATTCATAATTACAATTATTATTATTTATAACAGGACATCTTTTGAAATAACAAGAAATTTCTTCGTTCTTACAGTGCCCTTGAAAGCTAAAATTTCTATATCTATTTTATTGCTTGAATTCTACATCATTGAAAAATATCTTTGAAGCAATTATAGACTATTTTATGCTGAAAAATAATATTTTTATTTTTATTTCATAAGACTTTTTACATAAAGTACATTATACCCTGAATGGTCCTTAGAGCACACTGAGTAGACTGCAAATAACTTTTTTATTATGTCCCTATAGTCAAAAATTAAGTAGCAGAATTAAATTATTTTTGTTAATAGGCAAAATGAAAAAGCACTCATTATTTTGATTTTCCATATAATTAAAGTTAAAAGTTCCACATAATTCCACTCTGTTATATTTATCCTTTAAATTGACAGTGTATAGGGACATGTCGAAAAAAAAAAGTAGCAAGGTTTTTTTTGCTCCTTTTTGAGATATTCAGTTTTGAAAATGGACCATTTCATTTTCCATTAACTCTATGTTTTAGAAGTCTAATTATGTTGTAAAATAATGATATGATTTATGGATGATATAGGTTTTTGTCAACAAATAACATCTTTGCTCTAAAAGTTGTCAATAAGTGTTTATTTGTAAAGTTGTTTCAGCTTCCAGTCAACTTACATTGAGGTGATTATGTAGTATATTTTTAATTACTACAGGAAGTTACTTGACCATTAAGACCTGTAATTAGATATATTACATTAAAAAAATCTGAATTGACCCAAACTACAACCAGCTACAATCAAATTAGTAAGAGTGGTTATAACTAATAATTGACCCCAATAATGATGAATTGTAGGTCCATAATCAAGAAAATAATTATCCAATGTCAATTTAGTCTAGTATTGTTTAAAATGCGTAAGTACTTCGATACCATTATTGTACCGGTTTATGAAATAACTTTAGTATTTACAATGCTCATACAAGTGCTGTTTCATACATAAATGATAAAGCTTATTATTTGGCTTGAATAAACAACGAAAGTTAATATTGAATATTAATATATTATGCAGTTCATACTAAAAAATGAGAAATGAGTAGTGAAAATGAAGGAAAATATACAAATATATCCGCGTTATACGCTTTACCAAGAGATGAAAATTTATTTACTTTTGGCTTTTTTTGGGAGTCTTATCAGTGAAATTAAGGACATATAATAATAATAATAATATTGAAAGATATATGTCTAACCAACAATATTTAATTAGACGAAACCTCAATTTTTCAATTTAACTTCTTAATTTTAAGAGAACAGCATCAAAAATTTATGTTTTTCAATATTTTGCAGATTTTCAAATCAAAATGTGTCCATAAAGAACCATTCTTTTGAACATTTAATGGTTATTTTCATGTTTGAATAACTAAAAATGCAAAATAAAAAATTTCAAACTTTTGTCATTTAGATAGACTCTAATTTACACACATACATACTTGATAAAGTTTCTGGACTAGTCACAATTTTGTAAGCTTTCCAATATAACATAGTGCGTTTACTTACATTTTAAAGTCAATTTAAGTAATGATTTTTAACTTTTGCAAATGCAGTACTATTTTATTTTGTTTCTTTTGTGCATTTACGTATTTTTAAAGAAATAAATTGATGTGAAACAGATGAAGCAGTCATAAATATACACTCAAACTCTTTGATTGAATATGACATTTAGTACTTCAATTCGATAGAAAGTAATATAGGTTGGTTAGTTGATATATACCTAATTAACATAAAATTCTTTTGATGACCAATCATTTATTGGAGCATATATATATATATATATATATATTTGATTAGAACCATATAGACACCCTGTTCTTATAAACCTTATAAGCATAAATATTTATACTTAAAAATATTTTCCGTTTCTCTGGTGATATCTAGGATATGAAGTTTTCTAATTAAATATAAACATTCCTTTCTAAATGAGTCTTTTATGCATAATAAATAAAAACAAATATTATACATAATGGAAATTACTGTTACTATGTTTTTTAAACAATAGTAAAAATAAAAATATTTTTGTGAAATTGTGTTATGTATGTAACTTTTTAATAAAAATTGAAGAAATAAGCCTTTATCAAGCTTATTTGCACCAAATGGTCTTGATTGTAACTTGTTATTTCTTGGCCATACTCTTCCCCAAAATGAAAATTTAAAAAAAAGTATTTTCCCGTGAACATTTCATCTGATTCTTCTTCAAATGAGACTATTTAGATATAAGCTTAAATTCCATTTGCAAATACTTAAAATGGAGCTCTCACACATATATCAGGGAAGTTATTATAGGTTTATTAGAGAATGAATAATTTTATTGATGTACTTACAAAGGTATATATGGTACAAAAGTCAATTCAAACGAATTAATAAGTTGACATTTCTTTCATCTGGCAACCATAGTATTCCAGGTGTAATAAGAAAAAGTTTAAAGGGTTAATAGAAAGCCAAATTATTTAAACTTCATCACCCAACACATTTCAACTCTTATCCAGTACTTATTCTTACCAAAACCCTTCATAGCTTGGCATATATGCAGTTAGAAAACTAATTTTGGGGAGAATGAGATGAATTTTGATAATTAAGTAAAGATTTTTTGATTCCCGATATTTTTTGCTCATAGTAGTAGATACATGAGAGACAATATGTTCTTTTCTTAGGTGTATATATATATATATATATTTGAAGAAAATCAACTCATTAGATTTATATGAAAGTAGAGCATATGAATTCTACCTTTCAAGTTGCATAATCCAATTTAACGTATGTAAACAACTAAGAAGCTCGACTTATTTATGACCCTATAATTTTTTCAATCATGCAAGGCTCCATTTTTGCTTTTTTTTTGTCCTGTTATTGTTTTGAAATGGATTAAAGATGAATATCAAAGGAATGTATAACCATTGTTATTTAAACAAAATAATATTTCTTTTCATTTCTCATGATCTTTTTTTTTTTTTTTGCAAAAATTAAAGCTTTGAGTGAAATAAGTGCAACTACAAAGACATCACTTATCCAATGATAAATTTCCTTCTTTATTTTATTATTACCCAAGTAAACGACAATAGAAGTTAAAAGAATGAAAAATGACTGTTAATATTATTTCAATAAAATATTCTGAGATAAATAAATTCTTCATTTTATTTTGGAGGGACTAATACTTTTTTTAAAAAAAGAGTATAAAGTATCTATAAACGAAGCTATTTTTGTTTAAAGAAAGTTGCAATCAAACTATCAAAATATTTGTGTCAATCCATATAAATTGCTCTAATTTTAGAAAATTTTATTAAATCATCCATTGAAGGAATATATATATATACATATATATATATGGTAGATAACCATTCATGTTGTTCATAGATATTCATGTCACAAAGTGAGACAACTTTTGCATGGAAATGAGACTTAATATTCTGCAAAAAAACAAAAAAAGAAGTTAAATCCATGTAGACTTTCAATTACAATATGAACATCTAAGGCTATGACAACATTAATTCAATCTGATATTTCAAAATATAATTTTTTTTTAAAATAATCAATATGAGACATGAATCCTGTTCTAAGCCTCTACAAAAAAAGAAAAAGGATAGAATCATTTACTTCAGTCATTATTTTACATATTATCCAAATATTTTCTTGGCACATTATACCACAAAAATGAAATACAACTTTGAGGTTAATTAATTGAAAATATGATGCAATATTTCTGAATCGTTATCAATATTTTTTTTTTAATATGAGTATAGCAGATGACTAATAATGGATGCCAACTCACTATTCAAAATACCATTTTTTTACAGATTCATACTCAATATAATATTATGTACATTTCCATTCACATCTTAGAAATAAATTAGACCCATACTTTTTCTCCCCAGAACATCTTGTTCTTTAATATAAGCTTTTAAAAAGTGATGAAAATGATTTTACCATTCATTGTCTCATAATGTTACAAAAAGTTAGATATTCTTATACTATGCCATAATAGGTAGGGACTCAGGAGTACTTAATTTATTCTCTTTATATAAACTTTAAGAATAAGAAAAATTTCTTGACAGAAATTACATTTATACAATTCTCTGAAGTCTCTTTTTACGACTTTTGAAATTATTATTTAACACAACGTAAAATATCTTAAGTAAAAAAGGTAAATGTCATTTACTAATACTACAAGTACTCATATATATCAGGGATGTAGAGAGCGTTTCATATTGTGAAAGACCAGGTCTAAATTGATTTTTTTTCCTTTTACTGTGCAGTTTAAGCTCAAAAACTCTGTCAAATCATATGACAATTCTTTGAAGAATGATACTGCAGTTCTAAATTATAAGTCAATGAACATTTTGTATCAAATCTAAGACAACGAAGAATAACCTTTATTACTTCAAAAGTATTTTGCAATAAATTTCGCATTGTGATGTTGGATGCAATTATTTGTGTTTTTTATGTTTGTAAAAAACAATTGTGATGCTTAATTTTGTTAATTATAGATATTACAGTTATATGAATTTGCAGAAGATTACTTCAAGAGTCAAAATGGAAGGAAACCTTCATTTAAAAATAGCACTCATTTTCAAATAGAGTATATATTTGAACTCCGAAGAGCATTTCATTTTGAACTCTTTACCTTCAAATCAATTATTTACTCAGAATTCAATAATCAGCCCTATTTTCTAAATGTACTTATTTATATACACATAACATAAATATTTAACAAATACAAATCAATAAAACCAACATAAAGTTAGGAAAAAATGCACTCTTACTGTTATCATGGTTTTGATTAATTTATTATAAGCATAGATACATAAACTATGAGCTATGTTGTAAAACAAGGATTATAACAAATTATTTTGAAGGGTTAGCAGGCCCCTGAACTTTTGATATTGGGGAACCCCGGGCTGCATGGTTCATACAACACTACACATGTAGATATTATCAGATGTTACGATGATGTTTTAAGATAAAAATGATACTGGATAGTAAATTTGAGTTTTATTATTGTTCTGTTTCATTAGTTATGTCATGATAAAACAAAAGGAGTTTAGTCCGAGTTCATTTACAAAAACATAGAAATGCTACACTGGTATCCCTACTTACCATCAATTATTAATTATTTTATGTCAGATGTCAATCAGTCCCCTCATTAGTATTAGAAATCTTTGATTCATTCGAACTCAAATAATATCTTGTTAAGCCAACAACATTAAAAGAATAATCAAACAGTGGGGAAGGTTCACATAATAAGCAACTAATGGTTAATTTAGAACATGGATTTGTTCTATTTTTGAGAAAAAGGTAGAAAGATAAAATTAAGATATATATTTAATGTATATATGTATTTTGTATCCAGCTGTTTCCTTATATTTCTTTCTTGTCAGTAAATATGAGGATACGTACTATGTACTGTAACTACATACATAGTTTTGAACGGAGAGGTTTAGAGTCTTTTTAAATATATTTGAAATAAGTGTTGGGTACATTATCCTAACTAGCTACTCGTAACCAAAAATGGTACACCATTGTTCAAAAGTAAAAGTAATGGGCTCGTTACCTTAATTAATTTAAACTTTATTTTTTACTCAATAAAAAACATAATAATCAAATGAATTTGAATTCGAATCTTTCAAATTTAATATTTGTTATATTAAATGCTTTATTATTTACTAATCAAATCATGGTAGTAAATTTATGGCATACAAGATAATCAGAGATGAGACTCATTGAATAATTAATGAAATTAAAGTTATTTTAGTAACAGGGTAACGGTTTTTTTTCTTTTTTTTTTCATAATGGTGTTAAAATGGATGAAAAGACATAGTAAGATTATTTAATTATGATGGCATAGCTTTAAAGTCATGTTTTCTTACATATATATGTGTATAATGCAAATATTAAATAGATTGTAATGTAACGAACCAAAACTTGGTTCACTTTACAAACGTTATTTATCAAACAATTAGAGGTACATATATAACTGAATTCATTTTGAAAATAAGAGGTCTAGATCACTGCAGATATGAAATTAGAAGACAAAATGCTTTGTCAAGTCATTATTTACTAAATATGTATAAACAAATCCAAACAAAAAATTACGGGCTACGAGAATGAATAAATTAATTATTATTATTGACTCAGTATGACAAATTTTTTGTGTCTTTTTGTAAATGGTTGATAAAAAGGAAAATAATAATATTATTCAAGTCAAGATTAGATTTTCTTAATACATTCATCATTCAAACGAACATAGGTACATATGTATGTATTTTGAATTTTTCAAGGCATATGTGTACACATGTATGGTATGTATATATGTAAAGAGGTAAACATGAAGACTTCTTTGTAATTTTCCAGAATAATCTCAACGATAAATCAGGAGAGATAGTGAATTTAATTTCCTAACATTTAGATTCGTATCGTGGCTTGAATATTTAATGATACATTGTACATTTGTATATATATTTTCCACTCCCCCCCCCCCCCCCCCAACTCAATCTATACAGTTGTGAAATTCACAAGAAATCAAAGATTCACGGTAGAGCTACTAAAAAAAAATTTGTAATCCTTCTGCCCGCTACTACTTTATTAGCTCTACCGTGAGTCTTTGATTTCAAGCGAACTTATGGCTCGAAATTGGATGAAAATTTACATATTTAGATGGACGATTTCTTCTTAGTTAAGGATTCTTATCGGGCGCTGGACATCTCATTTAAATGCTGTGTGTATCAGCTTTTGAATGCATTCTTTATTAATCCATTCCATGTAATATTCAAGGAGCTATTTAAGTACAAACGATTAAGCTGACTTTTGGGCATGCTTCCGCTGCCTAACCCCCTAAGATCCCCCATAGGTGAAAATCAAGTTTTACACTCATGTTGATTCATTTCATACAAATAGATTTACATATATTAAATGTGTATAAATTTATTTTCTTGTCATTATCTGTACTTCAACTATCGGATATTCAATAATAACACTGGTCAAAAGTCAAAAATCCTAAGGGGTATAAGTATAATAAAAGTTATTCAGCTTTTCACACTCCCTACTCCCGCCCCCTATGACCCAAGAATTCCCCTTAGGTCAAAACAAAGACTGGAAATGGAATTTGCATTAAATACACATTAGCGGATCATTATTTTTAATGCACAAAATGGGTATCCTTCTAGGCTTAAATTGAAGTTAAAGTTGGACAATGTGCCAAATTAGCTCAAAAAGTAGTGTCCGATTTCTCGAAAACTTTAGGACTCTCAAAAAAAATACAGATTCGAAATTAACGTGCAAGACTGAATAACTTTTATTATACTTATACACCTTAGGATTTTTGACTGTTGACCAGTGTTCTGCCCTTCGGACACAAAATCCTAAAATATTGTGTAACTAAAGAAGAAAGCTTGTGTCTGGCACAATGATATTTCTATAATTTAAATAACTAAATGCTTAATTAGTATAACAATAATTATAAAACAAAATTTAAACTTTTTGTTATTTGAAGAAGAAAAAAAAGAATGTTACTCAGTTTGTCCAACAGGCACAATAATAAATAGCCCCACATGTTTGAGAGCAAAACACCGTGTCAGGGGCACGCATTAAGGCCGGTTCCGCTTTTATTCCTCAAACATTGTCCCACACTTTTTTTTAATTCTTTAATTAACATGTGATATGCACATTGTACATAAATAAATACTAAAAGGCTATAAGTGGAGTTCAACCACCAAAGATTCTCTTCAGGGAATACAGCTGTTTCAGAGCCAGAATCTAGGTGGTTTTAGAAATTAAAAGTAAAAGGTTTGCAGGTGGGACATAATTGGAGATGTGAAGAAAGAGTCCTCCTAGCAAGCGTTTTTCACTCAAAAATCGTCACAGTTGGCAAGCTGTATTATGTTTTTTACTTTGAAGCTGTTATCATTGATTCTCACAGAGAACAAATTAATGTACATAATATGTTATGTCATAGAGAATGAGTTGAAAATGCTTAAAGGTGACCACACTATACAGATTTTATAGGGAAGGATTTATTTCTCCATTTTTTGTCAATGGATTTACATGCTGCTTTGGGATAGAACACAACCCAAAATAGTATCAGATTCTTCATTACCCCCTTATTTGAAGAGCGTATATTCTGTCTCTCAGTGTTACACTAACTCAGAGGACTCAATTGTCACATTTTTAGACATACCATATGTACATATGTATCTAGACATTACCATCATAATTATTGTACATACATACCTAATATAAAAAATAGCCTCAAAACTTGCAAAAAGTAATTAAAATAACCTCGACAACCTTTTGGCCTTAAAAGTAAATTATAACTTTCTTTCTTTGTGCATTCGACGTAATCGTTACTTAAAATCCCTCATTTAATTAGTGTGACATTTAGTACGTACATACATTAGTGTAGTAGGAACATAGAAAAAATAAAGCATATTTTGAAAAGTTTCTATTCAATTTTGCACAAAAATATACTTAAATTGATACATAAATACATCTCAAATATTATCCACATAATTAATTTTTAAAATATAAGAGAAAAATCAATTTCCAATATATGTAATTTATGTTCCTTTAAAAACTCATTAGTATATGCATTATATATATGTATATATACCTATATATTAATTAAAATTAAACGATAGGTAACTAAATAAATCAAGATCAATTTATCAATGATTAAGAGCAATGTCCACCTAATACAAATACACAATAAGACCCATTCCAGTATGAGAAAAATATTAATTTGAGGTCCAGTATATATTTTTATATTAGAGTTATCCTCAAAAAACTTTTTCAAGAAAAATTCTCAAAATATTTCTTTTTCAAAATAAGAGGACAATCATAAAGCATATAGAGGTCGCATATCGACCTTAAACTTTCCATATTTTCTAATTTTTGGGCAAAACTGGCATATTTGCATCAAAATGTCTAAATTATCTAATTATACGGAGCTTAACATATAGTTAAATAAATATTTGAGATAATCTTTAAAAAGTACTATAACAACTATTCCCCTAAATTAATTACTCACTATAAAAAAAGTGTAACAAGTCATTTTTTAAGTACTATGTATTGTGGGCACATTTTTTTTTACATTTATAATCAATGAAGGCTTATTAAAGATTTATTTATATTTACTATAGTAAAACAAAAATTGATGCATGGTTTTTTGAAATATTAGTCTAATAATATTAAAGTATTTTTTTTAAATAGTGTTAAAAAAACTGAGTTACATGGAGTAATACGAAAGAGTTTACTTTGATGAATTTAATGGAAATATGCCGGTTTATATTATCTAGTTAATTTCATTTTGTATTATATTATATACAATTTAACATAATTAAAGTGAAATTAGCCAATTTCTTAGTGTACAAAGGTACTAGAAAAGAGCAAGGAAAGACTGTTGTTGAAGCATTGGAAGATTAAAATTTGAGTAGCAAGGTATTTTTAATGGTATTTGACAAAGCCTCATCAAATATATTAATGATGTTTGTACAAATATAGAAATAATGCATAAACAAAATTACAGACATCAAGTACTCAAATTGGTTGCCAAAGAAGCATTTAAATTTCATCTCAATTTGCCATCAGAAGGCCCTGATGAGACATTGTTTGCACATTTACAGAGACAAAGGGGCTTAATAAGGAAGAACACAGTTGAATCAGGAGCTGAACATGAGGAAGTACCCTCAATGGTAAATATGTAGTATGGGTGTTATCTCGTGGGCTCAAAAGACACTAAGAGAAAGGAAAGATTTGAGAAGGAGCTAGTTGAGCTGGTTTTGATTTTTCTTGGTGGTACTCCTCCTTGTGGAATATCATTCAAACGTCCAGAAGCAATGCATAATGCAAGATGGATGCCCTAAGGAATATTCTCGTTGACAATTTGGACGTTCAGAAGTCAGTTTGAACATAGCTATATTCGTATTATCAGTTTTTGTAAGATATTGAATTGAGGCAGTGATATCAGTTTTAAAAGATTATTTAACCGTAATTAGAGTTCCCTATGAATACAGCAATGTTTAGGAAGTAATGACAATATCTATTTATTTCAAACTTATTTCTCACTTATGGTATTTATATGGAAGAATTGGTTGCTCTATGTTTGTTCGACTCTCAAGTACCAACAACGACCAAAAATCTAATGATTAAAGTCATGAATGAAAAGCCTCCACAAAAGAAAATATCCAAAAAAAAAAATCGAATTAAAATGTGATAAGGTCGTGATGTACATATAATCAAGAAAATTTCACAACCAATAGAACCATCTCTTTTTTTATATAAAATGATAGTTCTATCATCGTTTCTATGAGTTCCCAAACTTTTGGAGTTGCACAGACGACTATAAGAAGGAAAAAAAAGATTGTCAAATACATTAATGTAATCAACAACAAAAATGAGCATGGTGTGATTCAATAACTTTTTGACCATAAACTGCAACTGCAATTCATTATTCACATTGATTTCCTTAAAAACACAATAACTACCATAATTTAGTGTCTTTTCAAAATTAAGTACTTTAATCAATAGCTGTAGGAATAATTATTGGTTAATAGATATGTATATTATCAAATAAATAATTCAGAAATATTGCTCTTCATTCATAGTAAATATCAAAAAA
Organism: Lepeophtheirus nordmannii; assembly: GCA_963680855.1. Classification (NCBI taxonomy): domain Eukaryota; kingdom Metazoa; phylum Arthropoda; class Copepoda; order Siphonostomatoida; family Caligidae; genus Lepeophtheirus; species Lepeophtheirus nordmannii. Next base: position 33,356,764 of record OY804518.1, on the reverse strand, counting down.
TATGCACTCTATAACGTCCTTATAACTTGTTACTCCTTTTTGATAAGGAGATATTGATTTAGGGGAATAGTTGTTATAATACTTTTTAATGATCGAACCCCCGTCTAAAATATTTATTTGATTGCAATTGATGTTTAGTTATGTATTATATAACTATTTTTGAATACCAAAAGGCCCCCTCACAAATGTTTCAGCCACGCCCCTGATAAAATATATACTTTTCTGTGAATTAAGCTTTATATTTCTCGATCATGTACATATTTGATGAATTGTTAATTAACTATTCAAATATTACTAAAATAATGGTCCCTTGATGTAGAAATATTTAGTACTAATAGTTGTAATATTAATATATTGATCGACTCAACAATAGAAAATATGCAAAATGAAATAGTTTTCTTCCTATAATTTTTTGAAAAAACTATATACAGAGCTTAAAGATAAGTTATTTAGCAGATAATATGTTACTTAAATTGTTATAAGAAAATTGTATTAAAAAAAATCGGCGGATTAATCGTTTATCAGAAAGAAAAAAACCCTTATTGGTCCAGCTCTACAATTAGTTTATTTATACATAAAGCTCAATTGCTTTACAAAATGTTACTCCTAATATGTATCCATATTATTAAAATTAGTTTTTTTTTAAGGAAAATGGATTTTGTAAGGGAATAATAGTAATAATAATGTTAGAATTCATATTTGGTGTGAATGAACATAAATGATTAAATAAATATATCAGTAAATGTAACGTATATTTTTCTCTTTTTCTCCAAAAAAAAGTGGTATTTAGAAAGCAGTTGTATTTTTGGTATAATATTGACTTATGAAATAGATTTATTCCCCTGTTGTTGTTGATTGAAATACACACACATATTTATATACATTTGGTGGAAGGGGAATTACTATAACTGTTGCTATTATATTAGAAAATCTCAGAAGTGGGTCAAGTGGACCTTTATTGTTTTGTTTTTTTATACAGAAGTGTATTTTTGTATTTTTTTTTTTTTTTTTTTTGAGAAGCGGAAGGTTTTTTTTCTTCAATTATTTCAACATGAATTAATTTATTTCACATTAAACACTAGGAATTTTTCAAGAAATTTCCGAATTAATAAAGAAAAAAAATTTTTTTTTTTCAACTTACAAAATAAAATATTCAACTCACAGTTTACTTTAAAAAAATAAAAAGTTCGCCTTGTTTTACTAAGAATTGATATTAAGAATGAAATTCACGAAATTGAGTTGTGTTAAGAGTTAAATCTAGCTTTAGTTTAATTAATGTATTGGGTAAGGTTTGAGGCAAAAAAAAAAAATTACCTTTGGGTTGGATTCGGCCTCAATGTTTTCAGGCCCGGGTTGGACTTGATTTTTTTGTACACAATCTATTGAATCTACTTGGAAGAGATTCAATCATATTATGATGCAGGTATCTCCAGAGATGAGGTGAAAGCAGTAGCTATCAATGTTTTTACCCATTGGTTCAGAAGCAATAGTGTGCTCAATTTTCACAAACCAATCACTCAATAGCACATCGAGTTTCTTTGATGAATTGAATTGCTCATATGCCTAAATTTATGTTTAATATGTACATATATATATACGAAACTATAATTTACAAAAACGTTAATCATATTATACGACATTCATTTATAAAGAGTTATAAATAAATAATTCTAAATATGCGAGAATGAATCTGAAAAATTCCTTGAAAATCCATGATCAAAGGAAAGAGAAGGAAAAAGGTTAGAATCACTGATACACATAAATAATTCCTTATTTTTTCTTGCATATTTATGTAAGTGTAAAAAAAAGTGGAGAATGCAACCACTTATTGGAGAAAAAAGGTTATTGAAAAGATGAAGAAAAGATCGAATTTTCATCTCTTTCCTCACGTTTTTCACATGAAAGTTGATCCATTATTTGTAACTGTTTATGTGTATGAGAAGAAAAAGATCAAATCTTTAATATGTATACAAAAACTGTAGGAGAAAATTGTTAGAACCTCCTACAGCATCAATAGTTCTCCATTTTTGTAACCTTATGATTTATCTGTAATAGACATGTATCTTTCCATTTTATGCATGTTTCTCTACTTAAAGGTTGCGTCTAACCAACGGTCTCAAGTTTTAATTTGAATTATAAAAAGAAAAGAAGCGAGTTTAATTCATTTAAATGTAGAATGTTGTATGCATTTTAATGCTCCTTCGTTGTCTTTTTCTCTCGCTCACTAATGACAGAGACAAATTGAACCCATTAGAATTGAAGACTCAAGTTTAAGTCAATGAGTATCTCATCAACTAATGAACGTCATTAGTTATTGCTTACAAACTGAAGGCATTCCTACCTTTGCATAATGCAGTCGTGTTGTTTATTATCTTACCTATGTTGATAAAGTATTGTAAGAAAAAAGTACTTTAGCCATTATTAGATGACTTGTTTTAACAAATACATTGATGCCTCGTAGTAACCATATACTGTGTACGTAGGGAGCAATGCAGTTAAGAGAGCATGAGTTGTTTTGATCTAACTAAATATGTAAAATAAATAAGAATACAATTAACCTTGAACTAACATACTTTCTTCGATCCTGAGTGTGGAATGCCTAAAATTTATTTAGAGGATTTCCAATTACGTCACAGTTTGTATCATAAATACCAAGGGACGCCATGTTAGGGTTATATAGATATGTATGTAGTTGATATACATATTTATGAAGTAAAATGGACAAATTAAAAAAAATAATCATGAAACTTCATTTAATGACTTTAACGAAAACAGACTAAACTACCGTTTTCAATACAACTTGATGCCAAAGAGAATCAGGAGTGTTTGAATAAAATAAAATTTCTTAATAAGTGATGAAAATCCCTATGAAATGACTAGAGATTTACAATTAATTTTGTTCTGGATGAATTAGGAACCAAAAAAGTAGGATAAGGGGCTACAGTATCTAAATGTTAATGTTTAATGATATAATTACATATTTCCGGAATGTAGTATGTAAAGATATTTTTTATAGACGATATGGAGTTTCACCACTCGAACCCCACAAAAGCCCAATCCAAAAGTTCAATTTGGAATCCGATCACAAATTTGATAGTTGAGTCTGCCGCCAACAAGTGGCTGGTTGAGAACATTGGTTGTTTTGACAGTTTACTGGCGACAGTCGAGAGAACAACAATTAGAGTTTTTTTAAAAGATAAATTTTTATTGATTGACGAACACTCTGAAAACATTTTTTAGTTTGCAAAAGCCTATGATCAAAAGCCCTCCTCAAAAGCATGCATGTATAATGAAAAATGTTGAAAATTTCTTATAATAAAAATAAGGGAGGGACACAAATGGGCCAAATGCTTTCTAATGGGTTATTAATAGCTGTAAAAAAATTGCTGTAAAGTTCTCATAAAGGACTTCAGTTACCAGTCTGTAAATTGTTTGTCTTTTTATTAACTGTTCTTTCTTAAATATTTTGAATATTCAAAAGTTTCGATTCATCTAGGCAGATATTTGTGGTGTCACTCAGAGATACCTTAATTTTAATGACATACTTCCAGGGAGGGGTTCACTAGGATTCCAGGAATTTTTTATATCCCTCATGATGGGACTGCTGCAATGAGGATAGACCCCTAAAATCCCACTCTACCAGTGTTTCCGTTAGCCAAAATTTACTGAATTTGTTCGGTAAAATATGCTAGTATCAGGTATTTTGTAACTCCTGCGGTCACAGTGTCCGGTGAATATTTCTTTAAGCACAATTTGAATTGCCTTAAAATAAGCAATTTTAGCGGCCTACAAGCGCACAGTAAAGTCTGTGAACTCCTTTTACTCAGTTTAAGACATGACAAGTCTGAAGCAGCCGTGCACTGTCCACTGGTTATCTTTAGACAAGGCAGTGGAATGCATAAAAAATAACTGGACTTCTTTAGTTATCGAGCTAAATAAAGAAGCTGTTAGAGGAAATGCCCAAGCCTAAGGTACCCAGTCAGCTTCACCGCCTTGACTTTCAAACTGGCTGATGTGTTACCTATGATGGACAAACAAAATTGGGCTTTTCAGAAAGACAATGTAAATCTGGCCACAATCAGATCAATGGTTTAAGCATCAGTTGCTGCATTAACACAGTTACGAGATGCGCTAGGTACAGAAGAGAAGTTTTTTCGGAGAAAGTGCGAAGGAAACGATGTTAAAGTGATGCATGAAGGTAATCGGTGTTCAGACGTTCAAAAAAGCCAGAGCAGACTACATCCAACACCTAATAGATGTTCTACAAGACATATTCCCAGAGAATTCACTGGATACACTTAACTGTTTTGATTTCCTTCTCAACCCCTCCTGGTACTCACATGGAACCAATGGTAAGTCAAAGCAAACGTGGTAACCAAAAATGTATAATAGTAAGTCAAATCTACACCCCTTCGGGAGTATGCAGAAATAACCATCCAAACCATCGTTGGTCATTTTGGAAAGGAAATCAGCGGTGAGGACGAGTTGGCTCCAGTAACAGCCCTGCTCATTGATGCATCAGTTGTGAAAAGAGATACCATCTCTGTAATGACAGTGCTTTGTGGCTATAGAGGCTTGAACTTCTCAACAGCCCACAAAGTTCTCCTCAGAAGTTTCAGTAAAATAGATATACCTGAGGTAAGTTAAATTAACTAAGATAGCTTGTGTGATCCCCATCTCCAGCATGCATGCAGTGAGAGATTTCTCTCTGCAGAACCGAATCAAAGCAGTGCAGCACAGTCGCCTGGGAGAGAACAAAGTGACGAGACTGATGCACATAGCAAGTTGAAGAGAAACACTCACCAACTTTAATTTTTACTCAGCTGCAGCAGATTTCACTGCAGCAAAAATGCGTAAAAAGTAGGCTTAAATGATCAATCAAAAAATTAGACTCTACATTGACATGTCTTGATATCATTAAGTTTAGATGATATGAAATCGTAATTTCCAACATTTATCCAGTAAATTGAAGACCTACCGGTCATGTTGTCCGATGCCAATTTTTTCTAGCGGAAACCCTGCTTCCGCTACCATTTACAAGTAAATTCTTACTAAATTAAATTTGATAAAATGAAATGCATATGTACATAAACTCAGTGAGTGTATGGAAGTATATTCATTTAATTTTTGATACATGCATATTATTATACATATATAACATATTTTTTATTAATAAAATACATTAAAATTGCATTTTTGCAAATTTAAATTGATGATATAATAAAAAAATAATTTTACATAAAAATATACTTATTATTGTTTTTAAATGTATGAAGTAGGTGAAATGGCATAATTACACGTATTTATGTATGCACGTATCAAATATCTGCATGAAAATTTAGTAAACTTTTCTAATCAAAATAAAAATTTAAGTATTTTCAATAAATATATTAAATTTATTATTTCATTAAATAATTGTCAAACGATTGGAATTTTACTGAATTTCCTTTCTCTTAAAATATGAAGGAAAAAAACAGAAACGTATTTTTTCCTCTTTTTTTTTTAGAGAGAATATGTGTTGTCTTTTTTACATAAAATTATTCATATTTTGACAATTTTTTTTTTAGTAAATGAAAATTAAATTTGTGAATTTTGGTCCGTATACTTTAAACGTATAGGAAAGTATGTATGTAGCTTTGGATCCAAAAATAGAGAATTATTATTTATTCATATAATTCTTTCAAAAAGCCAATTGTTTTTTTTAACCCCTATTCCACCTGGGCTTTCAAAAAAAAAAGTTGGTAATTCTTAGATCAATTTAACCCCTTTTTTCCTTTTTAATACAGATTAACACATATTAACCACGTATAATGAGTATACTTGTCATGAAAAATGTCTTAGAAATACCAAACACAAGTATTCTCGATTTATTTAAAATATATTTTAATTTTTGCATGACAATCTAATGATAATAATAATTAACAATATAATATATTAACAATAATTAATAATAATTAATTTTCTAAAAAAAATAGATAATAAAAATATGATTCACCAATTAGTGATCAAATTTACACATTAGAACAAACTTTTTGGATGAAATGTCACACTTTTTAAACCATAAAAGTTAAAAAATCTTTGTTCTAAGTGTTTATTATTAAAGCTATGCTGTAATTATTTAAGAGGAGATCAAAAAAACTTATGTAGCCATTGTGTTAATATGGATAAGACAAAACAAAAATATAGCTTTGATTTGTTTTTATGATAAACAAATACCCTGATTGTCATTTCTCAAAGCAAATGGTAATAGAAACACTCTAGAAAGGTGTGTATTTATGCTGAAATGGTCTCACTGATTGAATACATTCAAAATAAAACCTATAAAAACATTAATTGGCTCTTAATAAATTGCAAAATAAAAAAAGGCTGCTTACTAATTTTTTACTTTTTATTATTCTTTTAAATCATTAAAATAAGGAATAAAACGAATATATTGTAATAAATGATTCATCATTCCCTTCTACTAAATGAGGAAAAAGTGGGTGAAATATTAAGTTTTTACTCCAAAATCTTTTTTTTTTCATGTGTTATATGTAGTAAGTATGCCTCCTACTAAGTGATGAAAAGTATGTAGTGATGATAAGATTTAAAAAGTTTCTCTATCATGTTTTTTTTTTTTTTTTGATAAAGTCAAATTTGTTATTTGGAAAAAATGTTGTATAACAATTTATTCCTTAGGAAAAAAAAAACCTTAAAAAATTAATGTACACAAGACAATTTCTGTTCTATCTCAAAAAGATAATCAATGGATTATAATCAAAATATATGTATATGCACATATGTTTTAAAGTAAATAGCTTGGAGTTAGGAAATGGTTTTTCCTATTTCCTTTTCTTTTAGAATCCATAGATATTCACAAGATTACGAGCCTTCATAAATATGTATGTTACTATTTCCATCCTTGATGCAACATATGTATATGTTCTGATGTGATCAGATCTCTTCTCCTTATAAATGAATCATTCAATGTTCATTTCAAAAACTGCTTTTTAAAATTATGTTATTTCGAAAGATAACTTGATCAAGCCTCTCTTTATAAAAGTTATACTCAAAAGAAATATGGATATGGCTTATAATTTCAACCATACGTCACCCTATCTTTTTCTATCTCGTTTTTGAGAGCTTCTTTGAGTTTTGGAAATCGGAAATTGAACTCAATTACCACAACCTCTGAAGTAATGAAGAAGAAAAGGCTAAACTACCGACTTGATCAAAAACAAGTACAAATAGTCTTGGAGGAATTGAATGGTATAGTCTCTTATGGAGGATCCGAGGGATTCATAGGCGCTTCGTGCACGGGGGACGAGGAGGATGAACTCTCATTGATATCATTATATAGTTTATTACGATTGATTTCAATCTGTATCATAATTCTTGATAATATAAGTAAGTAATTAAATAGATACCTTGAATCAGGAGTGAAGAAACAACCAGACCTCTATAAAGCTTCTAAGAAGCATTATAAATGTGGTTCAAGTAAATTTTCTACATTTTAATATAAATTGATAAAAATTCCACAATGAGATTATCCGTTCCTCTGATTATTTAATCAAAAGCAGTGTTTATAGACATACGTTTTTACGTGATGTCCTCTTTTTCATTATACATATATATTCATGTTAAAAAATAGTATTTGAGACATATGCATGTATATTGAATTTTAAGTTATTTATGAAAGAAACATTCATATTTTTGTATCTTATTTTGTATATAGACTGATAGAATAATAAGTATGTATCCAATCAATTATGTAATGTCGAGAATAAAACAATAGTAATATATGTACATATAGTAATTAATAAAATTAATTTCATATTATTAATAATAGATATTTTATTTGGGCTCTTTACATCTTTCATATAAATATATTTGTAGACTTCTGTAGACTCCAAACTACTAGATGGATTGAGTTGATTTTTGACATGTGACCCCCTTTGGGATATTCTGCTAAATTAGACGATTTTTCCCCCGCTTTAAGCGTTAGAGTGTCTGTTAATTATGTTTGTGTTCCACTTCATGTGATACCCTTGCCGTCATGAATCTGTTATAGGAAAATACTTGCATGAATAAGTGTTGGGTAAGGCTTACAATTTTGCTCAGACGTCATGGTTTCTCTTTCAATCTCGACAACGCTGAGTTTTCAAATCGAAAAATTGAAATTCAGGCATCGAAACTTTTCGAGAAATAAACAAAGGAAGATTAAACTAAACCAGTTGCTATTATGAAAGGTGACCCTCCTCTGGGTGCATTCCCAGTCCACAAATCGACTCCTAATCCCCTTTTTCCAGAGAATACGATCTAAAGTAACATTTTAATCTACTTTGCCAATTCTTCTAAGGGCTAATTTTCCGAATAACCCGAAGGTTTTGAGATCCAACTCCTAATCAGACTCAACTCCAAGAATTGATATTTATTTATGATGGCAAAGCCCATTTTGTTGAGGTTGTAAATCCCTCACTCAACCTTTCGATAGCTGATATTGGTAAGTACATTTGAGTACATATACTTTTTTTTTCCTTTGTTCATTGAACAATTTAGGTAAATGTGCTCATTTTGATAATGGTTCCAACATAATTACACGTATATCCATACATAAATTTATATATACCTATAAACAAGAACAATTTACTTTTTCTTTTGGCTTGGGAGAGGGAGTTATTAAATGGAAACAATTAACTTTACTATATCTAAGAGAACGAATATACGAAAATAAAGAGCGAATTAGAGGTTAAGCCAAGATACTCACTTTCCTTTTCTTTTGAAAGGATTTGAGTCCATTTGTGTAATGTCAATAAGAACTGAGCGTGAATTAAAAAAAAAACACAAAATGAAGAAAAATCAATTTTTCTTTTTCTAGCTATTTTCAGTTCATTAAATAAAACAAGGCTATTCTTCTAACACAAAATTTTTGTACTTTTCGTCAAAATTCCCAAAAATAAATAACATGGCATTATAGCCTAGAGTCTATAGTTTCATTTCATAGTGTTTTTTAGGAATAGGATGCTTCAAAAAAATATGCAAATACCTCTCAAATGAGTTAAAGACTAAACTTTAATTATATTAAGTTGGTAGAAATAAGTTATTAACTCCACATCCGAAATGACACTCCTTATTTTATTTTATTCTACGACACAATTATTATTTTTTTGAGAATCTCGCTGTTTTTCCTATAGCAATTCTCATTTGTGAATAATATCCAACCTATAGAGCATTTTGATGATACATTTCGTAGTATAAAAGTGGAAGAAATACAAAGAGTTAATATTTTTTTTATAAAGTGGTTGTTCCTGTTCCCTGGGACCGCCGGATAAATATGGAGAACAAACGTCTTGTTTTAGATGATTTAGCCGTGAAGAAGTTTCTTATTGACGAGAAATGTGATTAGAAATGTCTTATATTTCTCAGTCGTGTCATGAACCCTACGGATTTAGACATTTCTCCACTTTCAATACTAAAGATGAAAGGTTGAAATTTGTTATTATCGTACGTATAATTTCTCAATCAGCACTTTCTATCTTCTTGGCTATAGGGAGATCCACAGTTCAGAATTTTTTTTTACATATACCCATATGCATATATGTAATTTAAATTTTGAAGCATTCCACCAATTTTTAACTATGTATTTGATCTAATGAGTATTCAACTTTATGTTAGTTCTTTTAGTTCTAAATATGGATGCTTAAAGTATTTTAGAAAAATGACTCACGCCATGGCCAAAGCTACAAATGAATAAAACATCTCATTGTTACATATAAAAGCACTTAGAGAAAAAATTATATCCCCCTATTTGCGGCTTTTAAACCTTTTCTACAATTTAGGTTATACCTACAACTATTTATGAGGCTCTGGCAAATAACTCTAGAAGCTGAGTCTTTATATTATGAACATTAGTATCATGTAATGCTAAAATTTTATTTGCCATAGAATGGTGCTTTTAACATCATTTCTTCTACGTAGACATATTTTGGCTGGTTATTATTATTTGTACACAAAGTTATTGATTAGCTCCATCTATTCTATATATAGTAATATCTGATTTAAGGAGTGTTTTGTACATTAAATCCTCGTCTTGTTATGTCTTAAATTGAGAACAAGTTTCTTTGCTTTTGTCAACTTTATAAAAATATCAAATCAGATATGAGAGCCCTTTTTTTTCAAAGAAAATATTAGTACTGACCCATCTCCCAACATTTTCCTAACACGTATATTTCTAAAATCATTACCCATATTTACATCAAGAAATGGAAGAAAATTACCATTTGCAACTTTGACTTTCGAATATTTTGGAAAGTTAGTACCAAATTGTTTCGAGTTTTACTTGTTACTTTATAAAGAAAACACTTTTGGCTGTGAAGTCCATCTAAGGGCGTTGTCCATATCTATACATATTTCTTTATTAAAAAATATTCATGTTATGAATTTGCTTAAAAAATGGGCTTAAATTCTTACCGAATATCATTAATAGTTTTTCTACTGGCGTATGTAAAAATCTGAAAGATTATTATTAGCAAGACTAATCTCAGAAATGAATCGATCTAAGACAATCTTTAGTTTGTTTAAATGCATGTATTTATTTTAAAATATTTTACTGATGACAAGTCCTTAAAGAAGCATTTGCAGTTGACTGCTGGAAAACTACATACATACATTGTATACTTATTGGATGAGAGGGATTATAAATTATTTTTAAATAGGCTCTTCAATACAAAGCAAAGCTTCTAACAAAACTCACAAAAATGGTGTAAGTATAGATTAAATTGATTGAATTAAATATGGAATTAAATACTTGCTCTTAAATTCAATCGATATTCTAATCATCCATATACCTAATCTCCTATAATAAATAAACTGTTGAAATCTTATTTTCTTTTCACAAACGGAAATCCCAAAAGGGATTATATTAAAAAAAATATATTTTAAGTACATACAACCATTAAACCAATCGAAGAGCTTTATTCAGACAAGAAACCAATTAAATGAAAATCAAATTTTACATTCATGTTGATTCATTTCATAATAATAGATTTACATGTTATAAACTTATTTTCTTGTCATTATCTGTACTTCAACTATCGGATATTCAATAATAACACTGGTCAAAAGTCAAAAATCCTAAGGAGTATAAGTATAATAAAAGTTATTCAGTTTTTCACACTCCCTACTTCCGCCCCCTATGGTATAAGGATTCCCCTTAGGTCAAAACAAAAACTGGAAATGGAATTTGCATTAAATACACTTTAGCGGATCATTATTTTTAATGAGTATCATTCTAGGCTTAAATTGAAGTTAAAGTGAGCCAATGTTCCAAATTGGCTCAAAAAGTAGTGTCCGCTTTCTCGAAAACTTTAGGACTCTCAAAACAAAAAATGCAGATTTGAAATTAACGTGCAAGACTGAATAACTTTTATTATACTTATATCCCTTAAGATTTTTTTCATTTCAAATTTGTTGACATTTGAAATTATTCATTTAGTACAGAGACAATTAATGAGAATGTATTATAGAGCTTCAGGAACGAGTTTTAAAGGATAGTTTTTCCTAAGTAGAACTAAAAAATAGTTGTGGTTTGGATTTTTGTACCAAAACGTCAACTTTTGCCCTCTTTTAAGCACTCCTACTGTTTTATATTGCATGAAATATATTTTAAAACATCGGTTTTCAAACTTTTTCAAAGCAAACCAGAAAAATTAATTGTAAATATAAATTTTAAAATGATGTAGAGAAAGGGCTTTTATTCATTTAATATCGGGGGGGGGGGAGGAATAACTCTCACAATTTTGGTTTTGTCAAAAAATCTATATTTTTCATTTCTAAGAAGTGTTGAAAAAAAATGTTCCCAGTATCAAGGGATATTGAGATACCCTTTTCAAATACATGATATGATGGTATTGCAGGGCCATCAACACGGTGTCTAATAGGACGGGTATATAGTTTAGTTTGAGACGTAGCTTGTGTTTGACTGTTTCAAATGAAGTGTGAAATTTTAATCCTTTAGAGTAGCAAAAATGATACTTTCCTCTCAGAACAAGTGATGTTTTACTTCCTATTAAACTAGTATAATAAAAAAATTTAACTTGAATTTTAAGAAGCTTAAAATTTTTAAAACTGGAGAGGCCATGCCCTCTGGTGTCGACAGCTCTGTATTGCTGATTTTTAATTTTCACCAGTTATAAAAGTTGATGCTGAACGGTCCTTCAGCATGTTCAAAAATACAAATGTTTACCAGAGGAAAAGTTTGACAGGGGAAAATCTTGTAAAGTTAATGGTTGGTCGTTACAATATGAATAAAAATAGTACATAAACATGACAGTTCGTCTACAGCATTTACAAAATTTAACCCAAAAAATATTGCAACTAAATTTTTGCTCTATTCACATGTAAATACATATTATTGAATCAACTTGTAGTTCATTAAAAATGTAGGGAAAGGGAGGGAGAGTTGATACACTTTCTTTTTTTTTTTTTCTTGCATAAGAGAAAAAAATATACATCTGTTTCACTTATTGATTGTTGCAAATTGTAATTCAATATCCTATACAACTAATATTTATACTTTGTTGCGATATATTTATATCAAAGTGACTATGGAGGTTGTTAAAAAAATTATCAAATACATTTCAATATGGACCTTTTCAAAATAAAAAGCAAAGTGAAGTATTTATATAACTATAACTTTTTATAATATATTTATAATTACATTTGTTATTTTACTTTTTTACATACAAAGGGTCCTTTTCTTTTTTTGGATTTTGCTTCTGTTTCTTTTGTCGTTGCTCCTTTTGTCTGGCAAGTTCATTGCGTTTGTGCCCTATTTTAACTATTTTAATTATCTATCGCATAAGATGGGAAATTACCCCTTTATCAACTCTTCTTTCATTGCCTTTATATTTATTTACTTTGTTTACAAAGGCATGTGTTATTTAATGATTTTAAGTATTTCTAATTAATTTTAGCTCACTCGATGTATTTTTACATCGAATAAAAAGGGTTTATGATGAAGTCCTATGAGTTTAACCAAAATTACCTCGTTCTAGAATCAAAAATCAGTTTTTTAACAAACAAAAAATGTACATCTTTTATTTTATCCTTATCAATGTGATGCAGGATAAAGGAGTACATAATTATCTATCGCTGAGTGAATCCACCCATGAAAAGATTCATTGATAAGTGTTGGAGAGGAGGGAGTGTATCGACTCTCCCTCCCTTCCCTTACATACATAAATATTTATCATATTTATTATTGGCATGGCCTCTCCTCTATTGGGTCTCTTTATGTACATACATACCTATGTGTATTCATTATTTAATAGAGTCAGGAATTTGATTAGTTATTAACCATGTAATAATCAAGATCTAATTTATTAGTTATACATGATACGAAGACTAATTGCTCATTAGATATTATTGACCCTAATGGCACTTTAATGTATGATTACCTATACTATATGTGCTTATGTACATATATGTATTTGACGTACGATATCCATGCAATTTCGACATATAGCGTTAGTATAACCCATCATTTATGTTGGATATTCTTTTGTGTGTACATATAAAGAGTAGAATTCCTTTCTATACAATAGATACATTGTGAGCTATCTAATAATAAAGTACGTCTTTTTTTTTTCTTTTTTTAGAGAGAGTTCTGAACATATGTACAGGGTTTACTTGATTCTGTGAAACATTTCTCTTCCTTTTGAGTACGGGCTGGAACATTTTTTAATGTGCCGAGCAAAATTTTTGTAAAAAAGTTGCTCGCGGAAGAATCCTATTTTTTAGATCTTATATATGAATAATTGTTGCAAATTAAAAAAAAAAAAAAAAATAGGGTAAGCAATTGAATTACAAATAGGATGTACATGGTTTATCAGCAGAGAGTTAGTCTCAATTTGTTTGAATATAATCTAAATAAGGTAAATACTGAAAATAATTGATTTTGAAGTGAAGTGTTTGAAATTCAAGTTTTAAGTATTTTGCTGTCATTTATTCCTTCGAATTCGTTTTAGTCTGATAAATCTTTTTTCGACTCTGGAATGTGTTGGCATTATTTGGGTGAATGGGAACTTTCGTTTTTGTTTTAACTTGTATCATATATTTGAATGTAGGAGGCCTGGGCCCAACTAATGAACCTGGCGAGTCAAATTTGTCCACGTTTTCCCTTCCTTGTTATAAATAGTGTAGAGTTTGCATACCAAAACAACAAACAAAAAGTTGGATGAAGTCGAGAAACGCCACCAACACTTAAAAAGAGAATAATTATTCTTTTGCAAAATCCTTGAAGAATTGTGTGTAAATAAATATATTCCACATTATGTCTTATTTATAATTATAATTGAAATAGTGACACGAAAAGAACTGCCGAAAATAAATGACATAGCAGGAAAGCATGGGACCATAGATTTGAAAAAAGGCGTTTGGCTATCTAGATTACATGTTAATTCTGAAAGAAGCAGGTCTAAATTTGAATAGTAAAGCATTTAATGATACTATTAAGCTCTAATTAAAAATAACTTGCTCCAATAATGCAAAATATAATCTTAATTAAAAACTGAATTTGTATATAAAAAATACAAGTATTTACTGGTTTATGGTATGAGTTGTGCTTCTTAAATTGTTGGATTTTTAGGACAAAACGTAAGATCTAGATCATGTGTAGTATAAATCTGGATTCTAAAGTTTTGATATCTCAAGTCAAACTTATTCGGTTTTTGTGTATTTTTCGTAACATATTAAAAATCATTGAAAATGAACGTCGTTGTCGACAACCATAGCATTGATTTTTTTTAATTTTTAATTTATTTTTACATTGGCCTACTACGATCCTCGCCTTTACATGCAAGGCCCATAAGTTTGCTCTTTATATGTATGTACCTACATACTATATCATAACAGTATTCTGAAACATCATCATCCAATTCCATGTATTGTGGTCCTCACAAAAGTTTATGTCCCGCTCGGTCACTGGTGATAAAAACATATTAAATAAATAATTCAGTGTAATAGCCAGTTAGAGAAGAAAAAATGATTTAATTGGTCAACTAACAATTAATTTTGGTCATTTTTTCTCATTAAGGAGGAGAAGTTAAGTGTTACAATGAAGATCGCTATGAGATATATCAAAGTGAAATAAAGTACGATTGGAGAGCAAATTCAAAGTTTCATGACTTACAAAACTTTTGCCAGCCCATGTTATATGAGATTTTATCTACTTTTATGACAAAGTTTCCCTAATTCTGAGAAGTCCTATAATTATGAGGAAACTTACATGAGGCCTACCTATGTTCCATATAGTATTTAATGTAAAAAGCCACGATTTTTTTAAAGTAAAAAGTGAATAAAAAATAGTACATCAAAGCTGATTTCAAATTAAACTAAAATGTACATTTTGTAAAATGGTTGTATTCCTGGCAATGTATTTTGATATCCCTCGATAAATATTTACTTTACACATCCCTCAATTTTGTTATAGCCTTTTTATTTATTAATTTTTGAATTAATTATTAAACATTTCCAAAATCCTCTTGAAGCATTGCTTTCCCTGACACAGATACACTCTGTACTCTACCTAACAACGACTATGTATGTACATACATTTATTATTAACAAAGAAAATTACATGTTATTTACGTAGGTAGGCACCTTATTTCAAAAAAAAAATAATAATAATGGAAATCAATTATGACAACTAATTAGAAATACGTAGTAGATCTATCTATCTATAAAAAGTCTTACCTATGAATTATAAATTTTCTTCAGAAAAGTTAGTAATTCAACAAACTCTATAAATGGAGTTTGGATCATTGTATTATACTTAAGGCACAAGTACTGAGAGTCCTTCATTTAAAATGCTCATTGTTTTAGTTGCTCGAAGGAGGGAAGAATTTTAACTCAGAAATCCTTGACCCCTCTAATCATTAATCAATTCAAATGATAAAAAAAAACAAAAACAATATCTTGTATATTATTTTTGTTTAATTTTGGTGGAGCATTGACATAAGGAAATAGCATCTTCATGATGTGTATCAGTCATAAGATATTCTCAGAGTATAACCATTTGTTTTAATATAGGCTTACATACATATGAATATACTCAAAGGATTAACAATTAACTTGAATTCATGAAACTATGACTTTTAAAATAAAATATATTACATATAACATATATAGATACAGGCATCAAAAATAGTTATCATTAATTACGTATGCACATGAAATAAATATACATAAAGGTCAATTGCTGATTAAATATACATATTGTTTGAAGATCAATTTTCTATCAAATTCAAGAATCGAGGCCTCAACTTCAATTAACATTCAATAAAACCACCACCCAAAATCGTAAGTTTTTATTACGTTTATATATAGCCATTACATATTTAAATGATTTTATGTGAGTACATTTATAAATATTCCTGTGTACACATAATGACTCCTTGATTATTTCCCATTGCGGGGGATTAATGTAATGGGGAAAAATAAGGAATAAAATTTCCCATATTAATTTATATATATGTACATACAAAGTCTGAACATCAAATGAAAAATTCACAAAGGAACTTTTGAATAAATTATTTATTTTTTTCACAAGAAGAATAGTCGACATATTTTACCTCATGACAATTGAAGAAAAAAATGTATAAATATAAAATTAACCAAAGATACAAATCATTATTTAAGGTCATACTAATTAGATCATCAAATTATATTTGAATTAAATACTTCACTAGATAAAAATATTTAATTCAAGATGTATGGTCTGGAATTGCCTCCGATTTGAATTTTATGAAATTGCACTTCCCTACAGCTGATTATTAATACCATTAGCCAGGTACTTCAAATCCAGTGAACAAATTTATTGCGATAACATTTTCTAAAAATTGTCTTATTTTTTAAGCTCAAGTCTGACAAGAACCATAGGCTTAAGACCAACATATATACTCCTTGATCAAGTTCCTGTTCAAATTGTTTACCCTCTTTAGACGTGATTTGAGTGTTTACGCTCCATTTCTTCATTGTACTAAAGGTAATTTTCAAATAATACAGATTTTTTTTTGGTCCTTTTTAAATAAAAAGAATTTTTTTTATCTTCCCCCAAATAGAGATACTTGTTCAAAGTCTTTTAATATCTCTTTTGTTCTCTTGAAGTTGTTATATTCCCCTCTTATGAGGTGTACCCTTACTTTTTGAATAGTACTGAACTAGATTAAGAATTTTACATAAACAACTTGACTATTTATATTTAGAAAAACCAAACACAGTTTCCTCAGAGCTATCTAAATAACTGAATTATATAAAAATATACAAAATTGTTCTACATAAATGTCCCATTTGTATTAAGTCGATCATAACTTCGAAATAATCATTTCAAGCTCTTTGAAATTTTTTATATATAAGGTGTCGAGCCTTATAGATAATGAATACAATAAAGTTTTATTAAAATCAATACAAAAGAAGTTTTATGCTCAACATACAGAAATTTCAAATATGCTCTCAGGCGGTATCACTTAGAAAGTAATTTTTAAGGAGTTCAACTTGAAGAGACACAAAAAGTCTACAGAGTGTATAAAACTTTTTCAATAACATTTACAACCAACTAAAAAAAAGGATGTCAAAGCATATAACTGTTATTGACCCCTATTTGATTAGGATAGCCAGGAATGGGTGTAAAAATTATCTGTAAGGATCGTTTATATCAGGGCTTGTAACCCTTTTAAACTAGCGGTCAAATTATTATGTAGGTAATGTCTCGTGGAGGGCCAAGTTGTAATATAATACAAATTTATTTTCTTGAACTCAAATCACTTTGTCAAAGTAAAAAAACCACCAACAATACTGAATTATTTTGAAGGCTTCCTCAATGCTTATTTTCTATCATAAAAAGGGTGAAAGGTAAACCCCTGGTTGGTTAGGGGTTCCCGACCACTAGTTTACATATGTACATCATAATTTATCAAAATAAATAATATTTTTGTATGGTATAAAAATATTTATTTTTATTTTTGACAATAAACTATGTTTAAATTACATACAAATGATTAATTAATTATTAAGGCACATGATCTTCTTTTGAAAGCACAAAATTATACAAATTTTTTACAAGTATATATTTGGTTATAAATAAATCGTTCTTTTCTTTAATAATTTTATATTTTAGGCGTATGTATTTATTATAATCTATTGATATCTGTATTTTTTCATGAAGAAAATTTCCCGTATCTATATCGGTCCATATCTACAATAGGTAATACAATTATTAAAAAAATTATGTTCACATTTATATTGATTTGACGTATGTCTCTTTAGAAATATATTATTTGTTAGGTTTAATTGTCTATCTATGCAAAGATTTGATTGCAATACATTTACACTCCTATTTAATCAGTTCGAACTAAATAATAATAATAATAATAATAATAAAAAGTTAAGACGAAGTATCTAGATAATATTATGAGAGTATAGGTCGGTATATTTACATAAGTAGGCACCTATATTCAGTTTATAAATTAAGTACCTACTTTTAATGAGAAGCACCAGCATTAACTTTGACTATGAATATTAAAACACGTTCCTAATGCCTAAGTACAGTTTTTTCAGAGCCTCATATTAACTTTCTATGTACACGGATATATCTTTTATTAATACATACGTCTCAACTATTTACTCATTTCTGACAACTCAAATGAAATGAGTCAATTAAGTAAAAATAACTTCCTGACAGAGATGGGGAAAAGTAATTAGTTTGCGAGTCTCAAACCAAGCTTTGAGCTTTTAACTTCCAAGTCCATCTTGAGTTTCAAGTCGATAAAGACGAATATCAAGCCACTGTTGATATGAAATCATTCCAAATAATAAAAGCGACACCCTATTTTATTAATCATCATAAACATTACATGGAATCGAAATATACTCTGATTCTTAATTGAGATTGGGTGCATGCTATGACAACCCAGATGGCAATGTAGAATTGAATCCGGAGCATTGTTATTAACTTTACAACAATATATAGATAGTTAGAGAGAGAGTATTTGTATTTATCATTCGAACTACATAAATATTTGGCATCATTTTGATAAAAATTTAATAGTTGAATTTTTTTTAAAGAGATCAAGTAATGACCCCAAGTATCAATAGCATGAATAAAGAAATTGGAGATAATTGTTGAAGTACTCTACAAAGTTGCAAAAAATTATTTTCCTTCAATGTTGGAAACAGATACAGATGTTTTGTGGCTTGAATTACTTTTCTCGCAAATTTTTTCAAGTCACAAATGTCAAAGTCCTTCAACAATTTGACAAGTCGAGTTAATGGGTGCAGATTTTCCAACATGTATGTTGTGACTCCCTTTGATATTCCCCCTATCCCCAATTTAAAACTCCCTACGTCAAATTAACGACTTGAATCCGAATTTCTATTTAACAAATTGAATTCAGAATTTTATAGTTTTGTTTTGTTTGAGCTACCCTTAAATCATTTTTTTTTTACATACAACATAGTACTTATGTAAGTAAATTTATGAACAACGACAAACATCTCAAAATTTCCGCTCATATTCATGTAGATATTATTTCCTTTTAATTTGTAAAAATTATTGATTCATGATTCAAGAGTAATGATTCACTACAGAAGCTTCAATATACGTAGCTACAAAATGAATGTGAATTATACATACATATATATTCCTTCAAAGAGTCAATGAAAATTGTATTACGCATGATTTAAGCTATTCACGGCTCAACTATGGATAGAAGCAAAAGGGATCATCTATATGTAAATAATATAATAAAATATAAGAGATTAAATGACGGTATTGTTCGTTATACTTGTCTTTAGTAAAATGGAAATTGCAAAGAGTTCTACAAGTGATTGAAACAATTTGTTACATACATATATAGAAGTGCATATTTCTCAGCGGAAATTGTCATCACTTTTGCCAATTCTATAATTATGTTGATTTTTGTCGCATTCATCTACTTATGATGGCTATGTTCCAAGAGTTGAAACTGTTAGCAAATATACATTCAAGTACCTCAATTGATCCAAAATCAACATGTTTACTATGGTTCCTCCTTCCTTTGCATGTATGCTACCCTCAGGCCTAGACTATAAATGATAAAAAGTCACAAATATCATACATATCTACGAGCATGAGTCTACTTGCATGCTGTAAGTTTGTGGGAATGATTGATGGTGTTGAGGTGCAAAATATAAATCAAAAAGGTATTCCAATAGTAATTGACCGAAATGTTGCACCCATTCGGGAATGTCTCTTCAAATGAACAAAAATAAAAAAGAGCAGAGAAAGAAGAAAACACGACCACGTTCGCATGAGTCATTTCTTTTAATCACTAAAACCACTTGTTATAAAAGAAAATTAAACTCCCAAAGGTTAAAAGTATTGGTTTTCCATCTGAGTACATCGATGGATGGGAATTTTTCTTTCAAAATGTTAGGCCGCACTTTAATATTAACTCACTTACATAGCGATTATAATTTTATTTATAGCAATCCTTCAGTTTGCTATGACAAACTGAATATTATGACAAATTTATGGGACACGGTAAATATACCTATTATAAATGTTATCAACGTAGGGAAAGTATATTTTTCATTTGGGTACTTGTATGTATATACATATATGAGGGTGTTCAAAAAATTACTCTTTTTTTTTTTTTTTTTCAAATTTCTCCAAATAAAATTTTTATGTTGTATTTGAATCTAATTATGATATATTCTAAGTTTCAAATCTCTATGTCAAGAACTCAGGCTACACGAGGACATTTTATAAATAAGAAATCATTAAATAGTCAATAAGGCCACTTGAAACAGCTGTTATTTGGCTCAACCTGTTTCCTTTGATCTTAGGTATGCTGTTGAGCTTGGAAGTTTCGAATTCTTATTTAAAGATTTGAAAAATACATAATAGATAGTGATTAATAAACTGGTTCGATGGGACAAGTTACCTATCTTTCTAGTCTCATGACTTAGGTTTAGTAACAAGGAAGCCAGTGTTTCTTTTTGACTTTAGAGATCGTACCAGAAGATAACTAAATGTGAGAATGTAATGCTTGCATTCTTTGCATATCTGGAATTGGATCCTTCATGCACAGATTACAAAAATTCATTGACACTAGGAAAAAAAAGAAGCTATTGATAAAGCAGTTAGTCATGTTTGTAATTAACCAAAGGCTGTTTGGAGGTTACATTTTAATTCAAAATTAGTAGATGATAATTGATTAATTATTTTAAGACCACGAACTAACATCTGATCCTTTTGAAATGTAAACAACAGATTTTATTACTAAAAAACTAGACTAAAGGAGAGATTGTTATAGATATTCAGATACGTAATAGGCCCAAGATATGATATCTAACAACTCAAGTAATTATAAAATGTATAATTAGCTATTAGATAAGGCCATAAAGAACAAATAATAATCAAGATTTCTACAGTAAAGAAAATGGACAAAGCAGAAGGCTATCATCATTTTATTCGATGAAATCACGACGAATAAGCAGATATCATATGAATATAATAAGATTACAAAACTAGACATAGAGTGTCAACAATATCCTTAACAACCTTTTATTATAAAAAGATACTTAAATAGTCAATGAAAACTAAAAGATAGTCCAATGTACATTTTCACTTTATTTTCTTTTAAAAAAAATTGGAAGGCAAATAAGAACGCAAAATAGTAGTTGAATATGAACGTAATTACAAATGACCTAATAATGTATGTAGATGAATGAAAGTATATTTATTTATGGGTAGGTATTATTATAAATAATATTATCAGAGAAAGGGGTGGGAGTGGGGACTTAGTCTAAAAATAGATCAGGCGAAGAGATGATATATTATTATTATTATGAATGTAGGAAATAAATGAAATTTCTGACATTTTGATGTTACCTTGTTTTGTTTTCTTTCATTATAAGGGTATGCATATAAAAAATGACTCACTAAAAAGGTGTAAATAAAGGGCAGTTCTATTGAATGAAGTATACTAACGATTAATAGTTTGGATTTATGAATATACATATTTTTATAAGAATTATATATATATAATATACCTATGTATAAGAAATAAGAATTATTAATTGTAAATAAGTACCCTTGTGGGACACAAAGTCATAATATGTTGTAGTTAGATGGAGAAATAGATATAGAAAAGAGTTTAAACGTGTTATGTAGGTATTGAGTTTGTTTTTTGCTGTATTTTTTTTTTAATATTTTTTTTTTAAATTGGAAAAATCAAATTAAAACACTTGAAATGAAAAAAACTAAGGACAAATAAGTATTTTTTTTTTCTTCTTTGTACACAACGGTCTAAAAAATGTTTGTTTCATTAAATACAAAGTTTTTGAATAGTGTGTTGTACATATAATATCTTCAAGTATATGAATGTATAAATATATAAATGCGAGGGAAATTCTATGTACAGAATAATGGGTAATGATGATCCATTAATAATGATATAAACAACAAGAGGGGTGTGAATGATGTTGGTCAGTAGGTTGATGATGATAGGGAGAAGGAGTCGTCGTCGTGAATGAGGGAGGTGGAGGAAGAGGAGGGGAGAGGCTCCTCCAATCTCACATGGTCGTCTCTAAGGGCTCATTCACAAGCTCGGAAATGACGTTCTCCCCATGGGAGTGCAACACAGTTTGTCTTTTATCAATGAAACCGTTATGAGCTGCATTAGTTTGGTGCATTCCAGAGCTAAATCCTCGGGAATTGAAGCCACCAGAATCTTGTCGAGAAAGAAGATGCGTTCCACAGTTTCCCTCTAAGCCCCCACCACCACTAAAAGAACCTCCTCCACTACTCTTGGGTGGTGGAAGGGGTGGAAGAGGAGTAGTTAAACTTGGATCGTCCACTCCAAATTCGTAGAGCTTCTCCTCGGAACTGCACTGATTTCGAAGCCAGGCGACGGCCACAACTCCGATCATAATCCCTAAAACACATATTCCGAGTCCAAATAGAGCAAACTCTGTGGGAGTGTAGCATTTGTGGGAAATGCAGTAGCGATTGTGAAGACTTGAAGGGTAAATATTGGGCGGTGGAGTGGCCAATTGTTTCTTACTGACTTCAACTTCGAGCTTTCGATTGCGTTCCTTGAGGGTGAAAATCGTCTGGATTTTTTTGTGCTTCTCTTTGGTAAGGCTCTCTATTTCTATTTGAAGCTGGCGGATCTCGGTGAGAGCGATTTGAATGTCTTTACACTCGAAGGGAGTGTTGGAGCGAGAAAACTCAAAAAGAGACTGAGTATTGGAACGAAACTCTGAGGCTTGAATTGGATCCTTGGCATCATAGAAGGTATCGATGAAAACAGCACGAAGAGGACGATTGATTTTGAATTCACCGCGTAGAATGTCATTAAAGGTATCTTTCCACCATCTCTTTGTTATAGGAGGGTTATTTTGTTGCCTATAAAAAGAGGGGAAACGAATTCCATTAGAGATTATAATTTGTACTCACATAATATGCAGAAAAGATTTAAAAGACTCACCGAATAGCCTCATTAGAGACATGAAAATTCCAATGCGTCGCCTCTAGGATTGCATTGTCCCAAAAGTGATCACCGAACATTTTTTGAAGAAGACTCAGCATGCTCCGAAGAGAAGCAGTCATACGATTGTCTTGTTGTTTGAAGCAGATCACAAAAGCATGGATGAACTTGATTTCATCCTTCAGAACATTGACCAAGGATTCGATCGTCTTTTCTTCCTCGATGAGGTTATTTCCAAATCCTGGAGTATCAATGACAGTAAACATGGGATTCTTGGGATCTCCCATGAAATGTCCTTTATCTGGACAAGTCTTTTTTGTAACCGAGCCACCCCCATTCAGTCCAAGTACCTATTTGTTGATTTGTGTATATGTTTTTTTAAAGGGAATAAAATATTAACATTAGTATGAGTGCTGATATTAAAGGGGAGGGTTGTGTGAACTACATAGAATAAAAAGGGTGGGATGGGGAGACAGAGATCCTTTACATAGTTTGTATGTATGTTTAATGTATATGTACAAAACTATCTTTATACAAATAAAATTGAATATTTAACATCATAAAAGGAAGATCCTCTCTCTTTTGAGATATTCCTTCTTTTTGTACGTCTCTTTTTATTTTATTTCAGTTTTTTGATCTCATAAATTTAATGATGGCAAAGACAAATGAAACTGACATACTTATATTCCAGAAGAGGAAGGAAGAATAGCTGTACACACACACATAGAGTACTCTGTACTTTCTAGTCACTTCTTTTTCTTTCTTCCTTATTATTTCAAGAAAAATTTAGATGCATAGATTCGTGGCAGTTCAATTTTGTAACATTTTACATTACTATGATAACTATTATTAACTAAAAACAAAGTCTAAGGGAATTCCCTTAAAAAAGTGAAGGATTTCGTGGTTTGAAAAATGTATTGCTCACATCTACCAACAAACAAAGACCTCGTCTTAATTTGATAAAATATATTATTTTCTGAGCTTTTTAATATTTATATAGGATTCTATTATCCACCGAGACATAGGGCATGAACATAAATAAACATTAAGACATGAAATATGGGTACATAGTCAAGGAACATGGGTCAACATGTTGAGCAGAGTTGGAGAATCTTCATCTCTAGGATTAAATTAATCTTTCTTTTGTGTGTGTGAGCAATAAATATGACACATTACGCTGTTGAAAGCAATTAAGCAAATGAAATCGTCTTACCTGAAAGCAGCCAAACATGTGGCCAGAGCCATCATAGGTATTATTTCTTCCTAAAATAACATTCGCTAATGAGGATTTCCCAACCCCTGTGGCACCTAGAATAACGATCCTGGGACTTGGATACATGTCCTCATTTGTCACAACAATGGGTCGTCGGGACGACGAAAGGGATATAAGCGTCAAAAGAAGGAAGGAAATCAGGTAGTAGGAGTAGTCTGATGCCATTTCTAGTGTGGATGATGCCAAGGATTTTGTGCTATCCTTTCACTCGAGAGGGAAGCAAAGGATAATGATGAAGCGTGGATCGTGATAGTAAATTGAGCAAGTATAAGAGTCAGACTTTATCCTCCACCAGTCATTTCATTTGTTGTGTTGTTGTAGTAGTATCCTGAATCTTATAGCCTCTTCATTCATGAAATTTCTAAGAGTCACTCAACCTAGAAAATCAAATATTATACATGATAAGTTTGAGAGATAAGATTAATTGTAAATATATGTACTTATATATATTAAAAATATGAATAATAAAGTTTAAATTTATGTGTTGCTACGTGTGTAGAAGGAACTTGGATTTGAATAATATTATTGTTATGTGTAGATATGCATAAGTTTTTAATTAAATCGATTTTTATGTATTTGGCAAATTATAATTATTTATAAGGAAATAACATTTTTGGCGAATTACAATTATAATTTTCTATATGTAAAGGTATAAAATGATTATATCGGTATCATTAACATAATATGAAATAAAGGTCCTAACTCTTACTCTTATGTTATTATTAACCCATTTCTAGCTCCAATTTCTCAATATTTCTCAAACTACTCAATATTCTATTATCACATACTATGACTCTTGACGATGCATAATAAGTTAAAAACACAATTCATTTCTAAAAACAATTATCGCTTCTCTCTCGTAACAATTTTTCGTTTGTTTCCAGTTCCATTCAAATGGATGTTGACAAATGAACAAAGTAACAAACAAATACATGACATGTATGAACTATAAATGCAGCATAAGTACAAGTGCAAGAAAGGAGTGAAATCGGATACATGATACACCACAAATGTAGAAGAAATTTTGTATGCCTTAAAAATATGTTCTTTCCTTCTTCCTTTACCTATCTTAAATAATATTGTTTTTTTTAAAAAAAAAACAAGACAAAAAAAGGCAGATAGTTAAACATTTTTACTAGTGCAAGTACTTGCACTCCTAAGTCGAACAATTCAATATTGTTAAAAAAATCGTCTATAAGGTCGAACAAAATTTCGAGACTCGTAACTACTTTCTTTTTTCTGTGTTTATTTCTAACCTATTTTTTTAATGTGGTCCCCCACTCCCTGTGGCAAATATTTTAAAGGGCGCCACAAGCTTGGGGCACAATGAAAGTAGGTAACAAGATCCCAAATTCTTTTTTTTCCTAAGGAAGTTTTGTTTAGTCAGATGAATGATTAATAATATTTCGTCTCATTATCGTCATGAAAAAATCCTTCCCTGACATTTCGTTTGATCATAATTGACGAAATTAACACTCCACTCCACCACTTCCTAAGAAGAATTTTTTGGATCTCAAACCTCATTCTGGAGCTAATGATGGTCAAGTCCTGACCTACATATGTATGTATTGTGTACATATAAATCAATATGAAGTAACCCACAGGAGAATCTGTATCCGGAATAGTAAGAAGAATCCCTAGTATACATAGATATGTACGTGGTTATAGAAGATTCCTGATGTGATAACATTTTCTGAAGCTCTAAATCATGGATTACCAATCATTTTTATGGAGTTTAATCTGTTCAAAATATGGGAGGGGGGGGGGGAAGTGATTTGGAAGACCGATAATATGCATTTACTATACATTTCCAGGTATAATAATAATAATAATAATGCCTGTCTAATAAATAAAAAAATAAATAGAAGCAGATAAAAAAATTGTGGAGCAAAGAAGAGGGGAAGGAAGGAAGGGATCTATGAGCATAATAAATATATAAAGATATTAATATGATATATTTATGTATAATAGTGGACAAAGGGCTATGAGGACAACTACCACTAAATAGACTCGTCCTCGTAATAAAACCGGAATGGATCTATTAATATGTTCCTAAGTTATCCCTCTCTCTCTATTAAATAAAATCTTAATAAAAGTAAAAAGGAGGACATTAAATTAAATGATTCCATCATCCCTCGAATGCTTTATGATGATGAAGAGGTAGAATGTGACTGACTCTGTATCAACATATGTAAATAGATAGGATCAAAAAAAGACTAAGCATGTCGAACAAATTTTATGGGAGGGAAAAGTAACATGTAGATTTTATTTTACAATATAATATGTACATACATACTCATTTTATTGTGTACATACATAGCAATAGCTTCTTCAAACAACAGTAATTAAAGATTTTGATTTTTCTATCGCATGAAATTTTGTAGATACACACATAATATTTCAAAAATGTTACATCCCTAACAAGTAGGAGGTAAATGAAGGTACATAAAAAGCAAACTCCAGGAGAAATCCTTTGATATACATACATATACATATTGTTAGACGAAAGGTACTGTTGCTGTTCTATACAAATATATTATGTCAACTCTTGTCATGGTTGGTATGAAGACAACAGGAGTAGTACAATCGTTT
This sequence comes from Lepeophtheirus nordmannii, assembly GCA_963680855.1. NCBI lineage: Eukaryota > Metazoa > Arthropoda > Copepoda > Siphonostomatoida > Caligidae > Lepeophtheirus > Lepeophtheirus nordmannii. The sequence continues at coordinate 33,329,389 of OY804518.1, read as the reverse complement.
GAGTATGTGTCATAAAACAATAAAATTTCATGTCTTATTCTTCAAATCTGTGACCTGATTTGTTCATAGACTGTATGCACCATGAAAGTGTCATAAAGGATCACCCTCACTCCTTGACACTTTTCATACGGCTTAGACTAAAAGAAAGGGAGTAAAGTGATAAAAAGCTCCTTAAGGGGATACTCTCCACAACATCATATGCACATAAAACATGCCACAAACTAAATATGACTAGATCCTCTCATAATGGCCAAAATCTACTGAACGATCAGAGTAATTTAAATTATCCCGCGCTTATTTTGAGCAAAGATGATTAGTTCTAGATTCGACTGCATTTGCTGACTGACACGCAAGCAGTTCACGTTCTTGTTGGTGGTTCTTCTTTCTTTATATTGCACCATATAGATACTCTGGGCTAATATATACTTGTGGCCCATGGGACAATCGGGCATATTTTGTGCTTTACAGAGTCGTGATTTATCTCATAATGCTGTGATTTGTGATATTGTAGTGATTATTGTACCTTTAATCTATTCTTTGAACTAAAAAAACAACTTTTTTTGAAGTGAAAAATTAACCAAAATTCAAAGTAAATTGCGACTTTTGGCAACGATACAAATTGAATATATTTTATTGCAAAAAAAAAGTTATATATACATACTAATTTCTATAGCATTTATTTGCAACAAACTATGGCATTCAAAAGATATATTCCCATACAGCTTCTCTGAAAATCCTTCCGCCCTAAGTTGATATGGGTTTGATAACAAAAAAAAAAAAAAATAAGACTCACATCTTTGGAAAGTATTCAACTTTTGAACATCTTTCATAAATATTCACTCATCTTTAAAATACGATTTTCATCGTTAAAATTTGGCCTAGATACTTGAACTTTTGATATGTCAATAGTTCAACATTTTCACTGATATCTCGTGCAAAAAATTAGACAAATATAATTAGTAATTTAAAAGACATGCCTCGAGATTTGAAATGACCTACTTTATAGTTAAGAACAATCACAGACAAAAAAAATTGCACCATGATCACTAAATATTGATGCACTCTAGCCAAACCAACACCACAAATAAGTCTGTTACTGCAAAGGACGACTGTTTGACAATTTAACAAGATAATAAATACTTTAATATGCATAATTTGACTGTCCAAAATCTCATGTCATAAATTAAAGATCTCTCTTAAATATGAGGGAGAGGTAATAAATATGGGTAATCATGGTTTGTCTATTTTATTGATGTTTTGATAGTCTAATATGATTCTAATGATTGCTATCATAAAGCAATACTCATAATTTTTAGATTTTTGATAAAGGGTTAATTATCGATAGAAAAATGTACAGGAAAAATAATAACTTTACAAGGGTTTACTCAAATATCCTCAAAGGATTGAAACTACATGTAATGAAACCTTCAATTCATTATAATCCGTGTAAAGTGCTATAAATATACAATATGCAGATATTTCCTTTAAAAAAAGATATAAAATGATTAAGCTGATCTCATACTTATCATGGAAATATGAATGATTCCTTCCATTGGCACACAGTTCATAAATTCTATTTACACATCTAATTTCTAACTTTAATCATTATTTCTTATGGAATTAAAAGAAACAAAAAATTGCGTCATTTAGAAAAAGACAAAATGAGCTCAGTGACTTTATATCACACATGTAACAAATGCCTTTCATAAACTATTTTGTAACACATATTTGAAATGATAGGCTCAATGATAAGTCATTAATAATAAATAAATAATGGACTGTATGTATATACATAGGCGTGAACACAGAAATGAGACTACTAGGATAAATATGACCTTAACTAACTAATAGCTCTATTGAAAATAATTATCATTTGTAATCTTTTTTTTTTTTTTTTTTTTTTTGAATTTACCATCGATTAAATAGCACAGGAATTTATTATGCTCTAAATTAGTATAAAGTACATTTTGTAATGTTTCTTTTATTATTATTATCAAACAATAAACTGATTTACCCCCTTGATATTTCGCTTGGCAGAGAGTGTAAAGTAAACTCGAGTTATTCCTATATAATAATATAAATAAATCGATTCAAATTGATTGTAATCAATAGACAAAAGCTTGGTAAAAAATATAAAATTGTGTACATTCGGGGGTAGAATGCACTTATTCCCCTGACATGGATAAATGTGACAGGCTAGGAGAGAATGTCGACTGATACCTAGAGGAAATAATTTTTAATTTTAACTATTCAATTAAATTAATTAAGGTAATCCTAGACTAATGAAGAACTATCATATAAAAATATTATAAGAAACACATATGCCCATTCAGTAGATAAATAGATAGCTTACACTCCCGTCTCTTCTTGGAAACAGGAGCACATTGAACTCAGACATACATACATATATGTATAATCTCCCATAACTTGAATGGATGTATAATTTATAATTTGTAAAATGATACATACATTAGAGCAGAAAACGTTAAAACTGAGTAATTTAAGTAAGGAAAAATCCCTTATATTTTTTAAAGAAGGCCCATTAATGAATTTGAGTAATTTAGGGGGGAGGGGAAGTGGCTCAATCCCGGAATAGTAGGAACTTGCCATAGCACCACTGATGTCTCCTTATTTCATATTTTTACCTTCCACCCCACACCCTAATACCTCTTACCCGTTTACCATGGCGTTGTCCCACTTACATGAAAATTAACTAAGCACTACTTTTTTGTCAGCTGAGGATTTGTCTATCCTTGCTTGCCTCTTAGTAGTATTCTGCACAATGAATCTAAATTATTTATTTTTAAGTAATGAACTACTTAAAGATAAATGAAGATGAAGAATATTTCAACAGTTGGGAATAGTGACTTAATGTGCCAACTGCCAACTCATTTAGAACTTTTTTTTCTCTTGTTGAAGAAAAGGTTGCAAAATACAGTATTGATCACATCGTGTTGCACAAAGGAAAAACATACGTATCATCTATTTACGCAGCAATAATTGTAAGGATGTTACATGGTCAAGTATGTACAAGGATACTATGGATCTATACATAACTTATCCCCCCCCCCCCCCACCTCGTTTCCAACTCATTCCTACCCTCAAAATAATCCTTTTCCATTCTGTTGTCTTTTTAAAAAAATGATGAAGTTATGAAACTTTGTATAGGAAAAGAATTTAGTTTGTAAATTTAATATCCTCAACAGAAGGTAGTAAATGTAAGACAATAAGTTTTTTTTATGTGTATGAATACATATATGTTAGACAGAGCCTTCAACCCCTTCTCCTCCCTTTCTTTTACCCTCCTGTAAGAAATGATTTCTTTATTTTTCCTCTAAGAAATTCATATTAATTACTGTTCTATATTTTAGACAAAATTGATTTAAAAAAATAATGGTGAACAAACTGTTACCCTGTTTGAGAGAGAAAATAATTGGTTTTTTGTTACTTAACCACCATGTCGGGAAGTTTTTCATCAAAATGAAGAAAACTTTTCAAAAATTCCTTCTTTTAATAAATATTTCACAGATTTCCTGAATCTCCAAATAAAAAAAGTTTTTTTGTCTTTTTTTTTATACATTGAATAATTAACAGTTGCACCCTGTTCTACATACTAAGTCCCGCTTCATCCCCCTCTTAGAGTAAGTTGTAGCATATTGGAATACATAATGAGCTAACTTACATAATATTTCAATGAAAGATATTCAATATACGTAACCTATTATTATTATTATTGAATTTCTGATCCTACGTCCGAAATTTTATAATTCCTCTATTGCCTTTACTTGATTTTTTTTTTCATCATTTGTTAAGCACTTTAACAGTTCACAACATAAATGAATATAAACCCAGGCTATAACAATTAAAGGCTGCTTAAGACCACCTCACCCAAACCAAAAATCAAACTACATCTGCAGATCATTTACATTTTAATTTTTGACTTTTTTTTTTTCTATGATCAAAATTTTATATTCTGACAAATATAAAGACCCTAACTCTCAAATATGTTTTATATATTTTAGAATGATATATCTTGTTCATTTATTATTAATTTGTAACTTTTTATATAAGACAAAAGCAAACCATCAAAAAATCAAACATAAAAGTTTTATGTATTCATTTTAAATTAACCTGTGGAATAGAGATTATATCGATTTAAATCAAACAAAATTTATACCACTGGCTATTGCAGAGAAAAAGAGCAATGACTCAAAGTCAAAATTAGGCACATTTGGCTTTTTTTAGAACCTATGTTTTAATAGGATTTATAGACTATTAAAATTATAAATTCTAACCTTTCATGACATGTATTTAAGAACAACAATACTGAGATTAGTATAGATAGGAACCGAGTCGTGTGGTTATTTATCATTCATTCTTAATAATCGACGCTCCCCCACATATTTGGTTAATTCGAAAAAAAAAATCCAAATCGATCCGTTTGGAAGAGGTAGAACGTTAGTCTATTTCTTCGTTGCATATCTTTTCTAAGAGAGTAATAAGACGTTTTTTCGACCAAGGAAACATTTGCAATAGTCATAGTATTAGGAATTACAATTTAGTCAACTAATCAGAACAGAGACAATTAACCACTTTCACATTTTGGTTAGAATAAAACATGGGTCCAGATATTTTTCGACATCATGGTTAATTAATGTATCAAAACAATTAACGAAAAACTAATAAGATCTGGTGATCTTGGTGTTTGTCAATCGTTCAAGAGTTCCTTGCAGCAGAAAGGTCCCAGATTTGGTATCAAAGATGATAATAACAGCGTTACTTTTTTGAGTAAGAGGGTAACTTATTGAATTACTTTTCCTTCTGTTATTACGCCGTCATAAATACAGAGCTCTTACTTTTACGAGTAACTAATTACTTTTGCTCTTGAGTAACAGCGTTACTTTTTTAGCCAAGTAACTTGTAAGGAATAATTGACTACTCTTCCCAAGACACGTGCTCAGCACTACTTGGGATGACTCAAGATACTGCTACGACTATTCACGCTCCCTCATCTTGAAATTTCCCAAGAAATGTATTTACTACGTGACTCTTACATTTAAGATAAGAGCGAAAATAAATCCTACTTCAAAAAGTCAACTTCTCGTTTCACAAGATAACTATTAAACATATACAGACTTATATATTTAACGGAGGGGGGGGGGGTTAATTATGCAGAGTAAGTAGATATATATACCCATGTAAGCAAATGCATGAGAGGAAGAATTAGAGGCCTAAAAATCATTATGAAGGTAAATGAATATTCATGTAGGGATTACTTTTTCGATAAATAGATAGGTAATAATAATTTTATCTACATAGAAAGTTAAAAGTCAAGGATAATAAAGCAATTAGGCATATAAAATAAAATAAAATGATTGACTCAATCACACGTCCTACATGAAACATAAAATTATCAAATTAATCCCGTACATACATGAGCAATTTCTGAGCAATTGAGTTCAATTTTAGCGAAGTTAAGGAGATACATGCATCAGTGACTTTAATTAATTACCAAGCAACTATCGGATTTAGACACAATTATTAGCATTAACATTACTTTACAATTTTACTAGGGGAGAAAAAAGGAAACTTTATGGCTTGGTAGATATACCTATCTGTGAGCTAATTCAATCGGCCAATTTTAGACAGTTTGATATTAATGAGTAATTGACAAAAGTTGAGTATTATTACCGATATTTTATTTACCTAAAAAATAGGTCCTTTTGTTTTAAAATAAAAAAACCAAATCAACAAATTGAAAAAAATATCAGATTAAAAGTTTTTAATTACTTAGCCATTGGAAGCCAAAACATGGAGAGTACAGCCATAATTAATTTGTTTGACGCTGGCAAGGTATTTTGACATCATTTATATCTGTAATTTTCTGTGAAAAAGCTAAAAACATACCATGTGTGGCCATATCGGCCATGAATAAATTAAAACTGTATCCACAAGATAAAAATTCTAAGTAGAAAAATTAAAGAATGTAATTTATCAAAATATTGGGAGATGATTTACGGTGATGAGGAAAATTATGCAGAGCCCTTATTTTTGGGCTTTTGTGTGGTCATTTTGACACGGATATCCAAGTTTAAAAAAAAATTAATCGGCTATTGATTTTTCAATCCTCAAATAATTGATACCCCAAAAATTCATAAAGTCGAGCCCTAGTTTAAATTGACATTTACCTATTGGAATGAAACCTTTTGTGTTTAGTGTTTTTCCTTACAAAATAACCAAATCATGGAGACTTAAAAACTTATCATAGTTTTAAGTTAGTTCTTCATCGGCAAATAAGGATATACTTATGTATTACAGGAAAAAAATAAAAGTGAAAGTTAATTAAACGTACACAACTAAATATTCATCAATCAAAAAATAGGAACTGACTAAATATTCATTTTACGTAGTATTGAATTTAATGAAATATTAAAACACTTTAAGGTCGTTTTATTCTGAGTCACGTTTAACAAATCAAAGATCTGTTGTATTTAGAAAGTATGTAGAAGTTTACATTATATGAAATCCTAGAAATACAATTGCTCTTATAAACGATTTTTGGCTCAAAAAGAACCACGAGTTTGAAAATTCTTGCCAATGATTACTCATGGTGTCTCATTTGTAGTATGAAGCTATTAGTATTCATGTGTGAAATGAAACAAATTAGAGAAATAGCGTTACATGTTGGGCATATAGTTTGTTTGTTCCTCATTCAAGGGACCCATCGAAGCCATCGAAACACAACTTCTTGAATTCCTTAAAAGAGCCTATTTTAAAACAGTTTAAAACATATATATACATATGTTAATATGTAGGCAAGTAATCACAAAATGTACCCTTCAAAAATTATACTGAATATGGTCCAAAAGCTAACCATCGTAGTTGGAAGAAGGGAACGTACACAATAATTCCTCCTGAAAAGGAAACAAATCCTCTTTCATCTTCATATATAAATATATCCGTATGAAGTACGTATTTTTATGCAGAAAATAAACTCTCTCTTCAAATGTTGATTGAACTAATTCAATCCATAATCAAGATATGGACCATCACAAATAGCCCCTTATAAATCAAACCATACCTCTAGCAAGTGTTACAGACAACAAGCCAATAAATTATAAACAATGGTAAAAGAACATAATACATAATTTCCTAGAGAGAACGAACAAATAATAAAAAAGTCTATAAATTATTTATTTGAAAATTATATTTTTAAGTCTTTGACAAAATAAGCTTTTTTTTATTATAAATAAATAAAAAGAAAACGAAGTGAACGTATTGTTAGAGAGAGAGAGAGAATAAGAGGGGGATAACTAACATATACACTTAAATAGGGTGGGGGGAATTGGAATAACTTTTCACTCAATATGCATAGAAAGAAAAAATAACAACAAACTTGTAAACGAGGAATAATACAGAGTATGTACATAAATTCATACATACGTACATACGCTTAAGTGTGTGTGTACATTACATCCCGGACACTAGGTCAAGGTCGAAACACGAGTCATACTACCTCTCCTCTTGTGACACTCCTTGTAATTGAGCATTGTCAAGAATAATTCAAACACTTAATAATGGATTCTTAGGTAGCAATATTCCAATTACCTGGACTCAATTTATAAAGGAGAACTCTTTTTTAGAGGGTTGTACTATTCAAATTTTAATCATCTTCCTTTTGAAAAGAAAGAGGTTGTGTGATCAGAAAAATTATTTGATTGCAGAAATTGGAAATTGGTATAGTTTTCATATATGTACATAGTCATCTACTAAGCAGTTTTTGTTAAAAGTTTGAACCAGGAGACTCCACATACCGATTATGATCCTCAAATTCTAATAACTTTCCATTTCAAAGTGAGGATTTTTTGTGTCAGCAAACAAAACGTTTATTATATATGAAAGGAAATAGTCTCGTTATGTGAGTGACATATTTCAAATTGTGCTATGTATTTACCAATAACATCTCTCAATCGTTCTTAAAAAAATCATCGCATCTTCTATTAACTTAATTTCCTTACATAAATAAGCAAACTTTCCTATCACAGAATTTCTTTATTCTTCAGGACAGGAAAATTGTTATAAAGTGTAGAGAATATACATAGAATCCCGAGCCCTCAGACAATTCGGTTCATAAAATAACACATATAATGAATTAAATAAAAAGTCAATATTAACTCAGCAGCTAATCCATTCAATGGTCATTCCAATAAGATTTATAAAAAATAAAATAATACAAATACCTACTTGAAATTGATTCTTTTGTGAGATTAAAGTCCAATGCATTAACAAAAAATAAAACAAAACAAAAAGATATCAATTTACATTTTTTTTTACCATATGCTTTTTGGTGTTTTTTTTTTTTTTTAATAAATCAATATAATAATGATGAATGATTAAAAAAGTTCAAAAAACAATATGTAATTGTTTGCGAAATTAAGAATATTACAATAGGGGACAAAAGAACAAAAGATGCACTTGCAGATTTTCACTAAGCAAAAAGATATATATTTGCCCATTAAATAATGCAACTTTTTTTTTGCAATGAACAAATTTGCAAGAAGGAAAAAAAAAGGATGGGTAGGGGTAGGAAAAATAAGAAAAATCAAATGAATGTTGAAATAATGTCAAACTATTTTGCATAATGAAAAATAAAAGTTTCATAGCTTTGACTATAAAACCCATGACAATTTTGTTATATTTGTTGTTGTTGTTTTATCACCAAGTATAAAATAAAAAATTTCCTTTTTTTTCTCCTATATGTTAAAGAAAAAGGATTGAAGCAGAAAAGTCACCAAATTAATTATAATTCAACAGAGCCTTCAAAGAATGACATGTCATGCCTAATTCAAAAAGTAAACACTGCTACTCCGTCTTTTGTTTGCTTTTACGTCTTTTCTTTGCAAAAGACAATGACTAAATTTAATAACATACAACACCTTACTTTAAATTAAATTCCCGTTGAGATAGTATCCGTGGCATGAAGCTCACAAATGTCAAATTCATCAGCAACAAGAACAAAGAAATGACAAAATATTACAATAAAATGAATATTCACTCCTATAGTTTAATCTTGCTTGATTAAACAAGAGTCTTTTAGTACTAAGTACGATACTTTGAAACTCAAAATCTATGTGTCGGGAGAAACAGTAATAATAATAATAATAAAAAGAAGAAGGATGGAAAAAGCCGGAGACAGAAAGGGGGAAAAGCAGTTTGCTTCTATGAAAGTGGAAAACCACGGTGAGTTGTGAGTGCGCTCTTACTTTTTTTCTCCTCTCTCTCTCCCATTAAGCAAGGTTTGTTTCTCTTCAATACTTTTTTAGTGAATACGAGGAACACTTATTACACCTTACACATTACATAAAGTTCCATCAGATTCCGTCAAAATCTCATCTCATGAGTAATCCGGGAATAAATCCCATAATGTAACAATAACTTAGCCACAGCCCTTCAGAGAGTAAAATGAACTAATATACTCATTCTTCTTAAAAAGTCCTATTTTTTTTTTTTTTGGCCACACCACATGGTTTAAAAAGCCCTTCATCATTCAAAATCTAGTAATAAAACAATAAAAAAATGCTTTTGTTACGCAAAAGTTGGCTTTAAAAAATTAAAATTTTAATTTTAGAGAAGAAATACCACATAGCTATGCATTCGGTTTTGCTGCCTTAAGTACGTAGGTATATCCATTCTGATATCATTTGGTTATAGGAACCCATTGATAATGGATGATAATTGGAATATTTATTTGTCTGTCAAATTTGACATGTTTTCTTTCTTTCAAAAAGGCAGTTTGATTCGTATCTCAGAGTATTGACAAATCTTCAAAAGACAAACACAATTTATATTTATTTTAAATTTATATATAATTTGTAGAAGATTTTCCACTTATAAATATATTTGTTAAAGAGTCTTGATTGTAGAATCCCCCTCCTCCCTCTTCGGACCCAAATCATCATCATATGTTTAGTTAGAAGATATCATCATCACCCAAATTGCCCTCATTCTCAATAACTCTATTTATTTTTACCTACTCAAAACTAATGTAACCATTACAACAATGTATGACTATATTTGTGGCACACATCAATTCACGTAGCCTAATCGTATGGTGTATGTATACATTATGAATCTCAGCACTTCAAATAATATATTCTTTGATTGATGGTTTTAATGAAAAATAAATGTAATTCCATCAATAATAATAGTAAAAAATGAGTGAGAACGAAGGAAAAGTGAGCGAGGGAGTATGGTAAAAATATGAATGGATGGATGGAGTAGACATGTACAGGGTATGTATGCATTTACTTACTTAAACGTGGTTGAGTGTGAATCATTTGAGCCATTGTCATCATACTATTCTAGACATAGAGTAACTTCATTTAAAGATCACATAAACAATACAAAAAAGCAACTTGATTATCAATTATGTATGAGACTATGTACTTCGAAAAAGCAATTTCTATATGTATGTAGTATTAAAAAAACATTAACACTAAAATCATAGAAACGAAGGAGTATCTAGGTGGCCTGTTTGGCATTGAAAAGTAGACGTAATAACATAGTTTTGAAAATAAAGCCCAACATAGAATAGTTCAACTACTATAATATGTCAACAGGGTAGAGGTAATTATATATCCTTGGTTTGGACACGTTTACATTGGCTGAATGAATCAAATGGCCTAAGAGGAAAGAATTTAATTTTCACTTGGTTATATAAATAGCTGGTCCACATAAAACAGGTGTCACGAAAATAAGAACTACGGGTAAGATCTGAGCAGCACTAAAAATTCATCCGGTTGCGTGGATACTTGAGTTCGTTTATTAAAATATGATACTCAGACATTCAACATTGCACCAGCAAGTAAACTACAATAGATAGAACATTGAACCCTTGAACTTTCTAATGTGCATCGTCAAAAGGTTATAAACTAATAACACTGGTCAACAGTCAAAAACCCTAAGAGATATAAGTATAATAAAAGTTAGTCAGTTTTCTAGTTTGATTTCAAGTCTATAAAAAAAAAAATTCGAGAGTCCTACGGTTTTCGAGAAATTGGACCCAACTTTTAGAGCTAATTTGGCCCATTTTTCAACTTCAACTTCAAAGAAAATTATCCATCTAAATGTGTAAATTTTCATCCAATTTCCAGCAAAAATTCGATAGAAATCAAAGACTCACGGTAGAGTTACTAAAGTAATAGCGCGCAGAAGGATTACGAAATCAGCTGAAATCATTCTGCGCGCTACTACTACAGTTGTTTTTCAGATACAGATATATTTCAACCGATTGCCTAGTTTAGATACTTGGGGTCAAAACGACTACCAAAGGTCATTCTAGTATGATGAAAATATTGTCCTTTTAGAGTTAAATTCCCTTCTTTGATTTAAAAATTATAATTTCCGTGCAATCATATGCAAATATCTAAAGGACTTTTAGAAAAAAAAAAGAGTAAGAAAGTCTTGGGAAATTAAAATTAGTTTTTCCAAAAATTCTATACATATGAATGTTTGAAAACAATAATTATGAAACCACAAAAAGAATTGGTATGGAGTTTATATAAATATTTTTGGATTTCAGCATATTTCTTAATATGTAGGGCACATACATATGATGTATGGAGAAAACATGTGTTTGTTTTTTTATAATTTGAAATGATACTCCCTTTATTTAAAATAATCCATTCTTGAAAAAAGTTAGTTTTAACTCAAAACAAAACTTATAAAAAAAAATGAACTTCTTTGCACAATTTGATATTGAATGAATGACTCAGAACATATTTACACCGGTAGGGAATAATGGATATAGCAAGAAAATTTTACACCATGTGGAATCTTACTTGCAAAAAATAAACAATGGATAAAATAATATTAAATTTTTCTCAAATTGATAGATTCGATCAATGGAAACAATTATAAAAGGAAGAAAGTACAAAAAAGAAAGAAACTATTGAATTTCATGGAATTTTGAGAAGGCAAGACAAAATGAGGATAAACAAGAAACAAAGCAATTACGGGGCTATAAATTTCCAATTTGGCACACCCAATGATACAACCCCAGAGCACTAATAAAAAATATAATATTTATGTGCTGGCTAAGAGAATCTTGGAACACATATGGAGTTTAAATAAGAGGTATTAAAATAATTTTAATTCCAAGTTGGTGAATCATTTTGAGTCATGAACAACAAAAGCTGCTTTCTCTTTCCCATTATAACTACAATGAGAGTTTGCATGTTTATAGACCCTTTAACAACATAAAATTAAGATATTTTAATAAGGTTGGATCATCTTAATGAGCGGAAATGGATAAACAGTATAAAGCAAATTACTCCCTAAAAATATCTTAATTCCACATTTTTTAAAAAAACATCCTTTCTTTATGTTTCAAGGCATTATGTAAATACCTTGAAAATCATTAATTATTTAAAGGTCTAATGTTGGCCTAGTATCATCCATTATATATACAAATATATTTTAATGTGAATCAAACATGAAAAAAAAATAAACTAAGAGAAACTTCATGAAAAGTTTCAATTAAATGATATTTTTCATTCTTTTAATGTCATCAACCAGATTCGCAACTTTGCAAACAAAAACAAAAAAACCACATCTTGCATCAGGGAAAAGGTTCAATTTAAAATGATGTATAGGAGAGTAAAAAGTATTGGTATTACTAAATGTATCTTCATGAAATGTTTTTTGACAAGTATTATGTTTTGAAGTCTTCTTTGACTAACGCATAATTTTACGAGTCCTCAAAAATTGATTCAAACAAACAAACAAACAAGAGGCATCCATCATAATTAATCAGATTGAGAGTGGTAAATATTCATTCAAATTTACATACCACTTAAGCATTGTACTAATTTGCATACTTGTTGAAAAAGTGTATGAAAAAGAAGTTAGCATTAATAAGGTGATATATGTATCTCCTTAGTTATAATATATATATATACATAAATATGAGAGACTTACAAAACAAAAGTATTAAAATCACAAATACCAATAAATTGCAGTGCATGAATTGATCATTTATACTAAGGTGACTCTATTTTGATTAACTGAATTATGTCATATAACTTAAATATATTTTAAGTATGACTTCTAACGGCGAATAGAGTGTAAAGTTTCATTGTTATATATCTATATATGTATGCAGTAATACGGTCAAATCTGAATAAAATCCACTCCATTCTTCAGGAAAAACTGTGCTTAAAAAGTCCCATTTTAGATTATAATGAATACATTGGTGACCTGCACAGTGAGATAAGACAACTTGTTGTTTTTAGCATCATGTTACTTAAATGCAAAGTAATTTATAAGGTAAATAATTTGTTTGTGAGAAAATGTTGACTCTCATCTGATGTGACTGTATTTATACATTATAACCCAAAACAGAAACAATTAGAACTTTTAAAGAGGACAAGAGGCCTTAAAGTGCTTAAATTAATGCAACTTACAAGAATGAAATATTGTTATTTCATTCTATAACTAATGTCCATAAAATTATAACTTTAGAAATGAAGAAATACATATTTAGCATCTACCATATGAATTCTGTTCCCAACGTCAATCAATTTTAACATGCGTCAAATCCTTACATTTTATAAAAGTATAAATGAGTACTCCCGGTAATAGAGGACAATAAACAGCGTCCGATCCCTAGAGCTAAAATCGATACCTTTTCATCAGTAGGGAAGATGTAATCAACTCAACGCTACCTAATAATCAAATAAGGTATTTGTCAAAGTCTCTGAACATTTTTTCAAATAATAAGTGGTATAATAGAAACGAGAGACATATTGCCTTGGAGGGAGGGGTGAGGGTGAACACATGGCGTAACTCATTACGTCATCCCTGTTAATGGAATAGCTGATGGGTACAATAATTATTAATATTGAAAGGAATGATTAAATAATAACAGGACTGGCTACTGGACTATATACATGTACATGTACATTTTTTTTTGCTTTGTTTTATCAGGGTCATAAACGTAATGGACAGTATAAATTATCTCCTCTATTTCTTTTTTCCCTCCTTGGTAGTAGTAGGTCCAGCAGCACCAGCAACTTCCCCTTCCTTTTTTCATGTGAAGACATTAATGAGAGATTTTTCATAAAAAAAGGTAATATTAATTATTAGTATTAGTATTTTAATTACATCTTCCATCCATCTGAAAGAGACTTCCTCCTTTTCATCAAGAATAGAAAGAGTACATACATAATGGACAGATATACATACATAAAGAGGGAAACATTATAGAATGAAAAAACGAAATATATGTACATATATAATACAATTCATTCAAAAAACTAATACATCATTAAATACAACACAATAGTAACAAACTCAATTATTGAATATCTCACGCGTTTCTTCAGAAAATATTTATATATATTTTTCAATTTTTTTTTTTTTTTCAATTTCATATTTTTCTATATATTTTTCTTCAAATTGATAGGTATTTATATATATATGTATAACTATAAATAAGTATTAAATACATACTAGAGTGTAGGTATGAAAATGTATGTATTATTCCTGAGTATATGATGCTCAACATTGTAGATAGAAGAGGAGAAAGGAAGGGAAATAATTGAGTTTCTCAAACAATTAAAGTAGTTAGTTTAATACGTTTACAAAAACATAATAGATGGGAAAGGAGGAATGAAAATGTATCTTTTCTGGGACACATAGAGCATTCTAAATGCTTTAGAAATTTTATGATATGATTTTTTAATGGAAATCAATTTTGGATTTGGTTTGAATTTAGGGAGGGAGAAAAACAAAGGGGGAAATAAGTGCTAAGTGCTTCAAGCATAATTACAATGCTTACTATTTGACGATTATATGCAAGGGAAAACAATGTATTTTTTGAAATAGTTAGTAAGGCAGCAAACATGGAATAAGACAGGAAAGGAAAGGAAAGTGAGTTCTTCAAAATAGGAAAAAAATTGAATCATCAACTCAGTTATTCAAACTTACTTTTATTTTTTTTTGGAGATTTTTGGGTGATAAAAAACTGTACAACTCAGTCGATTCTCTACCCCCCCCCCTCGCTCCCTTAAATTAGATAGATTGTAAAGGGTAGACTGACAACCCTTTACAAGAACAAATTAAAACAATTTCATCAGATATTATACAATAGTTAAAATCTTTACCAACAAATAGTTCAGCAAAACTTATCTTAACTTTTTCGACGAAATTTAAAACACTTTGAATTTAATATTATGTTTAAATATATATATATGTATATATAAAAGGCGTATGAATACAAAGTATGTCAACATAAATAATGAACCTACATATATAAATCTGATTGATGTGTAAACTGAACTTCAAAATCACATTTCATTTACACTACATGATTGCCTTAACAGATTGAAAAAAAGAAAGAAAGTTCTTTATACGCAAATTTAATCAATCAAATTCATATCTTCTATTTTTTTTTTTTTTTTTTTATATAATAAAGGAAGTTGTGTTTTATGTTTTAACATGGCCCATTCATTTGTATGCTGTATGATCATAAAATGTAAAAAAAATAAAAAATTCATGCTACTTTCTTTATGGATTGGATGTCAACAAAAGCATAAATAAATAAATAAGTTATAGTGACCATGTCAAAAATGCGTAAGAAGGATGAGAATAAGTCTGAACTATGTATTTATATTTTTTAATAAAATTTTAGAATCTCCTTTCTGTGTGTTCATTCTTTATCAAGCTTTATGGAGCCTTTTTCACGCTCATTTGATAGAATAAGAACATGAGGGTGTAATTTGGAGGCACATTATCTATTCAAAAATAAATAGTACATTAGAAA
This sequence comes from Lepeophtheirus nordmannii, assembly GCA_963680855.1. NCBI lineage: Eukaryota > Metazoa > Arthropoda > Copepoda > Siphonostomatoida > Caligidae > Lepeophtheirus > Lepeophtheirus nordmannii. The sequence continues at coordinate 33,313,566 of OY804518.1, read as the reverse complement.
TTTACAATACCTTTTGCTCTATATTATAAAATGCTTTCGAAGGGTTTAAGTCAAGGCATAGGGATGAGAAGAGACAAACAAGAATAAACTTCATATTTGCAGAAAAAAGTTGACATTTCGTACACTTCTGGACTTTTTTATAAAAGGGATTTCTTCCCTTATTGATGCTACCCTTTTAGTGACCTATGAGTATTATCCCCCCCCCCTTCGTACTAAAAATAAAACAAAAACGAAGTTTCCTTTGATGTAAACATCTGACATACATACATATCTGGCAAACTACATTTGTATATATAATTTTTCAATTTCACAATTTTTTGTAGATATTTCTTGTCAAAAGCAATAATGTTCCTCATTTCTAAGTACAGAGCCGAATATAACAAGTAGTATAAGTACAAAAAAATCATTCTATCGAAAATCAAAAGAAAAAAATTCAAATAAACATATCAAGGAAAGCATCTGGTCAATTTAGATTTTTTTTAATGTTTGAAAGAGTTGAAAATTACAGAGAGTGTAATTAATTACCAAATAATTATTTTATCCAATAAAATTTTAAGGAAACGATTAGCATTATACATTTATGAACTTTGACTTTTCTCTTTTTAAAAAAGGAAGTGTTTATGAAGAAGAAAAAAGAAACCCCAAAATGTAGTTATATTCATTTTCCCTGAGGGATTTTTTTAAGAATTAGTCCTGATTACGACATACAAACATGCTTTCTTTCTTTCTTTCTTTCTTTCTTTCTTTCTTTCTCTCTCTTTTATTTTTAACATGGTTACATATGAGAAAGTGATTTCTTTTTCTCAGGGGAATGTTTTTATTTTTTATTTTAGGTTCGTTTTATCCATCTATCAATTGTACCATGTTAGACAAAAATAAGAGGCCTATAATGGCATGTGAGAAAAAAACTGTAAAAATAAGCCAATATTGACTTACAAGTCAAATAAAATTTCTTCCAACACATCTGATCGTATGTATTTACATATGTGCAACATGCTTTGAAGGTTGTAAATAACATTTTGGGTGCATGTTCCCTTAAAATATTATAAAATTAAGACTCAATTATCTCTCTCTCTCTCTCTGTTCCTATTATTTTTATGTTTAATAATAAAGGAAATTCTGTTCCTAATGTATCAAGCATTTAACATGGGATTACATTTATTCATGGCTATGTCAACGAGTAATAAAGCAATATACGGGCCATCATTCACAATAGCTAGAATCTTCTTAACAAAAAAAAAAAAAAAAAAGCTTCTCACAAAGTTTCAAAGCATACATCAGCCTCTCAAGGCTAATGGCTTTTATAGTCATTGATACATACATATACATATATAGAAGATATGTAACCTGACTCCTAAAATTTATTCATATATAATTAACATATTAGTAAATCGGATTCAAAATGATTCGATTTGGATCTCAATGAGCAATTTAGGATTCAATATCCCATCAAATAAGAAATTAAATAGAAAGGCACATTATATGTGAGGTAAAAAAATAAAAATAAAATACATACATACAACAGGAAAAAAGTTAAATAAAATGACTCCCTAAATGAAAATTGGCTTTATTTTCTCTTCAAAGTCTTATTATTTAGTTCAACACAAGACTTTTTGTATGTACATATATAGGTATGTATCCATAAATGAACTCCGTCATAGACAAAACTACGTATGTATGTAGGGTTTTGCCTTTAAAATGACAAACAAGATTATTTATAAACATACAAAAACAAAATACCTTTGAAACAAAAAAGAAGAAAAAATTAACAGATATAAGAAATATAACTTTAACTTCATTTCCTTTGTTGTTGTTTTTTGTTTTGTTTGTTTTAAAAACGAAAACAAATATACAATTACAAGATACAAAAACATTATATTTTTTTATATCGCTATTATTGACAGTTCAATAGAAATACTTCTTTTTTTGTGATTGTAAATATGGCAATATATACATATTTAAATAATGAAATGAAAACACAACACCACTAAACTTTAAATCAAATCACGACTACATTACAAATAAATTGTGATGCAACATAATTTAAAATGCACTTCCTCTCTTTTTACCAAAATAAACAACACATAAATATAAATATTCTACACGAATAATTTTTGACAAGAACTTGGGATGGTCTTCCATGGGGAAAGAGGGAGGATGGATACACACATCCTTTAAATCATGACGGCAGCACTTTTATTGGTTAGGAAATACAACACGTCGACTCCTTTTGTACCTTTGTGTAGAATAAACACTAAGTTTGTAAGATTGTAAATAATCATGTCATCGATTGGGTTACCATCGTCCATAGAATCATTAGCTTGCATAATGAATGTCTCTTTCAGAATACTGCTTATTTCATTTTCTGGATCCACAGTTCAGATATCGATACTTATTTTATAAGCTTACATACAATACCGAAGGAACCTGATAATTCCCATAAAAATAATAAATATTGATGGACAAACGAGGCAGTTGTCCCTGTTCCAAAATGGATGTTTTAACTATAAATGGCCATTTTTTTATATTTTCCCTAGTTTCTGCATCTTTATATTCAAAAGCCAGTATCCCCAAATTAAAAATTTAATATTCATCAGTCCAGCTCTACTCTGAATATTGTGAGTATTTTTTCTTAATAATTGGCAAAAATTTATTGTCAAATTATAAGTGAAAGCTTTATTTTGCAAATTTTTCCAAAATAGGTTTTAACAAAATAATTTAAGAATATGCATTTGTAGATACGGGAAGATACTCTTACAATTAAATTGAAACCGGTTGTGAAGTTTCCATACACCGTGGGCTCACATTCAAACCTGTGTGCTCTTTAAAAATTCACAACTTTCCTCGTGTCAGGTGTTGCAATCATCAACATTCAAAATAGGATCTTTATTATTTGTATTTTTTACAAATTTGCTCGTATTTGTTTTTTCAACACTCGAAACTGTTTTCTTCTGGATCTAATTAGAACACTAAAAAAGTATCCTTTGCCAAGAGATTCGTTAGAAATTCAATTGATTTCAAGTATCTTGTTGCTGTTACAAGGATTTTCTCTCAGAAAACTTGCAGATATATCATACAAACACAAGGACACTTCCTTCCCTCAGCTCCCATGAGAGACTTCTACTCATCAATCTACGTCCTAAAACTCATTTTCTTCATTATATAATAATGAGTATAATTTCATGATTATATTACAATGATACGGCATAAATATGTATGTAATATACATTCTTTTATTTTCTTTCTTCTTTCTGAAGGACACACTAAATGACTTGAGCCCTTTCTCTCTCTCTCTCTCCTCCTCCACCCACTAAGTCATAATAATTAAGCCTTATCATTATTCACAGTCCATGATTTATTCATAGTTTTAATATTTGATAACTGGAATAAGACTTTAGGATGAAAAAACCCAGATAAATTGGACTTAAATGATACCTCTACTCTAATATATGTGCAAGTAGTTAAAATAAAAAATGAGCCATAGTCTGGGGCGTCGTCACGTAGTAATTGTCAGTCAAATGTCATATTTGTGCAATTGATACTCTGATAGTAGGTATGTATATAATACTTTATACACTATATGTGCATTAGGGTTGAGGTGGTCTCCATGTAAATCATACTTTGCCTAGGGCCTCATTCGGCTTAAATCATCAATGAAAAAAAAAATTCAATGAAATTTTATTTTTGTACAAAAATTGTGAGATCCACTTTTAGTTGCTTATATAAAAAAAACTAATAAACAAATTGCAATATTATAATAAACCACACACGTTTGAATCCACGAGTATTACACCACGAATAAGCAGAGGGCCACTGCTTATAAGAACAATAATTGAAATGGCCCTAAGAAGTTAACTACAAAAAATAATGGGATCTTTTCATCTTCGTTTTTCTTGAAATGAATAGTAAATTTAATAAATCTAATATACCTTAAGTCAAAACCAGACACACGCCTCTGGAAATAACCATATATGTATCTCATTCATCAGTTGATATGAACTCCTTAATTTAACAATTGGAGAAATTGATAGAAAATATTTAATACAACTTCATTTACAAAAAAAAAACAAAGGAAAATGATGGATTTTATAAATTAAATACACCAAAAGTTTAATTATAAATAAATGATGATATAAGTACATATAAAGTGCCTATTTATTCATTTATTTATTCTTAAATCAAGTTTTAAATACATTTTGGATAAGAGCAATCTTTTTATTGGAACAGAGGTGCTCTTATTACTTTTATCCTGATTCAATAACATAGTAAAAATTCATGATTGAAATTAACATACTGCTTTGGGGAAGAAAAACTCTTTAGTTGAGGACCCTCTTCATTCTTAAAAATAGTTTGCCACACTTTGCCAAAATTTATCAAAAAAATAGCACAAATGGAACGATCATCTAAATCACAACTGATACAAAGAACAAAACCAAATTTTAATTAGGTCTTAAACCACCCCCACCCCTCTCCCAAATGAATCAAATATCAAATCTTAAAAAAAGTCTCTACACAAATCAAAGGCAATGGGAAAAAGTATAACACAAAAAAACAAGATTTTCAACATTTCCTCTGTCATTAAATAAATATTTAGAAAAAGATTGGTTGGTTAGTTGGTTGTTGTATTTATTTTATTTTATTTCCATTTTTTCTTCAATAACCATTGATGACAATGCCCTTAAATAAACTTGATTTAAAATAAATACAATCCAAAATATTTAACTAACTTCGTTTCGAATAAATAAGAGGTCATTCACCACCACCCTAGATCGGTGATTTTAAGTACAATTTTTATGGAGACGCATGTTTTAAACAAGGGTTATAAAAAAAAAGAAGTCAATAGTATATAAGTAAATAAATAAAGGCCATCATAGATCAAAGAGTACAAAGGGGGGAGGTGGGGGGGGGGGGGGGAAAAGCAATATACTTTAGTAAGTATGAACAGAGTGAAAAAAACGTAGTAGGAAAACTTTTTCAGAAATATTGAATACATAGAGAGAAAAATCTTTCATATCAAATATTAATTGATTCAATATATCATTTTCTTCTATTATACTCATACTATATACAAATAAATCCTATGTTATTATTAAATTTATAAGTGATATAATTGAATCAGATTATTGATTAATTTATATAGTATAATTAGATCCCAAGGTACACACACAGATAATACTATTGTGTTGGTAGATATTGTGTTTGTTAGAAGTAGAGTCTATGCAAACTTACTCAAATCCATCAGGAAGATTACACAACTTTATTATACTTATTCTATAAATATAAACACACAAAATTATTTAATCGAAGGAGTAGTGTATTAGCATTAAAATATAATAATATGGTTTATATGTAGGTATAATATAAGTCCACTCCTACGTTTTCACAAACATCTATCTCTCTTGATCAAATTTAGAGACTTCTTAAAGAAGTACACGTAGGTACATAATATGATATACATGTATGTGTGGATATCCAATTAGTCACTAGAATAATTAAGACGATGAAAATGTTATTGTTGTTTTGAAAGTAAATAGATTGATAAATAAAACGTAGTGAATTTACGTTGATAGTATATTGTACTATTATTACAAGCCTTGAAGGAAGGGACTTTATCAAATAAAATAAATGATTAATACATTCTATAAATATTTATATTCAAAAATGTTAGCGGCGTTGAGTCCCTTGAATGGTATAAAATGACCATTCAAAAGTAAAACGTTCCTCCCGAATTTCACCTTGAATAATGACGGAGTGACGTCATTCAAACATTCCTTGCCATAACAGCCCTCTCCTAAGTACTATAGCAATCAAAATCCTTAATCCCAATTGACTACATGGATACTTAGGAATAGGAATGTAAATAATATGCAAAATGCCGCGTGCGAGATTTTGTGGAGTTGGCTCTTCGAACAGTACTTTTTGTTTTCCAAAGCTGTTATCATTTTTCTTTTATTGCTGAGGGGAAAATATCTACCTGATAGTTAGGAATGTAAATAATAATATGCAAATGGGTGTGTGTAAAATAAAAAGAAAGAGAAAATCAACCTGGTAACTCTGACAATTTAATGAATGTTGAGAGGGAAGCAGCTTGAGCTGTCATGTTGTTTTACTGAGCTACAAGCTGCTATACAAATGAAGACATCAATAACAAATAATAACATTATGTTTACCATAGATGAGAGGCAGAAGATTAACTGAAAGATCTTTACTATCATGTAGATGTTCTCCCCTCAGTAATAAAGGAAAAATGATAACAGCTTTGGAAAACAAAAAGTACTGTTCGAAGAGCCAACTCCACAAAATCTCGCACGCGGCGTTTTGCATATTATTTACATTCCTACTGATAGTAAAGATCTCGCATGAAGGAATACATGCATTAAGGTTAATAAAGTAAATAAAATGTAAACAAAAAGTGCTTAAGTCCTCGTATAATTGATTTTCTCTTTCTTTTTATTTTACACACCCAATTTGCTTATTATTTACATTCCTACTTAGGAATGTAAATTTCCAGCAAAATCTCGCACGCGAGATTTCATGGGGTTGTTACATTGAGCAGTTCTTTTTGTTTTCCAGAACTGTTGTCATTATTCCTTTATTACTGAGGGTTGAACAACTACCTCATAGTAAAGATCTCACATGATTTGTGTAATACGTGTAATACTACGCTGAAAAACAATAAATTACTTCAATAAAATACCTATTGGAATGAATCGTACAATATCGATGTGAGCATGTTTGGATTTACGACAGGGATTTCAATTCTCCGTACATTAATTTGTTCGACGTTGCCTTTATGGACTACCCCAAATCCCTCATTTCCTACTATGAGTAAGCAATCGCTTTAAGGACGAAACTTCCGTCAGAGTTGTCATTGGCTCTAAAGACTTTTCCAATTCTATCGTCCTACGAAGAGTTGGAAAATGCTCTAATGGCCAACTTAGACCATAATAAGTATTGAATGTTAAAAATTAAAGCAATAATTTCATAATAAATATTAATTATATTAACTGTAGGATTTAAGATTTTTGGGATGTTTCCCTAGATTTCTTCACTACTGAGATAATTTCAATATGGTCATTGTGTATCTCCAATTTCGTTGGAGTCTGAGTTCCATCTGATGATCATCAAATCCCTCGTCCTATCTATCGTATTTATAGAACTTGTTATCGTGAATTATGGATTATGTTGACATTTTCTTCAGTTATATGTATCCCTTGTTCCTCTCAATCACATACAGAGATTTACTTTTGAGTGATTGAAGTGTAATAACATGACATGATGGTGGAGATATCCTTTTGCTAAACTTATTTCTTAATCTTGGACAACACTTCTTTACTTTCAAAGAAGATCAGATTTTACAGACATTCAAGGAAACAAGCGTCTTGGTCTTGTTAGTGATGCAATTAAAAATATTAAAATCGTCTTCAATTACGTTCCTTGAATAAATCTCTATATTTATGTCGTGATTACGACTTTAAACGTGTTCTATAATGTTTAGTTTTCCCATGTCTTTTGTCCCAAATTCATTTAGATGTCGTTGCACTAACCTAGGATCTTCGTTATAACTTTAAAAAATTTCAACTCCATATATTTTGTATCTAATTCATTATAAGTCTTAAACATATTCTATTAAATTGTTTCAATCTAGTACTGAATAAAAAATATGTCTTGATTTAATGTGCTTATGCATACCGGTGTAATTTTGGAGTCAAATTTAGCTACTTTGCCAGAGAAAGAGGGCTCAAGGAGTTATTTGGATTGCAGTTCTTGCATATACTACCCACTTTTAAGGCTTAAAGTAGAAAAGAATACAAACTCTTGGGTTAATAAAGGAAATACAAAAAGGGCTTTAGTCCAATTCCCCATAATAATTATAGTATTTTACGACTTATTAACTAAAAATATATAGTTTTCAGACATAAATTTGAGTTAATTTTCTCCCTCTCATCTATGGTATACATACATAAGGTTATTATTTATTATTGATGTCTTCATTTGTATACATATATAAAGGAGAATAGCAGCTTGTAGCTCAGTAAAACATCATGACAGCTCAAACTGCTTCCCTCTCAACATTCATCAAATTTTCAAAGTTACCAGGTTGGTTTTCTCTTTTTTTGATTCTTACATGCCCGATTTGCTTGAAATTTACATTCCTATGGATACTCAATGGGTATCACAAATCATATTTTATGGTCAGCTATCAACAATTAGGGTATAATCATAGTTGTATCCTGCAATTTGGAAATTGCGAATGAGATATCAATATGCATCCATGAATTAGGGGTAAATTTCGAGACATTAAGAATAATTTAGGAAACATTGGATCATCACAAATAGATGAGATATGTATAGAAGATTTCTGTATGACCTTTGATCTATATCATTCAAGTTAGCATTCAATCAATACATGGAGATTATAATACATAAACAAATTCAAATTATTTGAAATCCAATGGATCAAAAAGACATTTGATCCCTGTATTTTGAATGAATTAAAAAATCTTGGAATGCTATCAGAAAAGGATGTAAATTTTTTATAAAAAAATTAGGTTTTGATGTTTTTTACGTACATATATTAATAAAAAAAAAAAGAAGGCAAAATATTTTGAATTCTTTGTTTTTAGATTCTTAAGAGGCGTAAAAAGAAGATTTAATTACTGCTAATGACAGTAAGCAAGCAGCAAGTTCTTACAAGTCTCTTCAAAAATCCAACGATAAAATAATTTATTCTACATTTTTCTGTATGCAAATACCTTTTTCCGTCAAGGAACTTGATGAAATATGACATGACAAAACATAAGAGATTTGAATCTTACCTGAAATTGAAAAAGGAAGAGAAGATTAATATTAATGTGTTTTGATAAATAAAAAAGAGAATATGCTAAGTAAATCCAACTCCTGAGTATTGAGATGTGTCTACAAAGATTAATGCTCTATATAAAGCATCTTTGTTTGATGTAAATATACATAGTGAATTATTATATCTTTTTGACGAAGAAAAAAATATCAAATCTCATCTTATTTTGAACTTTAAGGAATACACGCACATATATCCCTTTCACTCACTTAAGCAACAAAGTTATTGTATTTACAATATGTAAATATACACATACATATGTATGTTTCAGGTATCATAGAAATCTATGTATGTTTGTGTATTTAGGTTTAACAACCTTTAAGTAAAAAATAATTCACACTTAGCCTCAATAAGCTTTCTCTCTCTCTCTCTCTCTCACTCACTCTTCTGAGGAACATAAAATACAAACGTCTATTCAAAAATAGGTAATCAGAGTGTATCGCAAGTAATTTATTAATTTCCTTATAATATGTTTATAGTATAGAACCCCCCCCCCCTACTTTCTACTACCTCTCCTTCTCATCATGAGCTAATATGAAAAAAGATATCCATTAACTCATAATAGGGCATTAGCAAATGAACAAAAAATGCATAGCTGCAAGATGGCGCAGATATACAAAGACTGAGTAAAGAACTTTGAACAAGGCGTAATCCCCCACCACTTCTAGAAATATGTTGACTGTCGATTTAATCCCCTGCTTGGTAATATCAACGTTGATTGGTTGAGCATGAATTAGTTGCTATTAGACGTTGAAGAATTCGCCACAATTAATTGACAAATAATTCCAGAGTAGAGATGAGCTGGCCAACCATCAGGCACATGATTTTGAGCCTCTTCTTGTTTCTCTTTTCTGAGGAAGGGGATTCCGAGACACAATTAAAATAACACCACAACCTAATTATAAGGAATTAGTAATTTAACAAAACATTCATAGCCGCAACATGACACAGAGATACTAGGAATTAATAAACAAACAAATAAGTAAGCAACGCTAGCACCCTATTAGGGTCATCATTCATTTCTAAGTTAAATAATCAACATCGAAAAATGAATTGGAATCCTCGTTAATATTCATGAATATAATATGCGCTAATTATAATATTATTAATCATAATTAATGGTAAGAGTATGGGAATATAAGTAACAATTGGTCCTTCGCTAGTCATAAACAAAGCCTTAATAACATATGTATGTATGTATATTTCAATTGAAACAAACGAATTATTATAACAAATCCATGAATTGGTTCAAAAGTCGAGTTTCTAATATATTTAAACATTTGAATATTAAATAAAAATATTTTAGAGATGCTTTCATTCAATTCGAAGATATATGGACCCATGTCTTGACACATCAGCTACTGGAGTCTGATTTAAATAAAAATATCCACTACATAAGTTTGATTTTGAAAAAGAAAAAATATATATACATATATATATATATATAGACCCAAAAACCGTTTTAAGGGAATCTAAAAGCTCGACTTGACTCGACGATAATAAGGCCGACCCGAATAAAGACTTGACTAGAAAAGTAAGCCTAGTCTCGTCGAAGTGTGAATTTAATATATTTATTCAGAAGAGATTTTTGACAGTTGAGATCTTTTAACGGCAAGAAATAAATAAACATTCTTCTCAAACACCAAAGAAATTTGACTTTTAAATATGTATATAACTTTGTTTAAACGTTATTTGAATTCAATTATAAACATATTTTTAACAGTAAATAGACGATTCTATATGCTCATATCGTGGACCCCCAAGCAGTTAAATGAATGTGATCCCTTCTAACACAAGATATCCATCTGTGGGGTCATTAAAACGGATATGAAACAACACTTAAAAAAGATAAAGAAGAATCCCAGTTTTGAAGGGTACATATGTATCATGACTTATTGCTTACATAAATATATATAATGTATTCTAGTGGAGGTAAACTTCAATGAACTTTTTAAAAAAAAAGAAACAGAATGTTTACTTTTCAAGGACGAATTGTGGAATTTAAAAATTGAATCATTGTAAATTAGATGTCATTAGACAAATATACATACATACAAATATTTATTTTTAAAAAATATTGTCTTTACCCATTGGGAAATACAAGGACAAGAAATTGAATTTAAAGATAAAAATAAAAGATTTTGAAAGCATTGCAAATAAACAAAACGAAGTTAGAGTTAATGCTATTAAAAACAAATCTATCCGTGACTCTTGTTTTAATTAAAAATTTAAACATGTTAAAAGGTTTAAAGCACATATATTCTGCCATAAGGAGACTATGTTTGTACACTAATTGCATTTCTAATTAACTACTGGATCAACTTATGAATGGCTATACATATAAGTCAAGAATGTATTTGAAACCTTGAAAATGAAAATCAAGCAATGAAATGCTCAACTTTTTATTTGAAAAAATGAGCAACTTCTCAAATGCTGTTAATGAATCATTATGATAGCAATTAGCTCCAACTTTATTCTATAGGTACTTGACCACTTATTAATTTTTTTTAACAAATGAAAACCTTCTTTTTTCAATAGACATAGGTAAATAATTAAGAAAGTTATGTCAACTACTCAAATATTTACATAAGATGAATAGTCCGTGTGTATAAGTTATAATTTATGTGTTAATTCTTCTACTCATTTGAAAATCGTTCAATGAGTAAATGTGAATCCCTCGTGTTGATGTATGAGAAATTGGCTCAAATAAACGTTATAAAATATCCATAATAATGATTTATCAAAATCATGGTCGTTCTCAGGAAAATAAAAAAACAAACAATAGTAATAATTTGTTTCTTTTGAATGAGATTCACTGGTACATCTCAAGTTTATTGTAACAAAACCACTTTCCATGCCTGATATATTTCCATAACCACACCGCATATATTGAAAATGTGTCATTCGAAAAAAAAATATTTACTAATAAATATGTATTCCCTTAGGTGTAGATCTCTCTTATTAATCTCAAACCATACCAAACTAATAAAAAATTACAATCAACATCTCTTCCACGTATAATTTGCCTTCAGTTTATATTCAAGGCTATGAAGAATAAGGATATACCCAAAACGTCAGCTATTGACTTATAATCTACTCTTGCTCCTTATTAGTGTTCTAAGCCTTGATAACTTGAATTCAAATTATTTATTGTTAGACAAGAAACCTATTTCTACTACTATCAACAACAATTAACAGCTGGGAAGAATATATTGACCAACTACAAAGTAAATTTAGGGCCTTTTTTCTTTTCGGAGGAAAGATTGAGAGATGTAACAAAGATTACTATGCGTACGAAATATAAAACTCAGTCATCAAAAAATAAACATTGAATCAGCTCTTCAAAATAATGTGTTCCATAGCTATAGTTACAAGTTATAAGCATAGTTTTTTCTTCCACAAGGATATACATATCATACATACATCACTATCTTCATCTCTAAATCTATATATCTCACTCCCTCATAGCTTTATTGAGTTCAAACCCTCGCTCATCTCATCTCACCTCACCATCATCTTCATAACCTTTTAAATCTTTCTAAACATTTATAACTCCGTAATCTATCTCCATATAATTCTTTTCAACAACATGCATCATCTTTAACCGTCAAAGTTATGTATGTATGTACGTCAAAGTCTCTTCCATACATTAATGGAAAAGAGGCAAACTAGCATTTACGAGCAGAAAAAGATCAAAAGTATTTTACATAATTATAAATGTATGTATGATTATGTTGAATGTACAGATCCAAGGAGCAAATGAAAGTTGAATCAACAACTTCAAAAGTACTTAAGAATTTTTTTTAAAAGCAAGTTTTTGAATAATGATAATTTATTTAGTAGACCCATTACATACTCAGTAATAATCATGTACTTTTTGCAGGCTTAGCTAAGTTGCCTGTCTAGAAACGTACCTAGTACATAAATATATAGATAGATAGGTGTATCAAGTTTTTTCTAAATAAGAATAAATGATTTTATTCATTAATTCAATCAAATGAAGAAAAGAAAAAGAAAGATTGATAGGCAGCAAATGCATTTGAGGTACTAGGAATAGAAACCGATATTCATCATATTGTCAAAATAGATATTAACTATATATATATAGTACATATATGTATTCCATGATATAGAATTTTTTTTCTTAAAAAAAACCACTTGGAACATGGAATTAATAAAAATATATAATTTATAATAAGCGTAATTAATTATTTGACAAAAAGATTTTTATTAATAAATTTGGATTTTAAACAAATGTTATCCTAGTGAAAGCATCGTCAAAGTATATTTTCTCTATCCTATGTATTACCTTGTTACATAATATAAATAATTAAAAGTACTTCTCATCATTCTTGCCCAGGGTTTGAGATAATCCCATAGATATACATAAATACACACACAGTGTTTTCGGTAACCGAGGACAAATTAATAATACGATTGAGGGCTTGAAGGGGATAAAAGTTTTTGCCTATTAAGTGGATTTACACATTAACGATCTCAAACGTGAATGATGACGAGAAAAAGTTTTTGAGAGCCTCGTTAGTCAATGCATAAGATTCACAAAGAGTATTTATGTTTTGGATCCCTACTCTAAAATCACAGAAAAGACTGACATATATATATATATAGCTGTTGACCATGAATAATGCTCTTAAATGTTTGAAAATTCCTTTCAATAAATTTCATTCTTTATCAATAAAGAGTTAGAAGTGACATTACGTCATACGCATTTTATTCACGTAGCTATCAATTATAATTATGTTATATATTTGGATGATTATTACAGAATCAAAGGATTGTAATGTGACTCCATAACACACATATATTCCGTGCATAAGGTATTAACGTAGTCATGTGACTCATTCAATTCTTTAATCCAAGGCAGAAAGATCACTCTGAAATGAAAAACAATTTGATTTCTACTTTTTATCTTTGAAATATTCGTAGACTGCTGTTTATGGTGTTTTGTTATTTTCTGTCCCGTTTGTGAGGTAATTTTTATATTTTCTTCAGGAAAAAATACATAACAGGAAATTTTTTAATTTAAAATTAGCCACATTTAGACGCCTTATACTATTTCAAATTTAATGCTGAGTCAAATGATGCATATACATTATTAAATTGTTTCTAAAATGCATTATTCAAATAATATTATGAAAGGACATCATTTTCTGATTGACTATACTTAAAATAAGAACTTTTACTTTTATAACTTTTCATTTAAGCGCTTCGCCCAAATTATTATAATTATATTTTGAATTATTTCTATACAGCCATATCCGTTTCCGTGGCATAAGTTTACTTATTTTTGTAAGCTTTCTTTGTGTCCCTTTATTTATTTTACCAATAAAACCCTTCTCTTTTTATCATTCTATTTCTAAAAACTGTCAAATTTGACCCACAGTAGGCCATTTATTTTATTTTTAAATAGCCAATACCTTGCCAAAAATGGTTTAAGACCGAAAACTTTAATAATATTATCTGAAAAACGGGACACTCCGGTGTTCATACGATATTATATAATTACATCTAATTTTTCATAGCAAATTATCCGTGTTCAATGACCAAAGAGTGGAAATAATGCGCATACAATTATCACAGCATATTGATCGAATTAATTGCTACGTATATGACTTCAAATGTATCCATTTTGCGAGAGTAAAAAACCTTTTTACAATAAAATATTGTGAAATCAGAGTTGAAACTTTTAACTATTTCTGTTATTTCCAGGATTGGACAATACCCTCTGTGTGCTCGAAAGCATACAAATAAAATATTTACTTTTTTTTAAACACACATTGTACATATAAAAACTTGAGACAAAATTAATTAACTCTACATATACCTTTTTAGAAATGTTAGCAACTACCTATTAATTTATTGTTTGTTTCGTTTCGCCCTCTTGCTACTTATCTATAACTATATATATATATATATATATATATATATATATATATATATATATATATATATATAGTTATTTATTTTTGCTCGTACATAAAACTTGGAAAGTATAGAAATTTTAAACCGTAAAACAACACTGTGACTACATTATGTTTGCAAAATCTATTCAGAATAAACATATTAATTAAAAAGACTTTCGAATATATTTGATATAAAAAAAGTGTGTATAACAAAAGAAACATACATTATAATTTATAAGGAATTAAAGTCCATCTGTGTTCGAGGTTTTTAACAAATGACCGCCATACTCGGGCAAATAAAATCAGTTTAAGGTAAACTGAACACAATGACCTGTGTATGACTTTACATTTTTACTTAGGAATCAATCTAAAATTGGGTATCCAACCCAATTACAGACTAGGCGGTATGCACCCATTACAAGAAACGCACGTATCGCTTATCCTGGGAAAACATCGGGGCTAAGTCAAATCATTAATACAGTCTACACCGTTTTTAATCCAATGATGAACTCCATTCCCATTAATGATTATAACCAGGTTCAATTCACTGAGGGAAAGTTAACTGTAATCAATTTGGAAAGCATGTGTATATCATAATTTAACTTATTTATATTGATCGGAAAAAAAAAATTATGAATCCCTATTAACACTGACCTTACTTAAAGAAACAAAAGCCCTTTTCCAAACATTGGCTTTCACTACGGTGAACTTTGTTCACACTCACACATAAAAATTTCATTTTTTCGGATAATTGAGAAAATAAGCCTAAACTCCTTATCTATCAATAGATTACCAGGTGTTGTTGAAGGTCCAGAATAAGAATTCAAATACCGACAGGAATCCTTCATATATATATAAATGTATGTATAAGAAAACGTCATAAAAGATACTGTGCCTTTATTGGTGTAATATAACATTACAAAAAAATTATGATCGGTCAAATAACTATTTTTGTATTTGGAAAGCTCTATTAAAAAGCTAAAAAGCATTAAAATTGTAAAGTGTATCTTCTCCTAAATAATTAAATTTAAGGTATTCTACATAATGCTAGTAGAATGAATGGATGTATGTATGTATGTATGCATACATCCATAAAGCAATTATTCACTACTTCTCTGTAACTTCCCCTGAAGCACATTTCTAAAACTACTCTTCTCTCGTTGTTTCATGTTTTCATATAATTAACAAACTTATGATAAATAACTAAATATTTTTATAAAAAAAACTAAAAAGTTTAAAAAATAATAAAAATAAAGGCAAAATCTAATAGTAAAAAAAAAAGAAGCAACATTTGAACAATCTACGTAAAATGTAAGAACAACACTCATAGTGAGAGAGAGAGAGAGAAAAAAAAACACTACCCAAGATAAGTATAAGTGAAGTAACAATCGAGCCATACTCATACATTTCCTTCCCTCACAAAATGTATGTACATTATGAACTAATGAAGATCTACCATGGAAATAACCATAAAAACCTAAGAATATAATATGTAGGGGAGACCGGGGACAGAGTTGTTGCACACCGTTTTTCTCGAATCACAATCAAGAAATTAAAACTGAAAATGTCAAATTAAATTACTTTTCTTGTGTATATGGTACATATCAAATTTACATATAAATTTTTCAGCGAGATATAAAAGAAAATGTATTAATTCGAATTATAACTTTATTGTGATCTTTCAAACCATATGAATAGTGTTCCTCAAAATCATTTAATTTTGTAGATATTTGACATATCAAGGTTTGCATTGAAGGGACAGTTGGAACAACCGTACTCGTGTTTTTTCAATGTAAAGGGGAGAAATAACTTACTTACTTGTCTTTATTTTTTCAGTTATTTATTCAAAGTAGGGGGTTGCCCCCATAAAGTTTTCATTTGTACTTGTTAGACTATTAGAGAAAGGAAAATATACTATCTAGTGGGTATATTTAATACGGAGAAATAACTTTTCATGATTTTAAAATATATGTGTTAGACTATTATAAAAAATTAGGGAAAAAAGCAGGTATCCGTATAAACCGACCATTTACTAAAATAGTGGAAATTGTTCATGTTTCCAACTAGTTGCCTTATAAATGTTTTTACAGGTTTCAACTGTCCTTAGTATTGAAAACGGTAGCCACATTTGATGCACTACTTTCAAATACAAATTACACAACAAATGTATTGATCGTAGATGTCTCAAAATTGACTTGAGTAAAGAAAAAATAGATAATTTTGTTGCGTAAAAATTTGATACGTTTAATCGGTTTCATCTTAGAAGGACTGAGTAAAATGTATCCAGAGTTGAAACTGTCTCCGATTTCCCCTACCTATGAGAAACAATGGAAGAACATGCAATTAATATAAATATTTTCTACGTGAAGACGTAGATAATCAACACGTCTGTAATAAGCAGAGATGGGAATACAGGATTACTTTTTTCAATAACAGAGTAACATATTTGAACTCTTCCTCTTTCATTATAACGCCGTTATTTTGAAAAAAAAAAAAAAAAAAAACCATCTCATTTCTAATTGTTTCGTAAGTCATGATAAATTCATTACCATGCTGCGCCCTTTAAATAAAAATAAAACTTTTAAGGAAGCGTAAGTAAAATTAGAAAGGCTCTGATTCAAATTTATTTTTCTGCTTTATCATATTTTTGATTGAATCAAAAAATAACAATATGCAGCAAGCATTAAAGAAACAAATCTGTTACTTTTACGAGTTACGCGTTCCATTTGCTCTTGATTAACAGTGTTTTTATCTCAAAGTATTGAGTTATTTATTACTTTTTCCAAACATAGTACCCAACACTGCCAATAAAGATTAAAATAGTTTTTAGAACGGGACTAGACGTCACGATTTTGGGAACTATATCGCCTAAGCAAGTAATACTTTTCACACCAACGACTTCAACTAATAGGTATTCAAAAATTATTGTTCTTACCTAGTTTTAGAAGAAATTAGATATCAAAGCACAAATTCAACTCAAGAAGTGAAAAACATTAGTGTATAACGCACATACATACATAACTTTGTTTTCTATCATAAATGCATATGTATGTTAAAATATTTAGAGGGGGGGGAAGCTTTCAACTTGGAGTTAAATCAAATTATGATGAAAAAAGATATAGATACCTTGTATACACAACAATTTATCAAAAAATTGAATGCAATTGAAACTATATATATATACATATAAATAAAACAAATTACATGATTCTTTTTATATAAAACTCATCATTTTTTTTATTATAAATGTATTCATAGTTTATATGTATACATATAATATGTAACTAACAGGGGTAGAGTAGAAGCCTTTTCTATGCGATGAAAATATGAATTAATTGACCATTAAATGAATATACATACATATATTTGTATAGAATACATATGATATTAAAAGCTAGGTTGTATCAGATATATGTAGATACATACACACATACCAACATATGGAGGAGGTATATATTTATATTTATAAGTGAAACACATGGGAAAAGTATCATTCTAAATATAATGTTAAGGAGTCATCAAAATGTGGTTTGCGAATCCCCAGGCGGGATTTGGTGAGCCCATTCTCATATTATTTTTGTCCTTAAATATAATATGTAGGGAACTTTAGCGATAAAACTCCCAATCAAGGACTTCGTTACTATGGATTTCGATCATAGCAGTTTTCCAATCAGGAGGAGTAGGCTCAAACCGTAGCTTCAAAACACTCATATGAATTTCAAACAATTCATTTGCTTTGCAGAAAGTCTACTAGTTCAAAATTCGATTGCTGTTTACTGGCGTCGAAGGGAGATCAAAAATACTAACTGCGTTCATGTCAAGCTTATAAGGATAACCAAACATATATTGTATATATTGTTTTCATCAGTTAACTATTACTTATTTAAAACAGCTGACTCTGCGTATTCTGAATTCATAAGGGCGTTGATAACCTTATGACGCTTACCCAAGGGTATCACAAAACAGAGCATACTTACCATACGTTTTAATCAAATTTATTCTTTTCTTTTTGAAAATCGAGGTTGCGAGTGAGCAAAAAGCTAGTTGTGGTTCTCATTAGTGGTTCAACACACTGAAATCTTCATTCCATACCTCAACGTTTGCTCCAAAAGGAGAAAAAAAGAGTCCCAAACTTAACTGGTTCCAATTACGTCACTCTCCGTAATAGTTTGAAGATTCTTTATGTAACATTATGAAATCTTTATCGAATCTTTCTCCAAAAAGAAAAGCCAAAAAGGCTCAAAAGTAACTGGCAGTTATACGGTTACGTCACTGTTCACAACTTAAAAAGATTTAATTTTAGTTGAACAAATCAACATTTGACAATAATAATTAACTACAGCATAAATGTTCATGTCAGTGGAATTACACTATATGAACAGTGTATGCTTTTACGTCATATTCCACTCAGGGTACTGTGTACTAAATAGGATTTCATGGGTAACGGATATTTGGTAGCAACTCCTCTTCCCAATTAATCTGCTACTGCCAGGCTCGATTATGCATATATTTTTACATACCAAATGGCTTTTTTAGTGCGTATGCAATATTGAGCACCTTTCAATTAAAGTTCAATTATAATGGAAAAAGTATGTCGATACTAAAGAAAAAATATTGAGTCTATGTATTAAAAAACAGTCGAGTGACGAGAAAATATTTAAAATTAATCAAATATGAAAACAAATATGTAAGTTAAAGTATAGTACATATATTATAAAGTATATTTGTATTTCCATGATTAAATATCCTCCTTCAAAAGTTTTTTATTCAGAATTATTTTGACTCAGAAAAAAAAAATGAATTTTATTAAATGCTTACTTTAATAGACTTTACCAACACTCTTTACAACATTGAAATCAGATACAATTTTTAAAAAATAAAAAAAATCCAACTTTTAATAATAAATAATATTCCGGGGCAGTGTGGATAAAATATTTATTTCTTTTAAGTGCAAAGTGGGTCATGATTAATGCATTAAACCAAAAAAAAAAAAGTTGAAATTAATTTTCAAGTTTCTTTTGAATATAATTTTATTCCGTTCCTTTATAATTTATAAAAATAATTTGATGTAACCCGATAAAATTGAAAGCATATTCGAAACTCGAGATAAACTTTGGGGTATTCAAGTTATCTCAAAAATGTATGAAATTATGAAACAAATGGGCTACATTCAAAGTTCTATACTTTGTAGGTATTAGACTCGTCGTGACTTTTCAAATGAATGAACGACTTTGACCAGGGAGTATTATGTGAAATAATCATGATACGACGGTAGCCTTTCAAAAATATGACTAAAATAGACCATCAGAATGTACGAGTATCATAATTTCATGCATAATAAAAAAATATATAAGAACTTAGTAGAAAAAAGGAGTTAAAAAGGCAGGAGATTAACGGAGGAGGAAGAATATCGTTCAAGAGTATTAATTTCATCCAAAAAATGGCTTCACATTGGTAAACAACATGAGTTGACTATTAACAAATCGTGTGTACAAGCAAATAAGGAACTATAGTCCTTGGAATTTGGAGATCAATGTGTACTTTACGAGATTGTAAATATGGAGCCGACATTTTACTTTAAATAGTAACTTTATCGATGGTTCATGTTGATATCAAGCGGTGGACATTACTGTTATTTTGTTGCTACGTATAATATTTGACATTGATTTTTAACTCACACCCAAATATAACAAAGTGGATTAAACCGTCTTGAATTTTGACTCATTCGAACTATTTGCTAATATCATATAAGAAAAAAAGTAAGAATTTTGACCTTTTTAGACACAAGTCTAATGTTGGGTAACTCCAGGGACAAACAGGTCAAATCATTATAGATAAAATGGCAATGCTCTGTGTTTGGCTCAATTAGAAGAGTGTAACCACTCTTAGTCTATCAACAGCAAATTTTCAGTTTAAAAAATAGGCTTCAGTTGATGAATGTCCAGAATATATAACAAAAAAATTACATTAAAAGTAGTTTGATTTTATGATAACGGTACATCATACACAAGAAAGCGATTCTAGCGTATTGAATGTAGGGGAAAAATATCTAATACAGCTTATTGAATAGATCTAGCTTCACTTGATCTATTTGCATTGATGGAACACAAACATGCCGTAATACAACATGTAACATTTTACATCTTACGAAAATGGCTCCATGACTGGCTTCCTCCAAAAGGATCCTTTAAAAAAAATCTGATAGATGTAGAAAATGTGTAACGAGGAACGGGCAATACTTTGAATATGACATATTAATTATTTTCACTCAGATTCAACGTAGATTATCTGAATAATGCCGTCATATTTACACACCATGTATTAATACACATTTATTCATGAGTCATGATCGTTGTAGTTCCCTCTGTTCTAATAAGTTGGCCAATAAAATGACTTAAATGGTTAAAAATGCATTTTAGTAGGTATAAATGAATAACAATCCTGCAGCACGTCATCTACTTACACATCCTCAATTACTTTTAATATGAGCTCAATGAGTTATATTAACTCTTACAAAGGCCACAAATAATACAAAAATGAATGGACTGACAAATTGTTGTAGAAACATATTCACATCATTTCTCTATATAACATCATCATTATCAACAACAACGTAGCCACCACCTTATAAAAACCCCTATTGTGCTGTCCTCAAATTGATATATGTAATTTAGTAATAATATTCATATATATGTATACAGATGTACACCTCTATTCAAAGTGAATTTGTTTTTGTAGATATGTATATATTTCTTTTCATTATTTACGTTGCATCATAAATAGATAGCATGTAAAGAGTCATAAATGACAATGCTAAAATGCATAGATATCATAGAAGATACAAAAAAAATCATTTTAAAAGCACGCTAATTGGCAATACGTAGCTTCGAATTACAATTTATAGATATAATATTATGCATTTATGAACATATAATAAAATAAAAGCTTACTAGACAACATTCTTAGGAAGTTTAAGATTTCCATTCCTTTGCTAACAAATCAAGGAATATCGATCGCATTATCAAATAATATGCATGTATATTAAACTTTGATTTCTACATGATTTTTGAAGGATAGAAGGAAACAACGTTTAAAATAACGCTAATTCAATTAAAAATGCATCAAGTTGAAGTCTATGATAATAGAACATATATGTATATTGACATTGTACATAGCACACACATAATTTTACTATTTTCTATGTTTCAGATCTAGGATTTTGTTTTACGATATGTGAATGACCAAATTGGATTGTTACTCTATACTCTGAAAGCACATTCCTCTTTGATATGAAATTACAAGTGGATACATTAGTTTATCATATTTTAGAATCCCTTCAATCCTTGAGGAGAGACATCCTCCCTCCAGAAAATAAAGTAGATATAATTGAAAACCAAAGATTAAAATTCTCTTCCAAAATCGGATTCATTAACTATTCCCTATAAACATTAGCTCAACTGAAGGTCAGGGGCTCACAAGAAAGAGAAATCAGAAAAAAAATCTTTATTTATTTATAAAATAAATAGTTATGGGCCTCCTATAGCATTATACCCCTTGCTGATGCCCATTATACCACCGATAAGAGATTTATATATATACCTATCATTCCCCTGCATGTCATGCATTGGCTTAGAAATAAATAACTGGCTGACAGCCAAACTTTGTTCCTGACCCCAGTTCTAATATGTAGACAGAGTATTTCACATTAAAATATGTGATAATCAGTGATGTAAAAAACGGCGATTTTTAAGCGTGCGAGTAGCTCCTCCCCTTGATGACGTCAAAAATGGTATGGTAACAATGAACGCCAGCTTATTTGTTGTCGATATAATACTATGACTGTAGCTGTGACAGCCTTGCTCCAGGCTCAAGACAGCTTTTCTAGGACTTATAGTAATTAATTTAATTAAATTGATGTTTTAGAAAGATATTATTCAAATCAAAGTTGTAGATATTACTTTAAATAAACAGGAAACTTTCCAAATTTCCTAATCGATACATTAATTTTGGATTTATTGCTATTTTTGTTAAAATTTGATTATTTGTATTAATTCTTAAGAAAAATAAGTACATAAATGGTAATCTCTGCTCTCTATATATATTAATCTTCAAGTTTTTAGTTTGATAATAATGGTTATTTATTCATTAACAAAATAAAGCTTAAATTTTATAGATATTTGCATATTATAATGATTGAAGATTTAATAATGATATTTATAATTATTCTACCTTTTCTATAACTCAAAAAAATATCTGAAAACATATTAAAAATGTCAACAGATGAAATATTTTATAGAATAGAAGTATAAATATTTTACTTCGAGCAAATTTTTTTCCATAAAGTCATTCTTTCGAGAGATATTAACATTCAGAAAGTTTTCAACCAAAATTGAAGAAAAGGTTGTGTGATATTATCGTAACTTTTATAATAGATAATATATAATAAAAATTATTATGTCAAAAGGAAAAGGAAAACAGCTTGATGATGTATGAATGATGAAAGAACATTATGTAGGGTTTCAACTAACAGGCATTTTGAGAACTACTCGCACGCATAAAAATCGCCGTTTTTTACATCACTGGTGATAATTTACGAGCCCCTCCAATTTATTAGATATGCACATATCTTTTTCCGTATGTCAAGCTAGTATTGTCTTCTCTTGGTAAATATCATATAGAATTAATATAAATTAGGGATAGACTCAAGTAGAATGAGGTCACAAATTAACACATTAAGTGAATTTGAAGGAGAGTGGTCATCAAATTTTAAAAAATGTACTCAGATATTTACTATACATATTTACCACAACAGCAAATACTGCTTCTTTGACACTCAAGCAATATTTCCCATATACATAAAAATGTCATATTTTATAGAAATTAATTACAATATAATTGTTTATAATTGTCTAATCATCATTCTTTTAAAATATCCTCATTTCCAATGAATCACAAGGCTCAAAGTCCAATAATAAAAGGTTTAAAAAACTCATATTGATTTGTCAGTCTAAAAGAGAATGATACATTATCTTCAAATACATCCTTTAGGATACTTGAATTGATACTATGTACATGAACTATTTTAAATCTTACATGAAACTAAGTTGAGGTATCAAGGATAGCGAAATAAACTTAAATGCATCAAATGAATAAAACTCATCAATCAAAATTTAGATAATTAAGAATGGGATTGATGTAATAATAATTCTGTAGATGTAAATAACATCACTTATACCAAAAATGAAAATAAAAACAACACACAGAATTTTTAGTCAACGAGTAATCTTTCGCCTCAAAAAAGTAAAAAAATAATTATACAGTATTTCTACTAAATTGCTCCAATTTGGCATAAATATTATTGAATATTATTTTTGTAAATAAGAGACCTTCAAAGCTTCCTTTTTTTGCTTTAAATAAAATCAAAACCAAAATGTAACTCATGCCTGAATCAATTTTTTAAAATTTGTTTAGTTAATTATACTATTAACACCTCAGTATTACCAGTATACATGCTGTAAAAGCGTGTCATTCTTTTTTTTAAACTGGTATCTAAACAATTTGAAAATAGCTATCATAAGAACTATTTGAAGGACTAACGAGTAGATTAATTACATAGTATGTATGTCAATTGTGAAACGAATTATGTATATATTTTTTAATGATGATAGTTATGGGAATATGAAGGTCAATAACAGGGAGGAGGGAGAGGACGAAGCTGATAGAGAACAATTTTCTAAGACTCCATAAATATTTACCTACGATAAGTAGAATCATTTTACGAAAAGGTGACTTTTATGCTTATAAAAGTATATATATTAAAGTCAGGATACAAAAGTATAGATTATGACAGTAAATGTAATGGAAAGGATTTTTATTTTATTTTATCACTTTCTGTAAGAGAAAAAATAAAAAACATTGTATTTCATTCGGGCTATATCCCTGTATGGATATGTACATTATTGACTACGACTGAAGGTCAGTGAAAAAAATCATTGTTTGATAGATATGTACATACATGATACGCTTCCTATTATGAAAAAAGGTCTTATCTGATACAGAAATAAGTTAAAGCCAAAGGAACCCCATTTGAAAGAGTAGAATTAATATGGAAATGAGTCATTGTTGAATAATAAAGTCAATATTTATACATATGTACATAATTGATATTTTCTATCCTTTTATTGAAGAATAGGATATCAGCAAGGAAATATTAAAGATATCACAATCATCAATATATATATACATATATAATGTTTTGTACATATTAATAAAAAGATATGCTCGTATAATTAATTAAAAATATATGCCTCTGAGTCAGAACGGTCGGTCTTGCTCTGTCTTTTTCTAAATAAATTAAAAAAAAGTTTTGAATCATTTTTTGAATAAATAGTTAAGTGGAATAATGAGCATCTCATTAAATTTGGTAAATAAAAGTACTCTATAAGATCATATTCATAGATGGACATAAATTAAAAGATTGACTTCATTTACCTTGGTAAAATTGGAGTAGGGGGAATAAATTGGGAATAGATATGAAAAAAACATTGCTCTACATACACATGTCACTTACTTCAATGCCCAACAACTGTGGAAATATACAAATTACGGTCATAAAAGTGTATAAAGGCTGTGATTTATAGAAATGCGATGCGTTTTGTAGTTAAGCTTACAAATAGCACTTTTTGAAGAAAAAACAACAACATTATGAACAAATATTTTTGTGGGAGTCAGATATATTTTCCATTGACTTTACCAATCACTAAAAGCCTAATTAAAACATTCAACTTAATCTCACATAAGTGATGACAAGGTTGAATGTCAAGAATTCAAAATCCTTCAGAATATTTGGAAATAATGTCTTATCATGACTTTTTTTCAATCCTCTTCGACCTTCTTAAGTCATGTCGATATCATCATGATTCATAACTGAATACATATACAACATAATAGAGAGAGAGAGAGAGAAAAAAAGGAAATTACAAATAGCTGATTACGATTTCTGATTATTTTGGATCTCCATTTTAACTTAGTGACCCAAAATAATTTAATAATCGTTTAAGTACATACATACATGACTGAACTCTGACAATGCGCAATCAACTATGAATTGAATTAAATAAGAGATGATTGGTAAGGAGCATTAGTCCATCTGATTAGAGATGAGCAGTCTTAAGTTATCTTTATAAAAGAATGGAGCCTCATAGACTAGATAGCATATTATTAATTATTATAAATAATGCCCCAAACGCGTGCACTGAAGAGGTCACTGTCGGAGTCAGGAGAAAACATTTTCTTGAGCCTTTATTTATTATTTGACATGGGGGTACGAAACATATACATGCAGCATACAACTTGATACATGATGGTTGCTCTCACAGGTAAAAAAATAAAAAGATAAGGACACCTCTTCATACCTCATTTATGACTTGAAGAATTCCAAAGTGCAAAGGAGCACATAAGAGAAATTAAACTCATGTATATTTATTAATATATTTTAAAATTCGTTAACTGCACCACAACTCAAAACAATAAAGAAACAGAAACTGATTAAATAATAATAATAACACACTAGACTCACACACAGGGAAAGACAAACTCCAGCACTACAACTAATAATAAGCACATAAAGAAGAAAAAAAAAAGGGGCTTTGGGCGAGCAACTTGAAGTTTGGCTCAGGGCGCGTTGGACTCGCGCGCTTGTAACGTATTATTATCTGAGTATGGAGTCTAATATGGACGGTGAATTCAACAATTTTGTATCTACAATACATTGTGGTAGCAGTAAGAACACAAAGGGGTGCTAGTGTCTGTGTTTCTTCTTTTTAGTTAGTGCGCATTTTCCTCCTCTCTCCACACACACGAGGGGGATGAAATATATGGAGTGTAGTAAAATAAAGAAACTTCTGTACACAAACAGATGATGTACAACTACTGTAGTCTACAATTCGATTAAAACAATATGTACATGTGTGAACTACAAAATATTATGCTGCTCTGTAATTTAATGAGGTTGTGAGAAGATTCAATATGAAGTTCTTCCGAAATTGGTTGATTAATTAATTTATTATGTTATTTAATATTTTATTCCCACCGGTTATAGCTACTCTTATATAATAATATTCACAAAACAGTTGGTATGTGTGTATTCACACGAGATGTTGCCAATAATCTACATTGTCCTATTCATCCTAAAGAATTAAGCAATTTATTATGCACAATATATAATTGAAGTCACGTCACATCCATGCAAAAAAATCAATTATCCATTGGTTCTCTTTCTTTCATAGCATATTTTGTGATATATGTATAAATAAAATCGTTGAACTATTGAAAGATAAAACATGTATTGGAGGTGTGTTTCTATTAAAAAATAAAACTTGTTATAACTTATAATATATAATTTCAGTTTATGTAGACATATTAATGTTTAAACATATGATTTTTACAACATGACTAATGTTCTTTTCCAGACTCAAGAAAAATATATAATACATGGCATAACTGAATAAACGTTACCAAACTGAAATACCCAAGAGATGATACTCAGAAGAAGTACTTATTGACATAAAAACATATAACATACCTTACATATCCTTTTGCAATATCTTTGTAACAATTACATTTACGTTGCAGTTTCTACATAAGTCGTATTCAATTAAACTATTAGTTTGCAGATAATATAATGTTCAGATATATTTATAATTTCATTTATACTCTTCAAAGATGCTATTACAGGTTATAAGTTATAATGGTCTCTATAATCAATGTTAGTATGTACGTCATAGGTCAGTTGGTAGAGGGGAATCCCTGTCCCTTGTAACAATTGGGCATATGTCCGCTTCATATTTTCTGTAACCTCAACTCAGACATTTATGAAACTAAATACAGTCTAATCCAAATAAGAACAAAATTTGTTTTAGGGTAAGATTTTCTAGCAAACATATTCTTTATTCCATAAATTACTTAGCATAAAAGTAACAATATGTTAAAAAATCTAGATAGATGAAAATTCTCGATAGAAAGGTAAAAATATGTTAATTATATTGCAATGTTTAAGAAAATTCATGTAATACAATAGGTTTGACAATTCCAGTGTTGTTGAAATTGAAAAAAATAATTTATCAGCTTGTGTGGGTCTCCCATGTATTTATGTTATCCAAAAATGGGATTTTTTATGCACTTCAGATTTTTAACCGAGTGGCTCTTATCCGGATTTGACTGTACATACCGTAGAGATAAAATATAATTTTGCTTTCAATTTTTTCATGTTCAATGCTCTTGGAGATATCCTTCATCCAGATGATATCATGTCTATATTTCCTTACCCCTCAAATCTTGACATAAAAGACACTGTTTAATTTGATGTTTGCTACATGTTGAACCTTGTGATAAATTCTTTTGTATATTTTGGGGTGTTAAAAATTCAAAAAGAAGAGGTTACTTGTTGAAGTTTCATTGAAGATTTGCATTAGTTGCTGGGAAGTGAAGGTATAAGAACAGGGACACAGTTGAGAAAAAGTCCACATGGAATGGCAGGGAATTAGAATGAAAGTTAATTTGGCTCGCGAAACTCTTTCCATAAGTGTTGCTGATACCTTGGAGAACCTTATGCTTTATAAATTTGCTGAATGTGCAGGTACATTAAAATTCATACGTATATTTAATATATTTAACTCTTGCAATATATTTGGTAACTCAGCTAGAGCTCCACTCAGCAGATCTAACAACGACTACTGGCGTCCTTTCTTAGAATCAAGTTACAGCTATATTAAAGAAGTGAGAACAAACAGTGACCAAAAAATTATTTACACTAAAGGGGTTTCATTGATATTTTGGTCGCAATCAGAAGCTTCATGCATCTGTAAGATTCTCTAATTGAAACTAAGTACATGAGATATATCTTATTCTACAGATTTAGTCAAGACACTTTGGAACTTTTCTTTTGCGAAATAGGCTCCTCTAATGGACATAACAATTACCCTTCTGTGACAGTTTTCTTCTGCTTATAAGAGGTTGATTGTTTAGCATAAAATCAAAGAAGAGGCTAAGGAAATTTTTTAAAGTCAAGACAACACAATTTTATTGTCTTCAAACGGAAAAAAGAATCGAAAAGATGACCAAATGAAGCTTGATTGCAATCAAATAGAATTTATCCGAAAACATAACTTGCTGAAATAAGGTCCCTTACAAATGACAGTGGTGTACCTGACTTGAGCAGTTAAATTGCTAATTTAGACTACAATAGAGTGATGGTAACATATATAGCCGGATTTGTAGTGAAAAAATTAATATAGCAAATCTTTTGTGAGAAATGTCAAGAATCTTTATTCTGCCATGAAGTCTTATGTTGGATATGCCTTGATAAAGCAGGACTGGGGAGGATAACTTCCATCAGAATTGATGTACTCTTCAAAAGATGTCATTCATGTTTGCCATGAACCTGAAAATGTATTTCAAAGACTCACATGACAAATCATGTTCTGCCCAGAAATTCCAACTTACCTCTTAAAATTAGTATTGCATTGGTGAAAAATATTGGTTTTAGTCATAAAAATTAGGTCTTTCAATCTTTTAGTGATCATGTATTTGATTCATCTCCTGAATCGAATCATGTATTTTTACTCATTGAAGCAATCTCAAAATGTTGTGCAAGGATAAAATTATACCATTTGGGAAAACAAGAATCTGAGAGGATTCAAGTTGTTGCAGCTCGTAGTATGACTACGAATCTTTGTCCAAAAACAGTTATTTTAATAATTCTTCCCATCATTAATATTTTGAAAGACTAAATTGTATTTTAATGTAATAATAGTAATAAAATATTTCATTGAAATGTTAATTCTTTTCATTCACTGTAAAGGACAAATACTTATCCTCCCGATAGTATTAATTTCTCAAAAGAGCTTCATTGACAATCTTTTTTAAGTATCCTAGATAAAGATTTCCATTTTTCATTGATCAAATCAGCTTTGAAGATGAGCAAGGGGTAACAATTCTTCGTAGTAGCCTCAAGGACGGCCTCATAGTCAGTTCTTTTTTTAGGCTGACTCCATCAATTTATTGAACCTTACTTGACACTAC
Organism: Lepeophtheirus nordmannii; assembly: GCA_963680855.1. Taxonomy (NCBI): domain Eukaryota; kingdom Metazoa; phylum Arthropoda; class Copepoda; order Siphonostomatoida; family Caligidae; genus Lepeophtheirus; species Lepeophtheirus nordmannii. Next base: position 33,283,701 of record OY804518.1, on the reverse strand, counting down.
AAGAAAATAATATTTGTGACTTGTAGATGTGTGAATTGGTTACAAATCTGGTATTAATCTCTTCAAAGAATCTTCTTTATGATTAGTATACTTCTACATAGAAGTGTATTCAAGTCCAAATTTTCCGAATTCGAGAAGAGTTTAAGCTCACAATCAGTTTTGCAAAGTCTGTTTCCATCAAAAAATGACTCGAGTCCGATTTCAGGATTTGAGTACACAGCTTTGCTCCTCAACGTCTCTCTCTGGTTACAATAATCTCCCATACTTATAATAATGGCAAATTACTAGAATATTGCTATTACAACTTGATTTTTTTGGTCAACTAGATTTTTTTTCAACAGCTGACCCTTGCTTCACTTTTTTCTTCAGATAAGCTCTCTATGTATTTTATCTCTATGATAATTGATAATATATTGATATGTCACAAGTAATTTATTTACTTGTGACATGTATAACTGAGAATGAAATTTGTAAGAAAAATAAGTTAGCTAGTGTTATTTATTTTCAACCAATTTTTTATTTAGATTCCTGTTTGTAAATGCATTGTTCTAAGCAGTGTTAGGTAATCTAGGACCAAAATTTTATGTTGTAAGACATGTCACCATAAACAATTTTGCCGTAGGACATTTCGCCCCAAAACAATTTTACCATAAAGACATTTAGCCAAATTTTATCTATTAAATATGAATTATACATGATTAATCAGTTGACCCCAACTTCACTTTTTTCTTCATATAAGCACTCTATGTATTTATTTTAATCTCTATGGTAAATACATATAGCATAATTATGTAATTTCTGGTATGGTCCCCTATTTTAAAAAATATATCTACCTCTCTACTCTATAGCCTGCATTATTCCAGGTTTAATTCGAGTTTCACCATAGTACGGCTTTTCAATTCAAGACCCTTTTCTATACATAAACTATAAATAATAAAATATTGGTTCGAATCGTTTTTTGACTTTGACTCGTATTCAAACGACTTCAGACTCGATAAGGACTCGTGATCAAAAGAAAATGTCAAACAACAGTTAATACCTCAGAGTCCATCATTGGAATAATAACTATTTTATTTAATCCAAAATTCAAAAACTATTTATTCTAATATAAAAAGTTCAGGGGATATAATTAGACTTGATATTAATAGAAATTGATCCTTTCATAAAAAACATCAGATACAACAATAACTCAACCTACCGGGTTGAAACCAACATAATTTGCACATAATACTATATAGTTCTATCCAATATCCAAATTCAAATTCATCAGAAAGGACCTTTTTACTTCAAACAAATTTATTTGATGAAAATTATACTATTCATCTAGGAGTCAGAGTAATACTAATGTACTCATTTCTTGTTACTCCAATTTACTCTTAATTTTGATCTTATTCTATCAAGATCAGTTTAAATATAGGAGATTTACATGTTGATCTTAGACCACATAATGTTTTCTGAATGCTTCAAGTTCATATACTACATTTCGAAGTATTTTTAGGACTTTATTATTGGCGACAAAATATACTTACATCTCTTCAAATAGGCCAAACCGTCACAAATAACATATAAATATTAAATAGTAGGGGCTTTTTAGGAATTTTATGAGCTATCCCTACTCAAAAAGAAATAATATATATAATCCTGGGGAAGCCCCTATGAGGTGGTATGTATAATCGGATCGTTTGTATTCCATGAATCATCATAGTCATTAGTATTACGTACAATTATCAAAATTTGTAACTAACGTGATAGAGTACTAATATCAGATCCAAATATAATAAATCGTTTCATGACGATATAGTCTATGCATTGGCTATATATTAGTGACTATGAAAATGAATACTTTTTTGATTTGAAGCATGCAATGCAACCTAGAAGAATATTGAACGATAAGATTCCTAGTTTTTAATAATATAATTATTATATATTTTATGTAATGTCCATGCATAAAAGCCAGTTAGCTCGATAGAAAGCTCCTTGTGATAGCCGAGTTCTTGTTGACTATAAAAAAATTGGTAACTCTGAGAATGAGCAACGTGTCTCTTTGAGATCTTTTCCATATACATACATATAACATAGATATCTTATATTCTGTGAGTCTTTGTGAGAGTTTTTATTTTTTTTGTTATTATTATCCTTCCTTTATTCCTCTCCTTTGATGTAAAGTGTAGCCCTGTTATCGTTCAGCCTCCTTCCTGAGTCGCGTCATCTCCTTTTGGCATTCCTTTGGTATTCCCAGATTTGGATATCCTTTTTGATTGATAAGGAAGTAATAGTGCTTCATATTGGAGTGGTCTAAGAGCATCCCTAAGAGACTAAGGTACATACATGCAGTTATTAGTGTTAAATATTGTTAAAATGCCTCAGAAAAGAATAAAGGGCTAGAGATGAATCCAAGATGGCGGCTCGTCACTGCGTCTCTTTCCTCAGTTCTTGGCTCTTACTCTTTACTCTGGTTGTGATCATTTGTAACTTTATCATTTATTAGAATGTCAACAAGAGTCTACTTGGGCGGATTGAGTCACCGGGTGAGGGAGCGGGACGTTGAGAGGCTCATACGAAAATACGGGAAAGTCAGAGAGGTCTCATTGAAAAATGGATATGGATTCGTGGAGTTTGACGATTATAGAGACGCTGACGACGCGTGCTATGATCTTAACGGAAAGGAGTTTATGGGGGAAAGGTGAACAAGATTCTTTGGGGCATATGAATTTTCTAACTATTTGAATGGCTCTTCACCACTATTTTTTCAGATGTTACAAAATTTAGTGATAAGGTTACCCCTTTTTCTTCGAATACATTCACTTTTGTTGTGTTGATTATATATGTACATTACGCAGGAAATGTACTAGCTCTATAGCTTCAAATGAAAATGATGCGTCTTTTGTTTAAAGACGGTATAGTAACCACCTTCTTTATTACAAATGTCGGTAAAATTACATAAAATATCAATGGTTCTATTTGACCCACTCTAATTTTAATTATCTGAGCTAAGCCCTCCCTCAAAATTTGGTGGCTATAGGTGTATCTAAGTGCTGTTCAAATTGACCCAGTGTTCCTTATTGATAATATATATATATACTCACCAAACTATCCGTGGGTCAATTTGACCCATTTTTGCAACCAAGATTAGCGGTGTATTATTTTATTTATCACATAATTCATCTACTTAATCGGAAACGATAATGAGTACATTATATTCTTGGATGAGAAATCTATTTACTGAATCTAGCACAAGACTTACCAAATGGGCTATATATATATATATATGATTCCATTGTACCAGATGGTATTTAGTATGTAATAAATCATCTGGTATTTTAAGGCTTAAAGCAATCATTTAGAGGCATTCCGTCGGTAATATGTTTATTCTAATATTCAACAAAAAGTTGGAAATCATAAAGATAATACTGAGTACAAGTTAATCTGTTACATTAATTGTTATTAATTTTTAGGGTTACTGTAGAACTTGCTCGAGGCACTCCTCATGGCCGTGATCGTGAACGCTGGGGTACAGGAAGCAGTGGACGTCGTGATCGAAGTCCCAAAAGACGCCGTGAATCAAGAGGCAGCAGTAGGCCAGGATGGTTGGACAAATATGGTCCTCCAACTCGAACCGATTACCGTCTTATTGTAGAAAATTTGTCGAGCAGAGTTAGTTGGCAGGTATGCAGATATCTACTTTTTTGTTCTTCGGGACTGGAAAATTTCAATAGTAAAAAAAAAAAAAAAAAAAAAAGTAGTGGCTAGGTAAACTCTTGAACTTAATTATTTGTCCAAATTGTATGTATTATGTGGGTCATTTTATTTACTTTTTTTTAATTTCAATTTAAATCAAATAGGGTTTTTTCTTGTATTTGTGACCTTTTTGACAATGCACTTTGTGATCGCAGTGTTCTGAGTCTTCCCGGCCGTGAGACATTCAAAGGAAATCAACCTATTCGCTGAAATTTCCCCAAAATGATCCGTTACACTAGATGTCAATCTCCTGCGTACCGGGTTTCTTATATTTTGTGTGCGAAATCCCAGCGATGTTCACTATTTTGGTTCATAACAATTTGTAGCAATATTTGATCTGAGGCCAAATTCCACACACAATCCATAATTTAATAAAATGTAATCCAGCATTCAATGGGGATTTTTATAGAGATTAAGGGCAATCAGATGATGAAGTCTCGAAAAGAAAAATAGTTTAGGGAAGAAAAGGGGCAATTTATAGTACATAGTTAGGAGTCAGCAACAACAAACAAAGATGGCCTTCATCATCCAGAAAAAGATGCAATCTTATTTACCCACCCTTTCCCTTCTGATGTTAGATGATGTCAAAAGAGAAATTCAACATTTTCTATGATTTCCATATTCATCTAACAGGTAAATCTGTTCCAAAACCGTTTATTCTCTATTGAGCATGCAAACTACTCAACTCCAACTGAAATATTTTGTATGTCATCCAAAATAATATATCAAATATTTCAGATGATGTGTGATAAATTTATAAATGCATTATGAAACACATCAATTCAGTTTGATCTAATCCGGTGTCGATTTTCTATCAATAAAGTTTTTTCTTCTTTTTTTTCTTTTTAGAAATAAAAATCAAAAGTTACACTCCCAAAATGATACTTCAACTATGGTTTATCATTTTTGAAACACTTTAAGTAGTATATCTTCCTTTTAGCTTTCGATGTTTTCACCTTTTAAACGAATGATGGCATTAAAATTTTTATTCTTCAATTCACAGTTTGAATTTCATGTTTAAACTAAAAATATTTTTTTTTTTTAAAGATGATAAATTTTTTTAAGGACATATAAAAAAGTGCAACATTTACTATTGTCAAGGAATAAATGGTATTATGTTCATTCATTTAATTTGATGAGTGATCTTTTACCTTGTTGTCTCTTCGTTGTTTTAATCAACTATCAAAACATTGATACCTAAAATTGAAATAAATGTCTTACAGAATTTTATTTTACCCAGTATAAACCATATGTGCCGTTTGGAGTGATGTATTTTTTTATTTTATTTTTACACCGGCTTAACGTAATTGAAAGTGTATAATGGAAATTAATATATATTTTTTTGCGGATAAAGGATCTTAAGGACTATATGCGCCAAGCTGGAGAAGTTACATATGCTGACGCACATAAGAATAGAAGAAATGAAGGTTGCGTTGAATTTGCAAATGAAGATGACTTAAAAACAGCCATGGAAAAACTTGATGGAACGGAGCTGAATGGTCGTAAAATCAAGCTTGTCCCCGATCGTAAAAGAAAAAGATCTCATTCTCGGTCTAGATCCAGATCGCGCTCTAGGTCCAGATCAAAAACTAGAGGCAGGAAAAGTAGAAGTCGTGGAAGTACTAGGTAGGTAGTGGTAGTGTTTAATCTATCAATTGGCAAGTCTGGGGAACTCTGCATTGTTTTTTCTTATAGATCCAGGGATAGAATGTCAAAATCCCTCTCTAGATCTAAATCTCGATCAAAATCCAAGTCACGCTCAAGATCACGATCTAGGTCTAAATCAGTGGATGATTCAAAAGAGAATGGAAGAAGTTCACGGCGACGTAGATCGAGGTAATATTTTCTTATTTTCTCTTCGTAGAGTATTTTCATTTGTTTATTTAGAAGCAGATCAAGTTCAAGGAATGGTAATAATTCGCCCAAGGAAGAGCATGGAAGTAACGGCGACGGTCGTAAATCTGATAATGACGAGGAGTCTAATCATAAATTGTCTGTTGAGAATGAATAAAATTTTAATTTCATTTCACCTTTTCCATCACAAGCTGTTAGCTAATTAGCATTTAAATACTTAATTCTTATAAAAAAAATATGTTCTCACAGCCATGAGTAAAGAGTGCATCAGTTTGCTTTTGTCTGTTAGGAGGGTACTTCCTTATAGGAGAAGAAAAATCTCGGAAATATTTATATTTTCTATATAAGTTGGAATTGACTTCTCCAGTTTAACTTAATAAATTCAACGTGCATGTAAAATTTTATTATTGTTGGGTAATAAGACTTTGCTTCCTTGGATGTCGACTTTCAAGTCTCAAATCAAGTGTTCGAAATAATTTAAGTATAGGCTGACTCAATGTTTAACTTTTGTGAAAGTAATTATTAGAGACACTGCTAGTATAGTACTTGGTAGGTTTTGTCCTGATTTAGTTTATTATTATTTTTACACTGGTCGTGTTAGTTATTTACCTATTGTATTGAGGTATTTTCTTTGAAACAATTGGCTCTAGGGGGAGCAATATTTCGTGTGGGAATATTGCGACTGGAGCTAAGTTACCCCGGCTGGTTAATGAAATGAAGTACTATTTATGTGCTTCGCTAACCAGTTTCTCCAGTGGAAATGCCAATGTGTGCTTTTGTTGACTGTGATACCAGATAAGATGTCTAGATGAGTGGATCGTATTATTCGATGTCCTTGATTGGTTGAACACAAGGTATGTAGATCAATGATAATTAAATAATTATTTTTTCTTGATGCAATTTGTTTCTTTTCTCAATTTTAGGTAAATGGTATGAGAGAGAAAAGTCTCGTTTCTTATGCCTATGACAAGTCCCATTTGATTGCACGTTCTGTTGCTCCCGTTTAATGTTGTATTCAATGGTAATACTTTGCTCGTGCCTAACTTATTAAAATAAAGTCTCGTTGACGAGATAATTGTATGACTTCTAGGCGAAACTTGGATTTTGGTGCGGGTTTCTTGTAGTTACCCCCTTTATCCTGGTTGGTTATAAAAAGGTTCTATATTCAAAGAATATTAGATAAATTCCTTAATTGTTTGGAGGATAAGCTATGTATTGGATATACTTAGCTAGCTAATAATTGGAGAAATTTTTGAAAATCCTATTGGAGCCCTTCCACACCACTGTACCAATAGACGACGATACCTTAACGAAAGCACGGCAAGCTCCTATATCTTTGTTCCATTGTCAGTTTGTCCGCAAACTTGAATACGTATAAACATGGTGTAGCTCGTATTAGGAACCTGTGTCAGTTTTCAGTAATAACACTCTGAACAGTCTAAAAAAGAATTGGAAATGAAACCTCCTTGAAAATAAAGTATTGGTGAAGAAACAGTAATATATCTCTAGGCGAAACTTGGATTTTGGCGCGGCTTTCTTATAGATATCCCCTTTATCCTGGTTCTTTACTTCGTACTCAAAGAATGTTAAATTAAATTCTTTATTCTATAGAGGAAGAGAAACTGGCTATTCATCATTTTCACTACTTTTTTAGTACCATCTGACCAGAAATTCTTCGATTGTGAGCTTACATATGTTTATATGTATGTCAAAGGTTGTTACTGATAGATCCTGGATTAACTTTACTCGATTATAACCATTCTTTTGGAGGTTTAATCCTGGCTAAACCGGTTTTTACCGTGTTGGTGATGAAAAGCAGCAGTCTACACACAGAACTTTACTTATGCAATATGTAGTCCCGTAACCTCTCAGGATGCCGTTATACAACCCCCCTAATAAAATATGGCCCTGATGACGCGTTTGTTCTTATTATATTGTTAAATGGATCATGCAGTGTTTGATTTGCTTGTAAGGACGAACATATATATATATATACATATATATATGTCTATAACAGTACCTAAAGAAAAAACAATGGGGCATTTTCATTGATAATAATCCTGAAAATTATCTGTACTCTGTGCAGCTTATACTACGTATGATTAGGTGCATAAATATGAAAGTGCTTCATTGAAGAAAAAAAAAAAAACCGTACATTGTCAAAATTCTAAATTTAAAAAATAAAAATTCGGACTCAATTAGAAATAGAAATAAGTTATTATTTATTTTAATTATTAATAATCGATCGGTGATGGTTGATGTTCCCCGTTGAATTGGAGATATTTCTCTCCAGTATAGACTCATGTTCAATTGTCGACCCGTATAAAAGAGAAAAAAAATTGTTTTTTATAAAGTCCTTCAAAAGTGTTAAGGGGCAAGGGAAATGATTATTACTAATTAGTAAATATATATTTGGTGTATACTGTAGTTTCATATTTTGTAGAGGGTACGACATCATAGTATCGAAACCCTTGATTTGTTGTACTGTCAAATTGCTCAAATTTACACATTTTGTGAATCAATTTATATAAGTCATGTTCAGATAATTATGCATGGACCAATGAAATGGAAAGAACTAAAAGTAATATATAATAGGTTGTTGCTACCTAGTCTAATGTAATTATTGACTGCCGAAGACTAAATATTGTAGGTACGGAATACTTGTCCATGATCAGTTATATTACATTTACTTCACCCCTTATTTAACCCTTTGCCTATGACCCAAACATGGGTCAGGCTATAGTATTACTCATACGTAATGACCCACATATGGATCACGAAACGACTAATTTTTTATGTATTTTTTGAAGTCATAGAGGACTTAAATGGATATCTAACACCTTAAAGTGATAGAATACAGTCCGTTTTAGTTATTTCGACTGGTTCCCGACGATAATTACATATTTTTTCAAGAAAAATGAATATTCGTAATTTTTTTGAACATATATATATTATCTTTTATTTCTCTTTTGAAATAGGCACACATAATAATGTTTAACTAAATATATTCTTAAATTATCTTATTCACACAAAAAAATGACGATAAAAGCAACTTCAACAATGTATCTTAACATGGGAATGATTATAGCAAGGCAAACATAGTGCTTTATTGCATAATTTACATTCCGTTTGGCTTTTCTAGCCTTTCTTCTCATTACTGATTGTTGTTAGTTGTTGTACATTGGTTGATGATGGTGGCGATATTGTGCCATCACACAATAAGGTCTCTGCTATTTTTTTATAAATTCTTTTAATTGAATTTTTTTGTCAGGCGTTTTGTTGTAAATAATCCAACTGTTCATTGTACAAATACTTAAAAGGTGAAAAATAATTTTTCTGTACTATTTGATATTTTTTTGTCCGGGGCTATAATATTCAACCATTTGGTCGCTGAAATTAACACCTCCTATAACTTTAAGAGATAAATATAGAGTTAGCAAGTCAAAAATATTATATACTGATTTCCAATAGTTTTCAAGCGCCACATGTTGTACTGGTTTCGGATTTAAATAATTATGATGGGGCTCGATGATGGTAAAACTTAGATTGTTCCACAAAAAATAAAAATCTCTTATCTCTTTCAGCCTGTGATTCCTCATAGAGTTATAACTGGTTCATTATAGTATACCTAATGTAATAATATATTTAAAGGATATAAGAGAACAGTTTTTATACGATCGATGAGATCCCTTGAATTCTGGACTAAATTAAAAAGACGAAATTTTTGATTAAAAAAAAAAAAAAATTACAGACACCCTGTGATAAAGTATTCGTTATAATCTTAAGAAGTGGTGTTATGTGTATCATTTTCATGGAGGTGTAGATAAAAAGTATTGGTTGATTATATTCTGAATGTATAAATAAAATGTCATACAAAGAAAAGAAAAAAACAAATCTTAAAATTATATAGTGAATGTGACTATGTTTCAAATGACCAACGCAAAATTGTTTCACTAATTCTATCCTTGTGTGTAATCAAATCATTTGAAGAAACAACGATGACTTTGTAGCCCAATGAGATTAATTGATTCTTTTTAACCAACTTTTTCCCAAGTAAAAGCTCGTCCACACTTGAAATTTGAGTTTCATCTATGGATTCTGTAGATGGAGTCCCTATAATGACAAACCACTCACCAATGTCTGGAGCAGGTTTAACATGACCAGAATTTTTCAGTAAATAGGAAGGAATTGAAAGGGAATTTCCGCTTAAGTGACCAAACACAAGATTTGGACTTAACATATGGGGTAAAATATACGCAAAAGAAATTTGATCCGAGTTGAGATAGTTTTTCAAAAATTCCTGGTACACTCTCAATTCGATTTCGTTTTTCGGCAAATGTCCTTTGACTAATTGGCACACATCTGCCAATTTATTTCGATCAGGACTTGGTTGCAAATTTGGTTTTAAGAATCGATAGGAGAGAAGAGTGTATGCGAAGAGATGAACTAATTTTCGGGAAAAACCTACTTCACTCAAAGTTGATGAACATAATGCAGACATGATTTTTTGGCAGACAAGGGTCGTATCAAGGTTTTGAATGGGTAATTCATTCACCACATGTGTCAACTTTTCATTAAATGAATCATCAACTAGACCAACATCCGCCATATAACTATAACATTGAAGCATATCTACGACATCCTGAATGGAGCCTACATTTGTGTTAGGAAGAAATTGTAAAATATATACAAAAATCGCAGAGTCCTTTGATGGATTAGCTCTTTTGTAATAATGTAACACTCCAACTATTTCACGAAGAGATAAATGTTTAATTTCTCCATCTTCAAGTCTGCTAAGGTTGGCATCCGAGGCCTTTTTGTTCATGAGTCCTCTTGTCACCCCTAAGGACATTACTTTGATTGACGTGTTTATGGACATTTTGGAGTAATTGGCTGCACTTAAAACGTTCAAAATAAGTTTTGGATCGTCTTTGAGAATAAGTACCGGATCCTTGTTTAATATGACTACGAGATTAATAATACAAGACGATGTGACTGTATCGAAGGATGTTTGCCTTACAAGTTTAAACAGTCTAATATAAAGTTCATCTCTTAGTCCCTGATACTCTAATTTCATATCAGATCTTTTGAAGATAGGGAGAATAAGGCAAAGTTCAGGTGAGCTATAAACATTATTCACAAGGATTTGATAGAGCTGAAATTGAAACATGGAGGCCTCTGTGGAGCTAAACGTATAGGTCCCATCTTTTTGAGTATACATGAGTAAACCCAGGACAAGATAGTCTCCAGAATTTGAAACATTATTTTTTTTAAAAATGTCTTGAATTGCTCTGGACATAAATGGCGCCTGCTTCTCTTCTTGTACTGCCGCATAAGCCAAAGCCAATCGATCCGAAGTTTTTTCCGCCTTGAAAAAGGTATCTGAAGTTAAATTTGGAAACTTGGAGCCATCCAGCTTTATCCCGTGTTTCTGAGCAATATGCGGCCAGAGGGAGGAAATATAGTGGTTGCGAAGAGGAGCACGTAGTAACATGACCTTACTAGTATATAATATACAACAAGCGAAATGGATAAGTTAGCGAAACTGCTTGAATTCATCAATATCAATCCATTCAATGTGATAGTTGTTTTGGGACATGGAGCCTCAACAAAAGCACGCAACATCGAGTTGTAAACATCATAAAATGCATTCATAAGTTAAGGAAGACAGGGGCAAGTATGTGTGAAAAGTTATGCCTCATTCACTCATCGAAAGAGCCATTTCGGAATTATTTTAAACTCATTCATCTGTATCAATGTACAAAGTCTTCTCCCAGAGCTTTTACATCATTTCATTATATTCATCAAGGAATTCATTCCCTTCGATACTTGGAGCTTATTTTATGAGATGCATGAATATGTATATGTTTATTTTCCTTTTACGGACAGTCTATAACACAGCTTTTGTAGATATTACTCTATTGCATTTTGGTGTATAACAAAATAATTTGACCTTGTTTTTTGATTTCTTATTAAAAACATACTTCTTTGACTACATTTTTCAATTTTCCCTCAGGAGAAGTCCCAAAATTTACCGTCAGTTTTTTTTAATTTTCAATATTTTCCGATAAAATTTAAAAAAAAACAAGATAGCTGAGATATTGAATCCATAAAATAAATCGTAAAGTCCCTATTTAATACCGTACTTCATCCTTGAACTTGAAATTTTCTCAAAAACTGTACATTAAACAAAGTTGCCCATCTTGGATCATAAAATCTAGACTATAGGGAATTTGAAAATGATTTTTGACTTCAAATCAAACCTGTACCCTGGTTTTTACCACCGTCTATATTTAATGTGGGTTTTTGTAACAGACTACCCTACTTTTTGAATGTCGCAATCCTTTTCTTTTATTTTCTTTCTCTCGCAACTTTGTTTCAAAAATTAAAAAGCAAGAATGGCGGAAATCGAAGCTCGTCTCGTTCCTTCATCCTCTCCTTCGATTGAAAATGCAATTGCACACCTTCCACACATTACTCCCATCCCTACAATCCCTAATGGAAATACTTGTCCAACGAGTAAGTCTACGCCTCCGTTTCTCTCCTCTAAAGACGCTTTTCTCCACCCACCCGCAAATATGGAGGGAAAGGCTCATTCCATCCTCCGAAGGTAATTCATCATTTCAAGTTTGTATCTTTTAATGGTTACATCTAAGCTTTTATCACTTTAGGCTCGAAAACTTTGGGAATAAGCTAGGCTCAAATCAAGAGAGGAGCTTTGTATCCAAAATTATTTCAGAGCTTCTTCATATTTTTTCGCAAGTAAAGGATTCCTTGAGTCCATATCCTTCTGTAAGTTATGCATCCACTCAAAATATACACTATCCTTTCTTTTCCTATATACTATAACTAGGTCGAACCCATTACTTTTATTGAACGCTATTCATCAACTAGAGATTGGAAAAATAGCCCCATTCGAGCACTACGTTGGCATCCTCAGACCTCAAAGCTTGCTGTCGCTCTAAGTGATGATTCCATACAAATCCATTGCCTCTCATTGATTGTATCCCCTGTTTTAAAGTACAAGTTACAGAAATCCGTTTCTTGCCTTGCTTGGAGGCCTTTTTCCTCTAGTGAGCTTGCTGTTGGTACTGAGTCTGGAATACTGATATGGGTAGTAGACCCTTCTAGTGTAGTGGCTCGTCCCTCGGCAAGTTGTGTTACAAAGCTATCTCCTGGAAAGGAGTTACCCATATCTGCTCTAGAGTATGATCCTTCAGGCCAATATCTTTTGGCTTGTTCACCGAGTGAGAAGGACATTACAATGTGGGATACATGGAAGGAAGATTATGTAATCTTAAGACGATTTAGTTCAGGAGGGTATCATACTGCCTCGTGGTCACCTTGTGGAAGATTCGCTTTCACAGCATCCACTTCCAATAAAATACGTCTTTGGAATGTGAATCAGCAGTGGAGTGATGAAGTTTGGAATATTCAAAATGGATATGTTAATTCTGCGGTTTGGTCCCCTTGTGGAAAGTATCTACTATTTTCAACGAGTGAAGCAAGTCAGCTCTTTTGCATCACTTTTGGATCATCAGGAGAAAGTGCTTCAGCAGCGGTCCCAATTGTAGAGCTCACTTTTGACGAAGAGGATTTTAAAGGACAGGTTCAATCCATCAAATGGGATAATATTGGGGAAAGACTTGCAGTAAGTTTTCACAATTCTGATTTAATCGCTTTGTTCTGCACGTCGAATCGGCCTATACTGAGTCTTAGTTTAATTGGTTTAATCCGTGGTGAAGCTGAGGAATATCCCATCGCAATGGACTTTCATTATCGATTGAAAGAGACGGATTCAACCATTTTAACGATAGTAAGTGTTTTTGCCCTTGTTTACAACCCATTTATTACATTTAATTTTCATGACAGGGATGGTCAAGTGGACGAATTCAACATTTTCCCATGATTTACACATCAACAATATCTGAAGGGAATTTAAGTTTAGATATTACTTCACATCAATTTAAACCTGAACTTTTTTCGAGTCCGTTGTAATGTTTCAAAATCAAAAGATTTATTGAAGACTTTGCTTATTTGACGAGTAATGCCTATGTCTACAAAACTCTGAAGAGGGATACATTTTTTTATTTTCTTAATGATATAGCTGTATTTTTATTGCTTCTAAACTTGAATCAAATACATTCAAGGGGTAGCTTGTATAACAATAAAGAAGAATCTAGACTTCAAGAACAAATACATACAACTGATTTGATCTTGTCTAAATTTAACAGTTAATTTAATCCATGCAGATCCATTAAGGTATCTAATGGAAATCTAAATTATCAGTATTTTATTTTAATTTTAACTACTTTTTTCAATTCTTTTCTCTTATAATGCTATTTTCAAATTAATTTAAAAGAAATTAATAATCCTTATTTCTTTCAAAAGTATAGATAGTTATTTACTAAATTTTTTCTACAATAAATCATTTTAAGTGCCGTCGAAGATTAGATGTCATTATTCCTGTTATTGACTTGCTATTGAGGTATTGAAAGGTAAATTATAGATCAATACCAAACATATTTTTATGGCAGCCTTGAATGTGAAGTTGCCAAATATCTAAGTAAATAGAGTTTATTCTCTTAAGAAAAGTTGTATAATTAATGAATATAATCTTTCTTCCAAAAAAAAAAAAAAAAAAAAGGAGAAATATATTTCTTAATGTTGTATCAAAAGGAATGAGTGTATTTCTTGATATAAGGCCTGTTTCATTCGTGGACTCTAATTTCTCTCAACCAATTTGGGGATGAACTTGACTGAGTTGAACTAATTTTGACTCAACTTGCGTTAATTGAACTTTTGTATACATAAATCAGTCACCTGACTGACTTGAGAAGTCTTACAAGAAAAGTAACTTAAATTTCGAAATGTACATAATATGTGATGCGTTATTTATCAATTGTATAATTTATTAAATCATATTGGTATTTTATAAAATTAATATTTAATTGAATAAAAACCGAGTTGCAATTATTATTTTATTTTGATGAATAAAATTATATTAAATGGAGTAAAGACCTGCTGGAATCAAGAGATCAAAATTTTAATAACGCTACAAATCTATTACTATGGGGAAAAAATACATTAGATGGGCAAAAGTATATTTAGATTCACAGTCTTTTGTGTACAGTTAGAATCGAATTTTTCGTTTTTTTATTCAACAACGTAGTTCCATCAATTTTTGTGTGCAGAATGAGATTTCTACTGTCGAAACGTTGAAAATGTTGCAAAAGGCCTTCAATGACCTAACTATTGTAAACAAGAGTTTATGAGTGGTATAAAATATTGAAAGAGAGTCGAGAAAGCGTTGAAGGCGAGGCACGGCCAGGACGACCATCAACATCAACTGATGAGCAACACGTCAATAAAATCAAAAAATTGGTGCTCCAAAATCGTCGATTAACCGTCAGAGACATTAATAATCTTGTTGAAATATTGAAAGGTGAAAAGTGAAAATCATTTTGAGGGACTATTTGTGCCTCAGAAGAGTGAAATCTCGACTGGTACCAAAAATGTTCAATTTTAAGGAAAATAGCGTCGCGTTGATGTGTGAAACAATGCTTTCCGAGAATCAAGACTAAATAAAATGCATCATAACTGGAGATGAGACTTGAATCTATGTTTACGACTCGAAAACAGCCGACCAATCTAGTGAATATCGTGCAAAAGGTGAGCCAAGACCGAGACAATTACAACAAAGTCGCTCAAAAACCAAGGTGATGTTGACAGCTTGCTTCGACTATCGTGGCGTGGTGCATTATTTATGAATTTCTTTCAACCGGCCAAACCGTCAACAAAGAATATTATTTCAGTCTTATATATGTGTCGTTTATGTAATGCTATGTGTCAAAAAAGACCGGATTTATGGAGAGACAATTCTTGGTTTTTTGCGTTACGAAAATGCACCATCTTACACTGCACTCGTAATTCGTGATCATTTCGCCAAAAATTCAACTCATTCTGCTGCCATCGTTTTCACCTGACATTACCATGTGACTTCTGGCTATTCGTAAACTCTAGAAACCCCTCAGTGGACACTGCTTTGAATCGATAATCGAGATACAAACCCAAACGAAGAAGGTATTGAAGGCTATACTAGAACAGGACTATGCGGACTGTTTTGAAAATAGGAAAAAAACGTTACTGAATCAATTTTGTATGTACATAATTATCCAATCATAAATCAGATTGGAAATTAAACTCTTGATTTTTACTATGATAATTACAATCTGTACGAAAATACAAGCCCTTCGCATCTTTCTATGATGAGGACCAGTATATTCTTAAATTCACAGATTCCTATACTATTTAGTAATGTTTAACCTCATGAGTACATT
The DNA here is from genome assembly GCA_963680855.1 of Lepeophtheirus nordmannii. Lineage (NCBI taxonomy): Eukaryota > Metazoa > Arthropoda > Copepoda > Siphonostomatoida > Caligidae > Lepeophtheirus > Lepeophtheirus nordmannii. The sequence goes on along the minus strand of OY804518.1, from coordinate 33,267,769 downwards.
TTAAGGGCTTTAAAGAGTAATGGTGAATTGAAATGCCATTAGAAAATATCAAAGATGAGTTGAATAATCACACTAGTCGACAAAGTTTCAATTTTTTTAAAATCACAGATTGTAATGTTGTGATCATGATCCTTTTAATAAGTTTTAATACTTTTGTAAAGCCACTTGCTTCGTTATCTTAAAATTTTAGTTTGAGTTGATATTATCAATCGAAGATCACGATTTAGTAAAAATGATCCTATAGTCCCAAAAATAAAATTATTGATCAAAATTTTCGAACTTTTTGTTTTTGAGCATAAAAGGGATCATGATGACAGCATAAAAACCTGTGATCAAGAAGCTGTTGATTAGTGTTTTTTATATATACATACATAGGATTATATCTATTTAAATAGTTGAAAACTCTTGCTTTTGACATTGCCTTACTTTTTCAAACACTTTTTTTTTCTTTCATAAATCATAATAATTAATCAATATAATCGGTAAATACTATTAACTTGGAGAAAATCAAAAGAAAAATGTCTTTGTGCATATTTTTAATTTTGAAATGTTACAAGCCCACAACCAATTCAAAAAAAGAAGCATTACACCCTTTATTGAAAATATTTCATTTCTTTTTTAAAAAAAATATTATATAATGTATAAGTTATCAACTTGGATGTATTATAGTTTTTATAAGTAATATATATATATACTCAATAATATATATAATTTTCTTCAAGGTCAAACGGACACTTCAGGGTGTTTTTTGTTTTTTTTTTGTTCTTTTTCATTTGAAAAGAATAGGAAATATTATTTTATTTATAATAAAAATAACTATTAAGAACGTGTAGAATGTAGATGTATATTGTTTATGAATCAGCCATTTGACCTAAAAAGTACCCAAAATAATATATTAAAGGAATAATCAAATAACTACCAACATAAATTGTGACTCATCGGGATTATTATTCATCATTTTTAATTACTATTAATTGCATATAATATAATATTAAAAAATAACATAGTTGTAGATAAAATAGTATCTTGTATCAATGGAGGAGATTGAGATATTGCTAGAGATAGAATCTGTTGACACAATTATAATAACATCGTTTCTATTATACATAAGTACATATACTTAACAGTATTTGAAGCAATTTAATTAAAAAATCCAAGTGACATAAGAAGTAACAGTGCGTCAAGTCAGAGACCACTTCTAGAAAACTGAAGAAAATTGGAATATGTTATTCTACCACTTTTTTATGATGTATTAAGTACCAATAACTTTGATCAAGTTATAACCACATGTCAAAGGTAGTTTTGAAGGGATCATAGAGATATTATGAAATATCAAACCTTTTCCAAATCCCTAAAAATTTTTGGACTAAAACTGTACCTGGCCTTTTTACTTCTTTCTTATTACCCGGAATCAATCGATCCATAGGCCTGTATCGGTAAATTTCCCGGAGTTAGGGACTCTGCTATTGATGATGTCAAGCAAAGCAACTAGACTACAAAGTTACTTTTCTAAAAAAATATATATAGAACAAGAATATTTTTTTCTCTTGATCTCAATTTGGTCTCGATTCCTTAAAGTCTAAGTATCGTCTTGATCTTGAATAAAGTGGTTGGTCTTCACTACAATAATGGACTATGGATTGGAGATATATGTATGAGATTTTGACTCTGCAAGTTCATTTCAATAGCATATTGTGGTATTTTAGTAAATTGTAGAGAAAAAGATACAATAATAGTCAAAGTTTAACAAACAAGAGGGCCCCGAGCATCATCTTGTCCAGAGCTCCCAAAAAGCTAAAAATTATTTAGCTGAAGAGATATATATATTTTATTGAGATTATATTCACAACCAACCCAACACTCACGATTCCCTCAACTATCTAAATGTCAAATTTATTATTGTTAGATCAAGTCGAACTTCCAAAATTTTCCTTCAAATAGTTCTTGTGCTTATATTTTTCCCAAAATCAAGCATACGTAGTCATTAAATAGTTGGATTTGAACTCAATGTTCTCAGACTTAGGTCGGATTTGATTTTTGGGGGTAGGTCCAAACTATATATCTATGTGATATAGATTTATATGAATAAAAATGGATTCTCCACTCGGTTGAATGAAGATATCTTGGAATTTAAGACGGGATTTGAAAATATGATAAGAATAAAATTGATAATCTTTTTCCAAGGATCTATGCAAAACGCCCTTGAGTTTTCTATTATGATCAATCACATGTAATAATCCTCTGAACAGATCTAAAAAAGTCTTCCAACTCTCTTTTCATGTGCCAGTTTTCAATAAACCAAAACATTTCCCTTATAGGTATAATTGATTCCTTATATTTTGGGCTAAATTAGTGAGAGTTTTATTTAAACTCGCCAAAATTTAACACATTATACCTACATTTGTTTATTATTTATTAAATATATTTAGGGATTATATTAGTCAGTAGCCTTTCCACTAATTGGAAATGCGAGTTGTCAGATATATAATATATTAAGAATTATAATTAAGGAATATGTTGATAGTTTTTTTTTTCTAACCGAGTAGACACTGGTACATTAAATTTTGGACTCGGGCAGAACAGGGAATCTACTCGAGTATTTCTTGTTCATTCAAAAATAATAGGGTAATTTATTGACAGCAAGGATGCAACTTTTGTAGAGTGTGAGAGGAAGACGGGAGTGAGACTTATGTAATTATGATTGATGGTGGTATTGAGTTTAAGACACTTTGTTTACATCAGCTGCATGCTTTATGATTTTGGAGGGATAAAAACGTATTAGTCCAGCGATGAGACTTTTAGAGAACGCGACGAGAATGTAAACATTGGTACTATGCACGACGAGCTTTTTGGGATAAACAAAGACACACTGTATTCTCCCTTCAGCTGATTTTCATCATTTGACTCTTTTGATTTAAAGCAGCTGACTCTACGTTCTATGAACTCGTAAAGGGTATTATTATTATTTATGATTTTGATATATAACAAATATATTAAATTGCACGCCCTTTTTTTGAATTTTTGATATACAAGTATTAATGATTGATTTGTGATTGGTATAATTTATAAATGTTTAGTATAGTACTTTTGTTTATTTCAGCTGCCGGAGTATATCATTTTTTTTTGTGTGGGAGAGGGAATATCACGATGAGATTTTTGGGATAAAAAAAACACTATGTTTTCTCCCTTCAGCTGATGTTCATTGGTTAACTCTTATGATTTAAAGCAGCTGATTTTGATGTATAAAAAATATATTAAATAAAGAATTGCGCGCCCTTTTTTTAAATTTTTGAATATTGTGCAAGAACTAACGATTGGTTTATTTATTGATTGAATTTATCAATGTATAGTATATCTAAATAATAGCTTTGCCCAATATTAAAAAGTTGGCAACAGAGAAAGTACAGAAGGGTTGCTACCATATAGTTTTCCCAATTTTCCCTTTCCCTTTTGACAGTCGAGGTTGTGAGTGCACTAAAAAGCTCGTCATGTGTATTAATTGGTTTTTTTTCCTCACTTTTTTTGTATTTAGATCGAGGAAAGTGTCCAAAAAATCAAAGATTTGTTCCAGATATAAAGGGTTTTTCAATAGGGATAACGCATTTTTATTTCATTAGGGACAGCGACCTACGTTATATTTTTTATTATCTTACTTTCATTTCAATTCACAACTAGCTTAAAAATCATCATGGAGCAGTACAACCTTAAACAACGTTTGTATAAATCAAAAAAGTGCTAGAAAACTGGGTTCAACGATTGAACAGGCCCGTAGTTGTCATGCAAAGAAATTGAATTCCATACTCAATTGTAATCCATACTTCAACACTAAAAAAGAAATTCGTTTATATCTCAAACCCTTTTAATTTTATTTAAAAAAGAAAATGCGTCGCTCTTATTGGAAAATCATTTATATGTGTATATTACATGCTTTTTCTTAAGTTATCTGTTTATAAAGGTGTGTGTGACAATTCTCGATCAATAAATCATTATTTTTTTTTGCCATTTTCATGCTTTATTTTAATTTTGAAAATTTTGGTCTTAGATTACCCTATCACCATTTCAAAACATATGGTAGTTACTACTTTCAAGAAAATGATCACTTTTTTAACATTTTAGCTTTTAGTTTATCTAATTTATTGCATTGATAGTTCTCTCCCAAGGAGCGAAATAGCTTGAATTCGATTTTAATCATCCAAAATGTCACCTCAAAAGAAACAAATGGTCCATTTCTCGAATTCCAGTATGTGGGCTACGTCTTTTTTTCAAGATAATTGCAGTAACTTTCCATGAAATATATGAAATAGATATAAAAAAGGCCACATTCTAGGGAATTTAGTCGAGCAGAAAGTGATCTAAAATTCAACGATTAAGGCATTCTGTGAACAAAACATTGATTATAACTTTTCCTATATAATGGTTAAATGCATTTTTGGTACAATAATATTTATTGAAAAGTAATATAATAAATATTTCTATGGAGATATTACTTCAAAGGTCAAAGAAGAAACAAGTTCTGCAAGAAATCCCAATATTTAACATTTCTATAAACTAGTACAGAGATAGACTTTAGTTGAGTCAACAAAATTTTCATTGCCATCTATTATTATAATTTGTCCAAATGATGTTGTTACTAAAAAAATAAATATAAATAACATTTTATATTGAAATTAAAATATATAATCCGAATTGGAATCCATTATTTTTTAAATTAATACTGCTTATTAGTTATTATGTATACATATATGTACATATAATTAATATTATTAATAATCATAATTATTTAGCAGAAATAAAATCTCATACATAGATCAAATTATATATTTTTACTAAGATAATCGAAACTTCTTGAAAATTGTAAATAATGATTATTTTCAAATTACAATTCTAGTGCTTATTATTGAAATAAGTCAAATTTAATTCTTCTTTTCTCTCCTTTCCTTTTTGAAGCTACAAAAAGACTTGAAAGATGGATCCACCACCAATAATATACCATTTATAACAGTTGAAAGTGTGACGTCATACTTTTCTCGGAATAAGTGGAATTACTTCCTTCCTTTATAAGATATGTAAGTAATATGGGTATTATTGAAATTCCGAGGAAAAATTAAACTATATTAAGGTTGTTTCGATTTAAAAAAAATTCTTTATGACATATTTATATATTATATAATTATACAATAAATTATCGTATATTTTTAATAAAATCTAATACTAATGTGAGTGAGAACCCTCTAATTCTTCGTTTAGAGGTCGATACTTTTCATTTCATGGACCAACAAAGAATGAACATAAAAAGAGTAAGAATACCAACTGTTTTTCCTTTTCTAATCATAAAGTTACATTTTTTCTGTACAAAAGTTGCGTGTTTTCATGAAAGTATTAGAAGCAAGGGATATTCAATGTAAGAAAAGACATAGAACTATCAGAAATAATTAATTAATTATCTTAGTACTATAATTACAAAGGCCAACAAATTTGAATTTTTTTAAATCATTAGATATCAATTTTAATTTTTCTTAACATATTCCTCATGCTATAACTAAATCTGTTATTGTCTGTCATGTCTATTTTTAAAAATTTTAATTTCATGGTGAACATAATATGTCAGATATAGTTTTGGATTTAGTACGGAATATACATTGGGAAATTATAATTATTCTAATAAAGATTTGATTTATTACAGGGATGTTCTATTAATTGAAAACTTAATTATAGTGTTGCTTTCTTACGAAACACTACCGGCACAAATTAATTAAGAGTACAGTTTCCATCATCTATGTTGCATCTCGGGCCCTTCCAAAAACAGATATCAGGTTTGTTCAAACATTCAGTGTTTTGCAGGCCAGATACAAATTCTTGAGGAAATGAAAAAACAAACAACAACAAAAAAAAAAAAAAAAACTGAGACATAATGGGCAGAGAAATAATCACTTTTTGTGAGTCTAGTCACATTTATGTCACAGAGCATTAACCCAAGCAAAAATCACCCTGCACGAGCATGGATTTTGCAAGTCATTTTAATGCAACATTATGTGAATCTAGCCATTTTGAATGACATTTCGGTTAGTTGTTGTTTAAATTCATCAATTTTATCTACATATGTGTTAAGTTTTAAGCAAATCAAAACTGACTTTTTTTTTGTGTTTTTCATTAAATTTTTATTAAATGCGCCTGCCACATTATCTTTTGTAGTTATACAGAGCACAAAGAGACAGATGTACATAATTGAACAATGTGTTTTCACACTCTCTGTCAACACTGATCCTTTCCATGCCGAATTGTCCATGGTGGAAATAATTTAAGGTGAAGTTACTTGAAAAATCTAAAAGCCGCTGCTTTGATTGGATTTTACACAACTATGACTCAGCAGAAATTGTCATGTCTATCCCTTTTATATATCGGGAAAAACTAAATTGATGATGCTGTCACAAATGCTTTGACCTACTTCGTTTGTCCATCACTTGTAAGTACTTATGCGAAAAGTACCTGTCAATAGTAATAGACATATGTATATACAATATGGCAGGTCAAACAAATATCTGTGTAAAAACGGGTATCCGCTAATAAATAAAGATTCGAATACTTTTTTTTTTAATTTGACCTGTCGACGAGTAATTGCCTGGAGGGGTTCCTTTTTTAGGGCATTTACAGGTATTTTTTGCCTTTTATATTCTGGGTACGAGTCCAGGGATACAAGTATTGTCAAGACCATCTCTATTTTCCATATATTCAGGCACATCAAGTCATTTATTATTTTTATTTCTAAACTAATAGATCATTTTCTGAATTCATATTAAAAGAAATTAGTAATATCGGATAAAATATGAATTTCCTGTATCCAGCAATTTTTATTTCATAAAAAAAAGTTGATTCTCTATTTTCTTGTGACAATATCTTAGTCAAAAAAAATTAATATAAAAGGTATCAAGTGACTACGATATCAAAAACCTTTTTTAAGAAAGATGACCACTTAAGATATTTTTTATTTTTGTGGATGAAGGATTTGGTTTTAAGTCAGATTCAAAATAAAATTCAATTCTTCTTCAAGCCACTTGTTTGTTAATGGTATTCATAGGATAATGAACTAGTTTATTATCAATCATTTTTTTAGTTATCTTGTTTTTAATCCCTTGATGGATCGTCATTCGTTTATAAGTGTGATGGAACACTGTTAAACGAGATTAAAGTCAGTATTTGGATAAATATATTCCTTAAATGATTGGATTATGCTTAAAACACACTACAATATTTATTTTGAGAAACACTAATTAATTACTCCAATTTTACGAATTTTTCATTTTAATTTATATATGCATTACTCATGTCATTATTGTCTAGTAATGACTTTATCAGGGAAAATCATGTACAGCTTAAATTAAAAACTATTTTCCTTTATTTTATTTTTTTACACCAAATAAACATTAGACAATTATAAAGATTTTTTATATTTGAAAAAAAAAAAATAATAATTTTACTTTTGCTTGAGTAAACAAATCGATAGCAGATCAAAAAAGATGCTGAAGTTATTGACATTTTGGACCATGAAGTTTAATTCATGTAATTTTTTCAATTAAAAACCGATCTGTTTTTGTATGAACTAAGTCGAAAAATGAGTTTTTCTTCTTTCTTATAAACCAAATTTTTTTCACAGAGAGTTGGATGAATTATGAGGCTTAAATTGTTGTACCTATACAAACATTCTATGACACATTATAAATATTTTTTTAATTAGTTTTATCTCTAGCAATTCACTTATACAATACAAACCTACTACACTTCTAATCGAAATCTCAACTTAAACAAAACCTACGATTATTTTTTCAACTTTAATTATGATAATAATAAAATAATACTCAAAATTGTTTTCCTACATTATCCGGTCGCACCCTGATACTCAAATCAAGATTTAATTGGCACCCAGAGTATAAAAGGCATGGGAAATTTTTTTAAAATTATGAATACAAAAGTTGTATCAAAATACGAGTACATTCGTGTTCTATCAAACAAAACCAAATACCATCGGAGGCCGGATTGATGTTGTGGGCCGTAGTTCGATGACCCTTGTTATAAATGGTTGGATTCTTGTTGGATATTTTTTCTTGTTTCCATGTATATTTTATATAAAATGATCTAATAAGACTTGAAATTTCAATAGGCCTAGTCATACAAATACAGTGTATCCAACAGAAACGCATTTACCGTATACAAAAGTACACTTAAGTCTTTAATATAAGTAAGTAAATCAAATTTATGGTTATATATATGTATTTTCTTATATTTCATTCGTTTTTAATCACCAATGGAAGTCTCTTAAACATAAATTTAGGCAAGGATATAACTTTTTTAGTCCAAAGATTAGAGTTTTAAGATTAAAAAAAGGAAAAAAAAACCGAACAATTGTTTTTAATATATATATATATATATATATATATAGATATATGTAAATATATTTATTGTATGTTAGATTGTTGTCGTGGAAACAACTTTCTCTAAAAGAAGAATTAATTTTTTTATCTCTTTTGTTGTTGATTTTATTAAAGATGCATAACAAAATGATATGCAAAATACATATACAAATATAACTATTATTTATATCAATAAAAGTTACATATTAAGATGATAAAATCAAAATAACTATTATATGAATTAGAAATACTAAGTCCTATGAATAAATAAAATTTGGCGAAATGACCTTGTGGTAAAATTGTTTTAGGGCGAAATGTCCTATGATAACATTGTTTACTGTATGTCTTACAACAAAAATGTTTTTGACCTATATTGCCGAATACCGACTGGAATAATGTTAATTTAATTTTCTTGCAAATTTCATTCTCAGTACGCATTTCATTAATAAGAAAATTACTTTTTGTTACTTATTAATATATTATCATAGAGATAAAATACATAGAGAGCTTATCTTAGAAAAAAAAGTGAAGCAGGGTCAGCTGTTGAAAGGAAAATCTAGTTGACCAAAGTTCTAATAGCAATATTGTAGTAATTTGTTTCATTTTTGGCAGTATGGAAGATTATTGTAATCGGAGAAAGACGTTAAGGAGCAAAGCTGTGTGCTCGATTCCTGAAATCCCAAAATAAGATTTTTTAAATATTAAATGGGATCATAAATCCTTGACTGTAGTTATCCGCCTATGAAGTCTTCAATTTTTCTGGTTAGAGTGCCTTTTTTTAATTATCTCAGACCTCCAAACTTTCAAAAAGCTATTCATTCTCTTCTTCAAGGGTCATTATGTGAAGCCTTGCCCTTATGTTGTCTTCACACAATATATTTGATAAAGAATAGAAAATGGCAAAGAAAGAGTGCCCCTTCTCCTGGAGTCATGACAATTCAAATTCACTTCAATCCTTTCAGTTTCCAGCAGCCATTAAGTATACACTCCTTCATCGCAACCAGTTACCCTAATCTAGGAATGGGGCTTTTAAAAGAGTGTGACGAGAAGGGAAGAGCCATATTTATGGCTCGTTTGAATTAATACCTTTGTTTGTATCAGCTGGCCTATATGCCTTTTAATGGAGAATAATACATTTAATTGTATTACTGCTATGTATATGAAGGAGAAATTTCAACATTTAAAAATATATTATTTAAGGAAGAATATTATAATCATACCATACATTTGAAGAGTAAAATAATCTTCAATTAATGTTAGCAAAAATCCTTCATTTATTTCTTTAGCGGTCGATGCTTCTCCTTCAAGGGTCTAACAAAAAATGAACTCAATTAAAAAAATGAGCAAAGGTACCAAGGGTTTTTCCTTTCTTTAATCATAAAACTTTATTTTTTAAAACTAAAGTCCCATCCCTACGCATATATATATATATATATATATACAATATGGACGAGCAGATTGTATAGATTACAATTAGTTTCATAGCACATTATTTACTTACGTATAACACCAGCCATTTTAATGAACAACTAGACATTGATGATTTGATCCTTTAATATTAATGATAATTATTATTTATTTTTCAATCATGTGCATAAAATTATTAATACAGTGATCAATTGAATTTTTTTAAATGTCTCACTTGTCAATATTTGGTAATTTTTGAAGGTATTTATAAAAAAGTCCAAAGTAAGACTCTTCATATATTGAGCATTTAATGGAATTTCAATCATTCAATTCTACATACTTATTTCATTTCAAATGCTCTATTTTCTTTAATAATCTATTTAATAGGTAGATATGTAAAAGTTACGACTTGTTACATGGGAACATTTTATAGGTATGTGAATAAAATATTTGCATTTGAGAGTGTAGTAGTACTTCAACTAAATTAGACATTAATTAATTAGTATAATCACATACATAGATATGTACATACTATGAAAATATGTTTGTATGTATGTACCAAAACTGAAGGTGCTAAAGCACGTGCCTATATATGCATGTACATATGTATATGAAATAACCAATTGAGTTTGTTATACATACCTACATATTAATAGAATTCATTAATTGGTTTAAATTACCGTGAGAATATGGATCCATTATTTGGTAGCTTTGTTCTATCCTGACTGGTCTATAGTTATAAATGGTATTGTTAAGTGTTTACACACATTTTAATACTTTTTTTATGTAATTCAATGTCTGTGTGCTTTTAATTGTTGCGTCTTGTCCTTTGAGAAACACACATACACACACACACACAAATATATATATATATATGTTCCTTAAAGTGTAGAATACGGAAATAGGAAGTATTCCTTCCCCCCTTTTATTTTTTTGTTTCTAGAAGTTTATGCACATTTGATTTTTTTTCTGTAGGTTTTTAGTTTTTACCTTTAATTTGTTTGTCCCATGACGTATCCAAGTTAATATTTATGTTTATTTACTTACAGAAAATACAACAATTACTTAATTTCATAATACAACGTTCTACTTCAAGGAAATCGCCATTTTTATTTTTATTAATTATAATTATTATAATTGTTAATAATCCCTTCTTAGACTCGAGGATACAATTTGATTCTATTCCGGTGAACAGATGTTTATGATTCAACTGTTCCGAGAGAAAGAGAACGGTAAATTTATGTTGCCACTAGCAATTACATTCAAAATGTAATATGAAATTCAATGTATGTATACATGTCTTTGCTCATAAAGACATGGAACGTGCATGATCTAAGGATCCTCTCTCATAACTGTATTAAATAATTATATCCTTCTTTAGTTCAATTTAATACATTCCATGCAATAGTTGTGAGTGGAAACCTTGGTCAGAGAAGGAAATCAAACATGAATCAATGTATAATATGTATTAGATCAAATATCATCTAATAAAGAAGATTTTTTTTTTTCAAGTGTGAAACTTTTTCTGTGTTTGAAACGTAGTTCTCATTGTAGCTTCTTCATTTTTGCATATATGTACACGTCAAAAGAAACACAATATAAAAACACATTCTTAGCCACTATGCAAACATCTCAGAAAGTCTTCAAAGTTATACCACATTATAGCTAATATTAGTGATGGGGCTCTCGAAATCCGTCTTGATCTCTCAAAGCCTTGGTTTTTTTTCTTCAAAACTAAAACCAAAGCAACTACATAGATAAAAAAAGCCTTTTTAAAAAACAAAAACAAGATTTTCCTATGCTCTAAAAGAAAGAAATGAAAAAGTAAAATTTAGTTCAACGAACTTGAACAGTTTTTTCTTTCGGAGAACAAGATTCTACCTTAAGGGGCTTTAAGCATACATACATAGTTGATGAATCCTTATTATTAGAAATCCATCATCGTAAAAATTATAATTTTTTTTGACAAATGCGTTGATACTTCTACGCATTGTTATTCCCTTAGAAAATGAAGTTTTGAAAGGGAAACAACATTTCATCATCCATCAACTGAAAAATATATAGTTAGATATTAAGCCACTTTGCATCAACAAACAATATTAATTGGAGCACTTGCCTACCGTTTGAAAACAATTTGTGGTAAGGAATTTTTATTGAAGGAAAACTTTGCAGAAAAATATTTTCTAATAGAAGTTGAAACTGCTCGTCAAGTATTTCCAGTTTTTGCTATTATAATTTACACTTAATGAGTTTCATTTGTCTTTGATTTACCATGTATATTTCTCCAATGACCTTCACATATGTTATATTATCAAAAACTCATTAAAATCGAATAATAATACTTAAAATCCTTGACTAGGAGCTCTAATTACTGTTATCATATATTTTTCGGTGAAGTTTCAAAGAACATTATGTGCATATATCATAAGGTTATCCCAGATCAATTAAATTCAGACCTTATTTCTATTCGATTTTCCACATCCTTTACTTCTTTTCTTTTATTAGTGTTCAAAACATGGATTGGATGAACTCGAATAAATCTGCTGTTCAGCTTTGAATAATTCCTTGGTATTATATAAAGACTAGTTCCACAGTTGGGAAGAATGAGTCAACGACTCCGTGTAAAAGTCGGGTATTTTTTTTCTTTCTCTTTTTGAACATAGAACCTTGAAACTGGATTCTAATTTGTTAAGGAGCTTCGAAAAGGAATGATATCGGTTACAATTTACAATTGGCATGTGACTGAAGCAGGAACTGCATTTTCTTCGCCTAAAAAGTCACGTGAGTTCTGAAGCTTTGTTCTAGGTGAGTCAAAGTTTTTTCGACATTTTACGTCGAACTTCGAAAGTGTCGATTACCCAAGGGATTGGAGTTCTGAGGTTCTATTGTATGTGTATGGATGTACATATATAACATGGTAAAATGAAAGATTTGAATGAAAGGAGTCCCACTAATATTTGTGATTATTATTTTTGTAAACCACATTAGTCGGAAAAACTCTTAAGTTTATAAATTATATCCCTTTTACGTAAATATACAATATATGTATTATGTATTTAGTTATTCATATTTGTACATATTTATTTCATGAGATTTAGCCTTGAATTATAAGTCACCTTACTTGTATTTGAGAGATCGCTCCTACCAATGTTCATATGTATGTATATAAATAGCACCACAAAACTATAGGTCAACTAATTTAAGCCATTTGTGTTCCAAAAAACCTTTTCATCACAATGAGTTGAATTCAAATATACTTTACATATATGTGGGTATGTATGTAACTACCTTCCTTTTCCACATCAAGGTCATTAAACCTTATTTATATTCTGATGAAAGTCGGCAACGGATTTCATCATCATGATCACTGGGATGAAACTTTTCTTGCCTCTTTATTTGTGATCGACTCCTTTTCTCAAGGTCAAATTATCGATGTTTAATGTACAGCCTCATAGATTTACATCATGATACTTATATAATTATAAATAAGTATGTATTTATGTAATATACAAGCGTATAACTTGTACAAAAATATTGTACAAGTTACAATTTGTATGGTTCATAAAATTTTATATAATTATTATTATCAGGCATTTTATTTACCTATTGATGTTATCATTTAATTGCTGCCTACATATTAATCATTTATAAATAATAGCACTGTGGTCCATATAATGCTCTAATGTGCCGCGGAATGATTATCAATCATGAATGCACATATGTTATAACTTTCCTTAGAAAATACAATCTAACACATTTTACACAATTAAAGTATTCACCATCATATATGTAATGTAATCAATCATTGCATTATGGGTACTTATCACTGTAATTAATTATTAATTTAAATTGCTCTATCTCATTTTTGGACCTTACAACGTGTAGCAATATGCTTGCAGTGTAAGTTACAACTTCAGGTGGGCTTACAAAACGACGTAAGTAGTGGCCTAGAGTCGCGAAGCTTTATCAAGAGAAACTTTTGCATGCGTCGTCAGGCTTACAGTTTGCACACGTAAAGAAATAAATATTTGTACATAGTATACTATACTACAACAGGGATCACCACAATACGACCCTCAACCCAGATTTCTCCCTTATTAACAATTCATCTGGCCCACTGTAGGTAATTGAGTTCCATTCTTTGAACATTATAGAGTGGCATTTTACCATAATTCATGCTTTCACAATTTCCAGAAATTTAATAAACCTTCCTTGCATTTTGTACTTTTGATCCCAATTAACAATAGATGAGGGTGTCACGGTACAGAAGGAAACACTTTTTATAATTGTTTTAATTTCAAATCTGTAAAAAAAAAATTCGAGAGTCTGATGGTTGTCGAAAAATCGGACTTTACTTTTTGAGCTAATTTGTTCCATTTTCCAACTTCAACATCAATTAAAGCCTTGAAGGATACTCATTTTGTGTATTAAAAAATGATGATCCGCTAGTTTTTTAATGCAAATTCCAGTTCCAGTCTTTGTAAAGCTAATAAACAACAAGTACAATAGACTGAAGTTGTCGCGTGTAGAAAGATTTCAGCTGATTTCGTAATTTTTCTGTGCGCTACTATTTTGGTTTCAACAACATTTCTCTAAATTGAACTTTAGTCATCATCTTTCAGACAGTTTAAAAAACAGAACATTCGATTTCACATAAGAACGAGTATCTCAAACACCAATACATATTTTGACATGTAATTTGGCACAAATATCTTTGACTGCAGTGTTAACTTAAAAACAAAAACATTTATCCCTATCGGAAGCTCCAAAAAAATTAAATTCAAATCTTGCAGTATTTTTGGCTCATTGTAGTAAACATAATTTTGATTCACGTAAGATGCCTAATGAAGTTTTGTAGAGTGACAAATCCTATACATCGTATCGTAAACCAAGCTTAATATACAATTGAATCCTCCTCTTTTTTCAAAACAGGATAATGAAATCGTTCTATGATGGTGTATTATTTATTCATGACAAGTTTTATAAAGGAAAATGGATTTCTAGCAAGCATAAATAACTCAACCTACATGTCCCTCACGGATTAAGTTCATTGTTTTGAGTTCCTAATTTTCCCTCTTATTATGTAGGAGCATATTTTCAAACCCGTGTTCTTCTTGTGCCATTTCATTTTTTGAAACTAATTTTTGCAAAAATTTACTTTGCACAATTTTTTTGCAAAGGTTATCTATTGTATCTTACTCCATGCCTGTACTTAGGTATGTGCGTGGATAAATTAAGGATGGTACAAATTGATTCATGTATGCAAATCCTATAAAATGTTAAAATATGTACACGGAATAACGCAGAGTCCTAAAGTTTTATGTATGGAAACCATTTGAAGCCTAGGACAATGACTCTTATTTATACTCTCAAAGTCTACATGGATTTAGTACTCATAAAAAATGATGTAGTTTCTTTCATACATCTCGAAGGATTCATATACCTACATATGTATATATATAAATCCTCAGACCGGAAGTAGATTTTTATGATGTTAAAACAGTTGCTTAATTGTCTATATTAAGATCGGATTAGACTTTTTTTTGTTTGTTGTTATTGTTTTTTTTCCTCAGATATATATTTTATTTTAAAAGATGTTTAAAATAGGGGTAGAGATGGTCAGCGAGTGAAATTCATGGTCAATGTATCAATGTTAGTACATATTTACATAATAACTTCCCATTACATTAATTAGCCTAAGGAATGTTTGGGAATACTTGAAGAAATGTTACTACACAAGCCTTATTTACTATGAAAGTCATGCTGGATGTAATGTGCATCTCATTTTCATGCTTGGTTTTCAATTTAATTACTCCAAATTGTATCTTTGATGCCTAAACTAAATATCTGTAGTTGCAATGAATTAATGTCTCAAAAAATAATTGAGCATTTAGGTGTTCATATTTGGTAAATTTTACATAAATGCCTTTTCTTGAACCAGAGGCATAATGGTCAAAAAGATGGGGATAATATTATATGAGTGGTGAATTAAAATTTTTGAGACCATTATAAATTTGAACTTCCTTAACTAGTAAGCATAGTATATTGATCAATTATATCCACTAAAGGTAGGATCTATGTATGTTAGTAGGACGTACAAAGATGCAATTTACTGGAATGAATTTACCAGGGACCGTCTTGCATTGTATGTAGGTATTTACGATATATTAATTAACATAAAATATTAAAATCTCCCTTTCATAATAAGGAGATCTTGAGACTACAAATGTTGCTTCTTCAGTGAAGGAAATTACCAGGTGTAGTATCAACCCCCTAAATTTTCATCTATGTAATGTTTATGTATTTAATTCCCTTTACAAGCATCTTTTGTGATGTTAAAGTTCTGTATTTTGAAATAGAGAAACGTGTAAGTGTCAACAAAGTATTTGTTGTCAAATATAGTAATACTTTATCAAACCCAGTACTTGGTACATTCCAAAAGTCGAAACGATTGTATCCTACACGTATATTGATCAAATTATAAGTGCCACATTAGCATATACCATGGACCGTGTTGCCAGATGGTTATGCGACAATTTGGCATAAATGGCGTTGCAAACGGTTAAACCCGACTAATCTTAGTAGGTAGTAAATGACTAATAAACAGCTAAGTCTAGCTGGAAATCAAACAGACTAGCAACACGGATCATGGGTCAAGAATTGACTACCTACACCAGTTTTATAACATTCATTAAAAATGCATCACTACATGAGAAATAATAATTATTATTATTTACAAAAAATAACAAATAAAAACGAGATTTTACTAAGGTATAACCACTTATGGATATGTAAATATATATATTAACAAACAGATATGCATTGGAAATGATTGAACTTAACGTTTCAAACAGCTATTTCTAATGACATGACTATCATGTTTTATCCTGAGGGGGAAAAGTATTTAACTACATATGTATCAAATTGAGTATTTGAAGGTGATTTAAGGAAATAATGCCTCGCAAATTTGTTCAACATGTTCAACATGATTGTTCTATGTACATAATATCTAAAAGTGAAGTCTGTATGGGAAACTCAAGGCAACATGAGCCTTTAAAAAAATAATTATAATATCATAATAATCAAACGTTATATAATTACCATGTTCCCTCTAGTAGACAAGATACTATGTATGTACATTCCATAGCATCAATCCTCCTAGACAATCTGACGTCGCTGTTCCCATCATTATTCACCTTAGTCAGGTCAAAATAATAACAAATGGTGTGTGAGCTGCTTTAAAAAAAAACTCAATGGAAAGAGTCAAATAACAATATATGTATGTATGTATGTATGTATATGGTCGTTAATTGGATTTCCCTATTGAGAAGAAGGAGAGGTCAATCAACTCTGAGGAGAAGCATTTTTTGATGTTGTTGTTGTCAATTCAACATACTTGCAAGGAAGTAAAATGTATATCATGCCCTGTGAGAAGGTGCATAGGAGCACACATAAAAAGGAAGAGATACACGTGTACCTACAATCAACCAAGAACAACTCAACTTATGTACATATGTATGTAGAAGAACACATCATTTGACCTTGAGCCGGTGTTAGAAAGCAAAACAAGCAATGTTGCATAATTAAATCAAGATGCTAATTAAATCTTTCCCCGCAATTTATGGCTTTTCCAATTATAAAGTTATACATTGACAAGTCACTATTTGCCGCAAAGAGTCATAACTCAGAATCAATTAACTATAGGTAGGTGGTAAGGGAATTTATGTACATAAGGACTATTGAATAATTTCTCATTCCTTGTCCTTCAAAATCAGGGATTTATTGTGAAGTTGAAAGGGGTACCCATTGTAAGCCAAGGAGAAATTAATTGATGGTATTTTTAATTTCTTCCTCTTTCAATATCATAAAAGGTACATTAAATATTTATCCTGCAAAGGTATCTTTTTTATAGGTATACGTATGTAAGAACATATCCGTAGCTCGTTGTCTATTCATGGAGGAAGGAAAAATCTCGTTTTGAGCAAATCAATCATCAAATAATATATTTTTCTTGAAAACTTATACATGTATGTATATACCACATACATTTAAAAATGTACACATAGAGCACTTTGTAGTTATAGGATGCTCGATGTGAGATTGATGTATCGAAATATCAATGTTTATCTGTAATAATGAGCCACTTTTAGTAACGTAGACATCAATTCCTTAACTACATACAAACTCATTCTAGAGTTTAAAATTGGAATGAAGATGAGAAACCAAAATGATGGGCCAATACTTGGATCAATTGACTACTAATGTTTTAATGGCATTGCGAGAACATAAATTACTATATTTTTGTAAAGTTTTCCGTGTGTGGAATTCTACATTTGAATTATAGGAATGGTTTTGGTTTGACAACTTCATTCGTACATATATTTAGTGCAATTAAATGTTTTATTATGCACAAAGTAGCTTTGTAAATTTTTATAAAGACTAATACTAGGGAAGATTTGGTATCTAATAACATCCTTTTGAATTTACTGAAACTTGTATTGATTAGCAATTTTTGGGCTAAATGTCTCATAGTTTAAATTTAAAAAATATTTGTAATTTTAATTCAAAAGTATTTGGATTGCCATAGTTTAAACAAAATGGACTATTTTTTCTAAACAGCACATTACATTACTGTTGGGTTTTTAAACATTGTTTTTTTTTCAGAAATGAAATCTCAAATTGCTATAGCTTCATACGGCAAAGGTTATAGATTTTTCAGGCCTAAGTGCCAATAATATAGTATATACATAGTTGTGCAAAAACTGCGTTTACAGACAGCCCAAACACTACATATGCTTCTATGTATATATTTTAGTTATATAATGACTTTTTCGAAAAATTAATCAATCCATCTAACACAAGACGAAGAAATTCGGCTTGGCTCATTTAGTAAATGAACTAATTTCCTCTGTCAACTTAACAGCTTCCAAAGAAAAAATATTTTTGCATAATAAAGATGTCTAAAAAATATGTAAATCGAAGGAATGTAGAATATATTTTGTCACTTAACATTCCATGTTGAGGATTTGTGTATTAAAACAAAGGAGTTCCTACAAATTTATGATTGAAAATAACATAGCAACAAATTTACATAATATGTTATTTAAATATGCTAATGGTTTTATTAATAATACATTTACATAAGTATAACTATGTCGTGTACAACTTGTATCGGTATTTAATTTCTAACTATAAATCAATGCATTTTGACTTATCAACTATTACTTATTCATTATAACTATATGATTGATCCATTTGTGGTCAATATGCTCCCCTAAAAGCCTGTATTATACTCAGGGTCTCGGCAATTTATACCCCTTGGTGACATTCCCTTGCGTAACTAGGTTTAACTCGTAAACAGATTGTAACCACAAGATGAAATGAAACATTTTAAATGAAATATTTACAGGGACATTTAAATGATAGTTGTTGAACTTCCATTATATATTTGATATGTGAATAGTGTAATTTCTTATATTTTCTGATGAAAATATAATTCAGAAGCATTATGTAGCAGATTTCCAAAATTAAAGTGTTCCTATTTCCATGTCTAGTAAGTAATATATACATTATTGATTTGTCTATTGAGATGTGTCTTGCTCTCAACCTTTCAAAATTTTACCTTAAAGCAGGGTGTGTGCAACCTGCGGACCACTGGCTACCAGTAATCCTTTATCCTAAAAAATATATAAGCTCTATTATTTTCGATCGTTGTAAATAGCATGAAATATTCAGGTTATGTAGCCTCCTATGTTATACCAACACTGTCGTTTCTATTAACCCTTTTGGAAAAAAAGATGTTCTTGACCACAACACTAATTTATTAAGTATAAATACATACTAAATTAAAATGACATGATAGCATAAATATATGTAGTTGGTCATAATGGGTAATTATGTAATTAAGACACTATGAAGCGTACAAATCACTGCTTATTTCTAGAGATAATAATTTTGACACAACTTGTATCACTATAAAAAGGTTAATGAATACATAATAGAGCATCTAAGCACCTTCTAACATATAAAAAAGAAATGATGAACCTGGCTTGCTAGGACTTAACAACCTGGAGAAGAATAAAAAGATGAAGTAACGGTTGCATGTTCATATATGTATAGGTAATTCTTTCTAAAAGTCAATGACATTAGAAGCTTACACCTCCATGTAGGTAGGTATCTATTAAGGCTCACATACATATAATCATTGAATTTTGATTCGACAAACCGTGGTAATTATTAAATTAGGCTGAGGAAATTGTCTATGAAAAATAAAGAGATACCCATCACCCTACCTATCTAGGAATGAATTGATCGCAATGCAAAGAAAAATCTTTGAGTATCATATCCATTTTGCAAAAATTATAATCATCAAATAAAAAAAGGGACAAGTCAATATTTGTTTCAAGGCCTTTATATACTTGATACATGCTAGGCAGTGCTTGCTCAATATGATCTTTCAAAACAATGAAGGGAGAAAGAAAAAAAAAATCCTCATATCTGTGAAAAAAAAGAAAAAAAAAAGAATTGAGCAAAAAAGGAGAATTCTGATGTGTTTCTTTGGCAAAAAATCTTTTTTTTTTTACATAAAATAATAATGAAGAAATATGTAGTTAAATATAGCATCTTTTTATTTTGTCATAGCAGTTTGGGAAGTATTTAAAGGCAGAAAACGTGTTTTTGTTAATAATAATAAATAGGATCTACATTCAAATTCGATACTTCCTTCCTCGATTTCCTTTTCAAATACATACTTACAGTATGTACATATACATTAGTGTACATATATTATTTTTGTACAAAGGCAAGTGGGCAATTGATGGACTCTATGTACATATTAGAGAATGATTCACTCATTCTCTAATATATTTTTATTTTAAAAAATGAAATGAAAAGTATTAATTGGTACTGTGTCGTAATGACATGATGGATAATGGCGTGTAGGATCAATGTTCAGCAAATTGGAAAGAATAAGTCTTTAAATGTGGTACACCCATTTAGCAAAATGGACTACACACATTTTTATTACTGAATGATTATTACCCTTGAAAATAATATTAGGACATTAAGCTGTTTATTGTTTTTTTTTTTTTTAAATGGATGTCACTGACATTTTTTTAATAGTTTAATGGTTAAGTTATCCTTTGTGGTAATACGTAATATGATGACCTAAATGTCAAAGATTGACAAAAAAAAAAGTCTTAAGAAATAACATTGAATGATTCTCATTGGAATGTCAATATATTTACATATCATTTGATTCTTAAGTAAAAATAAACGACAAAATAACACCAAGCATTAATGAACAAGCAAATATGGAACAAATTACTTCATAAATATTGCTGATTAGCCCTTTTTAATTTCAATGGTCAAACTTGCATATTATATGTACATTCATAGGCCCCTTCAGCTATGCTGTTTGCTCAATCGGGAGAAGACAAGTAACTATTTGGCCCTCACTCTTTAAGAAGCAATAGTTATGAAAAGTTGGGTCACAAATTTGCTTTTCCTAGAATTTAGACGTACTAACTATTCTAGTAAGAGAATATTTTTATAGCATTAGTATTCTCACAAATAACTATACATATGCCATTTACTGAAGGTTATATTGATTATAGGGTCGATGTCAAAGGGGTAGCCATGGGGTCGTCGTCCCCTCAATGTACCTTCCTTGAATAACACATAGATTCATATACTTAAAAGATTTTAAATTATCGTGTAATGACTCTCTGTGGATTTTCAACAATTAGATAGTGCTCTTATAGATCATAAAAAGTTCAAAATACATATGTTAACTTGAAATGCTAATTCATCTCATTAATTTGTAATAGTAATCACTTTGACGGATATTGAAAAAAATATGGATCAAAAGTTTGCACGTGCTGACTCATATCACCAATTTTTATAGGCTATAATGAGTGATCACTGATTAGATAATGGATCCTTCATAGTCCAAGAAACATCATTTTCAATATCAAAAATTAAGTGATAGATTTACAATATACTCACTTAAATAATAATAATTATTTTAGCGAGCTATCAGATTGTTCACCCTACCATAGATGAAATTTAAAAAAACAAAAAACTGAAATGGTTAAATACAATACATATAAGTACATACATACCACTTACTTGTATGCTTGAAGAATGTCAAACCTAATTCACATTTAATTCCCTTCTTTTCAAGAATTTTTTAAATCATTTTTTTTAAAAAAATGCTTATTTTTGTATTATTTTTATGTGAACAGCTATCTCGATAAAAGAGAAATTAGAGACACTTTGATGAGTTTAATCTATGTATAATTGAGTAACTTTATTTTTTCAAAGGTGTTACTTAGTTACATATTACGTATATAATCATCTTTAATAACGATACGAATTCAGGTAATTAATGGAACAATCATTCAATGCATGGTTGTTCTTCCCACGTTTTAAGACCTCAAGGAAAAACTACAGATAGGCCTAAAATATATAAAAACAATAATAATAATCAAAGAACTTTGGTATGTGAGTAATCCTTTCATCAGTACTCTTATTACCGGAAGTACCTAAATATTTTTTTTTTTTTTTTTTTTTTTTTTGGGGGGGGGGGGTATCGTTTGTTGATTTGTTTTTAACATTGATTAAATTGCTTGCTTCAGGATAAAATCCTGAGGGACTTTCCTTAAATTACAATGTACACTCATTTATATGTACATATATAAGCGGGGTTTGAATAAGTTACAGGATTGTACATACGTATGTAACTTTGATTCTGGAGAGCCCTCTCTAATAAAGTTATCATGAGATAATAACATCCTGACTTTTGCCAAATGTTATTAATGCAATTATTATAATTAATACCTGAGAATGGATATTCACTTTATTTGAGCATTTAGTTAAAGGAGGCGCACGTCCAATATTATGACTTTGTAGGAATTTAACATTGAAATCCTTTCGAATACTACATTCATTAACGGAGAGATAGTGAGTGTACATACATATTAGTGCTATTTCACTATTTCAACAAATATCAACTGTACTTGATATTATTAAAAGACCATAAAAAATATTATTTAATATTTGACCAATGTGTATTAATATAATACACATGTACATACGTACAAATATGGTTTCTTCAACAAGCCGCAAAGAGTTAGAAGAATTATAACTACCTATGTATATATATATATATATATATATATATATATACATAGACCCTCAGTAAGAAAACAGAAAAATATCATAGCCAATATTTTGATTCTATGTATGTACATACTAGTGTTGTGGTCAATACCACCTTAAGCAAAACCAAGATAAAAAGATTTTTGTATACAAGGAAATTTTTTAATTCATAGTTGCATTGATCATGTTCCTGACGACGAGATCAATACCTTAAAGGAGTTGAAATTAAGACGCAATCAATACTTTAAGGTGTCGAGATGGGAATAAAAACCAAAACTTTCAAAAATGGGACAAAGTCGGATCCCGTAAAACACATCATTGTTATGTACATACCATATACATTGTAAAACTAATTATTTTCTTAAAAAAAAACAAAAACAATTTCAATTTATAATATAAAGTTCGAAGCCATACCGCAAAATAAAGAGTCAAAATAATATGTCCTCTAGAGATGGCTCTATAATGAATGAATAACCTAGACAGGGTTAATACTCATAATTTATCCTCCTCAGGACGGGATTCTACTAATCAAATAGATGTACCTACCTATTTCTATGGATATACATACATATATTTGAAGACATTATCTTCCTGATTACTATAAGGACCTAAAAGAAAAAATATAATGATATAATATAGGTATATATGTAAATGAAAATAATTTTCCTTACAAATATGAAACTTGATTCAAGGAATGGTTATTTATTTACTTATTAGAGTTTATAAAACATACAATTAGGTTAATAAATGATAATAACATGTACAGAGTATTTCAAGGTATGCAATGTCTACTAGGTAGTATTAACCATTTAAAAAAATACCTATTTCATTATTAAAGTTCTATTTTCTATCAAATTAGGGATAAAAGGACCTATTCCTTCCGTCTGATAGTCATGCACATACAATTGTCTAGATTGATTTTTCTTTAAAAAACTGGTTGACGGATGGAAGGGATTATTGAAGATGGGCTTCCCTCCAATCGTAAAAAGGGTAATTCTTCTAGCTATAATAAGAAACGGAGTCAAAATGAAAAACAAGAATAAATCGTTGGGGATTGAATACCCCTCGTTTTTTTGGGTTTTTTTTTTTTTTAAAGTAAGAAATGTATATGTAGATGTGAATGAGATTCATGAGGCCTTCTTGGCAACTCTCAATACGTTGGACACTTAAACCATCGCTCTCTCTCTCTCTGGAGTACATAGATCTCCAACTAGGTAGCTATGAATTGAATTCGATAAAGAGTAGTAGTAAGTATGTAAACAATCCGGAAATAGAACTGAGATATTACCTATGAAATCATCTGACATATACACACCCCTCTATGAGTTTCAAAGCTAAAGGAGAGGAAGAGAAAGAAAGAAAGAAAGAAAAGGGATGATGCTATTTTTGAGTTTGCTATTGAATGTACTTTTGGGGTGTGTGTGTGTGTGTATGACTCAAGGGAGAGAATTACACAACACTTACTGGATATGAATTCATCATTATCTGGATATGAGAGCAGGTGGCCAAAAGAACAGGAAGTAAAAAAAGGAAGAAAAATAAATACTTCCACATACATACATACATATTATGTAGCTTTAGAGGGAATAACTTGAGATTTTTTTTTGGCAAGTGACCTTCTGTTTTTCTCTTCTTCTTGAAGACTAATAATAATAATAATAATAATAATAATAATAGTGGTACCTACAAATTGTGATATTCTCCTTCGTAGGTCTACATACATAATGAAAAGTTGATCTTTTTTAAAAAAGAATATGATCTATGTAAGACTGAATGTATCTATTTATAGAATCCGGGTCCTTCGAAGTGACCTTTCATTCAATAAGACCATAAGGGGAGATTGTTGAAATAATATGTAACATGCAAGTATGGTCATTTAAAGGTCATTCAGGGATTCTACATCATTAACATTTACATAGTTTTGTGTCTAACCAAATTATTAAGTAAAAGGGCAAAAAAAAAACCCCTTCACAGACAGGATATTTTTGCACAATCTTCTCAGAGATGAAATCACTTATGTATAGACTCAAAATGGAGCAACTCCTAGGATGAATGAAAAATATAATCAATGATGGTTACAGTCTCATTCATAATAATTGAATCAGGTACCTCAAAAGAAACTAGAAACACATTTTACTAATTCTTTAGCGCGTATTTTAATTGAATACAACTAAAACTATACATATTTTGGTTAATCTGTGACGAATATTGTTTGTCATTACTGAAGAAATACTATCCTTTAACTCATATAAATAATGTAGGTATGTATAGATTAAATAATTGTTATTTGAGATTATATTATACATATATTCATCGAACATATAAGATCATTTCCTCATTATATGTACATCTATTACTTATGAACATACGTAAGTTATAAAAAACTTGACGGATATTAAAATACTACATATGTACCACAAATAATGTATACATTTACATAGGTGTATGTATATACATATTTGTTTAAAAAAAGACTACAAAAATGAATGGTTGTTCAAATAATTCCTGAAAATAATTATTTAATTCCTAGAGTTACCGCAATTTTATTTTATTAATTTTTTTGTGTGTAAAGTGTTAAATTTCTGTTAAAAGTATATTAAATGATGTGGCACACTATTTATTTATTTATTTATGTGGAGAATCTTCATGTTCTTGAAGAAAATTTGTCATAGGTGCGTAAAAAACTCTACACACTTAAGATAGTAATATACATACTAGCAAAAAACCATCTCAAGTTTAAGTGATCCTATAGATATGAGTGCAGAGATCAAAAGGAAACTATTCTTTTTTTTTAAAATTAGTTGACAAATTAATTTAGCATGCATACGTATCTGTGCTTTGTAGGAAATAATATTGGAAATGGGTAATTTATTGTTTGATCAAAAACGACATAATTGCAGATGAAGGTTTTACCACCATCTACCTACAAGACTCATTATTGTTAATAGAACTTACAAGAGGGCTCGGTATCTAAAGCTTGGATTGTAACTCTTATTTCTCAAAAACTTAATCACAGTTAAATAATTAAGAGGCTTAATAGCTTAATTGAAATAGAAGATAATATCCTTAACATGTTGGAAAAATTATTTTATTGAAACGGAGTGGGTCATTTCTCATTGACGCTTAATCCTTAAAATGTTCCGACTCTGACTCTTTTGGTCTGATTTTTAAGGAAATGGATTCTTCTCTTTTGATTAGATAATTGATAGGTTCTATAGTTTCGTGTGATTGTCAATAGGCTTTACATCCTATCCTGTATTTAAAGTTTAATGAACACTTTAGTCGGTTTAGAACTATATTAGTCAAAATTCCTTCCCTTTGACAAAACAACCCTCGTTTTTTTTAATAGGTTTTAAAAATTTTATCATTTAAGGTATTTAACATGAATTTATTAAGATTTAGATGTGAGATTTAGCTATTTATTTCTTCTCTAGATTTAAAGTTGTGAAAGATATACTTTTACATTGGTACATACATATATGTATACGTTTCCATCTACAACATGTGTATAATATTGAATATATTATCTACATGCCTGAGTATCATCATAGACAGGAATAAAGAGACTGAAAAGCGGAACTGAATCATATTTGGTTCCTTTTGACCGCAGCTTGTAGATGTTATTGGAAGTAAGTAGAGGATTATTTTTAAGAAGTTAAGCTATCTGCGTATGTACATATATTTTTACTCACCTATGAAATAGTAAACATTTTCCCCTTTACCCACTACTACTAGTAAATGCGTATACGCTTTACTCATACGAGTGTAAAGTTGCGTACGTTTTCTTACGTCATGTACCAATATGATATTTTTTTTGTTTTTTTGTTGATATCGTCGCTGTTGTTGTTGTTGTTTCTTGGTAGTATTTAAAGGAAGGATTCATCGAGAAAATTAGTTGACTTGAAAATAACCATTCATTGAAGCAAGGTGAAAAATTGATAAATATAAACATAAAAGAATCAAATATTTATTTCTCATACATACTCTTTTAAACATACAGGTTCTATATCCTATATTCATCCTCAAAATCTCCTTTGTCTTCTGTTTCATCACCTCCTATTCAACATGAATCGCAAAGTAATCTTTGGTATTGCTGTGATATCAGCATTATTGTCTCTCGTTAATTCCATCGGAACACTTGTTACGACCGGTGCTGCTGTTACATTGCCTCTCCTAGCCCTCACAAATAACCCAGGCGTTCTTGCTACTGCTCTCGCAGCCATTGGTGCTCTTAAACTTGGAGCTGCTGCTTTGGCTTTAGCTGGATTTGGTGTTGCTTCCAAACTTAAAGGTGGAGATGATGATGACTATGGTGCTCCTTCCACTGGCTATGGCGCTCCATCCTCTGGCTATGGTGCTCCTTCCGGCGGACATGGCGGTGGATCTTCCTCTGGGTACGGTGCTCCCTCATCCGGTGGACATGGCGGCGGTGGTGCTTCCTCTGGCTATGGTGCTCCTTCTCCCAGCTATGGTGCTCCCTCATCTGGTGGACATGGCGGCGGTGGTGCTTCCTCTGGCTATGGTGCTCCTTCTTCCAGCTATGGTGCTCCCTCATCTGGTGGACATGGCGGTGGTGGTGCTTCCTCTGGCTATGGTGCTCCTTCTCCCAGCTATGGTGCTCCCTCGTCTGGTGGACATAGTGGTGGCGGTGCTTCCTCTGGCTACAGTGCTCCCTCATCTGGTGGACATGGCGGTGCTTCCTCAGGATATGGAGCACCAGCTCCCAGCTACAGTGCTCCCTCATCTGGTGGACATGGCGGGGGCAGTGTTTCCTCTGGCTATGGCGCTCCTTCTTCCAGTTATGGCGCTCCCCGCAACGGCCACTACCACAAGAGAGCTGCTGAGATCCCTCAAGGTATTGTACCTGACCCAGAAGCCATTTTCTCTCTCGTTGCCTCTCTCGATGTCCACTCTTGTGGTAAGCAACTTATCTGTGAATTGGAAGCCATGGATGCCACTAAACTTCAAGAAGATGAACTTCTCATGTTGAGTCTTTTCGGGTAAGTACCTTGAACTTTGCTTTTTTTTTTTTTTTGGTAAAGCTAAGTCTACCTATGTACTTAATGTTTTTATCTATCTTTTTCTAGTAAATACAATAAGAAGAAGAAGACCAACCCCAAATCTCCAAGAGCTGAGTATGACCTTGCAGCTGAATTGGGTTTGATTACCAAGAACCAAGCTGTGTGCCGGAGCAGGTATCCTGCCTGTCCCTACACTGCTGAGGAATTGATGTCTGCTCTTAGACAAACCAATTTTTAAATTCAATTCGTAACCCTTGTTCTTGTTGTTATTTATTTATTTTTACTTTCTTCCTCAAACCCATCATCTATCTTCATCCTCCATTTCTCCAACCAAACGCATATTCACCTCATTTGTTTTCCTCTAATTATAAAAAAATTAGTTCCTATAATTTTTATTTTTCAATTTCTGTTTCTGTCTCTCTTTCTCTTCTTCTTCTTCTTGGATTTTTTTCCTTTTCATCCATCGCAAAGGAAATTGATTCCTTTCCACGCATTTCCACTACGACTACTACCACTATTATTTTTAATTTTATTATTGATAATAATGGTTGTCCCTATTCAAAATATACCTGTTTATTATTTATTATCCAACCCTCCTATATATAGTACATATATATTTATATATACATAAACGGTTTAAACAAAAAAATATTCTAATTCAAAGGATAATATTTTTTTGATTTAAACATTTTCATGCATATATAATAAATATACATATACATATATACTTACATATACATAGCATGTATCTGACAAACCATACAAATACTTGAAAAGTATTTATTATTATTATTATCATTAGATATTAATGCATTTACATTCAATACCATTTCACACACTATGGTGAAACCAAATGTGCAATCAAATCAAAAGAAAATTGAGTTTTATTTCTTGTTTTTATTTTTTTTCAAATGCAAAAGTTTTTATTTAAACTATGTGACTTACTTTTGCTTTATTTGAAATATTTTATTCCTTTACTTGAGTTTTTATTTCTTACTTTTTCTCTTTTCTTCTAAAGTCACAATATCCCATCTTTTTATTTCTACCTATATACCTGGGTTTTTTTTCTTGGCCTCAATGACAACAAGGAACAAATGTGATAATTTCATTCTTTTTTGTTATAATATTTGTTTTGTTAATTATTATTTATTTATATTTTTCCTTGTTATTACTTGACATGGGCCTACCTACCCTTTTACCTCCTTTTCTTCCTACACTATTTATTATTTATTGATTGATTTTCAAAAGCAACTTATTATTTATTATTTATTTATGGATTTTTCCGAATAAAGTTCGTATTTTAAAAACGGATCTCTCTTTATTTACCTACATATGCATATTATAATTAATATCTACATATAAATACATATGTTAAACCGGAAGAACTTGGTTCTTTTTTAAAGAAGCAAGATATACTTTTTACGGGTTTTACGAGTTTGTATATATATATATATATATATATATATATATATTATCACCCTATGCACTTAAGGATAAAGGTACATAATATTATTCATAAAAAGCAATCCTATTCTCTACTTCCGTGTATTAGTTTGTATATACATACATACATACATACATACATAGAGGTACTTATAGGAAGCAATTTTCCCTAAATCATGCTGTTGCCTCTTGATCCAGTCGGCAACATAGGTGGTTGATTCCATTTTTTTTGAGTCCTTCCGTGTGTGTGTGTAGGGGTAATATTATTATTGCTACACACCTTTGAGACACAAAAAGTATATACTAGAGGAAGGAACTCAATCCAGGAAGGAAGGAAGGAAGTGCCTCCCCCCCCCCCACACACACACAAACACGTATCTTGAGGTACTTTTTGTCATTATTTTTATTATTATTTTGGGTCATCCCTCCCTCCTCTTACTTTTGACGAGGAGGCCTTTAGGGAAGGAAGTGGTGCCCAAGGAAAAAAACAGAAGGTAATGATGATGGAAAAGATTATACCAACATACATAGATACATAAACAGGAAACCATGTCCGAAGGTTACTCCATTCAACGGGGTTGTACATAACAACAGAAGTTTTTTTCTACATTTTTTTTTTTTGCAATGTAGACTTGATTTGATATTTAGTCTTTCTAGGTAAATATTTTGATTCCAGAAATATTTACTCATGAATATTTTGCCTTAGTTAAAACCTAAACAAAACCTAGTTACCTAATCTAAAAAGGACCTCACATCCTTAGGGTACCCACTGCCCAATACTCCATTTAATTTAGTCATTGTTATTAATTCTTCTTCATCAAAAATCATATTTATACAAATACACAGTATACATATCTACATATGGATAATTGACTCAAACTTTCTTATGAAGCTTCTTCATCGATGTCCTGATTGGGTCTCTAAATAAAAGGATTAATTCTTTTATCTTTGTTAAATAAGGATTTGAACCATAGAAATGTGATGGTTTTCTCAATCATGTATGTATATCACAAAATCTAAAGTCAATATCAATTATATTTATACCTATAACATAAAATAGAATTTGCTCCATTATTAGCAAATATTTATATTCCGATAGTTATTGTTATCTCTTTATGATGTAACTTTTTATTATTCTTTGAGAAGTTATGATTTTAGGAAGGTATTTTTTTTTGCTGGGATTAAGGGTATGTATGTAGTTTCATGTCGCGACTTTTTTTAATATCAAAATGACCCTTCTGATATTTTATATCTGGGTTTCACAGAGCTACTAATGCTTAAGTTATTCTACTATTTATCTGTTACTCTCAGAGTATTAAGGTAATCAAAGGTTAAATTTTATGTTCAGCACAATAGAAGCTCAATAAGAATTCTTACATCCTTTTTGCTCATATACGCACTTGGTTACTTTTCAGTAGATATTTTAGAGTATGTTTTTACCTTGATATATCAAATTCTACAGAATTTTAGGAGATCCTATCAAGAGATCCCAATAAAAAATAATTCTTCAAATAAAAGCTTAAAATAGTTGTGTAGTAATGAAGGAAAAACGATAGATCTTAGTTGTCCTTGGAAATTCCTACTTTTTTTTGCGTAATATGATGAACTTTAAATTCCTTTTGAGATATTTTTTATGAGCTAAGCCTAGATTGCTATCAAGGGGTTATTATCGTCGTTCTAATTATAAAAAGACGAAGTTTCAATTTTCTAAAATACAGATTGATACTGAAGTATATTGACTTAATGTCACCTCCCCCCCCCCTCCTACAAAAAAAAAAAATCAAATGATTATTTCTCAAGATATCAAGTCCTTCATTTTTGCAATTTTTTTTAAAAAAACTGTAGAGCACCACAAATTTAATTTTAAATAGTTCTACTTATATTCCGAATTTGTGGTTCAATTTGAACAATTAAAGTATTTTCTTATTTGAAAACTTGATTGGTTCTTTTTTCTAGGCCAAGATCTTTAACCTTTAATTTGATCCAGGGAATCAAAATTTATTTTTGTTAATTGTTATTCATTTTTTAGAATTTGAAGTTCACCTACAAGAAATTTAAACATGGGGAGAGTTTTTTTTGTTGAGATATTTTGATTAGAAATATTAAAAGAAACTTATTTTATTATACTCATATATGTTTTATGTAATTGATGTGATGATATCATCGAAAATATTTTCTTAGGGAATAAAAATTAATTTAAACAATTTCATAAATTTTCACCATCATAACCATGACTTTGGGATTGATCAATTATGAGATGATTTTTTTAAAGAAAAAGCGATGGTTGCTGTTTAAACGAGTTGGGATTTTTCTTATAACATCATGATTCTTGATTTCTGTATAATCTATTTTTTTTGTTCTAAAAAATATTTTACAAAGGTATAAAGTTAACTGAAGTTCCATTTAAATTTAATCTATTTCAATGGATTAAAAAAACTTTTACGTATCTTGACTAATTTTTATAGAAATTGAGCGCCAACAAAGATCTATTCCCATAGATGATTGTTTGATAGAGTTTAATGACTTGACAAAGACTCATATATTTGGAACGTAGTCATCTGCTGTGTTGTATAAATATGACATTAAAATTGAAATTTGACCTACATACTTGAACTTTTTCATTGACACCTTGTCTGACTGCGCACCATAAGTTAGGTAATTCTGAACGTAGTTCCACAGTTATATAACTTAGACATGATTCACTTTATGTAATTGCTGAGGAAGGAAAAAAATAGAATCACGAAAAAATTGCAATGTCCTGATTATTAATTTCGATTTGAAGACCGTGATTAAGATTTAGTGAAGCAAAATCTGTGGTATGTGTGTGTCAGTATAGTTATACATGTTGTTAGTTAAACCAATCTCTAGAGAACTTTATAGGACTCTATATACCCTAGGTGGGGATTTGGACTCGAGTCACTATGATTTCCGACTTCCAACTCAGACTCATCGTCAAAAAAGCTAAAGTCTTAGATTGGAATCGACTGAAACTTGACTTCCAAGACTTGATAATCGACTCAGTCTTGGGCTCAAAGTCTCATGTCTCGACTTAAAACTCACCCTAACCTTCAGGAATCTAGCAGAATATAAATATTTTCATTGATAATCTTCAAGGACGCCCCCAACTTTTGCATCTTGCAGTTAACCATAGGTCCAAAGGATATTAATTTTTTTTTCTTATCATCTTTATTATAATTATATGTTGAAAATATGTTGGTTATATTTACCACTAATAATATTTTGTAAGAGTCGAGATCTATACATATATCATTTATGTTTCTTGTTAAAGGGCATATCTCCTTGTGCTCCTAAGTTAAATCCCTAGTTTGAGACCCTTTTTATTTATGAGGCTTTTCTAAGATTTATCTATGCTTTGTAATTTATTAAAGGACGCATGAAACACACTCTAGTTTAGTTTTACTAAGACTCATGCCTGGACATAGACTCGTGAAAAATGATAACTTATATTATAAGTTGTAAATTACATAGACTCCATTTTATTTCATTTTTTTAGTTTTTAATTATGTGTATACATAAAATTCAAATTGTGGCACACTAGTAGTGTAGTTTTTTTTTTTTTTTTTTGAGGGAGTATGATTCCATATATATTTTTCCATACCCTTCCAGTTACAATCCAGAAAGAGAATCCCTGTCCACTATCTACGCCCATGCATCCAACTACAATTCCTTTCAATCTACTCCAACTATCAATTTCCAAAGATTCCGTTTTGAAATATGTGTTGACCTTCCCTCAAAACCCCAAGATTAGAAAAATTGTCTTCATTCTCAATCCCTAAATATAATTAAATGTTACTGAACAGTATTTAGGACTATAATGCGTAAATAATATACTTTTTGTTGTATAATTCATAATATATCATAGGTACCTGAATACCCTGATATCTCGAACAAGAGTTGGCGAGAGGCTGTTATAGTAGTCTTTACAAATACCATATTATGTTAATTGAGGCTTTTCAATGGTACCTACACCATATTTAGATATAAACCAAATCTCTTTGGTAAAAGTCAAACACATGATATAACACATTATTATCCCACTAACATGATATGTCATTTTCTATTTGTCTTTCTTTTGTCTGCTCCGGCCCCCAATTAGTATTTTGATAGTTGATTTGTTCGACCCAAATTACAACTTATTACTGCTCGGAATATCCCTCATACTAAATGAAAAATAATGTGCTAACATTTAAGTAAAATGATGATGTAGCCAATAGACTAACTACCAATTAATTTTAGGCCTTTTTTTATTTCACTTTTGAGTGGAAGGGTTGAGAAATAAAAGAAAATTACTTCATATGAGATAACATTGTACTTACCTCGTGAGCATATGACTACCTAGCATTAAATTAAAAATAGCTCAACAGTTTGTGAGAATTACGTAATTGTCTTATTATACCAATACCAGTTTATTTTGAACATTTTTTCCTTCTCTTCTTTAAAAAAAGACTGAGAGATGCAATAAAATGTCATTATGATAAAAATTCTAAAAATACCAAATAAAAAAGCAAGAAAAATAATGGTTTATTCCTCAAGACATATTAAATAATATGGATATTCGCAAAGAAAATATATATAATAAAATATCCTGAGGAAATAACTCAATATATATCCTATGGACAGAATAAATCCCTTTGTACAGAAAATCATTGTCAAGAAATGTTTATATGATGAATCGTAATTTTCTTGCATATAATGGACACTTATTTGACTGACACCACACCTTGATCCCTAAAAATAATGCCAACACGAAATGGTCCATGGTACAAAATTAAATAAAACGTAGATAAACAGACTCTACATATATAAAGGAAATGCAAATTTAATTGATTACGACTAAGGTTTAATGAATCAATTTGATAAAGTTTTTATTCTTATTCCGCATAGGTGGATGACTCATTAATTCCTGCAGAGCACACCTTGTTTCATGAAGGACATAAAACTTAAATCTATTATGATAGTATGTCCGTTTTTGAATATGCCTTAGTCTATTCATTAAGACACTTTAAAATGCATGTACACATTTTAAATAAGTAGATTTTTAATTTTAGTACTTACCTTCTAAGTATTTTCCCCACAAATTTTGATGAAACCTCAAGTAAAAAAATCTACTTTTGACAAATATGGTTTCATCATTTTTTGAATAATAACCTTGCCCTTAGCCGAATGACATATTCAATCATTAATTTCAGTATTAACATGTGTAGTTTCCAACAGCTAACTAAAGAATTAAATAAATAAAAAAAAGGCCCAAAATGAAATGGACTTGGGCAATGTTATCATTCTCTCTCACTAAATATATAAATCAAAGTAGTGAAATGCACATATAAGCTTGAAAAAGATTTCCCTGTCTTTGGTACAACTTTTTTTCAGCAAGTTATCACTTCTAAAGTATATATATATATATATATATATATATATATCAAGAACGTCTCTATGCATTGCATGGACAGCAGAATCAAAAACAAATGTACCAAAGTATGGTCTAAAACTGATAGTGCAGTAAAAAATACACATAATATAATAATGATAAGCATAAACTCAATTTCTTCTCTTTCGCCACATACTATCTGAAAGATGTTATATTAAACATTACTTTTCATCAGCAAAGATAAGTTTCATTAGTTTCTATATTATAATGTGGGAAAGTTCAGGAATGGTAGTATGATAACAACATTAGATTCTATAATAAAAATAATAGGAAGCTGTGTTCTAGTTATTAAGTGAAATCAATTATTCATATTGCACATTAAATAAATATATAAATAAAATAATTATATTTAATGTTTACCATTATTTAAAATTATCATAACAACTTAAAAGAGTTAAAAGAAACACATCACGTAGTTTTTTTAATTTTTGTATGAAAAAAATAAAATGAGATAACACTCATTTACATATCTTAAATTAATTTTTAAAAAACAAATTGATATTTACTTGAATTGATAACAGGATCAATTGAAATGATTAGTATAACAACTTCAAATATTCCAGATATAACTGAAAAGAAAAAATTAATATTTGTCAGGGAATTAATTAGATTGAAATCAATAAAATACCTACTACAATGGCGAATCACTGAATCGACTACATGTATTTAGAAAAAATAGAAACATAAAAATGGAATAATGAAATTTATGACGACCAATATACAAGAAATGTGCTAAACTTTCATTTTAAAGACGATGCCAACTGTTCTGTGAGGAAATTACAGCCTTAATGGTTGAACTGGCTCCAAGTCTGGGGATTCTTGTAGTCTGTGTTACAGGTTTATGATGACTTCATGCATTTCATCTTTGCTCAGATGCTCCTTCATTCCTAGATTTGTAGCAGCTATATTGATTAATTCTGTAACTAATGTAATATTACCTTGTAATTTTGTGCATAGACAATGGGAGGCTACACTGTTGCTGATCTTGTGAAAAAGCTCTTGAAAAACTTTGAAACTTGTCCTCAGTAGTTTTTAGCTTGACAAGGGACAATTTGGGTGACTTAAGAAGAGTAAATCCTGATGATGGTGTCCCCTGTGACAACTTCTCATGTAGCTCTTATGCTATTTGTATCTCTTCTTCCATGAGCATCTCAACATCTGTCTTCTTGATACTTATTTTTGAGTTGAAGTCTTTGCCTGCTTGTTGAAGCTCAAGAGGGTCTAGGCGATGATGGAGGGGAAGAAAGGTTAACTGGAAGTTTTGGTGATTTGGGTTGGCGTCCACTGCCGTGTTTATTGTCGACTGACTTGGTGATGAATTCATGTTCTGTGAAATATATTATTTCCATATTGAACTTGAAAAGGTATACATAGTTGTAAGTAAATTTTGGAACTCTTTCCATCGTCTTTTTCTTCTGAGAAAAGGTTGAAAGGTAGGGAAAAAAGATTCCATCTTAATATATTATTGTGGGTTAGCAGGGGTTAAAAATCTACCTAAGAAAACATTGCCCTGTTCTCTATACTTAATTTAGGGGGAAATAGCATATTTTACTTAGATATTTAAGAGTACTTCTATTAATTTAAAATGTCCTCCTTTAATGAAGGGGTTCATTAAATTTTTTACACTAGATAATTTGTTGAATAACTATTGAATTTGTTATTTAATAATGATTAGCATTAATAATGTAAAAAATAAAAGTTATTATATAAATGAGATTGTAAAGTTAAACTAATATTTATAATATATGTAATCTTCATTTGACCATTATCTGTACAAGATTAAACATCTGCTCTTTCTATTCTCTCTCCATCTAACTTTTCGTGAAATATATGGGAACGCAATAGTTGGATATAACGATATAACAATTTCACTAATAGATTTTCCTACTAAATGAAGCTTTCCTTTTAGTAGAGGCCACGTAATGAATCATGAGCTCATAATATATTTACTAGATGACAAAAAATAAATTAAAAAAAATACACACATAGTACATATATGTATGAATCAGTTATACTTTGTTGAAAGGATCACATTATAAATGATTTTGTACTCTAAAAAGCGGCACTAACGACTTTTAGGATATTGATGATGAATCAATATATTGAGGTCAATGATCTTTCTTTCAATTATATATATGAACAAGGATCATATATCACATATCATTGTATCTACAACCCACATATAGGTATATGTAAATATGGGTAAACCAATCTAATAAGATATTTTATCATGTAAATTGACTAAGATCTTTGAATCTAACATTAACACTCTCTCCTCTTCAACTCGGTTTGATACAAGAAAAAAAGTTGTACATATATTGTGATTGGTTTATCGAGTACCACTAAAATGGATTTGAGAACAAATCAGCCAAAAATACTGCACATTACTTTATTAAAATGTCAAACATGAGAACGTAACTTGTGATGAACACATTATACTACATATTCATTTTGGATCCAAAAATGAGTACAACTGGATTTTAATAATGATTGCAGTCCACTATACATACCTATTCTAAGGAATAAATAAGACACTGATCACTTATATAACCCCTGGCCAAGAACCTTTTTTTTTCTCTCTCACCTACTCACAAATTTACTCTAGTAGCAAAACATTTGATTCAAACTATGTACATGCTACTGCATTATTGCGAATATAATTAACTAAAATACTACTCTAAAATAACCCACAACTAGTATTTACATTTTATTTTGTTTGTTTTGTTGACTTGTGAGCACATAAAATGCAATTAATAAATATATAAAATATTAGTTTGTAAAAGTCACACACGTTGTGTATTTATCTCAAATAGTCCAAATTATCCGTGGAATCAATTGTCTTGGCTCTTTAAGCTAAGCCGTCATTCTAAATGTTATTAGATTAACATGAGAGTTGATTTCAACAACACTGTTATATATTTTACTATAGTTTGTAATATTAACCTGAAAAATAGATATAATTTTAAAAGAAGGAATTTGATATTATGTTGATGTATGAAAAGGTTTTGTGAGTTTACATATCAGGACATGATTGTTAAAATTACATTGTAACTCAACTTGAGTTAACTATTCATTTACCTTTAATTATACGTAATGCAGAAGGTATATTCGACTATTATATATGTATAAGATACATATTCATTGATTTCCATAGAAATGTATGTCTATATTCATAGGTTAAATATATGTTTTTCGATCAATAGCAAAATTGTGCTTGAAAGAAAGTAGCATATGTAAAAAAAGTCGATATGTAGTAGATATTTGTTTGTTTTCGAATCATCCTTCTTCTTCTTCAAAATACGTCATTTTTTATTTGCTTATATTGGTAAAAATTATATCTATATTATTAAAATTAATCAATACACTCCATGGAGATTAGTTGAGGAGGCTCATGTTATTTTATTGATCACAATCTTAGTTATTCATACTATTATTATGAGTTAGTTATATACATAATTGTCATTCTTAAATCGAAATGAAATATAAAAAGTAAGAATTTTGATATTTATGTACTTATGACGTAGATTCGAAAATACGTGAATTTCATTTGTCAATTCATGAACTTGTATAGTCGATCAATGAAATTGATCAATCTGTTTGATTAAACAGCACCCAGGCGTGATGTACTATGTTAATGCTTACTAAACAAAGGCAATACTTTTATTCAAGATCCATGACAATATTTTTCACCAAGAGACATGAGTCGTGACTTAAAGGGATTTTATACTGCGTATGCATCCCCTTCTGAACTCCAAGTATTGCTTTAAGTTTGATTAATTTAAGAACGTATTTTCCTTTTTCTGTTTTTCAAAAATGAGAATTTATAAGAGATTTAAGGATTCACGGACTTATTTCAAGTATTTTATAAAACATTAGATTCCTTTTTTAATAATTTAGCGTTGGGAACTTGTTAACTTCATTATCAAATATATAAAATATAAGATGGTGGATAAACACACTCTAAAATTAGATGCATTTATAATCAATACTTTCTTTAGATGAAAACTAAATCTGATTTGATTGCCATTAAAGCTATAAAATATCCTCATATTAATTAAATCATAAGGATATTTAATTAATATCTGGCTAAAGGATTTATTAGATGATTGCATGTGAAGAAAATATACGTATGTAGGTATTCAAATCTGTTTTTTTTTTTCATTTAATATTCATTTAAATCATCATTCATTAGAACCCCTTTATAAGGAATGACTATTAACATGAATATTTATTATGATCCCATTAAAAATAAATTTATCATTACTTACTCCAGTAAGTGATTTATAGTGATTAAGTATTTGTAAAAATATAGATGTTTTGTATGAGCATTATAATAGCAACATATTCCTAAAATCACGAAGTACATACGTACTTACATTTGTATTTATTGTGTGAGACAGTGTAGGTTTTTCTTTTTTTTGCTTCCTTAAACTACCTTATTGGTATAAGTTTATATATGTATGCATGTGCAGTTACATACAAAATATGTAATATGTATGTTACAAAAGCAAGCAAGTGTGCTTTGATAAAAAAAAAAAAGAAGAGTTCATTTAAACATTCATCAGCTAATTAACTATTATTTTGCATTTCTATTACTTAAAGTTCGCAACAGTGTCCCTGATCAAAATTATAGAGAACGAATATGTTAGATATAATAGAGTGTTTTTTGATTCCAATCTTGATGTTTGTACCAATTTTGGAAGATTTTGACTAGATCTTGATCTAGATCTCAATCTTTTGATATTTTTTGGTCCCGGTGTCAAGACCAAAATCAAAGCTACAAGATTAAAAAATACTCTGAAAAATCAAAAAGTATTTCGGTCTATTTTCTATTGAATATAACATATATATATATTTATATTGAAATGCTTGCCAACAAAATAAAGGAGAAACAAAATTTAATTTAATTAATTTTCTATTATTTGTTAATTAAAAATAATTAACATAATATATTATCTATTTTTATATTTCTTTGAAAAAACCCGTAGATTTGACAATTAAAGTAAGATAATTATTGAATTTAATATTCAATTGTATGTACTAATATTTCCTATTCAACATTTTGAAAAACTAAGGTAATTACATTTGTGACAATTAAATTACATCGATTAGGAGATACATATTGTAAGATCTATAAGATTGTGTTAGGTCCATATCCCTAGGAAAGAAAACTCTGACTGGAAATGTTTAAAAAACAAACAAACAAACCACTATCCCATATTAATTAAAAATTGATTGGAAGGAAAAAAGATTAGGCGATTAAGTTATAATAAGTAAAGATTTCTTTGGTGATTTTACAGGAATTTAACTTTTTGAGATATCACATGAAAACTACATTTCATTGGTTGAATTGTAGCCTTCGATTTGAATATTTTAAATTATGAGTAACAAAACTACAAATACATATTAGTTTTGAATTAATTGAATTGCCAGTAATTAATTATTGTTAATTCAAGGAGAGAGGAAATTGATTATTGTCGTTTATGTGGAATTTGACAAGGAGAGCAAATATTTTTCTAAAATAAAAGTAGCAAAACCATTAAATATATCTATGTATCTATGCACAAAAATGAGTTTATGATAACTTATAAATTTAAAACTACTTATATACAAGTAAATACATAATGATCATGGCATGAGCTTAAAGTACAAATGATTGATTGAATCTAATACATATGTACTTAACAAACAACAAGACTGTTTAAAAAGTTAATTGAATTCAATAAGGAGACAATTTATTAAGCAAGTTTTCTCAATTGGAGTTTTGAGCCTCTGCCTTCATTCAATGTTTTG
The DNA here is from genome assembly GCA_963680855.1 of Lepeophtheirus nordmannii. NCBI lineage: Eukaryota > Metazoa > Arthropoda > Copepoda > Siphonostomatoida > Caligidae > Lepeophtheirus > Lepeophtheirus nordmannii. The sequence continues at coordinate 33,227,090 of OY804518.1, read as the reverse complement.
GATATATAAGTAAATGTTCTCACTCCTACGAGTACGTCACTCTATATAGTTGCTATCATGTGTAAAATGATGCTTATACTTCTTTCATTTCTTTTTCTCGGAGTCTCCTATGGAAGTCCTCAAGGGGAATTAGTCAAGAAACTCTTCTCAGACTATGATCCTTCCGTTTATCCTGGAACTCCTGACTCCATTGGTAAGGTGGAGTTTAGCGCCAACCCCCTTTGCATGGATTTATCTCTCGATGGAGTTCTAGAAAGTCGAATTTGGATTCATATGTCTTGGATGGATGATAGACTAACATGGGATCCAGAGGAACATGCTGGAATACAACAATTAAATGTACCAAGTAAAAAACTCTGGAAGCCGGACATTGTGCCATATATCAAGTAAACTTAGATACTGTCTCTATGTAAAAAATAGTATAATTGTTTTTTTTTGTTTTTTTTAGAAAGGACGTTACAGAGCCTAAAGAGGAGTTTAATGCTGTCATTTATTCAAATGGGAAAGTCTTACATGTTCCTGATACGAAAATTAGAGTTGATTGTGACAATGCTAATCTAACTGACATTTGGGCTGTAAATGAATGTAAAATCAAGTATGGATCTTGGACGTTTAATAACGATATGATGGAATTGGTCAAGTTTGAAGATTTTACTGATATGAAAGAATTTGTACAATATTGTCCCATCGAAGTATTGGAAGTGAAGGAAGAGATAAAGACAAAAATCTACGACTGCTGTCCCGAACCCTATGCATCACTTGACATCACGTTTAAACTTCAAAGGAAGTTTTTGAAAACTGATGCTGGACTCATTTACAATCCAAAATTGTAATAGAAGGCAAAATGGTTCATTCAATTATAAGGATAAACACTTTCATTAATCGGCAAATAAAACAAAAATTATATCTTTAGCAATGCTTAAGAAACATTGTAAATAAAGTTATCTTATAAATTCATGTTATAATGAAACACTTAGTTATTCATTAGGTTTCTATTATTTATATTGTTTGCTTTTCGATGTAACAACAATGAGCAAAAGAAACCCGGAATATTTGAATTTTTTTTTTTTTTTTTTTGTATAAGGGGAGGGGGGGGGGGGGAGGAATTCTGATAGGGGATATTTGTTTTTGTCACTGACACATGCGCCAAATTACACTTCAAAATATTCATTAGTGTTTGAGGTATGCACCCTTTTATGCTTTTTAAAATGTCTGAAAAATGATGACTAAAATGCAATGTTGTTGAAACCAATAAAATTTAAATCATGCAATTGAAATCTATAATTATCATATACATAATTTAAATTTTTTTTTTTTTTTTATGAAATGAGTATAACTATGTATGCATACATATTTTGCAAATATATAATTAGGGCTCTTGGCCAGCAGTCAGTCTTGAAAAACTTAATTTGGCCCGCCAGTGAACTAAGGTTGCCCATCCATGCTCTAAACAAATAAATAAAAAAAAACCCCAATAATTCCTATTTATATAATGAGCATGTATGTACATGTAGTTGCACATAATCAGACTTGAGTCCGTTCACACTTTTCCTCCTTTGACTTGTTCATTCATTCACTGTCTGAAAAGTTTGCATTTTTTTGCTCATTCCTTCATTTTTGAGTCGATCCAAATTGCAAATTGTTGTATATAATAATATAATCAATAATAATTAATTATTGAATTAACTTGTTATGTTGGGATTTCTAGGTTTAACATTAAATTTATTCAAACTCTTTAAATCAAATAGTTATACTCGTGATACTTATGTTTCATAGGACTGCTCATTCAAGTAAATCGTTTTAAATACCAGGGGTTATCGTTATATGATTTTGCCTCTCTGCTTCAAATTTCTGAATCGTACAAAGAAATCAACTTAAATATTTAAACAAAGTTTTCCCTGTATAAAAAACAAATAAAAAAAAAAAAACACTTGACGAAGAAACATAAAGTAAGGGCCTAGGATTCTGTTTTAAAAAACAGGTACACGAATGCATCCAAAAGATAAATTGTTCAGGTAGTCACTTGCTACGTCAAGTCTCTTCAACAACAAATCTTAATTGAGAACATGAGATAGGCTTTGTTCATTTTATAAATAGAGAGATCCGCTCACCTCCTCTTCGATTGTAGAAGAGTAAGGTCAATTCATTATTTAAACTGTTGATAATAAAATTTTGAAGGAATATAAAATAAGATTGAATAGAATGAACTTGACTTCTGGTTCTAAAACAAAAATCCCTTGAAAGCAGATTATAGTTTGATTCAGGTAATGAAGATTATAATTAACACATCTAGAACCAGAGATACTTCCCTCCAGTCAGAATTCGACAATGACATGAATTAAAGGATCCAACTACTGAAAGAAGTTTAAGATTGAAGAGTCTTGAGTCCGAGTCAATTGTTGTTAAACTGTCTACAAACAGATGTGGAATGAGCTTTACACTTCATTATTTTATCAACCAATTTTTTTATTTTTTTTTCATCAAATTTATTAAAATGTTTCTATATATTTTTTATTTAACTATTTTAAAAAAAAATCTGTTTTCAGATAAGTCTATTGATACTTGAATTAATGATTTCTAATCTTAGAAATGTTCTTTTTTAAATGAATTAAATCAATACATATATAAAACTGTTGTATAATGTTTTATTCTTCTACATTGATCGACACTGTCACAAAAATTATTTATAGCCTTCATTTTTCATTTATTTATGTATCTACTGAATAGATAATTATAGAAATTCGAAATCAACACTCATTTTTCCTTGATTGCTTATTTGCTTTATATGCAAATGCAATAAAAATATTCAAAGATATTATAATTAAAAAAACAACAACAACAGAAGATTATATTTTACCCTCATAAAATTAAATATACTTATATTTTCACTCTCAAATGATAAATGTCATAGGCATTTTATCATTTGTGCAATGTATTTTAAACCTTCAAAAGAGTTTGATGCGACTTATCGCTTTGTAAAAGTATGTACATATATATTAATTTAACTCTTAAAAAGGAAATGCATCTTTTGAAAAATATTTCAACCAAAATAACTCCTTTTATGACCGTGCATATTTCTTAATCCTTTCATTGTCAATCTAATCAGGAAATATTTTATACTATTATGTATGTATAAATACTTTTTACAAAGAACAAGGAGGAATTAATCTCTTAATTGTGGCTCTTATACCTAGCTCTAAACGAAGAAATGACGTCATTTATTATTAATAACCAATCATTAAAAAGGATTGGTGAAAGACTGAGGCTATGCCAATTTATTCTTACAATATGCCAATGTATAAACACTATATACACAGAAAAAATATTAAAGATACGTAATTATGCAGAAGCTATTTAGGTTGACATAAGAGCAACGAAACACAACAGGTTAGAGAGTCCTTAGTTTAGACATTGGTCGTTTCAAAAAAATATTTACTTTATCCTCAGTAAGGTAACATTGCCTCTTACAAGGCAAATAATTAATTGAACAAACGAGAATTCAGGATAAAACATAAGTAATTTCTACTATCATTTCATTAACTTGATAGAAAATAGGTTTTATTCTTGTATTTCGAAAATCGTCTCATTTTTTCTCCTTTTCACTCCAGTATGATTTTATGCTATTATCACAAGTAAGATATACTTAGAGAGCTAATTTTAGAATACCTTTACATTTAAAATTATACATGTACAATGTTAATAAGAACTGAGCGTGGAGTGAAAATCAATTTTTCTTTAAGAAATCTCCAACGTTGATACAAATTTTGGAATCATATAGTCATACTTCCAGTGGAGGACAAATGTTTATTAGATATATTCATTTGAAAATAAAATAACAAGGAAACGAATTCAAGAAATCAAACGATGGATAATTTATTCGATGGATTTGCAGATTTTCAATACTCAAGTCAAAACGGAGTTTTGTTAATACTCTTCATATTTAAGAAGGCGCCTCCTATTAAATGTAGGAATGCCAACTACTATAGCTTAAATATAATTTAGCTGGATATTTTTATAATATTTAACCTCAATTTGCATATTTTAAAGAGGATTAATGGTAAAAATTTAGCAAAAGAAATGGTAGAGCAGTTAACGAAGAATAGTGCTATGCTATGAACTTTTTTTTTTGACTAAATCCCTTCCGTGCTCAGTTCTTATTGACATTACACACATATGAAAAAGTACAAATTCTTTGACGTCAAGAGTTCAGTATGCGATTGATAAATTTTATACATAATTTGTTATGATTGATATGTAACATGTTAATAAGGTAAGTATGAATTATTTATATAGGACTTACAGTTTTTTCCCGTGTATAAGAGACCCCGTCAATTTTTAAACAAAAATTATGGAAAAAAGTAAATGCTGGGTCTAAAAACACTTACTTTCATGTAAAAGAGAAAATTTTGAGCAAAAAATGACCTTTTATACATGGGAAAATACTGTAATATCGATCCTGTCCCGTTTCTATTTTTGAATCCTTCATAAAGTCCTAAATTTTTAAGAACCCTCTAAAATGGATCATCTAAATAAAGACTATAACAGTAAGGTATTATAATTTACCAATTGAATTCGGTCAGTCAAACTGTCAACATAAAATCAGGTTGGAATTAATAAAAATTATTGTTTTTTTTTTTCAACTATTTCATAAGAATGGTTACAAAAAAGTTCACTAAACTCTTTTTATACTAAAAAAAAGTTCCTCCCAAGAAAGCTCATCCTGATGGGACGAATTTTCCTCGGAATGAACATACTCGGCATAACATTTCCCATAATGAGTTTTCTCTAGATTAATCATCCTCTGAAAGGATAAACCATTATCCAGTTTAAAAGAGCGCAGTGAGCTTTCCATAAACTTAAAAAAATGTCATATATTTTTTTTATTAGCCACAACTTATACCATCTGGAAAAATATTTTTATCAGATCATTTATATCAGGAGTTATCGACTGGCCTAGAACGAAGAGTTAAGATCTATAATTCACCATAGTCATTTTGCTGTAATCCATTTCATTTTTATTGTCCTTCAAGCAAGGATTCCTTCATTTCAAGACCGACCGACTTTCGTTCGATAATAGCATATGTAATTTTTGTGTCTATCAGTATCACCCAATAACAAAATTTAGTATGATTTGAGCATTTTGATGAGACTTCTCATGTAAAATTTTCTGTCTTAAAAGTCTTGCTTTTTTGCAAAAGAAATCTTATTTCTATGTATATCAAAGAGCATTGAATTTTGCTCACGCCTAACTTCCAAACCAGTAAATCCCGAGGTATGAGCATTACGTAACATAGCATAGTCACATATCGCAACCTTTCTCCTCTTTCCCTAAAAAAGGTCCAAAATGATGTCATCCAGTACTCCCATCGTCAATCTTTCTCAATCATTTTCGCATTGTCTAACTTTTTTGTGTAATCAAAAGTTTACTTTCAACAGAAAAATGAAACAAAAAAAATAGAAAAAAAAAATAGTAGCTAATAGCTACATATACCATTTTTAGTTATCTCATTCAAAGGTACTTTTGGACAATTGACCAAAATGGCACTCTTCTAGTTGATGGGTAGGAATGTAAAAAAGTTTACACTTTCTTTCTATAAAAAAATAATAATAGAAAACCAACTTGGTAACTCTGACAATTTGATGAATGTTGAGAGGGAAGCAGTTTGAGCAGTTATGACGTTTTACTGACCAACAAGTTGATATTCTTCTTTATATTACTATGATCAAAAAGTAAGGTGAATTTGTTTATAAATTGTAAAGTGTTCATTTAGTCTTCCAAATCAATGTTATCCCCTTCAAAGTAATCCCCGTCCGATAAGAAGCACTTTTGCCAACGCCTTTTCCAGTACTCGAAATAATCAGAATAGTCTTTTTCAGGTATAGCCTTCAAGACATTCTTCAATTCGGTTTTTATCTCCTCAATCATCTCAAAACGGTGTCCCCGCATTTGATTGATCAGTGATTTTAGGGCCATAAGCGTAAATCCAAGGCTAAACTCTAGCAATGATGCATTTAAAGTGGTCCTAACAGCAATGTTTCACTCGCATCAACGTGGCGCTTTTTTTAAAAACAATTTGAGAGATTTTGGCGCCAATCGAGACTTGACGCGTTTGAAACACAAAACATCCTTCAAAACGGTTGATCTGAGCCAAATGATGTAACTACACTATCAGCGAAGTCTCTATTTGTCAATCGACGATTTTCAAGCGTCAAATCTTTGATTTTTTGGACGTGGCCCTTGTCAGTAGACGTTGATGGTTGTCCATAACGTGGTTCGTCTTCAACTTGTTTTAGGCCCGCTTTGAACTCGTTGTACCACCTATAAACGTTTTTTTGTGCTATAGTTTGATCATAAAAGGGCTTCTGCAATGTGTCCACACAAGAATATTTGTTCCGCAAACAAAACTTGATGCATGTTCTTAGCTCAACAAAATCACCCATTGTTAAATACGAAAAAATCACATTTGATTGTTTACAAAAACAAGTGTCACTCGGAGATGATTAAACTTTTGACAAGAAGACGCATAGGAGTTGTTTTAAACAGTCTTACATACATAGGGAATTTTTTTTTTACCTACCTTCTTAATGAACGGGAGTTTTAAACGACAAATTCACCTTATCTTTTGATCACAATAGTATATACCAATAAAGAGATATGATATAATAAATAATAACTTTATATATACCATAGATGAGAGGCAGAAAATTAACTTTAATTAATGTTAGAAAAAAAAATATATTTGTAGCTAATAAGTCGTAAACTAATAATTACTTATCACGAGGACTTGGACTTGAGCTCTAACTTGTTAACATAGTGTTTGCTCTATTAACCAAAAAGACTGTATTCCTTTCGACTGAAAATCTTCATAAGTAGTACATGCAAAGGACATAACTTAGGTCTAAATACATTTCACTTGAAGAGAAGTTACGTCTCACACGTATATGTTGTCAGGAAAGGCGAAAAATTAATGTGATATTATTTGTTTCATCATTGATAAGTTCAAATCTAAGGAATAAATAAAAAGACATATATATTTCAATTTAAGAAAATACAAATTTTATTTCTGATTTAAATTTTATAATATTTTACTATTTACATCATTTGTTTATTATATAAAAAAAGCATGAAAAGTTATAATGAAATCCTTGATTGCGGAAAATGGAAGTAAAGGTGTTTGGAATTACTACGAGGAATTCAGATGAATGAGATGCCATCTTTGGGATTTTGAAACAAGGTCCTTGAAGAAATTTGTCATAATTCAACTCATTGTAATTTAAAGTTACGTAAGAAATATGGAACTTTATGCAAGAAACATAATTGAAGAAAATCCTATGACTTCTAATTGCTTGTATCTTGCAATGTTCGAATCAATGTCGTGAGTCATCCAAATTTTATTAAGTTTATTGAGCTGTTCCGTCTCACTTCGTCATCACGAAGTCAATAGACTCCTAAAGTGAAGTTGTCTTGTCCAAGATAAATGAAAAGGTTAAGAAAAGAATATCCTCTACAGCATGCATGGGCAACCTAAGGCCCGCAGATCAAAGATAATAAATAAATATCCGCCCCCACACCCCTTACAGATCTTTTTTTTTGTTAGTTTATGGTGTTTATATTTACAATTTTTTCCCCTAGTTTGCTCCCTTCTCCAATTTAAAACATTAGGTTTAAGCTATATTCTTCTTTTTTTTAATTCAAACTCGATTAATATACCAGTGACACAATTAAATCGTCTGACATAAGGCAGTTTTAAATTAATGGGTATTGAGTAATTAATTGAGCGAAGTTGACGATTATTAATTGTACTCTATTTGCCTAAATAACAAGATTTAAGTTCCTTATTTAAAAAATTGAACTCTCTACTATTTTTTTCTAAAAATAAATTAGATAAAAAGTATGGATATTTGCTCCAAAAACCAATATTGATCGGTCTCTGAACCAAATTATTCTTTGAAAAGGATCTCAATTGATTGATCCATTTTTTAATGTTTCAAAAAACTAAAATCGATATATTATGGTAAGTATTTGATAGCAAATACACTGCATTTGGATATATTGAATGGACTTTTTTAGTATATTTTTTAAAATTGAATTATGCATTTGGAATTACATATAAAACAAAACTTTCATACTTACTTGACGACAAAAATATTAATTTTAATTAGTGATGATAATTATGGTTCGCCCTTACCAACTGACACATAATATAAATTCCTATAAACTTTAAAACTTTAAATTATTTCACTACTAAAAAAATGAAATATTTATATAATTGAGAGTGCAATTGAATTACAAATCAATTAGCTTCAGTTTCATTTAGTACTTGATAAATGTGGGTTTTATCTACATCATCAAAGGTAACATTCTTTGGATATTTTTGTGTCTCTTTTTAAAATTTGTATCATATGAAAGTGTTCATTTCAGAGGAACATTTATGGTAGTTATCGTAGATTTTAATATATATTCAAGAACAATTAATGTAATATACAAATTGCTGAATTACCATTTATTTAAGTTTTCACACATTATGCCTTAAAATAATGACTGCTTCTTTTTCGATAATTTCTTCTTAAGATAGTTTGAGATCCTAATATTGGAACTGACTAAAAGTGTTCTTGTGATGCTAGACACTTTATCTCGTCGGGGGTTCGATTTTTATGTTTTTTTAGCTTCGGTGGATATTTATTGAACTCTGATATATCTTAAATACAATAAGTGGTTTTGTACAATTGTTGGTTTTTGATTCGCTATAACTATTTCCCTAGGAAAACTAACCAGCTAGCAATAATTGCACCTTTTTTCTTGTCCACACGTATTAGGTTTTTTTTTCATCATTGTTTATTTCTTCTCCTTTTGATGAAAAAATAGTAAAATTCACAAATATATGTAAGGAAAAGAATAAATTTAAAAAAATATGGGTGCTTTGTAAAAATGGTTATGAATGGATTTTTTATTGACTAGGTCGTTTAGGTCTCTCTTTTACCCTCCCTGGTATAAGCTATATAACTTTTATATAACAAAATATTAAATTAAATTATTTGAAATTAATATTTCAATATTTGTTAGTACTACGAAAAACTTAAATAACCAAATATTAAATGCATATGTACATAAATCAAAGTCCATTAATTATATATAAAATTATATTTTAGATATAATTAACATTTTCACTCTTAATGGAAGGACAACTTGTAGAAAAATATTTGCAAATTTATACAAACCCTTCATAAAAAGTATTTATATGTACCATATGTATGGAGAAGTATCGGGCTTATACCCTTGCTAAACAAATCTGGATTACTTGAAATTTTATTTTGTAGTTGTATATAGGTAGACTTCATATTAAAAAAAAATGCGTAAATACTCCAAATCAAGGATCGGCAACATCCAAACCACAAAAGATTTTCACTGACCCACTACACTAGTTGAGATTCGTGGTCATAAAAGTCATAATTTAAAAAAAATAAAAATAATAGCACAATCTAAATAAATTTGAATTTTTTGTGCTTTTGTTGTAATGATTGTTTTATATTGCCTTTATTGACATAAAAATGGAATTGAAACATATTATCTTTATCTATTTTATCTTAATATTTTTTCGGTTTAAAAAACATCGACAGTTTAAATAGCTTATAATAACACTGATCAACAGTCAAAAGTCCTAAGGGTTATAAGTGTAATAAAAGTTATTTAGTTTCGCACGTGAATTTCAAATTTGTAATTTTATTTTCGAGAGTCCTAAGATTTTCGAGAAGTTGGACCCTTCTTTTTGTAGCTTTTTTGGCCCATTTTCTAATTTCAAATCACAGATTTAAAATTAATGTGCAAAACTATATAACTTTTTTATACTTATAACCCTTAGGATTTTTGAAAGTTCAAATTTGTTGACCAGTGTAATTAGTTGTTCAAAAACTAAATCTAAAAAACTTTTTTTAAATTAGAAAGTAAAAAATTTAGAAAGAGTACTTTTATCTTCTTTTTTTTAATTACTTTTAGGTCAACATATCAAATTTAGAACAAGGCACATAAATATTGACAACTTTAGTTTAAATCAAGAAATCTTTGTACTAAAGCAAAAAATCATGGACAACAAAAATACAATTTTTAAGTTAAAATAAACATTTTCGTGTAATTCCACATAAAAGCAAATATTAAAACAATGTAGGTGCAAATAGTCATTATTCGTAAGTGTAAATATTGCAGTTACAAATGGAGTTCTGAAATGGACTCAGCGTACAGTGTGCGAGGTAAAATCGTGGACTTGACGTTTAATCAATTTGGACTCTGTATAGTAATTAAATAGCCCTGCCATTGTTGTGGCCAAGACTACACCCCTTGAGACCAAGAGAAAATCTAGAATTTGAGGGATTGAGAGATCAAGACGATACCTAGACATTAAAGGATCAAGACGAAGAGAATAAAAATATTCTGGATTTTCTTTTGGAAAATGAAATTTTTAAATGGTCTCAGTATCAAGACCAAGACGTTGAAGGGATCGAGATCAAGACTTTGACGAATTGAAACCAAGAGACGAAATCGAGGGCACGTAAAATTGGTTTCAAGACCAAGAACAATCTCTGGAACCAGGTTATTAAGTCCTATTTTGTAATATTGTTTCAATGGTTAGTCCACAGATTGCGCCTCATCAAATAGTAGATCCCAACTTTAATTAAAAAGTAGTTTGAATCATTTATTTCAGAAACGTCCTTGAAACGACTATGAATATATTCATTCAAATAAAACCTTAATATACAAATTAATACTCAGGCATACATTAGTATGTATACAAAAAAAAATCTCTTATATTTTTAGCCCTAATCTCTCTCGAAAACATATTTGTATATATGCCATGACTTAAATAGATTTCTAATACATAATGCATGCATAGATTATAATATTAGTAAGAGACTATAAAATATATTATACATTGTCGTAATCATAAACTGACAAAAAATGGGAATTCATTTATACCAAAAAAAGATGAAGAAATATTCAATATTACAATACATATTATCTTTATAATTTATTGATTATAACCTTGTATAGAAATCATATTATGCAATCATCCATTATACATACATTATGATGGATGACGTAATGACATCCTTTATGTAAGATATTGACATTGTACAATGTTAAAATATTTAGAACATATTATCAATATTAATACATTTGAATGAAAATATCTCCCTACAATGAAAGAACAGAAAATGAAGTATTGCATGTTATTTGCAGTGTCAGACATGTTACTTGAAAAGAACAGTCAATTACTCCTCACTAATTGCTAACTAAAAATGTAAGACTGTTCCTCAAAGGCAATAGTAATTATTTGTATTCGTAAAAGTAAGGGGTCGTCTGTTACTTTAATAGTTGTTATTTTATTTATTACTTCGTAAAAAACAAAGTGCAACAGAAAAATAAATTTGACTTCAGAGCTTTCTAATTTAACATACACTAAATTATATTTTTAATATTCACAGTCTAGGAAATTATGTACATTAGTTCATTTTTGAATATAAACTATATATATTTAAAGAATGAAAACATTTTGCTTTATTGGCTTTTGAAGTGTGGAAAGATATTATTTTTTTTCTCGTATTAAATGTTTTGACACTTTTATTTGTATACATACATTTTAATAAGGAAGTTAATTTTTTCTTATTTATGGCATAAAAGACAGTCAGAGATGATACTCATCGAGTTTTTTAAATGCGGAACTGCTTTACAACCGAAAAGAAATTAATCAAATAATTTACTCCGTTACTGAAAAAAATACCACTAATATTTCTATCTTTTGTTATTTGAAGATACATGAACATTAATAAAAAATCATGGTAAATTAGAGCTTAACTTATTAATAATTTCTTAGTTAAAGTTGTAACTCCACAAGTTACATCAGGATAAAAGTAAATTAGTATGTCTATTAACTGACGTATCTTACATAGCAAACTTCCATGAATTTTCCAACTTTTCTTCAAAAAGGAAAAAGGCTTGTTATTAAGTTAAAGTTATCATAATAAAAACATTTTACTCCTACTTAGCTATGAAAGGCTTTTATTAACTTATGTTCATAATAATATTAATATGAGTGCGTCATGTTATGTGAATACCCACTTATAAAAACAAAAAAAGTTTTTTAATGTTCGTAAGAGGCTTCGAGACTCAAATTCCCAAATTTGTCACAGGTCTTAGTATACACAAATAAAACCTAAAAGGTTGAAATGCTAAGTTTTTTTTGTTTTTTGTTTTAGTAAGGGAGACTGGGGAAAGCTAGAAGTGGTCCTTTGTTTTTTCTAAAACAATTAAAAAGCTATAGTATATAAAAAGAAATTCACACAACAATATAATGAGGATAATTGATAAGAAAAGATCAATCATTTTTGTGAATTTTTCATTGAGATATTTTTTTGTGATTTTTGAAGGAAATATATTTTATGTACAGTTTGTTTCTGTATGTAACTTATATTATTGGAGTTATTGATTGTTTTGCTATCTCTGATTATAGTTTGGTTAAAATTCAATGCTCACTCTTTGACGGTAAATTTAAGAAATGCAAGGTTAGATTGCAAGAAGTGCTACAATTGTACACGAATTGTTTATTCTTCTTGATTATTTCGTGCTTACGCACCATTACAATACATTATTTTTGTTACGAACTATTCATTTCATTTTGATGTATTAGTATGTCTAATTTATTACTTATTTACGAGTGAAATTACCATTATATTTGATAATGCACCATCGATTAGTAGTTTTTGTGAAACAAACAAATTCCTAAGGAATTTCAACCATTGCGTTTGTTTTTATTACAAGGTTCTTAAATTCTACTTTTAAAATGACAATTTCCCTAAATTATAACATTCTTTACTAGTTCTATTCTTAGAATATTTTTTTCATATTTTAAAAAGATCTTCAATTCTTAATGCATTTGATATTGTTCAATTATCCTTTTAACATGCAAGTACTTTCAAAATGAGTTAAATATTTGAAAGCTTAATAATTTAATTTGCATATTACTTTCTTATAGCATTTAAAAAGTACATAATATTAAAAAAATGAATATATATTGTGGAGATAGAGAAATGAAATTATCGTGAGAAATATTTATTGTTTAAATTTTAAATCGATTAAAACAAAAAGAAAATGAGATACATACCTAATTTCAGTGTAATAACCATTAGCTAAAAGAAAGCAGTTGACAATGACAATTTGACGATTTGTCTTTTCAGCCATAAAATATGTAATACTTACTCTCATAAATCTAATTTTGATTATTTTGATACATAAAACTTTATTAATTAAAACTAATTATAAACTTTATGGTTTCTATGCATGTTGCTCTGATTTTGAAAGATTCATTGTTGATTAAATTCATAATTATTCTACAGTTTTTTTTAATTGTATTTCTAACCGTCGCCGTCAAGACACAACAAGAGTGACACGACTAGAAAGTGACAGAGATGGGGGGACTCGTATCCACGATGCTGTCTCGAGTTGTACTTAAGTCTAGTTAAATTACGATCTCAGATTCGACTCAAACTGGAAATCGAAATTAGGCTCCGACTCGTGAATAGGGTTGGAATGGGAGTCAAGAATTTTGATCGAATACGTCAGAGCCCCTATACATTTATATATAACATAGGGATAGGACTTTTGTAAAGTTCATTCTGGCGGCATGCAAACATACATAGATAGTTGTCCAGCCAAAGGCAAGTTTCTAAATATACTGATTTTTTGGGATTGATTCCAATTGTTTAGAGGTTGAAAACTGCTAATCGATGAATCGAGTTTTATTGTATTTAAATAAACCTTCGTTCTTCCATCAAAAACAATCAAATAATAGCAAAATTGTCATTTTGGCTACTACCTAATTTCTTCATTCCCATATAAAATAACTTTCAAAAATGGTTGCACTGACCCGTTTGTATATTCAATGGTTAACTAATTAAGGACTTTAGGATATCTTATTTTGTTTTTTTAAAAAAAGAAGAAGTTGATTCCGTTATTATTTTTAAAAAATGGGTCTTGTTTTTAAGGGAAATAGAATATACGTAATAATGGGTAACATTTACCGACTACCGATTAATCACAAATTACCTAAAATCGAACAATTTAATCGTTTTCCCGATATACTTTTCGATTCTTCGTATAAACCCACGTATAGACTTATTTCTGAGCACTTGTATACTCTTTTTGAGTATTAGCCCTTCTAAATTATTCATTGAGACACTTGGACATAGTTCTTTAAAACCATTTTTGCCTCACTACGATTGAGATTCCAGACTATTTCTAAACAGAACAGTGTGCTGACGCCACACAGATTCAATGATGACTAGAGATGTATATATGCCCGCATTTAAAAGCATGCAAGTAGCACTCAAAATGCATGTCAGTTATTATTTTGCATAAAATTCTTTCATCAAGCTGTTATCCATTTGGTAGCTGTTGCTTTTCTTTCCTTTGTAACCATTCGAGTAATTTTTATTATATTCAAATACATAGTAATCAGCGCTGTTTAGACTTATTAAAACTTATAAGAGAATATTCAGAGAAACTAAATTAATATTCTGGATTCCTGTCCATAGAGTTGAGTATTTCTGGTTCTACGACAACGAAACCAGTTATCTATGTCAACATAAAAAAGTGTGGATCTAATAAATCCAATTTTTAGGTATACAAAACGCCAATACTATGAACAAAATATGTAGTTCTTCAAGAGGAGACATTCAATTAATAATGATTCAAGTGAATTGGATTTCTTTTCTGATCTCATTAAAATGTTTATTTATTGCTATATCCCATTGAGCACATCTAAAAATCCGAGTTTTGCCAAGTGTGTGGAGAAATACACGGGTGTACACGTTCCTTCTTGCTTTTCAACGACCAAATCACAAGAGTTGGAAAATAAGGTCATCCTCTTCAAGGTATAGCAGAGAAAATAAATGGAAAAGATATATTCCTGGCTATAGAGAAGACCAAAGACTCCAAAGATCGTATTATGGTTGCAGTTTTGAATGGACATTTCTTAGGGGGACCCTACCTCATCAATTTGAGTCATGTTGTCATGTCAATACCAATAGTATGACGATTGAAGAGCTTGCTATCAATAGTCTCAGTCTCAATAACACTTGTGGTTCTAATTTTGATAAGAATAGGTTTCAATTATTCATCACCAATGGAGCAACTGACTATATCATATAGCATTTGAGAATCTTAAATGTATGTTCCCATTAATGATCAACATTACATGTATCGTACATGCAATCTACAGAGTAACTGAGTTGTGTCGTCAACAATTTCCTAACTCTAATCTTCTTATATCAGATATGGAAAAACTTTTTTTGAAGTCTGGTGCTAGAAAGCAAAGCTTCTCAGCTTCTTACAAAATTCCCTTACCACCTTCTCCTATTACTACACGTTAGGGAACATTGTTAAAAGCAGCCTCTTACTATGTTGAGCATTTCTGTATTATAAAATTTTTTATAAACGTCATAAATGAGAATAACTCCACTGTGGGAAACTTCAAGGTGATAAAAGAGTCGGAGCAAAGAATACTGCTTATTACGAGCGTAACACTTGTGGAAAATTGTAGGTAATGATACAAAATCAGAAACTTGACAAAGATGTTTGCATCAATTATTTATACTCTCAATTTAGCTAATAACCTCCTTTACATGGATGCCAAGAGTTATTTTCTTTTATGTGCTTATTTATGACTAAAGCACACACGCAATATCACAAAATCACAAACTGGTATAATGAAAGTCATACTGCCTTCGACTTCTATAAGGTTGTTTTATTGATTTTATTTATTAAAAGATTATTTATATGTACATAGGATTTAAAAAAAATAAAATAAGTAGTTATTTAATCATGAAATCCTTTGTTAAAAGATAGTTAGTTGCATATTATCAATATTCTCTTATTGACCATGACATACACAATGTACATTATAATACATTGAATATACTCATATAATTCTTATCTATTGTAATTATGATGAAAATGTATTATATATTTTGAGAAATCAAATACATATTTAAAATAGAATGGCTTTCTAATTCAATTACATTTTGAAATATGTACTGTAAATAGGGAGGCAATTTTTCATAAGACTTTCCTAGTTAATCAAAGGCTTATATAATATATTTGTAAGTAGTTATAATGTAGACTTATTTCATTTACCCTGTAAATAAAGTAAATAATGAATTTTCAAACAATTTTCCTTGTTCATTAATCATTATCAATGTACAAAATAAACTCTTTAATCAATTGTGGTTTTGTAGTTATAATTATAGTTATTATAAAATATAAACAAATTTACAGAGCTGCTTTTATTTTTAAAAAGGTGGAAGGACAGTTTAATATGTGGTCATATGCTCAACATAGATGAATAACATGCCTAATGATGGTTATTGAATGAGCAAGGTTAGAGACATAGAAGTGTATTTCCAAAAATAAAAGGAAAATACGTTTGACAAATCGTTTTTGAACCTTATTTGTTATTAAGAGACTCAAGTACTAATTAGAACTATATAAATAAATAAATGTGTAAATATTCAGAATAAAAACTAAATCAAAGGTTTATGTTTATGTTCATATACGTATACACCAACATAATATAAGCTAATTTAATGATTATAAATATCAAACTTTAAAAAAACATTCAATTATAGGTAAATGCTTTATTTTTGTTTGTTTTATGGAATCCCATTCTGAGTAATATGTATATATATACTTAAAAACATTACTTTATTATGTTCCCTCATCAAATACAAATCACAATTAAAAAATATACCTACATAATTTGAATAAGCATTAATAAAAATAAAGCAGTTTATATGTAGTAATTCTGTATTTACTAGGTATTTACTACTTTAGTATTAATATATAAATACTTTTTTTTTACTCGTGACGTCATCCTTGTGGAAATTGATTACTTTAGAGAAGGCATAAACTAACAAATTTTATGGGAATAAAAATCCTTGTTTCCTAATATTTAAAGGAAAATAGTTAATTACTGCCGCGCATTTGGATGTCAATATATGTATAGAAACGGCCAATAATGTCATTCGAAAATACTTCTCTCTCTTTTATACACACATACTTCAGATACTAATAATATGTAAATATAAATCATTATGGCTATGTATATACATAGTGCAATCAATAAAATAACTATTGATTTTGCAAAGGTAAGATATTTTTTGCAAATAATTATCCTACTTCGTTGATCCTTAAGCCATTCGGAACAAAATAAATTGTAAAAATCTAGCCATTTCATTGGAATTTTTAGTACCTATTCTTTTAAATTTATTCAAATATCACAGTTTCTCCTTGACATAATGTTGTATTCAATATAAAAAGAATTTAGTCTTTTTCACATTTTTGAAAAGACATTTCATAAAATTTTCTTAAGATTGTTTGGAAAGTGTTCACTTTATTTACTAAATATATCAACTCTACGTCACTTTGATTTATATCTTATGCAATTTGTGATGTTGTTGAGAACACTCTTTATAAATATATGTTATGTTGTATGCAAACATAAACATCATTAAACTGATTATGCGAATTCTAATAGGTTATCGAAGATACTTAAAAATTTTTGAGGGTGTCATAAATGTATATGTAAAACATATCAAATTGGTGTAGTAAAGCCAGTCTTTGTTAGCCACTAAGTCAAAACTAAATTTTGACGTCCCGTTCTAAATTTTAATGACCAATCCAAATTGGAAACCAAAGCCGTCCAATGGAACAAAGTTTGTTGATTAAAACTATCATCTTAGATACCATCCGATGCCGTGATAATCAATATATCTCGACTATTTTGAAGGCATAAATAATCAACCAATATTTAAAGAATAATAAATTTACTAATTTAGTCTTAATTAATATTAATGGCTAACTAATCTCGTGCATTCTGTCTTAATAGGTATAACAATACAAAATTGAACAAATTAACCTTATAAACTGGAGTAAATTGATGTAATCTCTGTGAAATGATGCATTGACGAGGACACTTTATAATTTAGAACGTTTTTCAAGGACCAATGGATTGTATATCTACATATATTTTATTATGATAAAACAATTTCTGATTTAGTGTACGTATGTGCTGTTTATTTTTCTTCAAATATCAAAGTCACCCCCCCCCCCAAAAAAAAAATAAATAAATAAAAAAATCCTGTATCCTTTTTCTCCACTTTTACTTAGGTTAGTATTTTTTTATTTAAGTCAAAAATTACTTGGGGTCGATAAAGACTCCATATATTGGAAAATATAAATTAATATAATTATCTTTCTATAGAGTTACTTAATAAAAATGCTAGCAATTAACCTCGGATGATTTTTTCTTTTAAAAATCAAATCAATAATGCTAGCAAAAGAAAACCTTTTCAAAATAAGAAATTTATCTATTTTAACTTTTTGATAGTTTTATCCTTGTACCAAGATGATAATAGAATAACTTTTTTGAATTAACTTGACTTTAAGACTTTAATTAAAACATTTTGACAGTTTGAAAAATTTATACTTTATTTTCTAGATTACTTTCTGGTTACTTTTATTTTTTTACTTTTTACTTGAAATGACACTGAAAAAAAAATTAATTATTTGATTATGGTCTCTTTTATATATAAACTTTTAAAGAAGTTGAATGTTACCAAGCTGCCTAAAGTTTAAAATTCTCTTTTAAATTAATAACAACCTTAGAAACTATTAAAATACATTAAAAAAGAAGGATTTACTCCGTCAAATGTTTACCAACACTTTTATTAGCGCGTTAATCAAATAAATACTAATCTTAAAAATATGTTTGCTTTTGAAATTTTTTTCAATAAATAAGATTATGTATATATGTATATCTAAATTGATTCTTGTCTTATAAATAAGTATACATATACGAATTACATACATAGAAAATCTGAAAAATTCTCCATAATGTGCCTTAGATTCTTTTCCTTTCATATCTTAATTTATTTCTTTCACCATAAAAAAAAATATTAAGTTGTTTTTCCAAGATCCTAAGAAAACATACTTGGTGTTTATATATAGATATAATTAGACATGAACAAATACATGTATGTATTGGTTAAAAGAACTCAAAGTCATTCAAGTATTGAGTAGGAAATACTTTCAAGATATCAATAACATTGTACATAGACTAGGGTTTTTCAAACTTTTACTTTTACTTTTTTACGAAATTTATAATAATTATTTGTAGTTTTCTTTAAAACAGGTTGATGAAACTTTTGAATTTTGTGTGTGGTGAAAAAAATTGTGAATGTTGTGTCGTTTGAAGAAGTGTTTAATTGTACATATGTATAATGACTAATAGAATCAAAGGTTTTTAAAATGCACATCAAAACTGCTTATAAGCATATAAGATTTTATAGCATTTTTTATTATAGTATTTATTCTGTGTGATTAATCTGTAACTGTTCTAGTTTGAAGAGTTCTGTAACTTTGGAGTGGATATCGTCATTCCCGTGTATAAAAATACTCCCGTCTATTCACTTTTTCTCACCAGTTTCCTTATCCATGCCTTAATTACGTTATTTGTGTGGATTGTTTGGATCTGGATAAAAAGATTGTGTTCATTCAGAGAAAGGGTCCACACGAAGTTATTGTCATTCGCGAACAATTTCCGTCAGAAGTAGAACAAGAAAAAAAATCTAGGTCTATCCAGTGTCTAGTGTCTAAAATTGTCATTCTTTCTTAATTTTTAATTCAAGATACATCTGGTCAAGATTATAAGTACAGGTCTGGAGTGAGACTGTTGAACAAAAACAAGGATAAAGAGTCTTTATTTTATATATACAAAAATTAAAATCAACCTTGAAACGGGTATTTTCTTCATTGTATATATATATATCAATGTTTGTATGTAGTAGTCATGAAAGATAGAAAAAAAAATTGAATATTCTAAATACATCCCTATCTTTCAAATCTGGGATAAGGATAACTGTTATGAGCACAAAGTTGTAGGAAAGAACTAAGAAAGAAACAAGTGCATTATTTTACATTCCATTAAAACTAGCATTTGTGCAAAAAATACCATGAATAGATCATTGCAAATTATCAAGAATGGCACTCCAGTCAAACCACAAGTTTGATTTTGTCAACTTTTTGTACAAATTTCAACCTACGCTATATATAAGTATGCAAAAATTAGAGTGGAACCTCAATGGAACCACCTTTATTCAGGCATATAATTGGAAATGTTGTAATTGCCACAATATTAAATTTCTTATTCTTAGAGTGTAAAAAAGTACCATTCCAGGAAAATATTCTTAAACTACCTTTTGAATGTATAGGTAGGTATTCGTTGAATTCCCTAAGTCTTCTATGCACAAAAAAAAGAAAAATATTCTTTAGATGAATGTGGGGTAATATGTATTAAAAGTTTTTCGTTTGTTAAATATAAATCTTATGCGAAGATGTCTCATGAATAAAAAAAATAGTTATTCTTAACTGGCTTTTGCTTTTATAATGGAGTTATCTAGACATAGTACATAAAAATAGAATGTTGATATTCTAGCTTTTAAAATAATGACTAAGCATTTATTATATCCTATAATAAATTCAATGAAGATACACATTCTATTCAAAAAACTTAAACATTTCAATATTTGAATGTTTTCCATTAACTTTGAAAGGTGTCGGATGTATGTATATACATGTGTAATTAAAAAAAAGGATTGATAAAATCATCAATTGATTCTTAGAGATTTTTGGGACTCGCAAATTTTTATGTTCGTTCTGGTTGATATACATTCCTACATTTCCATTTGCAAAATCCTTACTATATTTGTGCTTATTGCAAAAAGTTTGAAGGAATTGCGAATGAAGAATGAACAAAACAGCTTTTTGAAATATTTTTTTTCCCACAAAAGTAATTACTTTAAAATTAGCTTGCACTTACTTTTCAAATAAGTTTGCTAATATTGAAGAGGAAAAAATGAAAACAATAATAATAGGTACGAACAAATTAACTTAACAAAAATTGGAAAATAGTTTAAGTGAAAGCAATTTACCATGACTGTATCCTTTTTAAGCTTTTAACTCAATCAAAGTTAAATACCTTATGACTTGGGTGCATATCTTCAAAAGACTTAAAAAACAATGAATGTTACTCCTCGAAAGATTTAATTATTTAATGACTTTTATTTGTTTACTCAATTGAGTAACTCATATTTGAATTTAAGTCTTTATTAAATAGCTTAAGATTTACAACACGGCTCAGCCAAATATTCAACTCGCCCTCATTTAGCCTTCACTATCCTTGTATCCTTGGCTATCCTAATAGAAAGCTCTCAAAACTGTACAAAATTCTTTTCATAACAATTAAATTTATACATGTATATATACATACAGGCATAAAAATTCCCTTGATGCATAAAGATATAAGTCAGTAGTGAGCAAAATTTTTGGAGTTAGAGGGTCAGTTTATATATGCACATATAAAAAATATCGATATTACATACAAACTTATGAAATAATAAATTAAAGATACGGAACTAACAAATGGAACATGCCTTAAATTATTCATATACTAGCTTAACCCAAGGACTTTGCTCATCCAATGTTGAACGAATAGATTTACTTTTCAAAAACCTTTGACTATATAAATAGAATATATTTTCTTTCCCCAAGATTTTGGAGTGCTTGTGAATTCAGTTTTGTATAGTTTGATGTTATACTCTTAGTGTTTCGGAAAAATTGGTTTTGAGCAAACATTATCAGTGTATAGACATACTCACACGTGGGACGTAAAAGTCTTTAGTCTATGCTATGAGACTATTGTATGACCGAATAATTATTATATTTTGATGATTTGGCTCTGTTTTGGTGTACATCCCTTTATAAAAAGTTACATAAGTATACTTATGGATAATTTTAGTAATTTGATATTAAGGTTAATGGATACCTCATTTTTCAAGCTAGATAATACTTAACGACTAAGGTTATTGTATTAATACGTTATTAATAAAATGGCTAAAAGCATAAAGCGAAACAAAAACTGAGTTTAAAGACACTCTTGGGCAGAATAAAAAATAGTTGATGTTTAATGCAGTGCACCTCAGGGGTCACATGCCAAAAATTAGCTCAATCCATCAAGGTCTTTTGGAGCCTAATTTGTCTCCTTTTGTTTGTTTTCTTCATTTCATATCTACATGCAAGTACCGAATGTGCTTGCAGTTCATACCGTACCGTCCCAGACCTTACCACAATTATAAAAATTGTTGAAGAGTCAAATGAAAACCTTTTGGGATTTGAGGGTTGCTGACTACTGATTCAAGCAATTTAAAACAAAGCATATACAATTATTTATATACATTTTCGAAAAATATATGCAATGTGATTCGTGATCAATTAAACATTTTAAAATTATGGATTCAACATACCTAGAGAGTTATTAATCACACGTAAAATCTCTGCATAGATATCATCTACACCAAAAAAAGGTTAATAATATATCGTTTTTTTCACCATGTTTATAACAAATAATGACTATGGATCTATTACATGAATAGAAAAAAAGAGTTTATGCTCACATCACAGGCATACATATATACTTCAATTTAGGGCAAATGTGACATGGATTTATTTGCAAATTGACTACATATTGATTTATATGGCTATAGACAAAGTAAATAAATTGATATTTTTCATCCATTAATTTTAACATTAGCTTAAAACTCTTTCCTGTTGCTTTGAGGAAAAAAGTTAAAGTTCATCGAGAGACAAGCCTAATGGTATTAAGATTTTGTTTGGTAATGAAATATGTCTCAAATTTTCACTGTCTTTTAATTCCGAGAAGGATTCATTTATAATAGAATATTTAATTCTACTTAAATGGTCTAGTTTAAATGTGATATTAGGTTGATTTTTTAAGGTAAAAATAACATAATTACATATTATAAAATATAAAACTTGATTTGTATCATTCAAATTATTAGGCTACTACTAGTATTCAAAATATGTACTTTACAAAGAGCTTTTATACTTTTTTTTGAACAACCAAAACTGAATTTTTTCGGTTTTTAAAATATTTGAAAGATTATGATTACAGATATGGTGTAGGTGAATCTTTTATAAAAAAGTTTGGCGTAGGACTCTGCAACATATACAACCAATACAACTCGATAAAGGTTGACATCAAAAATCATAGGGCTTTCTACAAGGGGATTTTAATATGAACATTGTTTTTCAAATCGATAACTTGTGCAAGAATTTCTTATTTCCATGGTAAAAGTCCAAAACAATCACGTGAAAAAGATTAACTTGCCCATAACAGTATGAACATTTTTTTAGAAAACAATGACCTTCTCTTGGCTTAACAAGATATTCGAGAAGCTTCAACAAAAAGTTGAAAATTAAAAAGGAAATCAAAAGATAAAACTTATTATTATGTTTTGAAAAAAATCTCACCCTATTCATGAAGAACTCTACAAAATATATACAGAACTTATAAATCGGCAAAAACCCCTCATTCACAATCCAAGCCATAAATTAATTACTGATATGTGCATAAAAAGAATAGGTACATTTGCAGGTAAAATCTTTAATGAAATATGCAATTAACCTTTTGCAATAAAATAGAAAGGAAAATAATTATCATACAAATAATGCTCCAAAGGAAAGAAATAGAGTGGATATGAAAAATAGGATATTCCAACAATAGGCTGATGTTACAAATACTTTGATGCTAGCACATATTTTTGGCAAAAAAGAGTAGAAAATGATGGGGTTTTTTTTCTAGGACAAAAGGGAGACTTCAAATCATTTTTTAGCGGAATCAAATTTCACATGGTACAGAGAGTATACCTAGATTGTGGAGTTGTACTAAAAACATTAGATTTTGCTTCAACATATATTGGCCCCCATTATGAAGAAGTGAACAGTCTTTTTATTTGCATGTTTAATCTATTACATTAGCTAAGAAGTTCAAGAACTCAACTTTCTGACAATAATATTGAAATTGTTGACAATTTTTTAAAGAGTCATATTTATTTTAAACATACTATTATATTCCAAAAATGGTTCTATTTTTTCTGTCTGTTCTATATAATTTTGTATCTAGCTTGTATTTCCTTCAGAATTTTTTCTTTTCTTTTGTTTTAATCTAGAAGATCAATTGTATTTTGATGTTTTATATGGAAAATAAAAAGACATAGATTTAAGTAAACTTTTGGTAATTTTGACCAAAAAAAAAAAAAAACCACTGTTATGTGGATCTGAAAATTTAGTAATTAATTATTGGGTGAAATGTTAAATAGTTGAGCTCTTTCATATGTTATTATAAATAAACTTTCATTTTTCTTATATATATATATAAAGGGTTTTTCAATAGGGATAACGCATTTTTATTTCATTAGGGACAGCGAACTACGACATTTGTTTTACTCACATTTCTACTCACAAATAGCTTAAAAATCATTATGAAGCAGTGCAACCTTGAGGAGCGTATGCAAATTATCCAAATTTATTACCAAAATTCACGTTCGATCTTGGCAACTTTTAGATAAAAATTATTTTCAGCAATGAAGCTCATTTTTGGCTCAATGGATTTGTCAATAAGCAAAATATGCGTTATTGGTCAGGCAAAAACGCACATAAGCTTCATGTGACACCATTGCATCCCGAAAACTTACTGTTTGGTGTAAATTTCATGCCGGTAGTGTTATTGTTTTTTTGTTAATGATTATAATTGCCACATTACTATGAATGGAAATCGATATCGTAACATGATAACGGATTATTTTTGTCATCAATTGGATGGTATGGACTTAATTGACATGACGGTGGAAAATAACAAATACTTAATTTTTGTATAAGGACAGTCTTTTAACTGATCCAGGAAGTCAAGGTTAAAACTTAAGACTTCACTTTGAGGTTGTAGATATTTTTATATTAATTATATTAGACAATTAAAAATATACTTAATATAATATTATAGCTTGTAGAAATGGTTCTTCTTTTAAAATTTTTTTATACAGAGACATCCCGCAGTCTTTAAGGTAATATTTAATATTACTACAAAAAGTATATGTATTCCTGTTTAAAAACATTTTAATTGTTTATACTTGCAAAAATTGCTTCAAACTCTCTCTCCTCCAAGATTTATTTGTTTTAAAGTATAATCATCTATTGCCTTTTTCTCCCCAATATAAAATGACTTATGAAATTGTCATTTTTTTTTCAAAGAAAATGATGCCACAGCCCAAATATAAAAATTTTTCCCATCATAAGAAACACTAGAAAATTTGATTCATAGTCCTGTTCTATGCAAATTATCTAGATGCAAAACCCGATTTGTTTTTGTATGAACTAAAGAAGAAAAATGAATTTTTTTTCCTTCTTATAAACACAAGTTAATCTCGATAAATGTTGTTGCAACACATAATATGTATGACTCATATGATAATCACTACATAGTTGAAATAATTTTAATATTCGAGAAGGTATATTTTTATTTACATGTTGAATGAACTTTTTCCGACTTCTTTATGTGAAATAATTTTTGTTGGATAATGAAAATATTTGTTGACTTTTTGTGATTACATAATGACTCCACTTGTTGATTTTAATATTTAGCAAGCAATGAAGTAAAAATAGATCTTTACTCACATGTTCAACAAATATCTCAATTTCTCATAACCCTTACAAGAAACATTGCATTTGTATAATAAAATGCTACATACATAGAAAGGAAGATTAACATTAGATGGTCTGGATTTGCCCTTA
Source organism: Lepeophtheirus nordmannii (assembly GCA_963680855.1). Taxonomy (NCBI): domain Eukaryota; kingdom Metazoa; phylum Arthropoda; class Copepoda; order Siphonostomatoida; family Caligidae; genus Lepeophtheirus; species Lepeophtheirus nordmannii. The sequence goes on along the minus strand of OY804518.1, from coordinate 33,201,340 downwards.
ATTGTGTTTTATACATCGTTGGACTTATTGTATTTTTAAAGATGGTGAGCTGGTCAAATGTCTCAACCATGATCGAGAAAGGCGTTTTTAAACTAGTTGAATTGCTATCAAAAGAAGCAATATATACTTAATCAATAAAAATAATTTATCAAAAAATAAAATTTGTCAATGAAACCATTGCGTCATCAAATAATAAGAATCTCTTATTTATCATCTTTTTCCTCTTATCTTTACTTCCCTAACTTTCTATTCCTTTCACAAAAAAAAGAAAAAAAAGAGGAATGGAATAAAAAAAATTAAAAAAAAAAAAAAATAAGACGAAGAAGAAGAATAGAGAATATATATTATATCTTTTAAAAAAACCTTTCGTATAGCATAATAGTGAGGAAACTCGGAGGAAGATGGTATAGAGAGAAAAAATTGGAGAGTAGTTATATAAATTGTCATATAACTTATTACTTATTTCTTACTACTAAAAAGGAAGAAAGAAAGAAAAAAGTATTTTAAGGGCAATAGATGTCGCTACGACGAAAGGAGAAGGGGGAGAAACTCTCTTTTTTAGTACTATAATGTTCTTCTTCTTTTCTTTCTTTTCTCTTCAGCTCTTTCTCTCTCTCCTTATTAACAAATATTCCTTTACCACTGACTGAGTGCCTGACAAACGGTCGTGGTGTATCTATGGAATGAGAGTATCTCCTGCTTTTTTGTGCCCTTGATTGTTAGAATGTAAAGGTAATGATAATAATAATTAAAAAAGTTAGTCTAGTTAATTATATATGCACATTCATTTATAAAAATACTTTTATACAATGATGCATTTTGACAAAAAATAATTATATATTTTTTTCTAAGGAAGAGCGGAAAAGTTAAATACAGTATAAAATGAAAACGTCAGAAGTTCTTCTATGGCTCTTTGCGAGCATTTTTTATGGAGATATTTATTGTAATCCAATAAAAGGTCAGTTCTGTAATATATATGTACTCTTTATATTATTTATGTATTTTTTTATCCTTTTATTATGTCTTGTTTCAAGAGGCATGATACCTACCTATACCTTGGTACATTGCACTCATATTCTAAAAAGCAAGAATGAATTTATAGGTAGGGTGAATAGTCTTCATTTTTCGTTGTTGGTGAGGGAGATATTTAACTTTTGATTGGAATGAAATGAAATTTGTTTGTTTTATTCAATCTCTTTCCTTATTCGTTCATTGCCAATGTTATCTCTTCAGTCAATAGATGAAAACAAATTCTTATTTAAGCATTCTTAATTTTTACCTACATGAACGAAATAAGTCCCTCAAAATACTCATTAAATGAGGATCACAGGAGTATACACAAACAACACTACATAAATAAGTTACAACCATAATGGTTCCATGATTCATTAAATGGACTTTTTTTTATTTTTTTGCAAAATTACACAATAACTTTTTTTTGTCCATTTCACTTTATGCATTTATTAAAACATGAAACAATTATTATTATATGTGTTCTATTAGATTGTAATTACATTAATCGTAAGAGCAATCATAGAAATGTCTTTAAAAGAATATTATTTTAACAAATACATATTTAATTTGTTAATTTATTTTTAGTTATACCTAGCCTTGCAGTAACTATTTCTAATCTTTAGTTCAAAAATACAATCACGTGCAACAGTTGTTGATAGTGATGATAAGGAAACTTTTGTTAATTAACCTATGAACTAAGTATGGGGTAGATTACCAAAGTATTAAGTATGATAGATGTACTTTTTTACAATGGTTGTTGTTGTTGTTGTTTTCTTTGTGGGTAATTACGCATTTTACTCCATATACACATCGATTACTTTTTTCTTTTCTTTTTAGTGTAACATTCATTTTGAGGGATCTCATTAGTTAACTTAGTCTTTTATTATTGTTATTATTATTTATTTAAGTATGTACATACTTCGAAATTGGTAAGTTAGAAACTCTAAGTACATGGTTTTCCAGTCGTCATGACTCCAAATATAAATGTAAAGGATTTTTAAAAAGACTAAAAGAAGAATTGGGAGAAGAGAGATCTAAAAGTATTCATGAAAATATTTTGAATACTTGCTGTGAATAAATGATGTGATTTGCAAAAGGAGATTCAATAGGTCTATGTACTTAAATTTTTCATACTAATCGTACCAAAACCATCTACATGAAGTAAATGTAGCAAACATACTAAATTTACATATAATTTATATTAATAAAACCTTAAATTCATAGGCTTTACTCTCATTTTTTTTATTCTGAATAAATTCTGAACCATTCTTTTTATTTTTTCTTTGAGGACCAATTTTCTTTTAAAAAACGTTCTAAACTATTACTAACCCATCAATTTTTGCAGTCATGGATTCAACCTATGGCTAAATATATAAATCCCCTAAATGTTTTGTTTGTCTTTGTAAGTGAATTTGCATTTTTAAGGAGACAATCTAACACTTTTTAAGAGCCTTGACTTCCCTTCCTCCTTTGTCATCCATCTTGATATTCTATTGTAGCAGAATAGGGCAATTAGTGTATGTCAAATACACCCTTACATTGTCTATGTCCCCCCCCCCCCCAAAAAAAAACAAAACAACAACAACAACAAAAAAAAAAAAACAACAACACTCACAACAACAAAAAACAATAAATAATAATAATGACAATATTTAAGTTTGAGAATTTCCAACTCTAAACATTTACAACACAATAAATGTATCTTAAAGTATGTTCATAGATTTTTATAATCCATGTTTTTGCCTTTTCATTATCACGAATCTTGAATACTTCTTCGATGATGAGCTATTAACGACCTTTTTGCAGGAAAAAATGTAAAAAAATGTTCCTAAGCTTGTGTAATGTAGGTAATTAAAATATAAATAAAAGAGGGCATATAGCAGTTATGTACTTGAACTTTCTCCCTCTACTTTACATCGGGTTATTAGGTAAACTAAGATCAACATTATTTTCAACATTAATATACACAAATAAAGTCTCAAATATCACAAGCAATGTTCACGTTTACATGAAGCCTTATACATGAAATTACTCTAAGATTAAAGGATCTAGTAACTTTTCACAACTCCCTTTCTTAAGAAAGATCAACATCTAGCTATGTTTTTATATTGATATTTTCCTCATTTTTCTAGAAATAAATGAATGATATTATTTGTTATATTATAAATACAGTAAGTCAAAGACACTTGTTTCAATAAAATATCAAAAAAATCCCGGATTTTTGGCTTCATGATACTTTACAAATCAAAGTAACATTATTTACTCATGCTGATGACTTCAATTCTTTCCTGTCACATCCATACTCTAGATTTGCTTATATCCTTGTTATATCTTCATGTAAATGTCTCGTATTTCCTTCTAGCTGCCTATTAAATAATATTATTAAAGGGATGTTAAGTATAATCAGTAGTCGGTGCCTAGCTATACTTCTTCAATACTAAATGCTTCATTGATCTTATGAAGTTCTATAGGCATGTATATATATATATATATATGTTATTCAATCTTTCTTTAGATATGTAGAATCTATTGATCATCTATTCCTAGACACCAGTTGTTGATTTCCCGAAGGGTCTCTATTCCTTTATATATGTATAAATACATATATGTATAAGTATGTATACCACTTCTTTTTTCTGTCAATTCATGAGGGAATAACTATGTAACTCTCCACTTAATTCTACATATTTGCAAGCCTTTCTCTATAGGAATAATCTGATATCATTGAGTAATGATATATGAATAGGTATTTAGTGTATAAATTGATAGTTAAAAATATATTTTGTGTGGATAAATATCTTATACATATACCCATGTGAGGAAATTTATACAAATTCCAAGTATTTTGTGACACCAAAGGAATTAAAGAAATAATATTATCAAGGCATGTAAACAAAGAAAGCCCTTCTCTCTATTGAAAAAGAAGAAAAAACTCAGGAGAAAGAAAGGCATGAATTCATAGGATGGTGTTGTGGAGGAAAAATAAAAAACAAAGGGAGATTTATGAAGTAGCTTCCACGAAAAAGAAAAAGAAAAGAAAAGAAAAGCAAAATATGAGATTTCTTAAAAGTAATCAAAGACTATATTTGTTATTGTATAATAATGCGGGATTATAGATTCTTTTATTTTCCTTTCCTGGTGTCTACTTACTAGGGTTTCTCTTTTCTTCGTAAAGTTGTTCTTCAAGTAGATCCCGGAAAACACTTTTATACATTGCAAGATCCAAGGAAATTTCGAAAAGAGATGGTAAATACATACTCTTAAAATATTTAAGCAGTTTATTATATATTTTAATAAGAAAACATATATTTTAAACATAGGTACATTCGTGAAAGATAAAAAAAAAAATACTGGAAAAATACTTCTTTGTCCTTAGAACATCTAATTATGGGTTTATTATGGTTGATTACAAAAGTTAATAGGTATAATATACTACTTTGTTCAAATAAGTATATACTTAGAAAGACCCATCCAGAAATATTAACTCCTTTAATAAAGACAAGGGACATTTTAAATTTACTACTTCTCTAAATATATAACTCAACTCCGAAATTTATTCATTATTTGCACAGCATAGTTCGTTAACAACATGATTTTAACTGAGTAAAATAAATATGTATTCAACTTTTATAACGAATTACATAAACGAAACTTATTGTATTATGAAACAAATAAATGCGAGGCTTCCTGGGAATTTCTCGTAGGTGTAAAACTGCGAGAATAATGATATATACATAAATATTATGTATTTATCTCTGGGTATTTAGGATTTAACAATCATACCAATCCGAGGATAATCACAAATCAAATCACTCTTTAATACTAAACCCTGAATTTACTAAATTATGCATTTATAAATGAAACAAAAAGAGTATATACATATGTATACCATGTAGGTTTTACAAACTGAATATCAAGTTCAACAAACAGTGATTTTTTTTGCCCCTTGGCAATGAGGCTCTATCTCAGATAGGAATCGAAATTTATGATCTCTTTTTGATTATATCACAAAACACACTAACTAATTTCAAAATTTTGCTAGGGCCATACGTAGTAATTTTTTGCTGGGGAGAGCTAAAATTTCTTCTTTTTTTTTGCTCTCTCTCTCTCTCTAAGCTTTGTGTGCTTAGTGAATTCATTCACTAGATCAAGGGTTAATATTGAGTGGGAAGGAAGACAGAAAAAAACCCAACCCTCAAAAATGGGTATTATACCATCTTGGTTTAGAAATAGTTTATTTCATGCATGTTAACCATTTTCATATGAGTACGTCCTTCTGGTCTAGGCCTTATGTATCCTAATATAGATATGTATATGAGTGTAGCAAGATTTTGATCTAAAATTAAAGTATATAGATCTCTTTCATAGATAATATGTACATATATTTACAAAAAGTCACAAACATATATCAAAGTTATCAAAGTATCCAACATATCTTAATATGCTTTTATAGAATGCATTCATGAATGATCAAAATTCTTTGTCATTAATTAAATAAATTTATTTTCTCACATACATAATATCATATATGGATAATGAATTGAATGGGAGCACAAAAGACCTTTAATAATAAGTGGGTGATTATAATAATACATTCATATTGTATTTACTTATTTAATGCAGGAAGGGAAAATAAAATGAATTTTAGTGAGACTTATACACATATATTTATTTATGACAACGTGACTTTTAATAGAATAAACTATTTAAGATATTTTGAATATTTAAAAAGAATTAGGGAATCCTTAATTTCTTCTACATATAATTAATTATATGATTATACATCAGTATTTGGAAATGAAAGAAGCAAGTAACAAGAACGGAATGTATTGTTAACTCTGCATCTAGGTAGATGGTCATACACATGAAGAAGCCCCATGTATGCATACATAAAGTTAATCTTTATTTTAATTATCAAATACATTTAAAGAGAACTCATTACATGTACCTGATTAATAATGTGTTTTTCTTATATATATATATATATCCTATAGAATGTATATTATTATAAAATGTGTACATTCAAAATTTGATCTTATAGAATATGAAAAGTATTAAACAAGAAAATGAATATTAAGAATAAAAAATATTTATGTAAGGGGGTAAAAAAAATTTAAAGTCGTTGCTCACTACCCTTGTATTTAAAGAAAATTGTCGTCGATTATTTAAAAATCCAGTTAATTATGTAAATACATTATACTAAATTAATGTTTATATTATAAACCCACATGCAGATTTACATCCATTGTAACTAATGGAATTGAATATGGAAGCCCCACGTTCAATACAGTTTTTGAAGATTTAGATTGCATTGTAGGCAAAAAAAAATAAAAATAACTTATTTCTCTCGATTGAGATGCATAACGAACACTTGACACTTATGAAGTGTCATAAGAGAATATTGGGAATATGTTTTGAACTGTGGAATTAAATTCACAATTTGCACAAAATCAGAACTCAGATTCTACGTGGGAAATTAAGTTAAAAACTCTAAATCTTGTTGACTATTATTCATATTAAAATTGACCCGTCTGACTCTGAAGTAACATCAAAAGATTTGATTTTTGGACCATTCTCTCATTTAATACTTTTCCATATTCTATAAGATCAAATTTTGAATGTATACATTCTATGATTTAGCAGTAGAATGTACACATTCTATGATTTCTCCATAGAATGTATACATTTTATAATTATCTACATACTATATAAACATTCTACAATAATCTACATTCCATACGACATAACATATATAAAAAACAATAGACATTAAAATTTTTACTACTTATGTATATTTACCTCCTAGTTCTATCTACATAGATATCTTAAATCAATATCCATCAACAGCAATGTAAAACATTAAATTAATGGGAAAATATATTGCATTTGGGATCATCTAAGTACATAATAACTAGTAAAGTAAATGAAAAAAGTATCTACATACTTATTTATTAATTTTTTTTTTCCATTTCCTTCGTTGTAGGAATTACGAACTGCTTAAACAATGACGACTGCCTTGGCTCAAATCGTCGTTGTCATAGAAACTCTACTCTCATGACTGGAATATGTACTTGCAAGGATGGATTTTTGCCGGCCAAAAATGATAAAATAGCCTGTTTAAACATAAGTACATAACTTTACAAACCTATTTCATCCATGAAAAATTATATCCCTTTGAAACTTTATTAGTTAAACAGTCCATGGAAATTGACTCTATGTGCATACCTACATTGTACATATTGTGGGGTCAGAGCAAAATTTTGTTTTTCCATATCACATTGCTAGCCATATATTTACTACCAACAGTTTATGACTTTAACCCTGGAACAATTAATCGTAAGGATTGTAGGTTGTAGAAATGTGGGACAAAAGCGGATAACTCTGGATTCACAATTAATTTTTAAGGCTTGTTAGTTAAATATCTTGAAACGTGCAACGTGTGAGTTACGTCATGTTTCCTCTGACCCTCTGATATGAAGGCAAATCATTGACAAAAAATATACAAAAAGACAAAAAACACATTTTTTGTTATGAAACATTAATGAAATTCTTTTGACCCCAGATTCGATGTATTTAGCATCTTCCTATACGTATTACAACTGCACTGTATTCTTAGATGCAAAGTACATCTTCTAATCTATGATGTCTGAGTGTTATTTTTTTTTTTTTTTTGGCAGAAATAAGAGAATGTGTGGATTCATCAGACTGCCCTCCAAACCTCATTTGTCATAGTGGTCCCCAGTATCTTAGTTTTCGAGAATCAAAGCATCAGAAAGATAAAGTCTGCACATTTGTTTTTAATTCTGATTCAACTAGTGTCATGGGGATTGGAGGTGATCTCCGAAGTTCACATATCTACGATCACTTTTTTGTGGGACGACGGAATCGCATTCATCCACCCTTTCATCCAGAGTACATAAAATTTGTGGAAGATGCTATGCTTGTGCTATTTTTGATTTGTGTTCTTGTAACACTTCTCATTGTTCATCGAGCATCCTGCTTCAGGTAATTAATTCTACGGCCATTATTTGAATGTACCTGCATATATTATGCAATTATTTTTGTAAGGATATACCTTATGTTAAACTTTTTATTGCATTTTCTCAAAATTGTAAAAGATATTTTAGGAATGCAAGACGTAATGGAGTTCTGAGATATATAATGCCACATGGCGATGATATTCCTCCACCTTATAGCCAGTACGGTCCACCTGTTACATCAGAAGTATCTGTACATAGTACTGAAAATGAAGGAGACAGCAATACAAATGTGCAAGAGGGTAACAACGGCTCACAAAGTAAAAAATAAGTTTAAAAAACGTTTTTAAAAGCGGCTACACATTTTTCCATTCCAGATACATTGAATCCAAGTGAAAGAATATTAAATAGAGGTCTGAAAGCCTCCAGACCAGAAACACCTCCTCCATCTTATGCTGAAGCACTTTTGATCTCACAGGCTCGATCTGCTTCTCTACGTGAATCTCAAGCTTTGGCTCATCAAGAGAGTAATGTCGCCAATGGTGCAGGACTCCCTCTGTACATTGCTCTCCCTCCCTGTGAAGCACTACCCTCTAGCTCAAACGTTGATACTAATACTCATGCGACGACCACTACTTCCAACAATAATCATAATCATAGTCATTCTCACATACCAAGCTCGAACTGAGAGATGGGGGTCGTTCCTTGTTAGTTTTTTGACTAAATATGTGATATTGAACGAGTCATCCTCGTTTTTCTTTCCCCTTCAGAAAAATAATACACTATGTAATAACAACCAACATAACAATACCTATAACATGAACAGTTACAAAATTAAACACTTGGAAGTTTCATTTTCATGTTAACTACTTAATATCATTATTATTCCTTTATAGCTATTTATTAGGTTTCGTTAATTAATTCATTATGAAAAACATATATTTACATACATCCATACATAATATAGTATCTACATACACACTATAATATACCCATATATGTATATAATTGAACTTTTATGAGCTTGAACTGACAAAATGCCATGCTTCACCTCCATATGTTTTTTATTAGTCTTAGATGTGAATTCGTGATTTGAAATGTTTAATTACAAATGTCAAAAAATTAAAGAAAAAAAAAAGAATTTGATACTACCTATTTAAAATTATTTATTCACTTTCTTAAAGAGTCAGATTAAATAATATTATCCCTACTTGATGTTACTAATTTACCCTTTTTTGAACTTATCTAGATATTGCCTACATATTTAGGGGCTCAAATCATTATTTTTGATTGTTTCGCTTATTTAAATTCCTTGATCACTACTTTTTTGTCCTGATAAAATTACAAAACTTTCTCAATGTTGTTTACGTAAAATTATTATTAAATTGACCTTTTAATTGCTTCAATGTTTATATAAATTGAATATATATGTAATCATTATCTGTGATATTTCTATTTAAATTAAAAGTTTGAAATATATATATATATAAACATTCATCTTGATAAATCATAAAGTTTACAAACTTCTTGTTGGTGATTCAACTGATGTGAACAATTTCGCTGAACATACCAACATTTTGTAAGGAAAATTGCAAATTATAAATATATTTGTTTTGGCTCTCAAGATGGGTCTAGACTTCGCCTCCTTCATTGTGTTGGTCTCATTGTCAAGGCTTAAACAAAAGCAACAAGGTTAAAAATTTCCTTTTGTAAATGACTAAAACAATTTTCCCTTGGAATCGATTTAATCTTAATCTCTAATGTTTTGGTCTTAAGTAATATGATCTTGTGGTCAACTGTGATTCATGGGCATATGAGTTCAGCCATCTATGTACTAAATATAAATCATTTAGTAGAATGACGTCAAATCAATAATAATTAATTTTAAATACTTAGTACTACTCCATAAACTAATTTCCTTTCTATCTTATCTCCAAAATGTAACTTGTCGAAATTACTTTTGTTCATTTATAAAAAAATCTCATGAATACTTTATTCAACAGGAATTTGAAGCAAGGACCTTTTATAACTATTTTCTAAACTAATATAAAGTTGTTAATTTTTTTAAATCTGCTTATCGTTAAAAAGAAGATAAGGTAATAAGTTATATATATATACATTACAACTTTTCGAAAAAGGTATTTTAAATAGGAATGAACAAACATTTTGTTCATTTAGCAGAAAAAAAAAGTCAAAAGAATTTGCATAAAACATTTTATTCATCTATTAAAATAAGGTTAGTGTACTTTCAGTAGATGATTTGTTTAGCTATAAAGCCAAGGTTAAGAATTTAAAGAAAATCCTTCCAATTATGATGACTTTAAGCTATATAAATAAAACCTTGTAGACTTTAATGGTAAACTAAACCTACAAGACACCTCAGCTACTATTTTTTTTCCGGTTTTTTTTTTTAAATTAATACTAAATTATTTGTAATTTCATTATTCAGTCCCATAAAAGCCAAATTAAAGAAATCCAATCCAATCGACAAAACTGTTTCTCAAAAACATGTTTATTCTGAACATTTTTGAATATTTATAAATCAATTTGAATCGGCTGGAAGAATGTATACAAGAAATTGTGAATTAAGAAACATTTTTTCTGCGTAGTTGAGCTAAAGAAACAATAGATACGTTCAATGTTGAAGAGACCGCTGAAAAAAAATGATGGGGAAAATTGAGATGGGCAAAAATTTATACAAGCGAATTAAAAATTTTGAAAGGAGAATTTACAGCCAAAAGGATTTAAAAAGTTTGTAATTGATGATCAAATTATCGAGGAGACAAAACTAATTGTAAAACTGCTCCATGATGTCTACCGGAAGATAATAGGATGCCAAAGAAGGGACTTTACTCGACCAAAAAAAAAGATGCATTATTGTTCTATTAATATTGAAATATAATAGTAAATACTACAAAGGAGATATTAAATTGGAGATACTTAATCATCTGGTTGACCTTTACACGGACATGGGAAAAATGTTGAGATAGTTTAAGGAAGGAAAGATAAATATCAGTTGGTACTACCACTACCTTTATAACCAATTTGGATTCAGTCTTCTCTGTATCGTTGAGTCTAGATCTTTCTACAATTATAAGTAGCTATTGTTTATTATTTAATATTGTCAAATGACAATCAGCATATAAAATGCATAGGCATGCTCTCTCACCTCTACAAAAGCCCATCATCCCCAAGTATGGATATTACCCTAATATTTACACTACCCATATAATATATTGTATATACGAGTATAACTATGTTTTACGGATCTCAATCATGTATACATATTACACAATATATGCAAAATTGAACTTTATTATACATATTATGTAAAACATGTACACATATTTATAGGAATTACTTTCCTAATTGTGGCAGAGTCCACACGAGCGTTCACATTTCCTTCTAAATGTTCTATTTCTCGAGCATTTCCGTTGTGTTGTTCTTTTCCTGCACCACCTAGATCCAGCTCTATCTACACAACTTGAGCCTAAAAAGTGTAAGAAAAAAACCCAATATAATTTAGCATCTGAAATAATTTGATTTTAAATCAGTTTAATTACCGCAGAGCCCACAGGTCTTTTCACAGTTTCTTGCGTATGAATTAAAATGACAAAATCTATTCCCGAACCTCTGGCAGTAGAAACCTTGATCCATGCAAGCTGAGGAAAATAGGGGAAATAGAAAAAGAGAGCCATTATTACGAAAGGAGTATTGATGACTTACGAGTTGTTGTAGTGGTGGTTGTAGTCGTTGTTGGTATGAAGATTTCTATTAAAGTACATATGTTGTTGAAAAAAAAAAATGATGAATAGTGATACTAGATCTTACCACACATTTTACAGGCCTCTTCCAAACTCGGAAGAGCAAATTGCATTTGACGACATGAAGGCTGTAGGGTCAAACAGACTAGAGAGATAATGAGATCTTAGGATCTCTACAAGTTTTTGTACATATTTGAACTATAATACTTTTTGTTACAGGACAAGGTACAGAAGGGGATGTGGTCATTGTTGTTGTCGATGTTGTGGAAGATGATTTTGGAGATACCGTTCCTTTTGTAAACACTTTTGGCCCTCCTTTTCCTAAACCTGATTTTGATAGTGAAAATATGAATTAATTATTTGATTATATTGTTACCTTTTTGACCTGATCCAAGGATTATCCATTGGAAAAAATAGAGAACAACAAGCTTCATCGTGTATCCAACTGATGAACAATTACAATTTGTGAGTGTTTTTATATAGTTTTTATTGACTTGCCGAAATATTAACAGTCTCTGAAAGAGCAAAATTTTATACGTAATTGGAAATATATATAAAGGCGTTATTCCCTTGGAAATAAGGCACTTACTGATTTTAATCAAACTAGCACTTTTTTGTGTTGGAAATATATACATGTCCTCACTCAGAATAAAACGTTCTAAATAATAAGCACCTTTCAATGTACATACATTGTATATCAAACATACAAAAATAATATTGACCTCAAACATTCCAATAGCTTCCTCAATTTTTGTTCTAATCGATCATAGATTATTATTTATACTATTTTCGTCTGACAGAAAAGAGTTAAAAGTCCATAGTGAACAAAATTAAGAATGAATACAAATATAAAAAAATTTGATTGTTTTAATTAATCTAATTTATTTAATCATCAAATCTCACAAGTAAAAACATTAGGAATCGAATTATTACAAAAACTACAATTTGTCAATAATTTAAGAGAGTTATTACTTTTTTATCTATCTCTGGAGCCAAAACTGAATGATGTTCCTTGTATGAAGACTGGCTCAGCTTTAAATTTTACCTCAATTGATTCAAATTTCCATTTATTTAACCCAATAATATTGTTCATTGTACATCTCAACCTTTCCTAGATAAAGGACCATAAATGAATAAGGGTAGTTAGTCAATACTTTCCAAATACCTTTGTATGATTGAATGTATGTATGATCAATTATTCATTGAATATGTGGAAGCAGGGGATTTGCAACAGATAATTTGAGTTAAAAGAATCAACGTTTACTGCAAAAACAAGTGGCAAAAGAAGTTGTTAATTGGCAGCTGACAATACAATACATTTTACTCCTGGATAAAAGACTCTACTGTGACGTATACGAAGTCTCATTATTTTCTAAAAATATATGTATGAAAAACAATTTATGCGCCTCGAAATGCAGACAGATTTCCATTCCAAATAATAATAATAATAATAACCAATATACACATAAGTGTCTTTATATTTATTTATAAAATATAGTGATGAGTCAGTCTAACGACAACGACTTTGAAAGATAATTATTCAATTAGAACACATTCAAAGAAATTTTGTTTGTAACTACGTAGTATGAATGTCCTTTAATTCATAGTTTCCAAAATACTGTCGGATCACAATCGAACATAAAAGGGCCTTTTCAAACAGTTGAATATCTATAAAAAAAGATACATACGTATGTATATACATGTATTGTACAATATCACTTAACATTCACTAATAAACATATAATTATTATATATTTTTGGAATTCTCAGATACTCAAAAGGGTAAATCCAATTTTCCACCTTTCATACCTTTTGAGCGTCAATTTCTGATATGGTCGATCTCACAAAAGAATGTATGCTATAAAAATGAACATAATTTTTTTTTATGTTGAATTGCTGAGACAAAAGAAAAAGTGTTTTTTTTGTTAAAAAAAATTGTCTAGGGACGGTACCTTATCCCCCTTTAAAAAAAACTCAGAATCAGATTTTGGAATTTTTCTTGAGTTTTTGAAAAACACAAATTAAAAATCAATAATATAGTATGTAACTTTGTATCTGGAACATGGTAACTAAGATACATATGAACAGTTTTGGCTCTAAATTTTCAAGGCTGAAAAGTCCATATTTAAAATAACAAATTATAAAAGTTAATAAAATAACAGATAATATAATATTGGTTTAAAAATGATTTTTGTTCAAGAAACTCAAATTTACTTTAACTTCAGATTAATAGGTTTATAGACCATCATGTTTCTTTTTTGTTGGTAACTTATAAGAACAAACAAGAGAACTCGGGCGTATTACTGTTTACTGATGTGCTGAAAACATTATTTAAGGATACAATGGCTTTATGTTTTTTGACATCGAACGATATTTTGAACTTTTTGAGCTTGACAATACTCTTAATAAAAATAAAACAATGTGTCTCCCTCCTATTAGATCTAAGTCATTAATCATACTACTACATTTTACAATTATCCATTTACATGTATTCACTGTTGCTATGCATTGAAACGTTATTCAAGTGTTTATTTTTTTACACTTTTTTTAAACATCCTTTAAAACCTGAACTTTGGTTGTCAATAAAACAGATATTAATCTAGTTTCTAAATATTTTTTTGATAGCTCTTTATCAACTTATTATGAATTTTCAGAGTCTTCCACTGTTTTTTTTTTTAAATTTATATAATGGGTTGTTACAATTTAAATGAAATAAACTAAAAAATATTTGAATTTATATATTTTCAATGAAATAAAGTCTGAAAAAATTAGTATCGAGTTCAAGAGTATATATAATTATCATGTATATGCAAAATATAGATTTTTTCATAAGGGATTTGAGGAGACAGAGACTGACTTACCTTTGACAGTATGATTGCTATACAAAATTCCCTTTTATTAAAAATGTTCCTCAATTATTATTATATAATTAAAAAATTTGAAAAAAAGATTCAATAATATTTACTGAGTGATAAACAATTACACTTTTTAAATTATTGATTCAATTGTATTAGTTCATTTGGATATAGTAGTATTTTTACATTAGATAACTACTGTGTACTATAGATCGGGAAAATTCACTCCATTTTAGTGAATGAACACAGTTTTACACTACTTGTTATGATTGCCCCCTTGTATCAAATGGTAAACTTTTTTAAATATCTCCCCAATGAGGGAGTTTTGAATTTTAATAAATTATTTCAACTGATAGCAATAAAATCAATAATTCAAATGATATACGTTACAGCGAAAACATTGAAAAGTTGACTCCATATTTTTTCAAAAATATTGTTTCCTCAAAATATGACTGCATTCGTGAAACAATTTATACTGATATCAAATCTATAATAAGTTACTATATATACCATTTCTATTACAAATGTAAAAAAATACACCTTCCTTTTTTGGTGCACCCAAAGGGTTTGGCTATCTCATTAATGCACCTTGGGATAAACAAGTTTGAGAAACACTACTTTAGGTACTTATTTAAAAACACAAAAAAATTGAGAAAACAACAACTGATTGTGTGTTCAAAAAGCCACAGTTTTTAGTTACATATGTATGTACATTATTCTTGGAATTAGTTTTTAGTAATTAAATGTTGCACAATGGGATGAAAAGATGACTTTGAAACCTCAATATCATAACAAATATGATCACATATAACCCTCTCAACCATTGCTGAAACAGTTTTGGTTGGTACTCATTTTTTTTCATTCGTGGAACTTTTTCTACATGCTTGTTGTTTCCTAACAGTATATCATAAACGACTATAAGTCAACTATGATTCATAGTTGACTTATAGAACAATTTCATTTTCTTTATATTCAACATAAGTGGCTCTTTTAAAAACTCACTTATGGAATTTTTCAGACAGAGTACATAATGTTTCTTTTCTTCAGTTTTGCTTGACTCTCAAAATTGAGTTCAAGATATTTAATTTAACAATATCAAGTAATTATTATTGATCAACACAATAAAATGTTTTGTTTATATAATAATTTAAGCTCTAAGTATATAGTTTTATATATATATATATATTATAGTTTATGAACATTTGTCAACATTGACTACTATACTATCATATTACATATGTTATATACAATTTCCATCTTGAAAATAAAACAAATGCTTATTGAAGACAAACTTTAAAATGTCTAATTTATCTCTAAATATCCTGATCATCACTCTAAATACAATCATAATATTCATTTTTAATAGAATTTGATTGTCACTTTGATGAATAAAACTGGACTCAATTGGATGTATGTATGAATATGATGTCTTGTACGTTTGTACGTCTACGAATAATATTATTTTTCAAACATTTTTTTTAATTCCTTATTCCGATAAAAAGCTATTGAGCAGCTGATTGATCCATTTATGTATACAAAACCTGTTCAAGTCTCATAGTCAAAGGATCTTGGCAATAGTTTTTATAGCCAATACTCACTACTCGTTGTGTTGTTATTCTTTTGAACCCAGTTTTTTATATGAAAAAATCATTTTTTAAATTTTTTAATTGACCAATAATTTTTTTTGCACTCAAAACAAGCTGGGTTTGAAGGGTTTTAAAATTATAGAGATAAAAGACTATCAGTAATTGTTCATTTAGATGCATCAAAATTTGAACCAGAAGAGAACTTCAACTCAATGCTCATATCTAGGGAACAACTATATTAAGTAAACTATAATTCGGCATACGTTTTAACCTTATAAAAATGAACTTTTTTACTAGTTTTTTAATAGTTGGATAACTTTTAGTCGATTTGACGTAGAAGAACTCACATATCAAATCTTTGTCAAACCCAATATGGTTCTTTTCTTTTTTTTTCTTTGTATAAATTTCTTATAGAATAATGATTCATATTGATTTCCATGACGTCAACTCATTTAACTTGTTGCATAAGGTATTTTGTTACAACGTTGATCACAAAATCCTTTTCTTGCCAAACATAAAGAATCAAATTTATATATTTGGTTAAGGGAATATGTAGGCACTTAATTATACAATATTTAATAACCCAAAGTGAATTTAAAATTAGATGTAATTCATCTTATTGAATAGGTAATTATATTTTGAGAATAAAGAAAGAGCTGTTATCAGCAAGAACATGTGTTTTATATTTATTAATGAAAGTAAATCTCCCAATATCATACTTAGATACAACAATTTGAGAATAATAAATAAATAGCAACTTAATAACTAGATAGACACAGAAGTCCTGAAAATTTGAAATTCATTTGTTTTAATAGTCAAAATAAATGTTGTCTATAAATATATGTACATGATACATTAATGACTTTGAGAGAACACTTATTGTACTCGGTTTTGAGCATAACCACGTCTTTTGATCGATTCATTTTTTCAAAAAAGGATAAAATTCATTAATTTCAAGTATGGGCTATGATCGTTGCAAAAGTCTGGAATAATCTTTTCAAAGATTTAATTGTTCCCTAGTTCACCCTGATCACCTACTGAACATGAATCATTCTTTAGTATCTTATATTGATTAAAAGTAAGATCTAATAAAAGTGTTCCCAGGAACCAAATTTGCTATTTATATTCTTTATATTTGGCAAATCGATACTTATCCTCTAACCAAATTTAAATGAATGAGTCAAACTTAATAAGAATTTATGAGAGTCATAAACGAGTCTGTAATGAATACAATTAATTAAAGGTGTTATTTATCTCAACGCTTTATTTCATTATTGTTATTATTTTTGAAGGGACTGGACTTTTGAAGCAAAATCATGGGGAGTCATGCAAAATTTGTAAATAAATGAAGAAGTTTGAGAGCCAATGATTTAGATTCAGCAACAGATTTACGTTATAGAATTCTTAAACGTGACAAAGGTACTCACGTTGAGCTTTTTTGTCTACTCGCAACCTCGATTGACAAAAGGGAAAGGAAAAATTTGGAAAAACAACTGGTAGCTACCCTTCTGTATTTTCCTTGTTGCCAATTTGTTAATATTTGGCAGACTTTATTATTTAGATATACTACATATTTATAAATTCTACTAATCACAAACCAATCGTTACTACTTGTAATATATTCAAAATTCGAAAAAAGGGCGCGCAATCCTTGATTTAATATATTTTTTATGCATCAAATTCAGAAATAATAATGATACCCTTTTTGAGTTCTTAATACGTAGGCTCAGCTGCTTTAAATCAAAAGAGTCAAATGATGAAAATCAGCTGAAGGGAGAATACAGTGTGTTTTTGTTTATCCCAAAAAGCTCGTCATGACTACTTATGCATATTTGCTATTGAAAAAATTGATTGATATCTAACATACTCGCTATGCTATTATTAATGTTTTATAAATATTAGTTTGATTCGAGAATACTAACATCTGTATCTAATATTGATTTTCAGAAGTTCGTTTATTGTTTAATTGATTTATAAGTAAGAAATGACTCATACAACTATCAAGTCGCCTAACAACACATCAGGCCATTTTTATAACTCTTGGTTTTTTTAATGTTACTTATTTTTTTTGGGCGCTTTTAGCACCCTAGTATTTTTTTTAAAGTCTGTATTTTCTTATTGACCATGTACTTTTGCTCTTTTATGGTCAACCTAACTTAGACATTTCTTCACTTTTTATGCTTTGTGTGGGGAATAAACAAAAATAACTTTTTTGATTTACTTAAAAATGATTCATAACGAAGGGAAAAGTTTGACTTCATGTAATCAAATTTGAATTTTTATATCAAGATTTAATTCATTTAGCATTGATAAAATCGCAGTAATTCAAATTGCTATATTTAATAAATAAAAATCAACTTATGTTCAAATTATTTTGAATATTTTAACTCTAAGGTACAGAGGAGGTATTGAACAATGATTTTACATACCATGTCTCCTACTTTTTATCTAAAATCTAACCCTGCTAGATATTTATTATTATTGATTAATTGTTATGAACTATGAATATTATTTCAAAAATAAGCAATATAATATGCAAGAAGTACGCAACAATTTAATAAAACCACTCAACCTCTAGTATTTTTAAATGTTAAGGATCTTTAATGTGTACAATATTATGTTAATGTTATGGATAATATGAATAGCCCTATCGTTTTATTGTGTATATTATAATTAATAAACAACACTTCCTATGGTCTATGATTTACCACCCAAAACTTAGGTATTCAACAATAGCATGGCTATATCACGGCTCTCATTTTGCCGTAGTGTAAACCATTCAAAGCTGACTAATTCTATTCTTCGATTTAAAGGAAGAGGGTAAATAAAAATTTTTGATACTTCACTGAGGAGTTGACGAGATAAAAAGTTTAAAACCTTGTTATTGTCCTTCTAGCTCACTCGAGCAATTAACTAGTCTTGTTATGCAAATATTCAACAGATAAGAAAACAGAAAACGTACAACTTTACCGAATTCATCTTCTTCAACTTAGTCAATTGTCTCTCATATTTGGAGATTACTCTTCAAATTGCAATACATATTGTGATTCCATTATTCGTATTCTTTTCAAGGTTAAAGTACTACTGCTCATATTCTTGTTATGTTAAAACATCTTTCTTCCTATGTTTATTATTATCATTTATTGTTGCTGATAAATACAGCCCTCTTTAGAATATCAGAGGGTGCAATCGGTAGTATTCCCCCAAAGTATTCAGATGGCTTAGTTATTAATTTAAGCCCATACTGGCTCAGTAACTACAAAATCCTATGGTGGAATTATATACAGCGTGACAAGAAACATCACTGCTGACTAAATTTCGAACCCGTGATGCCAGTTCAATAATTTCGACACATATCAAATTAGTGGAAATGTCCTTATAAAAGTTGAATGACTCATTGGACAGTGTAGAATAAGTCTCCAAAGCCATGTACGAAACAATGACTGACGACAAATTAGGTATAGAGAGCCGTTCGTTTCAAAAATTTGTTGAAGACATTCAAGATATTATTGTTTCATTTAGTGATATAAAATCACAATCATTTCAATCTGTTACTTTATTTCTATTGGGCATTCAACACCTCGTCTCTCGATCCAAATTCATCCAAAAATAAGAAATAGATTTCTCATGAAAGCGCTTTTGAATGTTGATGCATTCAAAACTCTAATTTGAAAGTATTTTGAGGTTATTCATGGTCTTTCAATAAAATCACGAATACAGTGAGCATATAAGACACAAACAAAATATACTCCACGGATATCGAAGTTTCCCTTAAAATCAAAAAGGAAAAAAAGTATTTCAATTACAACTATCGTTATTACCGAATTATAAGACAAATTAAACTTTTGTCGTATCATATAGCATCCCTTAATGTTATTCCAAAAGATTTTTCTGGGTTGATTTCATGTAATTCCGTTAAAAGAAATGATTTAAAGACTTGTAAAGTTAAATTTGGGGATGACATTGCCGAAATGGATTAGATTTTTTAAGGATTTCTGGACATCTTTCTTCTATGTTTATTATTATTATCTATTGTCAAATCCTATTGGATGTAATTTATTAATTACAGAGTTCTTTAGAACATCACTAATATATGCATATGTAGCAAAATTAAATTGATATCTTGATTCCAAGTCTTTATTGAATGACTTCAAGTTTAAGAATGATTGTACATATTTATCAAAATAAGATTAAAATTACAACGTGGTTTTTATAAATGTTATTAAATATGAATTTAATAAATAAAATGATTTAATTATTAATTTATACTATTGATAAATAACGCTTCAAATATAAATGAGTTGCTGTTAAGTTTTTTTAGAATGAAATGAATTCATTACTAAATAAATTGATCAAGTCTACAACACAATCCTAGCAGTTCATTTGAAAATTAACTTCATTCATCCATAAAATAAAATCTTTCTCGTAGCTAATAAACTCAATGTCTTCAATTTTAGAGCATATAGTTAAGTATAACTTTTTTTTAAAGAAAAAATCGCTTATTCATCAAATTCCCTTAAAAATAATACATCAAGTATTTCTATCATATCTAGCTCATTTCCAACAAAATAAAATTTATATGTATAAATTTTAATTCAACTTGGACATGGCAATATAATGATTGACACATTAAATCTATGTTCTGAGTCATAAACGAGGCTACATGTGAATTGACAAGTACAACACTTTTTATTCTAATAACTCTGAAACACGTGTGATTTATATTTATACAGATGTATTGTAGATGAATATCGATAAAGTTAGAAAGACATTTGGTAACTATGGAGCCAATAATACAAAGCATTAAAATAATTATATATGTACAATACACCATAACCCACACCTGGATAAGATGAGATCCCACTTACATTGACATAAACTCCAGGTTCCAATTTTTTTCAGATTTTTTTTACCTTTTAATTACAAATAAATCTTTTTATTTTTTAAAATTAAAATACAGTTAAAGTCGGATACTTCGAATTTGGGATAAAAAGTCAATTTAGTTCGAGATAACTATATTAAAATATTGTTTCATGACTTTTGACTGACTTTAAGAAGATAATAAATGGAAGGTCAACTGTTGACAATCTATTCGAGCTATACTAAAAAAGTCGCGTAAAGGAAAGTTATCTTATTATTATGCAGATAAAAACTGAATTTGTTCGATATACTTGTATCTGACTTATTCGACTTCTACCACAAACTAATTATATTCTAATGTTTCCCTGATGTAAAGTAAAATTTGGTTTTCTGCAAACAATTTGATAATTAAAAATATCAAATTGTATTTAATTATTTCTTTATTTTTATTAATAGGTTCGTATTTACAAGCATTCACTATAAATATATTGTACGACATAACTATTCACTATCAAAAGTTGTAGTCAAAAACCCATTATTTCCGGATGGAGGCGTTTGTGACCGTTCATTGACGACTTGTAAGCTATGATTAGAAACAGCACGATCTAAAATTTCGCCCCAAAGCTTTTCCTGCATTCCATTTGTATCTGTGATACCTCCATTGACTCCTGCTGATACGAGGTCTCTAGTCATATCCATATCAGTCTCTGATGACCAGGCTAATGGAAGGGGTAAACATCGTATCTGTAATTGAATATACGTACATTCAACGTTGAGTTATTATTTTTGAAAATTAAAATATGACTTTCTATAAAATGAAATCAACAATATTTCAAATTATTCAATTTTTGATTTTGTCTTATTACACAATAAATAAGCATATGCATTAGACGGATTCATTTAAAAAAATATTCTTGACTTCTTATCAAAAGTTGTTTTTAGGCATAAAATCATGCTTTGCAAAGTTTTAGTCCCATAAAAAAAGATTTAGAGGTTCCACAAAGTAATTTTCTATTTTTTCTAAACGTACAAAAATAATTTAGCTTTTTACTTCAAATTATATGAAATATAGCTTTTGAATATCTTTTAAATGAATTTAAAACGTATTGCAAGCAAGTTTTATTGCTTTAGGAGTTGATTTTTGTGGGCGAAATATTAAACAATTATGAAGGAATTAAAAGTAATTATTTTGTAGAACCTCTTAACCTCTTAACATAAATCGATATAAAACATATTTATTTCAAAAATGCTCAAATTTAATTCAAGTGTGGAACCTCAAAATTCGCTCTAGCAGCCTGAAATTTGTTTTGTAGTCATATTCTTCTATCATGTAATAATTTTTCTAATTTAGTCAAAATTCATGTTCAATTTTCAAATTAATATGTACATATATTAGTGATGTAGTGAATATTTAAAAAATGCAATTATGAGAACATGTGCTAAGCGTTGTATATGAACTTTTAGAAATTAGCAAATACAGATGGGGATGCAAAGCGGAAAAGGGGAAGATCCATGAATACATAATCAAACATTCGATAAATCACTAATGTATGTATACAATTAAATTTAAACATCGATAAAAACATTTCATTCTTTGCTAAAATATAATATGTAACATTTTTTTAATGACACGTTATATATGTAAATAAATTTGCCATATATAATTATAGAGCAAAAGCTTTTGAATATCATAAACTCATTAAATTATGTAATAAGAACACATACTAATTAAATAAAACTGACCAACCTTTGTAATATAAAAATGTAATGTTGCTCTTCGAAACTTTTCATTCAATAACCAATAAATAAAAGGTGACCAAAAGCTATGGCTCGCTGCAAGCCATGAAACCACAAAATCAATAACCGGTGGTGGCTAAAAAGTTTAATAAAAAAATATATATATTTGAATTTCAATATTGTATTATAATATGTACAAAAAAAAAAAAAAAATCAGGGATAAAATTGTCATGAACATGTTTTTACATAACCTTAATTGTATTTTTTTTCTTGTAATCTTTAATATATGCTTTGAATTTAATACATTAGTAGATAAATAATACATACAAATAAGCAATGTTGGATAATATTATTTTTAATTTTGTTGTTATGTTGTTTATTATTTATCTTTTATTTGTAGTTAAAAAATTGCAGAAATATATTTTTGAAAACAAATTTGATCGATTAATATTATTCTATAAATAAAAAATAAAAAAGCTCTCCCTCTTTTTTAATGATGATTAAGTACACATTTTGACAACAAATATTCCTTATTTGACAAAATTTTAACTTTGGTAAAATAATATCATACAATCAATAATTAATATTATATTGGTAAAGTAATAGTGTTAATTTAGTCGCTACTACTTTGGTAAAGTAGTACTATGAGAGTAGTACATATATTATTACCACCTAACACTACAAATGAGTAACTATCCCACAATGAACGCAATACACAAATCATGCGGCAAGGTTATCATCATCTTTCTTTTGTAATGGATTTTGTTTTTAAAATTAATGCGTATGCATAATTGTTGAATTACCTACCAGCATAAGTATGTATACCCCAAGGATAATTGTAACATTTCTGATGATTTTATTATTTTCATATACACATAGGAACATATAACAACAAACCTTTTGCGGTCCAGTCTCATATATATATTATTTCATTGAATGAAGAAAGAAAGAAAGAAAGATGTTAAATTAAAGATGTACCTAATAGTGGATAAATTGAGGCATTTTTGTAAATGAGTATATGAAAAAAGCACATTAAAAGGCTTTATCTAGGTTGAAAGGAAATTCTTTTTTTTTCACCTATATAACTAAGGTATTTAAATATCTATAATACCTTTAATGAGAGTTACAAAAAAAATAATAATAATAAAAAGAAATGCAATGTTAATGCCTCAAATATGTATAAGGACTCTATAAAAAGCTTTATGCTTCTTCTTCACATTTTGAGAAAAAAAAAAGATAATGCATAGGGAAATAGTATGTTATTCTATAGTTATTAGGTACTTATTTTATTCTACAAATGCCATTGTTAGTCCTATAAAGTTCTAAACTGTTGATTCTACAAAAGGACATAAAATTTATCCACATCCTATGTGTATGTATTTTAGACCTCTCCAAAACAAAAATTAAACTTATTTGAATAATATTTTAGAATGATTTCATTCTGTAAACACCAAATTTGGAAAATTATATAAAGTGAAGAACGCATAGCAGTACTTTTTCAACATATTTTTTTTTAAATTTTCTACATGATTACTTATTTTCAAACCATGTATTATTAGCTTATTTAGGCTAATTTATCATTAATCAGCGATACATAATTGTATTCTGTAAATGTTAAAATCCATTTCAATAATATCAGTTATAATACCATTCTCTTAATGTGTATTAGAATATACATATGTGGTTTGTAAAATACAGTCATTGACAAAAGTATCTATCTATAAAAATTATTTGATTCTAATAATATCCTTCTTTTTTTTTGTTCAAAAAATCCTTTTTCAAACTATCTTATAGTGCACTTATAAGATATTATTCAAATGAGAGGAGATTTTAATGTTATCTTCAGTTTATCACCTTATTATGCTATTTAGCAATCGTTTTTATCTAAAACTATGAAATATCCTCAAAATATGCATTTTATGCAAATCCCCAAAAGCATGAAAAAAAGTACAAAAACATAAAAAAAGTGGGATTTTTTTTTGAAAAGTTCGAGTGGTTAACTTATATGTAATATATTTATACATAGATTATAATCCCATCTCATAAGAACAGCATTCACCTCACAGCTGCAACCCACTTGGCTTTCTGGCTAAACTTTCAACGAAGGAGGAGGGGCATGTGTAATTGTTGCCACCCTTAGACAGCAGATTTACAAAATTTGCTTCTCCCTTTGCCTACATTTCTCATTTTATTGAATTGATATTGTTTCTGACAAAGTTTTTGATTTTGTTTTTCTTTTCATTTAAAGGAAAATCAACTTTTTAAATGGAAAAATTTGTCAATTTCCCACCCCCTAAAATATGATATCCCTCCCTTCCAGGCCATCTCTGTCACTATATATTTTTCTGTTAACTCTTGATTTATTTCCGTCTACTCCTTAACAGTATCATTAGCTCTTACTATCAAATGATTAATTTAATAACAGTTGTAGAGAATGACGTCATTATTTTTATACCCTATAGCTTCAAGGCGTTTTCACAACGGTATCCAAAAAATATCAACAGCTCTATTATATCAGCTGTCAATTTTCCCCCAATCTTCACACTTGTTAGTTTATTGAATGCAAACTTCTCCCCCCATTTAAAAAGATAAAAAATAAATGGAGAAGAATGTAGCAAAATCATATCGCTTAGAATTTTCAAAAGCTGGAACAAAACGTAAATGCCAGGTTACTGATCAGTAAGGCTGGCTATGCCAGTGAGAATTAGCACAATCCTACCAAGAAAAGGTTACGTAATACAATGAAATTTGTTATGAGCTTTCTTTCTCTTTTTGAAGCAAAGGTTTAGATATATTTATTTGTATATGAGGGCATAGATAAATGAAAAAAAATTAAGTAACTACCTTGAAAAATCAGCTTGATCAAATACATTAATTAGATTTAACTCTCCCAATGAAAAGATTTACATATATATGTTCTTGCAGAAAGTATACATTAATTTCAATACTTAGAAATACTAAAAGTTACCAACACATCTTAGCAAATATCGCCCAAAAAAAACAGGGAAACGTTCATTAATACCGTAATTAATTTAAAAAAGATAATCATTATTTAACAAACTTTTAATAATTAATAATTACTATACAATCTTTTTTTAATCTGGTTTTTCATGTTGGAGGCAGATTAATGTTTCTAAAATTCTGGGTTTTTTTGCACTTTTTACATTTGATTTACCAACATTTTTGGATGACGGGAAGAAGTGAGAAATTTTAAGCTTAGATTTCGAATTGCATGTAAATGATACCAATGAAAAATTTAATAATCAAATTACATATATCCATTCAGCTTTGATAGTGAAATGGGAGTCTTTAGATTCGACGGTCGAAATATTTTTTTAACTTTTTTTTTTTGAACCAGAGACAGAACCGACACAAAACTAGCTCAGAGTTAATTACTGTTTCTAAAAAACATAATTTTATATTTATTATTTCTCCTAAGCCCATCTCGTTCATCATATTTATGAGGTTTCCCCAAGAAACAACTTCCTCCATCCATTCGAGAAATTAAATCTTTTTAATGACCACATACATAATACATAATGCATACACATGCTACATTGATCAAATTTAGATTCTTTTTATATACAGCTATCTAAGTTTTTTAGAGGCTACATGATGATACATTCTTTGTAAAAAACATAAATGAAATACCTAAAATCATGAAATCGACACAATTCTCTCGTTAATTTTAAATACTTAAAATACGAGCTTTTAGTTTAAATTCCCTTCTATGGGGTTTCTACTGAGTTTTAGACCCAAACATGTATATTTTGAATATTTTTGTATCCCTAGGTATTTACCGTATCAATAAGACCTTTCTTATTTCATTATTTTTAAATTAACTCATTTTCCTGATAAAAGATGTACTAAAGCTAAAAATATAGTCTTGAATTCCCAAACTCTGTACAATTATTTTTCCGTCTCCTCAACATCTCAAAAATATTTATTACATATTGATGGGGCTTAAATTGACTCAAATAATGCAAAAAACATTGTCCACTATGAACATTTGCACTGTAACTATGTACAATTATTTTCTAAAACAGTCTAACGTATAAATATACTTAGTTAATCATGTACATATATTCCTTTACACTGGAGAAATACAATGCTCAAAATACTTTTTCTTACATATTTTTTGTGCCAACATTATTTTATAAAATATGATGCTTTTAACTAAACAAAAAAAAAAAAAAAAAAGAAGGAATACAAATAACGTACATATATGATATAAAATTTATACCTCTGAGTTGTAAATACAAAGAATTATTATTATTATCCTTTAGATATACAAAATATTTTTATTTATGTGTATGAAATTATTGCTTTAAAGATTTTACTTGTCAGAACATAAGAAAAAAACTTTTATCATAAAGCCATAAATAAAATTATTTGTACTACTTGTTCTTAAAAAAAAACAAAAAAACACGGAAAACAAAACACAATTGATATCATTTACAGAAAGAAGTAAAAAAAATCTATAAAATATAAGATTAAAACAATTTAAAAGGATCTAAATTAACTTATATATTATAAAAAGTCTTAATTTTTAATGATTTTTAAAAGAGATTCGAGTGTATCTTTTGTGTACTAGACTCAAATATTACTTTTTGAATTTTTTAATTCATTGTTTCGTATAAGTAGATCCATGTATGGAAATAGTGATTCATCCAGTCCAAAAAAACCTGTGCCTCATTCTTTAAATCATGAATGTCGTTATTTATATACCAAAAGAAAAGACTGCTTACATATATGTAGTTAGAGTAATTTAGAGAAGTACATTGCAATTTCTTCATTGTATTGTGTGGTCTATGCAGTATAAAGAATAAATAAACGTTCTTCAATGTCGAAGCTATTATGTATGTACAGGTATAACAAAATATCATTTGTCGAAATTAAAGCAATAACATGTCTCAGTATGTATGGTTACATATTTTCAGCTGAAAAATAAATGATTGGTATCATCTGGCTCATCAACACTGAGAAAGCCAGTGGTAATCCTTATTCACCAAAATGAGGGGGTTTGATTTAGAAATCCTTAACTGATCCAATGCTCTTATAACTTTTTGTTGGACCGAATTAATTCAGTCCTTTGAACAAATTCGGTCCTTGATAGGTCTCATTTAAAAGTTAAGTCTGGACCCATTTCTTAATAAATTGTTGATGACATAATGTGCGTTTCCAAGTTGGAACATCGATACGATGACGTCATATGAAATTAAAAAATGTCTCATATATATAACTTTCATGACTTGTTAATAGTTGTTATTGTGTGAGCAAAAATAAATTGATCCGTGGATTGAAAACGATTAAATTTGGGTCCCTTGTATGAGGTTGAAGTCCGAAAAATCGGTTCAAATTGCTCAAAAAATTAGCTCAACTCCAAATCCAAAAAAAAAAATTGGTTCTGGCTGAGTCTCAACACAATCATTTATGGATATTTATCAATTAATTATCAAACATAGTATGATAGATTATTATTCTATTTAGAAGGCCATATCAGAGCCAAATAACATTTCATAGATCAAATAAAGGGTCTACATATCTCAAATTATCTGTGAAATTTAAATATATATAAAACCATTATTTGATCGGAGTTTGTCAATTAAACATATGCCGACAAATGATTGTATTATATTTAATTGACAAACTCCGGTCAAATAAGGGTTTTATATATATTTAAATTTCTCAGATAATTTTGATCTATGAAATATTATTTGGCTCTGATATAACCTTCTAAATAAAATAATAATTCTGATTCAGTTCTTTTATTATAACAATTTTTTATTTTGAAGTATATTTTAATATACTTAATTTTAAATTTTACTAATCAATCAACAAATAAAAAAATATTAATACATTTACATTTTTATCCAGACAGCCCTTGTATGAATCTAATTACGTATATACATACATATATATATATATAATTTAATACAAATAGGTTCAAATTTAATACAATCAACATGTATTAACTAGTTAGATTTACTTACTGTTGTTTTAGTACAGGATGTTATAACTTGTTGAATTGACCAAGGAGTTACTACGATAATGAAAGTTAAAGATATAGCAGCTGAGGATTTTGACATAGTATCACAAATCATCTTTTCCTGTAGAAATCTCTGTGGAAAAAAAGGATAGATGATCAGATTATCAGATGATCTCACATCGAAATCATTTTCAAGACAATGACTAGAGAATTTAAAAAATTAAAACCAAGCCTTTTACACGTACAAAAAGTTATTTTTATTCAAGATTTTGTCTCAATGGTTCAAAAAAATTAACTTGACTTTTATAGCTTTAATCAATCATAGTACTCAATATTTAAGAAATATGTTACTTTTTCAGTAAAACGACTACTCATTCAATTCCAAAAAAGGACATCTATTTGGATATCATATATTGTTAAAGTATTCAAGGTCTCAGCAAGCTAGAATATCATATTTTGTATGAGACAATTTATTAACAAACAGTAAGTGTTTGATATTTTTTCCTATTTGCTATTTGTAAATATTATTCATTATTTAATCTTTAATATGTCTCTCAATCTTTCCTTCAAAAAGTGAAAGAAAAAAAAAGCACACACACACAAAATACGACTCGAAATTTGTAGGTATGTTTATGTATATTTGTAAAGGTAAACCTAGACACAGGTGCTTTGTTAGCCCATACCTACTTATTGCCTTTATATATCTGATAATGACTTATTGTAGATTTATGAAATTAGTATTATCCGGTATCTGAAATGTGAAGCTAGAAAATACATTAAGCAGTGTTGTGAAAGTAAACTTGATTTTGCATAATAGTTTTATCCGTTGTAACCCTCTTAACTTATTTTTTTTTACAATTTTGTCCTGTCTGGTAGGGATCTATACACACAAAAACTTTATGTTCACTACCGAACTAAATTCAATTGAGTTTGAACAATCAATGATCAGAACAACAATAGAATGTACCGACAAGAAAATCGATAGCTAACCAAAAATACACACTACATTTTATGTTCCTGGGATAGCACTAAGTACATCTATATATTTAAAACCAATGTATGTATGTTCTCAATGGACTCCGAAACCATGGGTGAATTAAACCGAACATAAACTTGTCGGCATTAATCTAAGAAAGATCGTAGGAAATTCAATATTTTATTTGGTGACCAATTGAAGCCAAAACCATAAGATGAATTTAAAAAAAATATTTTGTGGCTTATAAAAAAATTACTCATTATACTCTGAAATGTTTTAATTAATCGTCAATTGTATACATACACAAAAAAAAGTTATAGAATATTCTTACAATTTTTTTTGTTCAATTAAAAATTATGATTATAAATAAATGGAAAAATAGTGCAATCTATGTAAATAGCATTTCTTTGAAAATATTTCTCTAAAACGAATCTGGATAGGTAGAATCATTCCTTAACCAAAAACAACATGTTCTTTTGAATCAAATGAGCATAAAACAACAACGAGGTTCTCTTAGAAGACATAAGGTAAAATCATAGTCTTTGGAATCAAATGAACAACGAAAGACATTGATATTTTTTTAATCTGGTTAAATTATTAATGTAAGTGCTTTTAGATATATGCAAAATATATTTTTTTGTTTTTCCATTTGTAGCAAAAACAAACAAATTAGATGGTTGTCCAACAATACAAGTTTGTCTTCTTCAATTTCATCTGTAAACGTGCCGCAGTGCTTACAGGGTACCTTCTAGCATTACATAAATATCATATCAATTGAGTTTATATTGTTGATATTTGTACTTTGTTAATATTTTTAAAATCATCATACACAAAAATCTTTTCTATTCTATTCCATTTTTTAAAATACATACTATTAATTTTAATATCTAGCTGTCAATTAAACTCAAGGAAATTCAAAAAGAACTCTATCCCTCTCCAAACTATCAAAATAAAATTGTACTCTGAAATGACTTTATTTTAAAGAAAATGAATGGGCTCTGAGCCAAAATAATAAATAACTTCATGAGAGCTACTTCATAAATATGGTTTTATTTCATAAAGAAAAAATACGTTGGAGCATGCCAAAGTTGTTTTAATATAATTTAAGTTATGAACAAAATAAGTTGTCTAATTACATACGTTCAATTTATGTATGAATTAATCTATGTACATTATATGTTACATTGGAAAGGCATTGTTATTTCTAAATTAAAGCCCATTGGTTTTAATAAACTTCTTGCTGGATTGATGAATTTTTTTTGTTTTATATCAACGTAGAGATTGTATTTTTTTTTCACCTGATTTTTATCCATTAGCAATTTTATTTTGAAAATGGCTATTAAATATATTAGAGTAGAAAAAACAATCAATGAAGTAGTGGATTTAGATAATAATTATTTATGATATTTTGAAGCCACCAATATTACATATATCAAACTTTGTCTGCATAATATGACTATTTATTATATGCAATTATAGAATATTATTAATGAATATTTTATCGAATATAGCATGCGAGCTATCACATCAGAGCTTTCGTTGAATAACTACCTATTAGTAATGTACTATATATGGCTTATGAAGAGTACACCCACCTCTGGGCTGTGATACATTTTTTGAATTTTCACCATCGGAACTTAGTTTTTTTCATAATCGTTAATTCAAGTATTAGATTACATTTGTAAACTCTTTTTAAATGTAAATATAATTATTTGTATTTAATTTAAGAGTAAAATGTTGTTAATTTGATAATATTATAAAAAGGAGAAAAACGACAGAATATTTTCTTTTTTTATTTGTTGTGTGCTTGAAGCTTAAAGGTTCTTAAATGGTTTGAAATTATTTGAGAATCAAATATCTGCAATATTTATTCTTAGTTTAAATTTAATTTTGTTTCTATTCTGCCGATAAAGAGTATTAGTTTCTATTATTGCTTATGGATAATAGAATCTGTATCAACTATGTTAACTTAAGTAAACAATGAAATAAGTTGATACAAAAAATTACCAACACTATAATTGACATAACAGCTAAAGTACCATTACATTACTACGGTATGAACTTGGTGGCAAATTTTGAAAAAAAAAAAGACCAAAAAAGGACGTAGTAATTTTTTATTTCTTATTTATTTAATAAGTTAAGGCCCTCAATATAACTTAGGCTGAAGGTTTTCCTGGAGAGCCACATTTACCAGATTAGTCGAATAAAAAATAATATATATACATATAGTATATACAAGGGTTAGTTTTTAAGAGTTCTAAAAACAAACAAAGTCCGTAAACACAATAGTCAAGTTTGGTTTTAAAATAGATAGAATATAAAAATGATAAACTATGAATTTAAAAAAAATCTGAATTATAAAGTATGTTCCAACCATTGGAATTGAATTGGTAACACACCTCGTATTTATGACACGTTTTTGTATACTATTTAATTTATATATGTATAATATCACTTCTATAAGATAAAATATAGAGCACAAACTGAATTTTGTATCAAAAAAGTTCAAAGTACAAATTACATACATTTATATGAATATATAATATAAATACATAATTCCACCTCTATTACTTAAGCTACAATTCATTAGCTAATGCAAAATTTAAATTTATGATTGATATCCATATACTATCCCCGAAAAACCACAAATTCTAATGAATAGTCGTTATAATTAATCAAAATACTTCTTTTTTTTTTTAATTTTTAGATATGTTTCAATTAATGGCCTTGCAAATGATATAATAATATTCAAGGTTAAAGTATAGTAAATGCACTTTATATCATGGTATATTTATTTTCATGTTCATATATGTACTTATTAATAATAACCTTGATTAAATATGGTAGCTTTTTTGAGAGAGATATAGTTCTAAAGCAATTTGTATATTATTTTGAATGACGTATTTGCATACATAGATATGAAAGTTACTTATTCTGCTAGTCAAAACATGTAAAATATACAAACAATTGTGTTAAGTAACGTCATATTTTTAAAAGCAATCCACGAACATTAAACATCCTTTGCATCAATTCCAGTCATGAATCCCTTTTTTTTTCTATCTTCTTAAGCCTGATGTTTATATTGGAATGATGAATTAAGAAGAGCATAGATAATTAGATGTTTTTATTCTATTCACTTTATTTTTTGCTTAAGAAGGAAGTGCTTGAGGAATGGAGTGCAAATTAGAACCACTCAAAACCACAATAACCATAAATCCATCATTTTTTTTTCACATTATAATAATGCATTTATTTTTTCCTCATAATGCTTCTGTAATGTACATACAGGGTAATTCATAAGTTTCAAAGGTTTCGTATTTGGAGCTGAAATTTTTAGTACATAGTCAATCAATTTGTAATTTGATTGGCTTTAACTCAATTAGAGTTCAATTTTGTGAAAAGATATATTAATACTGGGGGGGAAACAAAAGATACTGTGTTTAAAAAGTTGGATATTCAATTCATATTAGTCGAAAATCTAAGGAATAACTGAAAGATATAATTATATGATGGGACAAATCATCATTGCCTTTTTTAAGTCCAGATCTGAACCCCGTAGATTATTTTGTGTTGGGTTATCTAAGGGTTACGGTTAAACCCTACCAAAATTTAGAATTTAACAGTCAAACCATTGAAAAAGCATGAGAAAAACTTCTGAGCAACTACACTTCAAACTCATTTATCGAACGTAGTGGCTAACGACGGCGGCTATTTTGAATAAATTATTATTAATCAAAAATAAACTTAGATATATAGTCCAGAATTTTTATTATTTCTATTTCCTAAATTTAATTTTGTCTTCTTCCTTATTGTGTAAATTAATACCTTTAAAACTTATGAATGACCCTATATGTTAAATCAATTTTCTCATATCAACAACAAATGAAATAATAATTATCCAAAAGTAGTGAGTTATACAAGAACTATTTATGCAAAAAAAAAAAAAAAAAAAAAGCCTAAAAGACACAAGGCAAAAAATCATACATAGAAAAAACCAAAAAAACACTCAACTCTATCCACAAAAGTAGTTAATTCAAACATCAAAGTGGGAGAAATAAAAATAATTTTTCTCTCTTTCGACCTTTCAATGTCCAAAGAATATGTAATGTACTAGGATTACATGGTTGGATATTGTATAACTAATGTCTTTCTCTACATACTTTTTTTATTTAAAGATTACGTCACAGTAATCCATTTGTTTAAAAAACAGACAAAAAAAAAAAGAAGGTTCGTAGTAGGAAAGTCTTTGAGAAGTAAATGTTACATATCTACGTATAACATGGATATGCTGGAAGTGGGTACAAAATATTGATCCAAGAAGAAATACATAGATATATACATATTTAAAAACTTTATGATTAATAAAGTGTATTACAAAAAAATTATAACCGTTGTGATAAAAAAAAAAAAGATAAAAAAGAAACAGGGAAGGAGCCAAAATTTGGTGCCTGTGAAAGATAGTTGCATCTATATACTTTTAATACTAATTTGCTTTAACTTATGCATACAAAATCATGGAAAGTTATTCTTAAAGACATACGTAAAAGGAACTTTTTTAAAAAGTCCCCTATATTTTTAATTATAAATATCCTTTCAATGAAAGAGTTTTATTGAATATTGAATTGCAAGTTTGTACAAATTTAGTTTTTCTACAATTGGTATGAAAGATTAGTGGTGGATTTAAGATAATTTTTAAAGTTTGCAAGATCTATAAGGATACCTAAACAAGCCATGGAAACAACCATAAGTTCATTTGAAGGCATAACAAAAGCTTCAATGTGACTGGTAACAATAAATGAAGCCCTGGTACAGGTAAAAATGAACCTATTCAAATCTGTGGTCTTCATAATATCTAGAATAATATTTTCAGGTTCATAACTACAAAGTCTCCAAAATTTATATAATTTCAAATTTATTATAAGGCCGTTTTAAAAAGCCACTCTCTAGGCAAGTACCCCAGGCCCCACGCTAAAATGCAAAAACCATAGGCCCACACAACCGATGTTATAGGCTCCAAAAAGATTCGAAATGAATATATGTATCTATACATATTTAAAAATCAAAATGCAATTTGAATACAAAAAGAAATAAAGGGCTAGCACACGATCAAATCGGCACTGTCTGTGGATTATGGGACTAACGATGTAACTATGAAGTTTCCTAAATAAAAGAAATAATCCCATGTGAAGGCACAGCTCCTTCCAGTATTAGATCAAAAAGATCTGGATATATAATGTTTTATTTCATTTTTATTATTATATATCTTGGGTATTGTTATGTAGAAATACATGACGTGATGATATAAATCATCTAAAATTAAAAATATGATGCTAATTTAGAAGAACACAATTGATAAAAACTTTCTTTTTTACAAATATTCATTGTCATTCAGGTGATCAACATTCTGGCTTACATAATATTTTTTAAAAAAGATGAGTGTTTACCTTTTCTGCTTGCTTAGCTGCAACATCCCCAGCTGCGAACCGCGGGAATGTGGAGAATACTACTTTTTTATAGCGAGACTTAACTTTGGTGGAGTGAAATATAGTACCATATGTGTACATGAGTGCCATTGTGGTTGGAAAATAGAAGAGACAGGATGTGAGGATAAGTACATTGTTTGAAAGATAGAATGGTTCACAAATCATGAGTCCATTCACATTAAAGTGAAAACCATCTGCGGGAATGATGATCATGCTATAGAGAGAAACTGAGAACATCCAGCAAAGTATGACAGCCGCAACGCAGACCTATGAGAGAGAGAGAGAAAGTACAAAATTTCTGTAATATTAATTAGTTACATACCCCTAAGATCTTTTTTTTTAAAAAAAGATTACTATTGACATATATATACTTCAACACACAATCTTTCATTTTGACAATGTTTTGTCATACTGATCATTACTCCCTCAAATTATGGTTTAAAGGCGGCTTTTACATGTTACTATATGCACAATATATGAAGTATGAAGTAGACAATTTTTATTGACACTAAATAAGAACAATCGAAAAAACTTTTCTAAGTAAAGAAATAAAATATTCAAATATTCTTTTTTTGCACGCTCTAATAAAGTTTTATTGCCTGTATTTGCATTTTTAGTATAACAAAAAGCAAAAATAAATCATTGATGAATAGTGAGTGCATTTAGATTTTTAATTCTATTTTTGACAACCATTTATTAAAAAAATTTCAAATATTTTTAATTGATCATCTGCGTACTAAAAACTAACTGATGTTAATATGACCAGTGGCGGAGTGGAGCATTACACTAGAAATTTAAACGGAAAAAAGGAGATTAATTTCAATCTTTTTTTTAACAAATCAATTTATTTCAGATGAAAAAAAAACGAATTATTTTTTTGCGTATAACTTTTCATGAATTATAACGTTCCCTTTCTTTCCTTACTTCTTTTTAGAAATATTAACCTAAACATATAAAGTATTCATTGCACTAAGTACAGCTCCGCCACCAATCTTCAGTCATACATTCAAAAAAGTAAATATGAATCCCACTTTGAATTACATAATCTAAATTTGCATGTCCCTTAAGGGGGAGAAGACACATTCAAGAGATTATTATAAAAGATATTTAAATTGCAAGTTGTTGTCTGTTTTATATAAGATGGTTTTCTGTTTTTCTAATGTGTATTTAATTCCTTGTTTATGTATGAACGTACGTAAATAGAATGAACCACTTCAAAAATGATTCGATCGCTTTCAATTCTAAATCGATCTTATAATCTTCGAAGATTCAAATGTTGAGCTTATAAAACCGATACAGGTTACACGAGACAAAGGTCGGTTTTTCCGAAATGAAGATATAAGATATAAAAAGCTCTATAATTTGATTTTTGAAATGTTCTAATTCATTACCCCAATTTTGCACAGTTTATATTTTAAGTTATAGTTACATTACCGATGACGTCATTGTTTATTAAGGATTTTTTCAGAGAAAATCCTGTACGTTGCAAACTTTAAATTATTTTGCTCAATTTTTTTTGAAGCCCAAAGAAATATTGAACAATTATAAACGTTTCTTGGTTATTGGAAAATTAACCAATTTGACCAAAGGCTTTTTCACACGTACTTAAGTGTATTGTTGAAACTATACAAAGAAAATAGTTTGATAAACACTACAGAGACAAACAGTTCTTTTATAAAAATAGAAAGTTTTGAGAATATTGTTTAAAGTAAAAAATTGCTACAAGATATACATTTTTGAAACAGATGACGTGTTTCCAAAATTTACTTGTTTGATCTGACATAAATTTTTTCATTAAAAGCCTTTTTAGTTTTTAAACAGAAAGCAATGAAACCTTCAACATGTCTCTTTCTGCCTTTCTGGCAAATATATATAAAGACTCGAATATAGTTAGTTGTTGGAAAAGTATATCGTTCTACCAAACTGTTGGACTATTTTGTAATATGCATAATCATTGTTTGAATAGATTTAATTTTGGTTGAACAAAATTAATTTAATTTTGAGGACACTAATAAGAGAGAAAAGTAGACTAATCAACATTTGACAAATAAATATTATATATTTTATTAGCACTCTTCGGAATCACGGAAGAATCCCTGGATTTGTTTTCCCTTCTTTCATAGTTGGATGCTTATCTTTCTATCTTATTTACTGAGTGCTCCCTCTATAGCAGAGTCTTTCTTTTCTCATCCGAAATCATGGAACATTTAAACTAAAATAGTACTAAATTGTCATGTCATTCCTAAAGCAGTAGAAACGAAAGGTAGAGTTTTTCAAAAAAATGTATCTAGGGAAGTTGGAAACAAACCTTAAGGATTTAATTTCTACATAAACTGTTTAAATGACCAATGGGCTTTCCGATTGCTATCAACACATAATTAGATAGGAAAATTTAAGTACCATATATATAAGAATATACTCGATTTTTAAAATCTGCTAACAAAACATTATATAATGTTACCAATCAAATTTCGACGTTTCCTATTTGAATAAACTAATCAAATTCATGTTTTAATTTACATCATGTGTAGAATTCAAATTTTTAACTAGTTTTATTTTATATCAGTTCAAAAAATTCATAAAAGTTATTTAACATAGTCATAGTGATAACTTGGACTCTGATACAGAAAATAATTATTGAACTTAAAATTAACAATCTATATAAATTAAGTGTGACAATAGGAGATGGGAATCACTGCCTTACTTTTTTGAGTGGTGTCATAGCTCATTTTATTACTTTCTGTTCCAATAATAAAAAAAATGACCCTTAGATCATTACTAAAAAAAGTCACGTTTAATTTTAATTATTCCATTGGTCTCATTTTTGATTGTCTCGTATGTCATTAATTTACTATGATGATTGTTTTTGTAAATAATAAAAAAACTTAATTTAGCCTAGATTAAATTTAAGAATCCAGATTCAATGTATTTAATCTAACAATTTTTGGATATAGATTCTGAGAACCATCCACGTCATCATTTATAAAGAAACATTGTCATATTCATATTTCGTGATCAAAAGCTCTTGATCAAAATTTTTTGCATTTATGTGCAACTTTGAATCACTTATAAAGCGTTTTCAGGTGATGTCATCATTGTAAAAGTCGTCCATCTTGAGAACAGTAACAACCACATTTTATATGATTAAAAACATTTTTTTTCTTTAAGGTGAGGGAAAGTAGTGAATTACTGCCGCGCATTTGAATTTCAAATGAGCAAAGAGAAGAGCAAACTCGGTGAACGTGTTATTTCCAGAAATGGACCAATCAATTGGCAGCTCAATGCGATTTGACATCTTTGGACTATTTTTTATGGGGCCACATAATGTCACTGGTCTACACCAACAAGCCAGCTACACTAGAGGAGCTCAAAACAAATATTGAATGCGAAATTCCTGCAATTTCTGTCGATTTATGCGAAAAAGTGGTAGAAAACCGGGTTCAACGATTAGACTTCTGCAAACGTGCCCGTGGTGGTCATGCAAAAGAAGTTGAATTCCATACTCAATTGTAATTTAATGTACTTCAACACTAAAAAGAAAATTCGTTCATATCTCAAACCCTTTTAATTTTATTCAAAAAAAATGCGTCACTCTTATTGAAAAAACCTTTACACTCAAATTTACAAAGTATAGCCAATAAACTTACTTTTGCAAGGATTGTGTATCTTTTCTCCAAGTACTCCACTTTGCTCGCCCTTCATTTATCCAAAACAAAAATAGCTGTAAAAATCTAGTCTGACCATAAGAATTTTCACGACCTAATATTAATTTTATTTTTTTGAAATATCATTTTTTCTGTGACATCAAGTAGAACTCAAAATAGATTGTTTAGTCTTCTTTTCCATTTTGAAAACCATTAAATTAAGTTTTATAATTTTTTTTTTTTTCCTATTAGACTTTATTTATTTTTTTTAGCGAAGTTACATATAAAAATATATAAATAAACATTATAGTTTAAAATTAAATCGCAAAAAATTAAAGTCATTATCAATAAGTAAACAATCTAGGCATTAATGAAGTGCAAAATATTTTTTTTTTTTCGTAAAAATTACATAACTGTTAAAACGGTAAGAAAAACTTTAAAATAACAAATAACAAATACGGTAAATTAATTAAAATTATGTCTTTTAACAAATCCTTTATAAATACGTAACAATTTTTTAAGATCCTTCATTGTACTGTCGGAGAAATTAGGGAAGTAGCGAACCAAGTCCCCCGCATATCTCCACTGGGAATCAGTTAGTCCCGGAATCTTGATAGAAAGAGCAGAATAACGAGCAGCAGCAGAAATTTGAATCCTTCTTAATTCTTCCATCCCAATCGTTTCTCCCGACGTCAGGCGCTCCGCAACTAAACTTCTGGTGCTTGATAGTGCAAACTCTATCGCTTTTGTTTTCGTCGATGCAGAACGGAGATTGGATGTAAGTCCGAACAGAATAATAGGAGAAATATTTTTGTCATTGATTCGGTCAATGTTCAGGCTGACAAAATCTCTCACGATTTTGAGAATTGGACAAAATGAGAAGGCATGGATGATGGAGTTGTACAGTTTCCCACAATCCTTACAGGGAGCGTTGAAGTATACACAACCCGTGGATATTTGGAACTGCGCAGTAAATCGTTTTCCATGAGTAAATTTGCTAATTGAATTCAAAATTCTCTTCCTCCACGATGAAGGGAGATCCAAATCTTTTAAATGCTTGTTGACAATTATTTCAGCCTCTGCTTTGGTATCTGAATTAAAATTCAATCTTAGATGCCATGGAACGGGGATTAAGTGTTCTTTTGCGGCCTTTTGAAGTTTAAACCAAAATTTCCCGCATTTGAAGATAGAATCATTCGTGAGATCATGTAAAGTAAGGATGTTAGAGGATAACGCAGTACTTTCCAATCTCTCTGGGTCGTCCAAATTCTTGAAAAAGAATTTTTTCTCTTTGTTTTGGCGTATTATGTCAACCGTAGAGGAATTGGAAAAACAAGGCATTCCTCTCCATATTATTCTCTGCATCCCGGCCAAGGAGGGGGAAAACTCTTCTAACGTCTTATTTGTCAAGTCAGTACCTAACATAATCCAATGATAGGCTGGGCTCGAAGCGAAATGTGCCCTCCATTCAAGCTCCGGGTTTTTCGATAGGTCTATTAATACTTTCCTATAAATAGTTGGAATTATTTTTGATAAGAGAGATAATCCTCCTCCTAACTGAAATTTCGGACGTTTAAGTGCCGGTAAGTAAGTTTTATAAAATAGCTTATTTAGCCATGTGTTTTCTTCCTTTAGAGCCATCTCTGCGATCCAAGGTATAGCAGTTGACCTGTACAATACAGCCGGAACAATACGGTAATTATACAGGTCAATTCTCATTTGCAAGTTCATTTTCCTCCATTGAGGAATATGTCCATCGACAAAGTTTTTGAGAGTTGTCCAGTTATTACCAGTTGGACCATTACGTCCCCAAGTAATTCCTAAGATTTCAACGGTGTCTTTTATTACTAAATCATGGAGTTTAAAATCCTTGTTTGGAACCCATCTTCCAATCGGGATGGCTACTGTTTTTTTATTGTTTATTTGCAGACCGGATCTTTCGCCAAATTTTTTGAAGAATTTCAATACAACTTCTATGCGTTTCAACAATTGTTTTTCTGATTTAGCTTCTATGAAGAGAGTTACGTCATCTGCGTACATATCTAAAATATGTTTTGAAGTGCCAAACTTCACTCCAAAGCCTCCATATTTTTTAATAACGTTATCACTAAGTTCTTTTAGTCCAGCAGCGAATAAAAGAGGTGATGTAGGGCAACCCTGACGACAACTCCTCTTCAAAACAATTGCATCACTTTCCATATCGCCCATAGATATGGAAGATGTACCATTTAACAGTAGAGATCTGATAGGGTTAAAGAACTTTTTGGGAAGTAACTTTTTTATTGCCTTCAAGATGTGACTATGCAGTATGGTGTCAAAAGCCTTGGAGAAGTCTATTGCAATTACTACACCATAGGTTCCCTTGGAATTTACGATTTCGCATACGCTTTGTATATTTCTAGCGATATCTGAGATTTTTCTTCCCTTTAAAAAGCCCTTTTGGACTATTCCTAGCTTAGTATTTAATATGGGTTCAATTTTTTGAGCAATTATCCCTGAAAGAATTCTATAACTCTCATTTAAAACCGTTATAGGCCTCCAATTGTTAGGATCCGAGAGAGAACCTTTTTTAGGAATGAGTGCTATTCGCCCTTTCGTTAGAGCTTGTGGGAGCCTTCCATGACTTTCCATAAACTGTCCAAATTTGAGGAGGTATGGCACAACCTCTTTTACGCAGTGAGTAAACAATTTGCCGCTAATTCCATCTGGACCAGATGCCTTATTATCTTTAAAATGTTTCTTTATATGGTTGGAAATGACCTCTTTGGTAAAAATTGACGGAATTCCTTTCAAAGGACGAGGAAAATTCTCGCGCTCAACGCCGAGAATATGTTGAAATCGTTTGTGAAAGCAAGCTAGAATTTCTTTTTTGTCTTTAATTTCTTTTCCATTTTCAACAATTCTTCGAATTTCCGAATTGGAACGATGCTCCTTTGTGGCGAGAGCTTTTAGTCTTTTTACGTGACTATTCTCTAACTCGGTTTTTCTTTTCATCTCCAGTTCCTTAATCTCGGCAAATCTAAAGATATTAGCTGTGTTCGACGAAATAGAACGAACAAAAATTGGAGCATTGTTGAGTACATCTTCTAGATCCTTCTGGATTATAGATGCATTTCGTCTCTTTTTTCTGATGAACTTTAACGATGAATTTCTTACACTATGGTTAAAAATATTTACAAGTTTGTTAATTCCGGCAGAGGGGTTAAAATATTTTAAAAGCCTATTTTGAAGTTTAATTAAAAAGGTGGTGTCCTCAAATATCCATGAAGGAGTTTTAAAATGACCTTGTGGCTTAAAATAATGAAATTCTACATCAATTAATTTATGATCTGACGCTGGATGGGGGCGGTAGGAGGCATTTCTTATATTAGAAATAATCCTCGAAGATGCGAGGGCTAAATCAATACGAGAGGACCTCCTTCCAGCTCTCCAAGACACGTTGTCTTCGGGGTTAATTGTTTTAATGATATCATCCAAATTGATCTCCGCCATAAGTTTTATTAAAATTGTTTGATTGGGATACTGATGTCTTGACTTATCCAAATCGACGTTAAGATCCCCAATTACTAAATGTGGATAAATATCTTCTTTACAAGAGTTAATCATAGCTTGGAAAAAAGCCCAGTTTTTCTTATTAGGGCCGTAAGCATTTACAAGG
This sequence comes from Lepeophtheirus nordmannii, assembly GCA_963680855.1. Taxonomy (NCBI): domain Eukaryota; kingdom Metazoa; phylum Arthropoda; class Copepoda; order Siphonostomatoida; family Caligidae; genus Lepeophtheirus; species Lepeophtheirus nordmannii. The sequence goes on along the minus strand of OY804518.1, from coordinate 33,158,797 downwards.
TAAAAACCCCCGGCCTTGGTTGGAATAAAAATTTTATGCCATTCGCCTTCATTTGTATGCAATTTCACTAATTTGGAATGCTCGATCCTTTTAGATACGAACGAAATAATTCCACGATGTTCTCCGTCGCCAGTGAAGAAATTGTCGTAGTTTTTTGGAAGGCAAAAAGGACAGGATAAGGAACATGAGGAAGTGGCAGGAGCCCTTACATCCTGGAGACATATTATATCGGGTTTTTCTTTTAGAAGACCCTTCATTAGGGCGTGACGACTAATACGATCCTTACCTCCTCTCGTGTTTAAGGAGATTATTTTTCCTATTTCCAAGTCCAGCCTCTGACAATTACTCAAAGGGGGAGTAAAAAAGTCATCAATTTTGGTTTGAGTTTTCCAAGGCATAAAAAATTAAATTAAGTTTAGAAGAAACTACGACTACTAGTTTTTCTGAACCTTGCAGGGGGTTTGGTCTTTTTGCGGGGATAACCCCGTACTTGGAGTGACTCTTTTGGATATAGAACCGGATCTTGTTCTAGTCAATAAAATTAGATCAGAATTTAAGGGGGGTTTATTGGGTTTACTGGGCGTTTTGGTCAGTTCTTCAATTTTGGGAGAAGAACCATCGAGGTCAGAGATCACATTTTGAGAGTTTTTTGGTTTGGAAGAGATGTTAGTCATGTTATCGTCATTTTCTACCGGACTTAAATGTTCGCTCTTCTTTTGAGGCGCCGAAGAATTACAGCTAATTGAGGTCGAGTCTTGAGTTTGAAAAGTTTCTTTTGTGCTAACAGAAGAAGTATTTATTTCAGGGACATTGACAATTTGTTCGTTATCTGAACGTAAATCATCATTCAAATCATAGTCCTCATTGTCCTTGCTTTTTCCTAACCCTTCAATATTTTTATCAAGCGATTTAGTTGTAATTCTGTCTGTATCCTCAACATTTCCAGAGGTACTCGACTCTGAAGATAGTTCTTCGTTAAGTACTGGAAACAGACGAGGTCCGGCATCTGACGCATTTGTGTTATCAGAATCAGTTTGTGCAAGCGCTTGCTTTAAAGCTTTTGAATATTCTTGAATACTCAGTCTGGCATTTTTACAAACATGTTTTTTTGTAAAAACATGTATTTTTTTATTTAGGAACTTTTTATTTAATAAATATGAGTATTAATTAAATAATTATGCTTCCGAATATGACGTACAACCATATTTGATCATAATGCAATCTATGACGTCAGTGAAAACGCTTTATTTGACGAAATATTGTTAATGATCGGTAACCCTTAACAAATATAATCATTTTATTTTATGTTTTCCTACTAATGGATAAAAAATAAAAAGGAAAGCTTCGAACAGCCGTATCCGATGGTTACAAATATATCTTTAAAAAACCAAGGTTGACTATCAAATCTATACATTCTAAAGGATGTGTTCATTTCAATATGGAATAATCAATTTTGGAACATAGTACATAGTTATTTGAGTACAGAATACAAAAAAAAAAAAAAGAAACTGTTGGAAGGAAAGTCACTTTACGTCAAGGAAATGAATAACATCATCAAATAAGGAATGAATCTTTAGATCATGATCTATGTACATGTATCTCAACTTGAGGTACGTACCTTAACGACATCTATTCAATCCTGAAAGTTATTCATTAATAAAATATTTGTATGCAAGTAAAAGTTACATATATATGTATAATCAAAATATTTTCTCCAAAAACAAACAAGAAAACTCAATGACATCAGATCAAACATATCGTGATGACGTCATAAAAATATTTTTGTTGTTGATTCATTTAATTTCATTGCATGTAGATATTATTAATATAATGAAACTAAATTTATAGTGTGATATATATAAATACGTATATTTGAATGACTGAAATGCAGAATCAAATCATTGCCATGTACAAAAAAATAACAAGAGCTTTTTTTTTTGCACTATTTAGAAATAATCAATCATTAAAGTTATTTTGTGTCATTTTAAATGACGGTAGGCTAAATATTTTAATATTAAATCCAATCCAAATTTTAAAATGCATTGCATTCTAATAAAAAAAGATTTATGTTTTATCCCCTGTCATTTAAGATCATTTAATTATATTGCTTTATTTTACTTTCTTTTTATAGATTAAGCTATCTAATGGGGTACATCATCCTACTTTTAATTATGATCTTAAATATATGCAGCAAAAAAAAAAAGAAAAAAAATCAAAAATGAATCTATGTACTCTAATGAAGACACATTTTGACTTTAAACTTCAACTTATTGTGAAGCTAATTAAATATGCACATAATTATGTGGGTAAATATTCACAATCAATTAATTGTAAATGCAAAAATAATTTAATTATAGTATTATTTTATAGCTATTCTTTTAAAAACAATTATATTAAGTCTTCTTTTCTACGATATTTCATAGTAATCAAATCACTTCAAATAGTAATGAACAAATAATAGTAATAATAATTATATTTCAAAATAAGTTTATTTGAAAAAAATATTAATGGATTTTTACATAGAGCAAAGATACAATTTTATAGACTAAATTTTTAGTCGATACTCTTTATTAGAGTTTAGTTAATGTATCAATGAGTTGATTAAATTAGCTGCTAATTGGTAATTTGACAATAATCAGTAATAGGCCAATGTTTGTCGATTTTGCTTAAATAATTTTTCTCAATAAATAATTAACATTTTTATTTAAAATAATTGTTTAAATATATATTTTAGAAATGTTGTCTAGTACACCCCTAAGAGAAATAACTTAACTCACTTGTTTCTTTTAAAATGCACTGATTCATTTAGAAATTTGTATGTGGTACATAAATTAGTTGTACACCATTATGCATATTTGGTTTTGAAATAGTTTTCAATCAGTGAATAATTTTTTTGCATCGTCTTTTTCTCCCCAAATAATCGTATTAGCCTCAAGGAATTCATATGTTTGTAGTTCATATGTAGATGAAAAGTGTCAAGAGAAGAAAATTTAATAAACAATAATTGACATCAGTTAATAAATGTAGGAATTTCTTTCTATATGTCACTATGTCACAAAATCTTCTGATTTGAAATGGAAAATTATTTAATGTTTGGAGATGAAATATGCGCAGAGTCCTTGATAAATTTAGTTCACGCACGGCGTGCTACCAAAAGCTATCCCCTTAACCCTTCAAAATAAAGTAAAACAATTACTGTTTTGATCAGTACTCCTATTTCTGAGACTAAGACAGTATCAAAACATGGGTAAAGCCGACACCAGAAAAAAATTGAGCTTTATTTTTATTTATTTTTTTCATATAAAAGAAAAAATTTTAATTCACATTGCTTTGCTTTTGATTTTGACTTTGAGATAATCGAGACTCAAACAAGATTGAGACTTTTAATAATTAATTTTGAGTCTAAAAGCTATCTCAAGAACCTCATTACTTGTGGGAAAGCCCTTTATAAGTTTATTGACACTTAAAATTCACCAATTGCTCTTTAAGTGTTTAATGCTCCATTTTATATATAATCATAATCAAAAGCAGATGTAATTATTTATTTACTACGTACGAGAGCATATATATATAATGAGTTATTCATCATGTGTGCAGTCAAACTCTACAAGGAGTGTTGAATGTTTTTATAACTTGATCAATTTACTAAAACATAATAAATAACTTGAATCATTGTTCTCCAATCAAACAACTCATCAACTATTTTACTCTTGTGACGTCAAGTTTTTAATGCAGTAATTCCTGAAAAGGTAGACTCAATACCAATATTATAAAATACAGATTATAAACATTACTGAACGGAAAGAAAGGATGGATCGACTACAGATTCGTCAAAAGAATAAGTCACATAAATAAAAATTAAACTTATGCTGATTTTTCTTATGGAAGCATTCTCATCATGAAATAAACCAATTTCAAGATTGGAACTATGTAAATACATGAATAAAAATAACATATCCTTGGTAGTGCCACATGAATCATTATAATTGTCAAATTTATTTTTCATTTTACTGGTAAAATATGCATGTGGGGAAATGGCTTTCAGTCAATGGTCCTAGAAACAAGAAGATCATGGGTTTTATGACTTGAATATATATAAACGTTAGTTACAACCCTTTATTTATTTTTAATTTGAGCACCTTAATTCTAAACATGTATTTGTATGTATTAACCAAAAATGTGGTTCACTCAAAGCAGTGAAATTAAAATGAGTTTATGAAATCTGTATTAGACTTCATGTCTAATACACCCATGAAAAAACTTTTTTAAGTATAATGGGTGCTACATTCAATTTTTCTTAATAAGAAAGGCAACACATTAAAAAAAATATTATCAAAATATGCCTTATTATAAAAATATATCTAAATATTATTTGTCTAAGGACTATTCCCTTATTACTTATTCCAATAACTCCATAGCTAATTTTCTTTGTGTTGACTTATTATTCACTGATTTATACAACATTGTTGGTTCTTAGAAAGTGTTCACTTATTAGAGAAACGTCCCCTACATAGAATATAGTCAATAAATAATTATGTGTAGTATGTATACTGTGTTTTTAAGCACATATATATTCATAAATAAACAAAAATTCATTCAAAAGCAACAACAAAAAAGAATTAATTAAAGAGTTATCAAAACGTTTTAATTTTCTACTTCATAGCTTTTTATTATATTGTATTAATTATCTCAGAAATAAAATACAAAAATGAAAAAAACTACTTCATATTCTCCTTCTACATATTCATAGAAAGAAAGAAAAACATATAAACATATACTATATATATAAGCATAAGAAGACATTCAGTAGACACTGAATTCAAAACACTTTTAATTTCCTTTTGCCAGTTTTGTTATGTTGTGTAGATATATATACATATATGTCTCTCTTTTTTTGGTTTGAATGTATGTATAAGCGTACATATATTTGAGACCTTGAAATACATAATATAAAAATATATCTATGTACATATAATGAAGGGACAGCATCTTCTTAAAAATCACTCTTCAATGGAAATATTTTCATTTTTAAACATTAACTTTAAAATGTCACAAATATTTAGAGTTATGTGACCCAAATATTTATTATAAAATATTTTCTGAACATACATGTACATTGGAGTAACTCAATTATTATTATTATTTTTGAAAATGTATTTGACTTATCAAGATTTGTTTTGGGGTATAAAACATGGGTCTACAAAGTTTTAGTCCAATTAAAAAAGATTTAGAGGTACTTCGACAATGCAATTATTGAAACCATAAATTTTCATAATTTATAATACAAATAAAGGATTTTTTAGTGAACCAAATCTAATACTAACTTCATCGATTTATCAAAAAAATATCATATTATAAGGGTAATTTAACTTTTTACTTCAAATGATATGAAGTATAGCTTTCAAATATATTTTAAATGAACTTGATAGGCGTCGTAAGCAAGTTTTATAGACTTTGGAGTTGATTTTTATGGGAAAAATTATATCCATATAATTATGAAAGAACTGAGAATAATAAATACTCTTGTGGAGATTCTTGATATTGTTTTATTTAGCTAGATTTTGGTATGTGGCTATATAGTAATATTAAGTATCCATATGTAAATGTAAAACATCAAAATAACACTTCTATTCTACTTCCAACATCCCGTAAGTAGTTTTCTTAACAAGACAGCACTCATGTTACCCTTTCCTCGTTAAAAGAAGCCACCCTAATTTACACTCTACAATATGGATCCACAGATAAATTAAGAGGATATAAAAGAGATGGACATATTGATATTGATGGATATACAATCTACATAGTAATGTATGAAATACGACCAAAAAAATATTGAATATCAATATTCAGATAATCAACCATTTGATGCATCCGCAATAATTTAATTACATTTTAGACACTCTCACACATATATTATCTATAAATATATGTATACACATAAGAAACTAAGGTGTGCACATTTGAATTCAAAAATATAATTTTCTGTTTTGAATTTGTATTGTTTATTAGTGATTGCAGTGCATTATATATCAACATATGCCTATTCATTGTGGAATACCTTAATTAAAATAGAATTCAATGCAATATTGGACTGATTTTGAATAGTGAGTTGCCCTTTTGGGGCATCAAAGTTAATATCTTTGAATGATGAAACTTTTGTGTTATACTACAAAAAATAAATGTATAACATATGAATAAAAGTTTTAGTTCATTCTATTAATTTATTTTTGATATATATTTGAGCATGAATGCGATTTTAATTTATCTATTTGGAAAAATACTGCTAGTGATCTTTATATTTTTTTGAATTTTGCATTATTATAAATTCAAGAATGGCCAAACAGTTTAAAATATTGTTGAATTAATTTGTTATATTCAAAAGATGTATATATATATATATATTTTGAAAAAAGGTTTAAGATATGTCTAAAAAAATGTGTAGTAAACATTTATTGATGTTTAACGAAATCTTTTTTATGAGCTACACCCGGTGCAGAGTACTACAAGTAATGTACCTATACAAATTCCGTAGCTTAGTTATTTATTTACTTTCTTTTTCAATACAATATCTTTAATATGTATATAATAATAGTCTCGAGTTGGCTTGTGTGATCAATCCTATAGAGCGTTTTTCTGTGCCGATATTATTGTGGAAGTTGGCCATCTTGGGGTATAAACAATCAAATTTTATAAGAATAAAAATCCTCAGTTTTGTAAGATTTAGGAAAATAGTGAAATAATGTCGTGCATTTGGACTGGTAAATAAAAGGATTTATACCTCTACCACCGATCAAAAATCTATTTCTCTTTATTGATTATGTATTTTTCAAACCCAACTAATAGGTTTTTTTTGTAAATATGTATTTACAAGGTTATACATTCAGTAACCAATAAACTAACTATTACTTTATGCCGGCTTCTTATCAATCCAGTACAAAATTAATTTTAAAACCTATCCCTTTCATAGGAGTTTTTGCCATTCACTATTATGCCATTCAATTTTATTCAAATATCTCTGTATTTCCTTGCCATCAAGTTGAATTAAATATATATTATTTAGTCTATTTTTCCATTTTTTAATCCTTTAAGTTTCTTTTTTTGGGAAATTTGTTCATTTTATTTCATGAATATATCAACTTTGAAAATGCTCCCAATAAGGCGTCCCTTGGTATGTCTGTGACGTCATTGAAAACACTATGTATGTTAGGTACCAATTTTGCTTAAATGATACTTGAGGAACTGAAATAACTAATTAAATTTGTTCAATTACACGAATCTCTTTAAAATGATATCAGGTATATATGTATGTATGTAGATTATAGTCCAAAAATAACTTAAATAGGTAGATAGAGATATCATGCTATTAGTGGCTTTTTATTCTACTCTAAGAAACTTTTTTCTTTCTTCATCTACTTTGTGCTTCTTTTAAAGCCTTTTTTATGCAATGAAACTAATTTAATAATGCATGGATAGAAAAAAAGCTGTAGCTATAGGAATTGGAAAATAAAGAACTGGTGTTGAAGATAGCAGTAGATATAATTAGATTATTTTTAAATAAAGGCTCATAACTTTTCTATAAGATAAATGACTTACCTTGGAGCTACACACAGAAGAATAAATGAGAGGATGAACGGATACCATGTATCGCTCTGCAGCTAGTATTATAAAAATCAAGGCGGATTGTTGAGTTAAAGCTCCATGAATTAGTGCCTAAGAAGAATAAAGTATTTATTTCAACGATATTATTCTTTAATAATATATAAATATTTGTTCATAATTATATATATTGGCCGAGTATAGTTAGATGTAGAATAATGGGCCAAGGTTTACCATTATTACTTATAGAAACTATATTTTTCTCTTAAAACAAAATCCCTAAATAAATTTTGTTTATCGAGAGGATCAACGTAATTTAAGGTATGAGACATGATTTATTTAAAGACTATTTCATCATTTGATGTCAAAAAGAAAAAAAGAAAAACTTGCATAAAATCTTTGTATTTTTAACAAAAACAAATCCAGAGTAAAAAAAATCATGATTACCTCTAAATTTTGGTGCATGAGTTCATATTCTATGTTAATAATACCTGATAAACTGATGTTATAAGATTTAATTAAAAAAAAACAAAAAAGTCTGGTCTCAGTATTAGTTTTTTTCTCCCCTAATCAGTCGGAACATATGTTAGTCAATAAATCTAATATATTTCTATTAAATTCAAATTAGAGTCCGTGTATTTATGTGTACAAACATAGATGTTGATTAAGTTCTCAAAGAAAGCTTACATGGAAGCCTAGTGGTTTTTGCTGTTTCAATGCCAATGTAAAGTAAAGAAGCTAAACATAGTTTACTTATATATTAATGCTTCTTATCATTTTTTTTTTAAATTGCTGTTAGAAAATATATACAATGCTTATTTTTTATCTAAATAATATCTCTTAATGAATATATGGAACGAAGTTATGTAGCTGTTGAGTTTTTTTTTCACTTATCAGTTGCAAAACAAATGATTTGGAAAAATAAAAATGAAACACGTTGACATAAATTAATTTTGCGCAGTGTTGCAATTATATGACTAATGAGTTGCTATGTGGCTAAAATGATAATCAATCTTCTTTTATCAGAATCACTACTTGGAGTACAAAAAAAATCAGAAAAGATATATTGATCTTTGAATATTTTAGAAAATAAAAGTGCAAAGGAATTTTATCGATACAAAATAAAAAAGATATTTGTGGAATGTATTGGACAATTGATGGATTCTTCTTATATGTACATAAATATTTTTATGCATCCATAAAAATCCATCAGGTGTACATATACAATGTAATATATTTAAATTAGGGAAAAACCTGTATTTGACAAAATAATTGACCAAAGGGCCAACATTCAAACATGGCTGGATATATTCCAAAGCTAAGTATGAGAACTCCATTTGCGAGGTCATTCACTGCAAGGAATCCGAGGAGATATTTGGACTGAGATTTGATCCATGGTGAATAATAGTCAGAATTTAGAACGATGACAAATCCTGTATTGAACATGAGGGTTAACAACGTGGTGACAAGGAGCATGAGGAATTTAATGACGTCACCAAAGGAAATGATGTCATCCTCAACAGCATTAATGTCATGTATAAGCCTTGGATTATAGCAGGATACATTATGGATCCACTTTGGTGGAGGAATGGTGGGAGGGAATCCATCATTTTCTATGTAGCCACTATCAGAATGCATTCTCTAGAATCAAAGATAATTAATAATTTAGATACATGAATGTTTACCGTATATAAGAGATATTTTTTTACTAGCAAAAAAAAAAAAAAAAAAGAAATAAAGAATACAAGAAGCTTAAAGAGCCCTCCTAAATCTCTTAAAAGCCAAAGAATGATGATTGTCCAAAAGGAAAGGGTCACTTCATTGTTATCAATAATTCTTTAAATTATATCACATAGAATGAAATTTGCTCTTAAAGGGTATTAAAAGTTAGTAATAATAATAATAATAATAATTGATTGTATGAGCACATATATTTTCAGAGGAAATTTCCAAAAACATAATAATGCTATTTGATACCCATTAAAAAATCTGCTGACACTTCCCTTTTTATTTTTTTCATAGTCATTTAAAAAGACAAGACTCATATATATTCATATCATTGAATGTGTGTAAAGAAAAAGTCATCCCTTTATTTAATATTTATGTATCAATTATTTTGCACCAAACTACAATTAATACATTTTACAATGTTTTTAATATTCATTTTTTTTAAAGAGACAGCCACCTTAAAACAAAAGTAAAATGATTAGCCTTGATATTTGCATATAATGTATATAAATATAGACATATACATATGTTCATGTTAATATTTGTGCAGTTTTAAGGACAATAATATATAAAAATACATGCCTCAAGTTTATCCTAAAGGCAATGAAAAAAAAAAAAAAAGAAAAAAAAAAGATTTTATGTATTTTCTTTATTTATAACATTTGTTGTCCTTATATAAAAATAATTATTTCAATTGCTTTAAGGTAGTAAAAATAATGTTGGGTATACATGTATACTGGTACAGGTATACTTTAGGGAAAGAATACATTTGATTGTATATATATAACTTTGAATAGAAAGTATCGAAGGAAGTAAATTGAATCCATTGCTCCTTTAACAGCAATATATTTTCTCCTTTAAATATTTACAAGATACTCCCGACCTTCCCAATCATCTTTATAAATATATATACATATAAGTATATGGTATATACAAACGTATGTATCTAGATATGTAGTTAGATAGTATTATTTGATTTTTCAAAATCTAATCCATGTAGAAAGGGTAAAATACTGTAGAGAGCTTCTTCTTTTTTTTAAGGTCTTCCTTGTCCTTTCATAGATCCTTTCATAAATTGACCATCACATTTGAGCCCACTCCACAAAAATACATTTATTCAAATAAACATTAATTGTTAAAATAAAAAAATATTTTAAAAAATGTGAAAGCATTTAATAAAGATTGATTACAGATAGCTAATTAATTAACTGATTATTATTAACAATTTAAGTCCTTATTTTTTTAATATATAAACGACTTTCATAATTGTAAAAGAGAAGAAAAAAAATTTTATTACGAAAAAATTTCCAACTTCGAAAACCATATTAACATTACATAAAAAAACTTGCAAAAAAACCTATCAAGTTTATATATATGCATATATTAGAATTAATTTTAAAACATTTTAGTTTCAAAATGTAGTGCATTTATTCATAAAAACAAATGAAATCATGTTTATTATTGAATGAGAAAAAGGAATACAACAAAATAGGTATCACCTCATTTTTGTTGATTATTCCTAAATACATACTGTATATTTAGATACAATTTTTGAGGAAAGGTGAGAATGGAGAACGTATAAGAAACTTTGAGTTGATACAGTACTTATTTTTTTAGGGTAATTATTCTTGGATGAAAGTAGCTTAGATATTTGTAAGTATGTTTATGTATATAATAGGTAAGGATGTGTTTTGAATCAAATCCCTTATAAAGGTAAAACGATTGGATAGAGAACCCTTTTAGTCCATGTGCTAACGTCAAACTTACATTACAATATTATACATATATATGAAATATTGCCTCTCAATATTCCATTTTTGGCGAATACGCTAAATGCATAATACTTATAGAGCGAACTTCAATAGGCACATTCAATTGATTCAATAGATATCTATGCTATGTATACAATTATACATTGAAAAAACTATATTTATAAATGTATGTATGTATTCCTTTCAGCTTTTATTCTAAGAGTCAAACAAAGACTGCATTACGTATCCGTACATTACATTTAATTCTTTTAATATCTTGATGTAACTTGTAATCCCTTTAATCAATGCTGGAATATATTGAAATATGTATGATGTGGATTATGCTAATTTCATATAGGATATTTGAATTCGAATTACAAAATGGCAAAAAAATATTTTAATCTTTTCTAAATATTTTCCTTCATATCAACAATCTACTTATTTGAAAGAATCGTGAAATCTTTTTTATTTTATTTTAACACAAGTTAGGTACTTCTTTCCTCGAAATGTACTTGAATTCCTCGATGCTTAGAACTTCAAATTCTGAGTGTCAAGCAATTTGATCAATTAATGTATCTTATTGCTAAATAATTGTATTCTCTATGATATTCCATTTCTTATTGATTATAAAAATCTACAATTTGTGTCTACAAATAAGTGTGTTGATCAAGGTCACCTCATCAAGTCTTTGAGGTCTGAGAAGAAACTAAGATCTTTAAAAATTAGGAAAGATATTGTCAATTTATTTTCAATAATATTTTTATCATTTATTTTAACAAATTGATAGAATTTGTATGTACATAAATCATTAACTTCAACAAAAATTCTTTGATTGATTTTGATTACAATCATTGACCTTTTGTTATAATATATTTTCTTTTGATAAGTTTTTTTGTATTTGAGTTTTTAAAAGGGAAATGTACACAAAAAATAGTTCATTTATTGCAAATAATATTTTTCGTTTATATTTGTAAATAATTACAAAAAGGAGATCTTGACCTCTTTTTGAACTACTAGCCTATTTTGTGGAAGAAAGTGTAATAATGATTAATATATTTATATGTCAATAAAATATTAATGTAAAAAAATATTTTTGACTTTATATGTGATGGAAATGTCTATAAAAATAATAAGCGTCTTCAATTTATTAAAAACTTTTTCGATGATACTCTAAGTACAACAGTGTCTAATTTTTACATGAACGGTAGTACTTTAAAAGTGTTTCTTTAAAGGTTTTGAATGTGTTCATATGAATATGAAGAATCAAAATCTCCATAAAATAAACAAATTGGGTTAACAAACTATGTTGTCAAAACTCTTTATTTATGCATTTAATGTAACATATTTAAGAACTAAGAACTTTACTCGTGTATATCATGTTTTTATATAGTTACTTACTTTTTTCAAAATTTTGAGGACATAAAAGAAAATACCAAACTTATATCAATGCAACAGTTTTCTAGAAACATGGTAATTTCTCTTGATTTGAAAGATACTTCTTATTCAAGTCAAATTGTTTTTCCCCTTTCATACTTATAAACGAAAAAAATTATGTAATTAAATTCATTCAATGACCTACGTACATAGATGAAGTCATATTTTTCAATAAAAAATGAGCTAGAAATATCTAAGAAGTTATAAATTGCTTAAAACTCTTTTTTTAAATACATATATTTAGAGTTTTCCGATCACTAACCAAAAAAAAAAAAACGTACTAAGTTAATTTGTATATCAGTTGAAAGGTTTTTCTATCTATTGCGTTTGTTTTTCTAAGCATTAAATTAAGCCATGTGGTCTCAGTTTTGCTTAATAGATTTAAATAATCCAATTCATGGATCAAATAACTAGGTTCCTGAATCGATAAATCAAATTCTTGCTCTAATTTACCTCATAAGTACATAAAGTTCAAATTTGTATATCAATTCAATGAATGGATGCCTAATAAATACTATATATGGTAATGATATTGACATAACTTTGATTGTGATCCAGAAAATAGTATTAATCTAAGGAATCCTATCATCCGACCCATCAATTGCATATAGAAAAAAAATATTATCTATATTAGCCGAAGGCTGGATCCAAGGCACAAACACATGTAGCGTTGCTTTTGAATTCATATATAATTATAATGAACTACAATTACATGACGAATTTATAAGAATAAGAAAAGTTTTTTGAATATTAAGTAAACAAGAGGCAATTGCAACTATATTCTCGACATTTGACAAATTTTTCAAAGTAGTTGGTATATTCTACGAGTACCTACATTCATACAAATCTAAATACTTATTAAATAAAATAGTATCTATCAATGACTGTTAAAGGATTTAATATTTGTCATAAACATTGCTTATTTTTTAACCATATTAGAGATAGGATAATTCATTTTTGTATGTTTATAGGTATACATATACATATTTATGCTGCCAGGTTGAAATGGTTTCCTAAATAGTACAAATGCTCCAACAAGTTATAAATTTCAAAGAAGGTATAATTTTATTCATAAAGTTGCTTTTTTTAAAGCCATCAAAGTAAAATAAAAAAATAAAGAACATGTATCCCGAAGATATTTTCTTGGTTTGAAACTATGTATGTCCCTAATAGTTGGGTTTTCTCTCAATGACTAACTAAAAAAAAAATTTAAACTCTTTTGTTATGTTCTTCAAGATAAAGATTCTTCTAGTTTAAAACTACTTGAATTTTTACATTATATGCAGTCTACAAATATTTTAGTCACATAAGTTTGTAACCATCAAAAGAAAATAATACACTAATTGTGTATGTTGTTGATTAATACACCCATGCAAAGCCTTTTGGTTTCAACTTTCTTCATAGTAAAATATCATATCAATGGTGAATCATTCTGCAGCATAAAATAAAGTAGAACTTTTCCTAGTACTTGCTAAATTAGTGCATAGATTTTTTTTTTAAACCTAGAGAATTAGAAACAAAATATTTTATATTTGTTCAAACATAAATAAAAAAATACTTTTGAGCTTAAAACTTTCACTATAATCACTATAAAAAAATTATATTTATCTTTGCAAGTTTAAATGAACATTTTGTTTCATTTCTTTTTCATTGGAAGTGTTTGAACTCAAAACAGTATAAATTACAACATTGGTTTGAATCAAACAAAAATGCAATGATCTAGATTTATTAAAGAATCATAAAGTTTTTTGTCAATTGGATTTTATTTTATTTTCCATTTCTGCATAAGCTGATAATAGCTATTAACATGTTCATAATGTGTCAATGGTTGTATGAATAAGATGATACTTGAGTGCTATTCAAGTTGTAGTTATCAAAAAAATAATTACGGTAATATTTTGCAATGCAAATAACTTGGTTATTTGGGTCTCTTGCAAAAATGCAACCCTTCATATCTTTACTACATTTAAGCAAAAATAAAATATATGTATTTTTGTTACTATACACTTAATAATTGTCCTCGGATGTTGTTCAACTTTTTTAAATTTACTAAAAACTCTCTTGCATGAATGTTACTCGTAATCGAAAGTATCCTTCTTTTGGAGAAACTAATTACTTGATCTTAATTAACAAGTACGTACTTTATACTTAGATGTTTTTTGTTTGTTTTTTAATAAAACTTTTCTAATTTTAGGTCCTAACAATTACTTGAGCTATTTGCAGCATCTTTTTGTATACAAGTATTCGAGGGTTTATTAAATACTTTTGTACAGAAATAATAAACAATCAAAAGAGGCAAAACCATTGTGAAAGGGAATGCTTGCATATATATATATCCAAAATGACTTTAAATACCTAGATGAGAAAACAACAACAAGAGTATATTAACTGGAATTGGGTCTTTCATACACTGTTTTTTGTTTTTTTTTTTAAAAAAAAAAGAACCCTTTCTTTCAAAGAATCATATATTTTTTGTTGGGGGTATGAGGAAGCATCGATATATCAATACGAACCCCCCTTAATTTATGTATATTACCTCCATACATATCCAATCTCATAATGAGGTAGTTTTTATTATTCTATTATGTGGATATATCTACATACCATCGGTGAAGGTAAAACAAGCCCTTTCAGATCCCTAGGGCTTTAAAAAGATAAAAGACAAATAAATAAAAGAAAACACTTTGTGGATATCCCAATGTTTCATTTTTTAATCTGATTATCTTTTTAAAGGATTAATTTCATTGTTCAACTTTTTATTTTTATTTTAATAAATACATATCTTCAGGTATCAAGGTCCAAAATAGAAAGATACCGTCAAAATGATTTTAAAAACAAATCTCCGAAATAAAAATGAAATGAACTGGTGAGTGAATGCTTACCGAAATAACTTTTCAATTCACTTGATACATCATGACTTATTTTTGTAAAAAGATGCGAAATTCATGGGAAGTTGTGAGTTGTAAAAAAAATAGATCTACTCTGCTCCACGATGGTTCTTACCATATTAAAACTTACAACTAATATTATAATGAAGGGGGGGGGGGGGAGTAGAAATTCTTTGCGCTATAGATTAACTACACTACTCCATCCTTCGAGATTCTCCTTTCTATTTTTTTTATTCCTCCCCCCCCCCCTCTTCTTCTTCTCCTTTCTCAATCTTCCCTCCTCTATACTTAAACATCATCGTTCTTATTTTATCATCGTCAATTTCATCAAGAGCAAGAAGAGGGCGATTCCTAGAGGGATTTCATTTAATTCAAGTACTTATCATCTTAATTTACTAAAAACGACTAAAAATGTAAATATCTACATATCTAATGGACATATCAGTGAAATGGCTCTCAAGACTATTTTTTTATCACTCAAAGTCTTATTTTTTTTTCCTGGTCTAGACCAAATCGATTTCGAGCTGAAGTGCTTGAAAGTAAATGTTGTTCAGAGTCCATGTACTTGCTCCAGTCATTTACTATGTGAATGATTCAATTCAATTATCATTGCGGTTATCTTTAAGATTCAGGATTATAAATCTCTTTTGTCAATTAATATTTAAATAGCTACATGTATTTCATAAAATATCTTGGTGGATGTATAGGACAGGAATGAATGTTATAGGAGATAAAATATTAGGAGTAGGTATTTATCTTGTTACTATTTCCCATATGTTAATAAGATTTGATGTTTCATTCCCAGTTTCTTTTGTAAATTTTGTTCCATATTTTTCATTCACATAACTAAATATGCCCGATAAATAATCTCAAATTGCATTAAAATCAAAATTTCGCTAAGAGGGGAGAACAAATTGAGATGGAAAGTTATCAACAGACATATATTTAGCTTTCAATTTAATTCTTTCAAAAAGAAGGTCGTCAAAAAATTAAAATTTAAAAAAAATCTATTTTTGTTTATGAAAAGAATGGGAGTTGTCATTTTTTTAATTTATTTTTGGATTTATACACCGTTGGCATTTTTATGAGCAAAAAAAAAAAAAAGAAAAGAAATACATACTAGTTCTTTTCTCATGAACTTCTGTACCAAAACAAAATCATGGTATTGTTCATATGGCATTCATTTGTTGAGTTGACATGAAAGGCCCAGATATTTTAGTATTTATCTAATAGAAAAATTATGACTACAATATTCATATTTACAGCCTAACAACCGAGCCAATGTTTTGACACATCCATGTATCAAAAATGTATTGTATACCTAGTACATAATTAATAATAGTTATGTCATTCTGAGTATAATTTATGGATAGATTTGAGCATATTTGTAATCAGCATTAATGGTTTTGCGCTTCTTTTCCTTGAATGACATGTAGGTTTTTGAACTTTTTTTAATACAAAAACAATTATTAAACAAATAAAAAATAGGGGAGAAAGTTCTATTTTGAATAAATTGGAATATCTATGTTTGCTATGTAATTGAATAGTTGTATTTGTTACGAAATATAACATTTTGCTTATAATATATGTACATACATATTTATTTTGCACAAATGACACCAAAATTTCAATATATGCTGTGCATCAAGAAAAAAAAACCTTTCACAAACATCAAGAAAATAAGGCAATCAAATTTTATTTTTTTACATCATAAATATTAAAGAATCAATATTTATGTCCTAATTTCTAGGACGAATATGATAAATTATGTTATTGCTTAATCAAACCTTTTAGAGCTATGTGAAAGACAAATGATTTATGCAGCATTTTGAAGAGGACCATGTTATTAAATATAACACACATACGTTTTTCTTCAAAAACAAAATTTGAAGGTATAAGATATGGAATTAACAAATTTCTTTTCTTTTGGAATGGGCCATCTTCTATTCTCTTTTACAATGAACAAAATTGTTTTACTCTTGATTATATGTAATAAAATGTCCTCATTAATATTTTTAACCAATTTCAAGATACTTATCAATAATCTATGGTAAACTATCGTTTATTGTAATTAAAACCTAAATAAATGGTTAAAAACCAGATATTAAAGTTGAAGGCCCAGATAAAAACCAGGGATTATTGACCACTGGTCGAAAGCCTTCATTTTATGTAGAACACAATGGTCTTTTAAATTGAATTTATCATATTTTAATTAGTTTTGCGACATTTAAATGCAATTTTCAGTGCATTCAAAGGATTAATCCGAATAATACATAGATAATTAGATAAGAACTGCATATAAATTTAAAAGTGTATGAGATAGGTTCAATGAAAAGAGTTACCCCGTGCAATTAAAACAAAACACGTTTCATCTTCGTCATGCATCTCTTTTATACGTACATATTAATCCATCAAACGTTAAAAAGGCCAGTAAAAAAAGAGTGGGTATGCTTTTAATTACATCTTTTAATGAGTTTGATCTTTCTATGAAACAGGTAATTTTAGATGGATTAAAGTTGTTAAAAAATAGGCAAATTAAACTTAATTTTAGTAAATTATGTATTTAATACTATGATTTTGGGATTTAAATGTAGAAAAATCTCATTAATTTAGATTTTTTACACATAAACATAAAGACCCAAATGTATGTACATAAGGCCCATACAAAATTATAACTAACTTTGCTGTTAAAACGAAAACAAAAAAAAAACGGTAACAAATATTGTCATAACAATTCTAGATACGTATTTTCACCGACTACACATGAGGCCTAAATCATGCAGGGTTTTTTATGCAAATGAATGAAATATACATGATCACTCTTTTGATCCATTAGCTTTGAGAATTTCATCTAAGACTACTCCATAAAACTTTTTTTAGCTATACCTTGAATGACCCTTAAATATTTTTTTACTGCATAAATGAAAAAAAAATAATCATATTTTTTATTGTTAAAAAATTATTTCATATATATTCAAATAATGAAACATTGAGTTTGGTTATGCCACAAACAGTCTTATAAATATATTGAGTTCTGTTTCTACATATATATGTATATACGTAAATACATACATGTAGCCGCATTTACCTCATGTATTAGAAATGTGCTTAAAAGCATTTGTAATTCTAAAGGAGAAATCTTAAAGGAAAAACTTTGCCCCTTGGATATTTTTATTTTATATATACTCTCAAAACGAACTTTATAAAGGAATCGATGACGTAAAAGTTAGTATTTTTTTTTTTTTTTGTTAGTTTTGATTCGATCCATTGCTTTCTATATATGTATATACAGTAAAAAGATGAATCAAATGGTTGTATGTATAGGAGTATATATCATCATCTTTATAGTCTTGTTCGGATATTTGAACTAAAATGTACTTATAAATACGTACTCTTCAGATTAATAATAATATCTACATTGCTGCCTCTGTTCACGATCATAATTCTTTCTAAAATATTGCCTGTAAGTATAATGTATGTTGAGTATACAGTGGAAAAACCATTAACTGTTCTAAATATTCAAAATTTAAACATCGAAAGAATTCCTTCTTATCGAAGAAAAATCTCTCAATTTCAGCAAATATAGAGTTATATTTTTTTATATTTTCAAGTGCAAGTATATTTGTATAAAGATTTTTCTAAAGCTAACATGATTAAAAAATGTGAAAGGAGACATCTGCCTCAGATTTTATATTTATTACTATAAATTAAGTAAGTATTTATTCAGAAACTGGAATTGTATTTGTACAATATCTGTACTCCATTAGTACAGAAGTTGTCTTCACTTTATTTTTAGCATTTTTACTAAAATCTCGAATAGCATTCTCGTAATAGAGTTCCATGGCTCGGTTTGATTCTTATTTGTTGTAATGATGTCAACAAAATACATGCGTATTATGTATATTTTCACACTAAAGTAACATTTATGTATGTCACTAAATATTTATTTGAACATTTTCTATGGATTTAGATTTGACAATTTCTTCTTCACTATAAAATCAAGTCCTGAATTGTTAACAATTTCCGCAAAACGGAATTAAAATATACATTTTAATTTATGGTAAAAGTACATCATTGTTCACATGCTGAAATTTTAAATTGATGACCCATCTTTTTTATGAAATAAATTGACTTAACTTTATAGAAAAAATTAATGATGTAAATATTCTACAATATTATGTAGTTGCTACATAGTCAAAGACTGAATGATGTTTGATTAAACATTTAGCTATCAATCGTTTGAAGTGTATAGATTTTAATTTTAGTTTGAACAACGAACACTTTTTTATAATCAAATCAGTTCTTTTTTTCTTTACTATTTACTATAGTAATGTACTTTTAAAGAAATAAAGATAATTTGAATGAGGGGACTTTAATATGATTAAAATAATTATCCTTGCTATACATACATTAAAGCTACAACAGATCCACTACCTATATGTACAAATAGTCGTATATTTTTTTAGTGGGTAATTGTATTTTTTTGAACAATATAATTTGGTAAATGAAGTTTAATTTTCTTTTGAATGAATCATTCATGAAATCTAGTCATCCAAAGGGAAATAAATACACAGATTATTAAGTCCGTTTTTAGTTATTGAGACAGCCTTTCTAAGTAAGGAAATGGTCTGTGAAATAATGAGCTCGACAAAGGAGGTTGAGTACAAGCAAATCAAAATGAGAAATAAGAAGAAGAGACATGATATGTGTAGAGTTAAATACATAATGTCCGTTGTGAGCAAATGAATGTATTGTATATGAGTATGTTAGAAATTAACAGTCGCCTAATCATCATCATCATTCATTTTATTGATCCTTCTGTTTTTTTCTGTATGTCCGTATCTTTTTGGATTTTTGACCTCACTCACTATTTTTATTTTGATATTGGTATGGAAAAAAAAATAGCTCTTCTGAAGGTTAGTAGAATCTATCAATTTACAATTCTTAGATATACAGAAAATGATTTTGAATCAATTGTGATAAAGTATTTTTAAATGGTGACTGCTTAAAAAAATTTACTATTGTATTTGTGATACACATAAATCCCTAACTTACAAATGCAACTACCAACTTCTTGGAACTTTATATTCAAAATACAGTAAAAATCTTGCACTCTATTAAAATATCCTCAGTATCTGTACCTCAACTTTTTTTTCTAATACTTCGAATATACTTTATATTTTTTCCCAAGCTTTTTTTTTCTTTTTAGTTTAAGTCAATTAATCGGTATGAAACACTGCTTTATTCTAAGTAAACATGTGTTTTCTTATATTTCAACATTGTATCAATGTTGTACTTGTTAAAGTAAACTATTGAAATTAAAGGTCACTATTGCTTTTTAATTTGATTTTTTGTTTGTATAAATCTCCCCATATGCATAAAACTAGTAATTGAAAGAACAAGGAAACAAAATAAAAAAATAATAATAAAACAGAAACTTTTTTTTAGTTTTTGAATATATCATAACTTGAACAAAATTGACTGGTCCCCTCAAGAGCAAGTTATCTGACTTCTAATCTAGTAATTGATGATCTTTTTTAGATAATGGGTATAATTAATTATTTTAGTACCTATTTTTAAGCCTTATAAACACATACAAACTATTTATTTTATCTACTCCATTCAATTATTTCATTAAATAGTTAAATCAAATAACTGATCAAGTTAGTTCTAATAATTTAGTGCATAGTATATGAGTACAAACTAAATTCAATATACAAATTGTTCACAAAGAATTAATTAAATCTGAGTGAAAATGTGAAAAATAACAATGCATATTTTAATAATAAATAGAATAAAAAGGGCAAGAAAAGCAGAGTCCACCTGGAGCTACAATTGAAAATAGTATCAATTGGTTAGAACCTGCTGGTTTGTTTTAAATATAGACGAGTAGGGGAACCTAATTCAATGCTAATAAATGGAGATCTGGGACGTGTGTGTAAAATCCATTTATTGAAACAGTGGATGATTAAATTAAAGTGTGTTGAAGCGACTCAATGTCTTCAAAAGCGGTAAGCTGCTGAGGGAGAATCTGGAACATTGGATCCGACTGAGATAACTAAATGTTGCAGTTCCCCTGATATAATATCTTAATGATCAAATTTCCTACATTGTGACCCTGATAAGTTTGATTTCATGTTCTGACAATATCAGGTAAATTTTTAATTTCTCAGCATCAGAAATACAAATCAATTACGAAATATTATTTTTGTACATATAATCATACATAGAAACAAAAATCAAGTATATTCGATATTTTAGAAATACTTGATCTCACAGTAACTAGAAACTATATCTCAATAATGAAGGAGAAATCAAGACTTAATTAAGGTAGATGGTGTTGTCAGTCTTAGAGTTGAGGTGTTGGTATAATAACTGAATAAGCAATATTTTAATTCAGTCTACCCCACATATTTCAATAATTTTTGCCTCATATTAAATTGATATGAGAGATCAAATAGGAAGTAACTTCAAACAATATATGCATATTCACACCAGAGATTGTTGACTACCATCATAGCTGTGATTTTGCCTTGATTCAAAATAAATTTGGAATAAATTTCAAATGATATTTTATGTGAGTAACTGCAGCCCCAGAAATTATATTTACAAGCAGAATAACTCTGAATGAGTTAAGCACCGTGATGAAAAATCATGCACTCGATGAAATTTTTGAATTCTGAAATACATTGTAGATTATTATGAAACAACTAGTTGCATATGGTATTATTAAACTATTGTTTTAATCATAAATTATTGAAATATATGCTCTCACATGTAACAATTCTAAGAAAAATCACCAAAGTATAGAAAAATTAAACTTATTTTTCAATTTACATGCAACACTATATACAGAGCAAGCTTTTAGATTCATTCGTTTGTTCAGTTTTCAACGATATCAATCTTTCCTTTCAAGACCCTTTGTTCAATATACAATGAAACCAGTCTATTTTCTACTTATATACTGGTATAGTTTGAATAAAGTTTTTGTTTACATTCTAAACAAAGCGCAAGCAATATGAATTAACTTAAATTGAAGTGCACAAGGGAAAATAAAATACTGTGACTATGGTAATTTAAAGAAAAATCAAATTATGAGTAATGTAAAATTAATTGATGGCTAAAGTGTTTCTCGTTTCTCCTTGAACCATTTACGCTTGATGATCGAGGATTACATTCGTCACAATGGGGGAGTTTCTTTGATTTAGCTTCCTCATATCCAAGTAAATTTTTGTAGTTTTATACTGAACTTACCTATGTGAATTTAGACCTTGTCGAATGATATAATTAAAATTACAATATAAATATTGTAATTTTATGTGATGAAAATTGATTTGTAAATTATATCCGTTTAAAAAAGTCATTCAAAAAAAAAATACATACATATTATTATGTATAATAAAAAAAAAACCATGATAATTATCCCTAAGGCGAATAAACTCTCCAAATATAGGCAAATATATATATATATGTATATATATTATTTCCCATAAATTTATTTGTGTATATAATTATTAAAACTGACTCGAAAAAGAAATTGAAATAAAATCTGTGTTTAATTGCTTCTATGTTTATGCAACTACAACCAAATTAAAATTACATATTTTCAAGACATTTAACAATCCTCAAAATGAAATGATGGGATACTCCGTCCACAAAAATAAACATTCAAGGATAAAAAGTAATGATCATTAAAAGAATTAACCACATACAATTTTTTGACAAATATAAATATGAGTTGTTGTTGTTGTTTTTCTAATCAAACGACTTTTAAATAAAAGAAAAATAAATTTGATGACAAAATTTTTGTGGTTCTTAGATTATGGTTAATTTGAGCTTTCTAATTTTAAAAAAATGAAAGGAAGTTTATACTATGTACAAATTCTAATCAATAGAAAGCTTTGACATTATTCATACTCCACAAAATTATCTAATCTTTTTTTTTATCTAATGAAAATTACTCTACAAAGTTATTTGTGTCCATACATGGCTCTTTTTCAAAACGCAGGGCAGATAATATATAATATTATATATTCCTATGTGTGTACATAGTATTAAAAAACAAGAGATGTTTTGATATATTTCATCTTGATATGTACATACAGAGCTATGTATGTAAAACATATATTTTTTTACGTAAATAATGGCTTTTTTATCTCCACAAACCTTTATCAAATTGAACAGCTCGTTCTATGAAAAATGCAGATATTTTAAATAAACAAAATACTGTTGGATTTTTTTTACGACACTTTTCTCATGTATCTATAAGATTTCCTCTTGTTTCTGCTATTCATATGTATGTATATTTACAATTGAGGAGGAAAAAAAAAACTAGGGCATCATTTTCTAGAAAACTTTTAAGATTTTAACCTTTTTACATATATATACCATGAATTTTTATGGTAGGATCAACTTTGTGTTATACGAACCATTTCTATGTAGAAAGCAAGCATGAGAATTGTATAAATTTTTTTTACAAAATATGAGCACATAACCTACCTAAATAGATTACATAAATAATATCATTAAAATAAAGAAATTTAGGTGGGTGGAGGATTATAGTTCAACTCATTTAGTATACATAATATTTGAACATGGACATAAATACCTAGATATAAAAAAAATTATGGAATCCTGATGAGCGTAAAAACCAGGCCTGAGATGATGTTATATACAAGATATGGTAAGTTGCAGATAATTCATATCTGCTTAGACTTCCAAGGACATTTGAATATGTAAATCTGGGTCAATAGGCGATCATAAATCTTAAGCATTCCCTTGCGTGTAATATTTATTATCATATTTCCTTAATTATTTTTGAGGAGAGAACTTGTAGCACTAACCACGCTTAATTAAGTAATTCATTTGCTTCCCTTCTAAATCAGTAACTCTAACAATACATTTACATGCCGAATTGAAAACTTATAATTTTTTAATATTACATAAACTTTGGCTAAACTAACTTAAAGCTGTAATTTTTAAGAAGTACATTTTATTATATGTGATACACAATTTATTAAAATTTCAATGGCAGAATATTATGTATATTTGTTGATTTTAAGATTTTGAAATTCCATACCTTTTTATATGTAAGGCTTTAGATCTTTTTTATAAATTTCATGAGCAAAACTATAGACAATTTAATTCTATTAATCCTCACAAACTACTGTAAGAGTCTCAAAGTAAAACATATTCTTAATTTTACATCAAGTGTATGAATAAAAACGTAAATACATGTATGATGTTGTGAAAATAATTTCTAACGATAGGAAAAATATCGGAAAGTATTTTCATTCTTATCATTTTTATGGATATAATGAAAGCTCTAGTTTTAATCGAATCTCTAATTTCATAGCTTGGTTTGAATAATAACTAATCTCAGTAATTTTAAATAAATATACTTAATATTTGAAAAAAAGAAAAGAAAAAGAAGATTCTTTTGATGGAAATTATTTCAAAGAGATTTTGCAGAATAAAGGCGCATTTAAATCTATTTAAACATCGAACTTTATTTCTTTTTCTTTTTTAACTATATTATATAACGTCAAATATATGTATCATATTTGATCTAGAAGTTTTCAAGTCCTCGAGTTAAGTAATTTGACATGTTTAGGCCTCAAAAACGTCATGAACACAATTATAAATATGCAATCAACGAATCATTAAATATAACAATTTACAGTTTATTTACTTATGGACTTTCCAGTGTTGTAAACGTTGATCATTGAAAAAGTCCAAAAACTTTACATTTTTTAAAAACCTGACTTTTCTAATTTTAGAGGTGTTAAATGTGAAAAATCATTAAAATTTAAGAACGGCCATTCAGTTGCTTTGAAAGAAAATTTCTTAAATGAAAAATTATCAATTTTGATCGATTTTTAAAAATCTTCTTTTAAAAATAAAAAATTGACAAGGGATCTTACATAAAAAAATCAGATATTTCTGTACACTAATTTGAGCAATGTATGTTTTTTAATGTGATGTAAATCAAATAACTCTGTATATTTTGATTTACAAAATCAATCAACCCTCCCCTTAAAAAATAAAAGGTTTTGTGAAGACAGAAGTTTTTTATATAGAAAAAATATTGCTAATTGACGAAAACTTTGATATGTAAATAATAATTATCTGTTGTTCACACTAAACCTCTTATTTTATTTGAAAAATTTTAAGAGTTTACAAAAATTATGTTCCAAAAATTACGATGTGACACTAAAGGAGATGAGCACGAGCGTTAAGTCACAAATTGATATATTAATATCGATGACTTGTTGTATGTACGGCTCAAACAATTCGGTATTTGACCAAAAAAATTGAGTTCAAATTGTACTCAGATTCAAAAAATTAGGTGCAAGTTCTGGAGATCCTAGTGATAGCTAGAGATGAGAAAAGGAGCATTTTGTATTTTGAAACTAATGACCATAACATATTTTTAATAAATCATGAGTTCCCTGGATTGTAGTAGAATTCCAATTCTTCTCTAATAAGCTGTAGGATAAAAAGGGTAAAAAAATTGTTCCTTGTCAAATCGTAAACTTTTCATTTTATTCAAATGTAACAATTTTTTTATCCATTAAACACTATTTTTTCATCACTGACGGAAAATAATGTATTTAACTCATAAATAATTGGATCGAAAACTCTTAAAGTGTGAATTCTGAACGTTATCATATGGATCCTGTATTATTCTACGTTTTTCTTCTTCTTCTACAAATCAGCGAGTTCAATCAGGTATAATACATCCATATACACAATACGTATATGGGTATATTTAAAATATTAAAGAACACAACCATTTTATCTCTATATTTTCCCATGGTATATTTCAATATACATACATACATACAAGTATTTTCTTCAATAACAATTATTTATAAAAAGAGTTAAGAAAGTTTAAGAAGGTAGATCCAGTTAAAATAACATACATATGAATAGAACAGCCTTCAATATTTAAATATGACATTGAAAGTATGACTGCTTTTTGTATGTAGGATAGAGATGATGACTTCCATTTAACTAAAAAATAATAAAAATGTCATACAAATGGGCAATCCTCAAATGTATTGGATGAAAAGTCAAGTCAACAGACATATTAAAGTGCTTACATTAAAGTAATGATTAATTTTTTATCTTTGTGAAAGTACTTACAATCGAGGAATATTTATGTGAATCTTAAGAATATTAGATGCATTTTTGCAATTTTTAAAAAAACTTCCAACGCTGATAAAAAAAAAGTATATTCATATTTCCTATATTTATTGACAAATTATTCAAATTAAAAATTAAATGAGAACTCTAACTTAAACTGAATTCTGTTATTTTATAGAAAAACTGAACAAGGTTAGTATTTCTACAGCTTTGAGTAAAAAAGTTCAAAAAATAAAAATTCATTTAATTTCCAATGAATATATTTAAATATGGTTTTATTCAATAAAGATTGTTTTATGATTCGTTAAATAATTTTTTGAAACAAATGGATACCAAAAGATATAGGATATCGTCATTAAAAGTAATTATAATTAAAGCATATTTTTTCTATGAACTTAAAATTCAAAAATACTACTTTTTTGTATTTGGATGTAGTCTCTTCAAAACTTTTATTGCCCTTCCAGCGTTTTGGTTAGAATTTGGAATTTTAATCAACGATACTTCAACTTTATAATTATTTTTTCAAGCACTTAATTAGTTTATGACACTTTATCTTGTGAAGTGAATTCAATAACTCAGTAAAAGTAACTATTAAAATCAATTGTCATTCAATAAATCCTTAAAATCTATTTAGTACTAAGTTGGGTGTGAAAACAAGCTTTTGTCTACTCATTGGAGATTAAATCCCAAACTGTGTCGAGAATGAAGTAATCGCCTGGCTAGAGAAAAAAAAACTATGGTAGCGTATATTGCATGAGAGCTCAATATTGTCTAATGTAGGGTCCGGAAGCTTCTTCCACTCGATTTGAGGTCAATGTGAAGTTTTCTTGTAGTTACAATATGCCTGGCACAGCTTCTAAAAGAACTTGGAATGGTTTTACCATCCAGGGTTATCCAGGAGGATGTTAACAAACACTGTTAACATCATCCGTTGCAATATGTTGGTAATCTTTCTGAAGAGACTTGTTCATCATTGATATTTTTTAAAGATGGAATAGATCAATTCCAGTTCGGTGTGTGGGTCATGAGTAAAAAAAGTCATTATATACTTCAATAGGTTGTCTGGTTTATGATATAGACAGCCAATGTATTGTGCTTTAGAAAGTCTTTTTTTCTAGACATCGTCCAGTTTTTGTTTGACAATCTCTATTATAATTAACTGATATTGTACAACAAATTGTCATGGAAATTTTTTTCGTGGTATTGTATTCTTTGGTAACTCGTCTCCATATACTTGACTGACCCGGAACTGGATCATTGTATTCTTGTTTATAATTATTGAAAGAAATCTCTACGTATTACGCGTCGAAATACTGTTTCTGTAAAGATATAGTTGCAGTGCTTGCTTTTTTGTTATTGTGTTTGTTTTTAGAAGATAATGACAAGGAACAGAAGAAGGACTTTGTCGTAGATTCTGATGGAGAAGCGAAGCTAGATTTAAAAATGATATCATATGGAGGAACTGTTAATTTGGGTCGTTTTCTAGGATACATTGATTTCAAAGGAGCTTGTTTGATCATTGAATAAACAACATTCCCTCCACTCTTAATCTGACTTTGGCAGGGTTATCTATCATCTGAGCTTCTTCATATTAGTTATAAAGTTGCAAATATACTCTGAACTAAATTTTAAGGGCATTTTAGTTGTAAAGATAGTTGCCTTATTCAGAGGTTTTTTTTAATATATAAAAATAACTCGATTGTAAGTGGTTTTATTTGCGAAATCTTAAAAATTGAAGTCAGTTCTGATTCGGACCTAAATACATATCTTACATTAATGAAAATAATTTTAAGATGTTACTGATTTGACAGGAAATGAAGCTTTGTTGTTTCAATCATAGATTGATTTTATTCATATACAAACAAAATAATTTCCTACTCCCTTCGATTCAAAAGTATTTCAATAGAAAAAGTCTTAAAAATTAAAATAAACCCCTTTACATTATGATTTTTTTAATGAAGCAGAAGAGGCCATTCATGCACACTTATGTATATATCCCTTAAATATATCACGAAATAAATATTTCGTTTATTATATAAACTCAATTAAATAATTTAGGTACTTAATTTATGAAAAAAAGTATTGATCTGCTTTAGTTGAAGAATTTCATATTATTATTTTTTTGTAAGTACATAAAAAGCAAAACCTTATTTTAAAATATTTATACAAATATGTCAAAACAAATTTTCCAAAAACCGAATATCTGATCCCTTTATCGACAGCCATAGTTTTCCAGTCCTATAACTTTTAGAAACAAAAGTTGTTTTAGAGTAACCACCTTCTTTCCCACTCTTCTCCAACATTTGTCCACCTAAAAATCCTTCAAATATTTGTATATGGCAATTGAAAAACTATTAGTGATGTACAAAGTATTTAAGCATGCTCTGGCTCAGCCTTTTAGGAATATTACATACCTGATTGATAATTTAATGCTTTTTAAGGCCATAGAAGGCTCTTTTAGAGTCAACTAACCTTGGACTACTTCTTATGACATTGGGAGTGCAATTAGTAGTTGTTGTTTGTCAGGTTTTTTAATTTGATAATTAATTAATTAGCATACTTTAATAAAGTTCAGGGGCAAGGGTGTCAGAAAAAAACTCAAAAATTAAGTATGCTTACCCCTCGTCAATCGAAGACTAAAAAATAAACACGTATGTACGGCTTAGATAATCTAATGAGCATTAAAAATAAGTTCTTATATGACTATTGATTCTTTAAGAAATCGTTCCTCTTTAAATTGCACAATTTACTTAAGTTGTATCGACCCTAAGGACTGACAATTTAATTTTTATGATCAAATTGAACCATTTTAGTAGTTATATTTTAGGTATAATTCGAGTAAATAATAATTTCATCCAATCTAATTGATGCTTCAGAGCTCATATTTTCAATAATATCCCAAAGTTAAACAAATGTATAAATATATGAATAAAAATGTATTAAGGGTCAAATACATATTTTTTTAGATTTGTTTTGCCTCCATTATAAACAAATCAAGGTATACATGGTCAAATAATGAGACATCTATTCATTTCTTTTTTAAAACGACATGTGGAACTAGACTCCTGTTCTGAATTACATTCAACACAACTCTACTCTTTACAAATCGAACTAGGTTGTTATTATTTGGAATAAATTGAATATTTTTGCTATTAAGAAGAAGAATTGGATATGGAATGATATTATTTGCTTTCACAAGAATTAGAAAGATTGCAATCAAATAGATTATTTTTCGTAATGTCAGCTGCAGTAACTTCTTATAAAGAAAAAGTTTTATTTTCTGCATATTTATTATCAAAGTTGGAAAGTCCCGATTTATGTAATAAATGCAATTTATGAAACATCCTTTCAGTGAGAAAGGATAAAAATGTATTGAGGTACGTATATAAACCAACAATGGTGGTGTCTGGGACGTGATAAAATCCCACCATCTATCAGAATCACCCCCTCCCCCCCCCCCCTCCTTTCAAATGGATTAATATTTTTCTATTATTGAAGAACATGGAATATGAATCAAATCATATACAACTCAGAAAAACAGCCATGATATTTTCTCTCTTTCACTCTTAGCATCATTGCTGATGGATGTCTTATAAAAAAAACGTATACACACAATAATAGAGGATTACATAAAATGATGTATATTATGAAAATAGGATGTAATCAAATTGTTGTATGAAACGATTCTCCTAGCAGCATCTGTGCTAAAGTTTCTCTCTCCCTATATAAAGAAATAAAAAAAAAGTCTGGTAAAAGACAGAAACTGTATTATTTTTTTAAAAGCTATAAAACTATATAACAAATATTACTTCACACTACTACATACATAGACCCTTCAAAATGGTTAAATCAAATCAAAATGAATGTCTATTAAGGTATAAAAATGTTTCACTTAGAAACTATCGGTAAATTTTGATTTTGAAAGAAATGTTTCTTTTCTACAAGGTTAACATGAATTAACTAGCTGTTTATATTTGCAAAAATTCACCTAAATATATGTAATTGTTGCTATGTACTCATAAAAACACACATGTTGTTGTTTTTAAGGGCTTTTTTTGTATTAAGATAGGAAATTTGAGGAACTTAGCAAACGTTTTCTTTACTTAACATATTGTGTAGAGAGAAATTCAAACTAAGTGCCCTTAGGAATGTGACATGTTCTTTGTCAAAATAGGTATTTTCTTTTGTTTGGATATATGTACGTATAAAACTCCATTACACCTTTACAAGATGCCAACAAAGTCCTACGTTACCGAAACATTCTTTAAAGAACGCAACAAGAAGAAAATGATATGAAGTCCTTTTTTTTTTGTTTCAAGTAAACTATTTTATCTTTATTTACTTTATCTTTCACCAAGCAGCCTGCCACGACACACTACCTATTTTGTGTTCTGTCACAGTAATTAATTTATATACACTGATAAAAAAAAGAAAGGATGTCTTCGTTGTGTTTCTCAACCTTTCCTTCAAAAAGGGAGAAAAATAAGATGCTTCGTTGACCTATACAATACATTTTCACATATTAGATGATAAAAATACTCAATAAATTCAAATCATAAAATCTTGAAAACAAGATTTGATACAAAAGAAGTAATTACATATTCGAGATCAGAAACTATAAATCTATTCAAATACGATGTGGAACCTAAAATGTTTAAGGATTTTGTTGTTGCTGACCTATGACAACTTCATCAATATTGATGGAAACTATGTATAGACAATATTATTATTATTATTTATCTTTTTGTAGACTAAAAAGGGATGCTCCTGCTAGAATTTAGTAGGGCCTTCTCGTTAATCTTGCATATGAACTCTGGATTTTCAAGTAAGTCACTAGATGGCTCAAATTAGTTTACTTAAAGGCAAATTTTAGTCTCACAACCTTTTCATTGTCTGTTTTTTTTCCACCGAATGTTTAACAAAACATATGATACCATCCCCATCTGTTGAGCAATGTAATTATCTAGGACATTAGAAGTTATGAATATTTTTTGATAACGAGCTTTTTATACAATTAATTTAATATTTCTATTGATGTACGAGTATTTGGAGCCTTCGGATCTTTAATGATAAAAAAGTCATCTAAAAGTACTCTATATTAATATGATCCTAAAGGGGTGAGAATTCATTCACATGGAGTTGAACGTAATTCTTTCTTTCTCAGCATATTGTATTACGTACAATCTAGAACAAAATATTATTAGACATATAAATTGAGTGTATGTATTTACATACACAGATCTAGTTTTTTTTTAACTTAAAAGAAATTTTTTTATGCATAACAATTACTAGACAATCTTTCTACTTTATTATAAACATAAAACGAATGAAGAAGAATGAATAGTTGATCTAAAGAATAAGTAGATAAGGCTTGTGTTATATAAGATATCTTTTTAATGTATATACTTTGATGTCAATAACAGTTCCACAACTCTATTTAAAACAGAAACTTTGCTATAAAATATTATTTTTTCATTTATCTTACGTAAATTTATATAAAAAAAGAAAAATAAAACGGAATAAAGAGTCTTTTTCTGGCACGCAACCTTTAAAAAATACGTCAATTTCTACAGGTTATTTTCTTTAAAAATATATATGTCATCCGATCACGTTAATTAACTTTATTACAATGAATATTTCAAGCCAACTTTGTTAACGTTCAAATAAAATTTAATCAAATAACATAAACCTACTAAAAAAAGAACAAACCCCTGAGCATTTAACTTTAAGTGAAGACCCCTTTTATGCAATTGCATATGGGAGTGTCTTCATGAGTTGCAATGCTATTGGGCTCTTGAGTATAGGAGACCCTTGACCAGTACCTGTTTTATGCAGAGAACAAAAGAGATAGACGACTCAAAATTTAGTTCATATATGTATATGGCCATGTTTAACTTTTTTTGATTAGGTTTCATATTCTGAAAGTGGTACTGATTTGAACTAAGAATCCATCAATAATTTCCTAATTTTTGTAAAAATTAATCTTGTGTATGAGGCACTAACTTTCAGTTAAACCCCTGTCTTTATCATTAACAATATTAATTAAATAGTCAATGTCTATTGTCGTTGTATATTTGCAACAATATAATATAAGTCAATTATGTTAGATGGATTTTCACAATAACTGCATATTGTGAAAATTCACCTTACATAATGCAATTTTATGAACAAAATATATTGAGGACTCTACATAGTATGATTTTCAAATTGTAACAGTTTTCCTTTTCAAAATAAGGGGATTCTGATATATTATGAAAAGCCCATTTGAAAATAATAAAATTGGAAAAAATTACCGTATATTACCTTAGTTTACAAATCTTTGGTCTATCATATAAATTCCGATCAATAGAGATTTTTATAAAAAATAGCAAATACACTGGGCCTTAGCATCACAGACATAAAATCTTGAAGAAAATATAATTCGAAAAATCCGAATATCTTATAGAGTGTCATTGAGTGTCAAGTAATATACAAAATACAATTTTTTAAAAACATTTTGCCTCAAATTTAATGCAATTTCAAAAAATAATAATTTTAGTACTTAAAAGCTCAATACACTTTTTTGTTTGTAAAAATTCATTTTGCTATATATATGTAGTCTATATAATACGTAACAGTAAAATTCGTCGTATTTAGTCAAATATTCCTATGATTTTCATTTATAAAATGTATGGTAGAGGGTTTGGTGATACAAAGTGACAAACTGAATATTCATTATATATATATACATATATATATATATATATATATATATATATATATATATTTGTGATGTTATTTTCTCTTCAATAAACCCAACATGACGGAGTTCAAGCAATAGTTGAAAAACGTTGTTACTAGTTACTAATTAAAATATGTATTTATATTGTCTCTCAAACTGTCAGATAATGAAACATAATTGATTGGTCAATCATCAGAGATTCACGAATATACATTTTTATTGCAAATATGATAAATGGACTGTTAAAGCTATTATTATTACTTTAAAACAAACAAATAGTATCAGTTTGTTGATTTATTTATGCATTCATGTGACGTCATTTCATCGAAATGTTTTAAAAATAAATATAATTATTTTATATGACATCCCTGGAATTTCATATATGTTATGTATTTTTTCTATTTGCCAAAACATATTCAAAACAAATAAATATATGATGTCACACAAATAACAAAGTAGACATATATGTAAATGTAGGTACTTAAAACGAAGTAGATAAAAATACACACACAAAAAAAAAGAAGATTAATCAGACTCAGTCAAGCCTTAATGGGTTTCTTGACGTCCTCAAAACTGATGAAAGAATAAAAGAGATATGCACATATTTGTTTTGAATCGGAGATTTGACAGTCTATAACAGAAAATCAAAGTATTTATATCATCGTCAACGTTATTATTTCAGCACAATGATTAATGTGGAGACTGCTCTATTGTTTCCTAACGAGGAATAGATCTAGAAGGAGAGAGAAGAAGTCAACTTGATCATAGTTTGGAATGAGAGATATGTACGTATGTATTTTATCCAAATGTTTTCACGAGAGCATGCAAAATTTAAATGTATTTTACTTTGTCTGCAGGCAAATTTTCTCATACTCATGCCCCTTGTAAATTTTTTGAACATTGATTGATTGAACTCAAAATAGCTCTGGTTGAGGTGTGAACAATTTTCTACTATTAAATAAAGAATCATTCTACAGTTGGAAATAATTGTCCAACTTCCAACAGATTTTGGGACTTTTTTTCTGCTTTTTTCCAGTGACAGGTTGTGATATACAATAAAGATATCGACTTGCTAATTATAAATCAAATTATAAGCCAATTCTTCCAAACTATAGAACTATTCTTCGTTTAATAGTATAGACTTGCTCACTGTTTACGGCTTATGTTATAATTGTTTATGAATCAAAACAAAGAAACAAAGTCTAAGAACTTGCTTCACAATGAGATCATCATTACTTCTCTCCGCCTTTCTTCTAGAAAGATAAAGAAAACAGGTTCTAAATTAACTGGTATACAGCCAATTACGTCATTCTAGTCAAGTAAAGAACTATATTCACTATTTTTTTAAATAGGAGGAATATTTACTGATTAACAAGAGAAAAATTGAGTTTAACAAATCAAGACTCAGAACATTTATCTCGATATGAT
Organism: Lepeophtheirus nordmannii; assembly: GCA_963680855.1. NCBI lineage: Eukaryota > Metazoa > Arthropoda > Copepoda > Siphonostomatoida > Caligidae > Lepeophtheirus > Lepeophtheirus nordmannii. The sequence goes on along the minus strand of OY804518.1, from coordinate 33,124,103 downwards.
CTTCATTGTATCATGCAACCTTTCATTTAAAAAGGGAAAGACTTAAAATCAATCAGTAGAAAGCCAATTTTTCTCAACATATTTACTGTACTATAATTTATTTAATAATAGGGAATTGTTCAGTGCTAAACGATATAATTAATTAGAAATTCAATCGATTAATGTTCAGGATACTTACAAAAGGAGTAAGCAAGTCAACAACTAAAAAAAATATTCTGAGGATACCATTGTTTAATGGAAATATACAAGTCATATATATTGAAGTCATTTTATAACAAAAGCTTTATTTTATGAGCCAAGTAACATTTGTATAAAAATTGCTATTCTTGAATTCTCTTGCTTTTAGTTTGTTGTTAATTTTGAAACAAAAACATTCATGATGAAACAAAGGATAAGTTTGCTCTTTTGAAATATTCCAGACGAACAATTCATTCAAGCGAATACAAAAAAAAAATCAATTTGACTGAAATTTCTCCATGCATACTACATAACCTTATAAATGAGGGCATAAGGAATGTAATGACTCTTACCTAAGTACAGGTCAAAATTCTAGTGGACATAATATAAGTATATGTAATATATACAGAGGCTTTCAAAATAAGCTTTCATTATGAGATAACTTCATGAGATCAAAAATCATTTTCACAATTTTTGAAAAACGTTTAAAGTTGCTAGTCTTTGACTTTTCATTAAATTTTGAGATAGGAATTATAATTCCACACACGTATTATTATTTTTTTAAGTATCTTTATAATGCTTTAACAACAAAAAAATATTTAAGTGTCTCTGACATTTAGTTTCCCTCATATCTTTATGCATGGATATATCATGTTTATTCTTACATAGATATATGTACATTTTCATACGGCTTTATAGTCGTTTCTATGTACGTATTATAATTATTTAATTTCATTTGTTCGTACTAAATTTCAAAAAAGAAAAAATAATAATATTATTTAATCATTCAAATATTTACTATTCATATAATAATACACAAGCTCAAAGGATAGGCAACTCGTCCTTCGCGAATAATATCTGGTCTCTTATTTTGCATGTTTTGGATTACCTTACTTACTCCAAAAATGATTCAATAACCTCACTACATTTTTTTTAATAATGGTCATGTTCCTTTGCATTCCCTCGTTTCTATGCTACTTTTTCACTAATTTTTGGCGAAGATGTTTCTATTATTGCAATCATTATAAACGTTTTTGTCTGAGTTTTTATGTAGCATACACATTTCATTTGCATCATGAAACTTTCTACATAATGTTGTCTGAAAAAATTAAATATCTATTTTCAAGTGAATATGAAGCATCTGCTTATTTCCAGATTTTTAAAGTAGATTTTTGATAAAAATACATTCTTCCGATTCATTCCATATATAATAACATATAATATTATCATCGTCATTGATGGTGAATATTTTTTATCCATATTTTAACGTTTATCTAATGATCAAATCATTGTCTATTATAAATATATATACATGAATACTTTAGAAAAAATATATATTTAAACCTAAACAAATCATTTTAATTTAGGTATACTTTGTGCAAAATAAATCCTTCATTATAATAATAGTTGCAATCAAGGCATATCGAATCATCTCGATGTATTTTTGTAAGTAGGTTTGCATGACTGTGAGTCAACTAAGTTCAATGTCGTTCTGAAATTATGCAGAAAAAACAGAAGTTCATTCGTTTCAGGTGGTCAATCATAATAATAAAACGGGCACCTTTGCTGGGAGCTATTAACAATAGTGGTTATTATAAGTACATGGGCAGAAAAAGGCAATCTTTACTAAATACATGCATCATGTATGGTTGTTGATATACATATATATATATATATATATATATATATATATTTGGGATGACAAAAAATCCTCCAAGGTAAGACTGATATTCACTCCATGCATGTTTGTAGTAAATAAATCAAAATTGCTCCTTTAGTAAAACTATACTATACTAAGGTATGGTGCTACAACAAGAAAAGTTTGCCTTCCATTCTCCTTTGTTATCTTTATTTGATAAAGATCTTCCTTTCCTTAAAAAAAGAAACAGAAACAAAAGACCCAAAATCAGTTGGTAGTTATTTGCCAATTCTGTTCAGTCTTTCTTTATTAAATATTAGGAAATTATCCGCAGCATAACAGATAATGTATTCGAAATGCTCCAAAAACTAAATGGGCTATGAATAAGAGAAAAATTGACAGCTGAAAAAAAGATGCATTGTACATTTTCATGATAGTGGGGGTCATACGATGTGATCCTTATTGTGTCACTCAATCTTTTCTAAAAAAAGAAAAGGAAAAAAAAATGTCCCAAATTAACGGATAGATGTTAGCCAATGACGTCACTCTGCCCGCCTGATGGTTCTTCTTAATTTAATAGTAGGTATTATGTTCCTTACTAAATAAACTGGAAATATTTTGAGTTCAGTATGTAGATCAACATTCAGAGAAGACAAATCAACAGCAGGCAACAAAATTAATCATCTATAAATTATCATGTTATTCTTTGCTGTGATAAAGACAAAAAAAAATGAATTTTGTGAATAATGGGATATTCATTCTAAATGGAACATCAACACATATTACATATTTTGTTAAGATAAATATTAAGCATATTCCTTGACTTTTTGTTGGATATCTTGTACGTAATAAATAGTTATTTTATATAAGTGCACAAAATAAATAGTAGCTTATAATTTTTGTACTATAAAAAAATAAGATCAAGGCCAACCATATTAAATGCATTTATATAACATTACCTTAATAATTTTATTTTGTTTTAATATAATGGATCCTTTCATCAAATAATAATTCTTCAAAAACTTAGGTAAATTATTTGTGGGGGCCGTAGGAGGAGTTTGAAGGAGAAAGGGCCAATGTCCTTCTAATGATCAAACGAAGTTACATGTACCTACTTGTAGAGTTGGATCAGTCCTAGGACTGAAATCCTTATCGGTCTTTTTTCTTCTTTTCAGTGTGGACAAAGACAAAATCAACAAAAAAACTAAGTCTGAAAAGTATTTCATGTCGATTTTGTCAATGTCCTCACTGAAAAGAGAGGGCACCAAAGAAGATAAAAGATTGTTGAATGATAGATAATTGAGTCCTAGAACTGATCCTACACTACATATTAGATGTCCACTTTTTGGAGCATTATCATTCAATATTTGTAACTAGACAAAGTAGAGAACAACAATTGGGAAGAAGAACGTACCTAAGGGTTATTCCTCAAATATAAAAATTTACCATGTAATTCTTATCCGCTTTTTTCAAATTCTCTTTTTCTGCTAAGTATTCTGAACGTTGATTGGTTGATCTCGAATTATCTCTAGTTAAGCTTTGTTCAGTTTACTTGTGCTAATTGAAGAATAATTCTAAAGTTTCATATAATTGGCTTTGTACCAACTGATTTTGGGGGGTTTTTTTGGAGGAAGGTTGAGAGGTACAAATAAAATATCTTATTGAATTAATTACAGAATGCGTTTTTAAACATATATTTTCTATTTAATGGAACTTGCACAAGAGCGCCTTTGACAACCACGATCAGTAAGGGTTCCACTCTCACAAACAAGTGCATGTACACACAGGTGCAATTGAGTTATAAAAATTGGAAAATGTGGCTCAATCACTTAGCTAATGTGGTGTCAGTTTAATAAGATTGCATATCCATAGATTTAATTTAAATTCCCATGAATTTGATAACTCTGAGATAAGTAGATTTGCTTCCTATTCATAAATATGTGAAGTCTATGATGTTGCCAATATTTCCTTCCTTATTTGGATCTTCACTCCTTGTTTGATATGAAACATATTTTATGTTTTTGGCAGGGACGAAGCTAAGGAATGGGTATGAGGGAAGGATTTCACAGCCCATGAAAAAAATATATATTATTTCCCCCATGCAAATCTAAAGGTTTATGTAATACCACCCTCCCCCCCACCCTCCTAACTTTTTTCCAATCACAAAATAGCCCCCTTCTAGACAAACACAACCTCTTTATACTACAATAATATTTTGAATGATTGAAATGAGCACATTTAAAGAGACTCTAAGTAAACATATAAAGTTTCATTCAGATCTGACCAATAATTTAGAAGGATTACAGCTACAAATAAACAAATCTCCTTCTTATTTATTTAATTATTTAAGGCATAATTCCCTCACATATTTGATAAATTTCCTTTAGTTGAGCCATCAAATCAACAATGGTTATTTGTTACTACATATTCTTTTTTTTAATACAAAATATCGATTTTTTCATTTTTTTTTAAATTATTGTCATGGACGCATTAATCACCTAAAGACTACAAATATTACATTGAATGAAAATAAGATATTTGATAAGCCCCTAATGTTTAAAATGTGTTACAAGTACTCATCAAAAATGGTGAAAAATATATAGAATAAAAAAACTCTTTATTCAAATTGAAAAGTGATTTAAGTGTTACAAATATTGGGTATGATCATTAGGGAGGAGTGAAATTTTGCTAAAGTCTGCACTATTCAGGCATAATTACTTTTAGACATTTATGACTCGATGCCAAACTTGAAGTTTTAAAGTTTAACAACATAACAAAAAAAAACTCAACCATCACATAATTGGATGATTTTTGGTTCGGATGCTCTTAGGTATAATACAAAAATGTATGGCAAATTTTAGTCTGCCAAAATACACTGTTTATGAGATATGGGCACGTTATTGAAGTTTATTTAACCAAAATAGTTAGTATAAAGTCCATCAATATGCAGCAGGGTAAATGAACCTGAAATGGCCTGAAATGCTTGTTGCAATCATAAGAGTAACGTCTAAAACGTCAGTTTTTGCACATAAATTCTTTTTTAATGTGTCCCCTAATTATCATACCTTTTGTTTCTCTTTGGTAAAAGAAAACCCGGTTAAAACTAGTTACTTGGTTGTAATTGGTTGTTAGATTTAGTATGCATTAAGTACCTTTATTTATATGAGAAGTTAGAATTGATAATAATATACTATTATCAATAGACGATAGCAGGCAGAAAAAAAATATTTCATTCGGAGAGAATGTTTACTTTGTACCTAGAACGTTGTTGTACTCACACACACATTTGTTTATGCACATTGCACACATTTGCTTCAATATTTACATGACTAGCAAATAATAATAATTTCTTAATACAAGAGTCTACTACGTATAGATACCTTGTTATTATTTGTTTGTTTTTGAAGTATACATATATGTATATATATATATATATATCTCTTTCATTAACACCATCATTTGAAAAAAGCATTATTAGTGCGCCTATGATAATGGAGTTTTTAATACATTGTATGTACAATAATTCTACAAAATAACCTAATATATACATTATGTGTGCACATATACTTTTTGTATGTACTGTCATCAATAACAGCTCATTATTTTTACATTATTATAGGTGAAATATTTCAATGGACGTTAAACGCGATTAAATTTAAGGGATATTTGTAAAAAAGAAAATCTATAACATACATAATTAGTTCTATATACAGTACTTATTATAAAAATTTTAAATTATTGTATTTCTTTTACAAGTATTACTACTTTAACTTCATGATTCCACTTTACCTTGTCTTGTATAAAATTTTTAATACTCGAAACTTTTCCGTGATAATTTAAAAGAAAATGGCAATAGAAAACAAAAATATGACGGATGGATTGGAAAGGGCTCTATAAAAAATGTTGTTATTTCTAAATATGAAAATTTAGACTACATTGAATAGCGATCTGGTTTCAGAGTTTCTTGGTAGACGTTACAAAAATAATTAATAATAACACCTTGTTTGAGGAGTTTCTTACACACAGAGCTATTTAAAAATATTATTTACTTTAATAATACACCTATCATTACCTATGGCGTCATTACATTTTGGGCTTTAAGCTTTTTCAAATATCCTGTATGAAATAAAATTTTATAATTTCTTCAAAGTAAAATATCAACAAATATCTTAACATGATGGAATATGTATCTAAACTTGAAGGTTTGAATCGCATTTGAGATTAATTACGATAACATATATCTAGGATTGGCAAACCTAAGGAGGCCAATCATCCTATCTTGCCTTGAAAAAGTAATAATTCCTAAGTAATGACTTGATTTTTACAGTTGCTTTGTTTTGAATCGATTCGGGACCGGCACTAAGTAGAATAATTGGAGAAAAAATGTATAATTTTTGCCACAGCAATAGTAATAGATTTTTGGGCGGTAATGGTGTAGGTTATTTTATTTGTCCATATCATTGTGATAAGCATCCAAATACAAGAGAGTAGCTCACTATTTTCATTAATCTTAAAAACACAAGGGTTTTTATTCTTATAAAATTTGGTTGATTATGCTTCCAACAAGGCCGACTACCACAATAATAACAATACGTGAAAACGCTCTAATAACAGTTTCAGTATCTGTTCAATGGTGATCTTCATTATGTCTCTCTACCTTTTATCGTAAAAGAAAAAAGGGCTAAAATTAGCTATGTACAAGGAAATGGCAGTTAGCTACAATTCCCAAAAATTGGAACAATATTCTAACTACTAAACAACATTTAGTTAGAGTGAACCAAATCGACATTTAGAACACTAATAAAAGGAGTAAGAGTAAAAAACAAACAAACATAGGTCCAGTTACAATTTTTCGAAACACATTCAGTTTAAAGTTTCGTAGAATTACGTTGTGTGGTGTTTGTATAAACTTTTTCAAATGACTTTTCATGCGACTGTTTTGAACTCATGTCTTGTCTTGAATACTTTTTATATTCTTAAGAAAAATGAATATGCTTAAAATAAAAAGTAATTAAGACCTTTTTGTTACAAAAAAGGAATGTATTGAAATCTTTTTAGTTACGTCATTTGATAAGTATGTAAGCACTCATAATTTTTTTTTGATAAATATCACTGCACTTATTAACTCTTTTTTCATAGTAAAAAATATATATGTATGCAAGCATGTTCATATATTAGCACATAAATAAATCATGTTTATGTCTGTTGCATCATCCACAAAATGCTCATTTTTATATGATTAATAACATTATTAATCAGCTCTTTTTTCCCCCATTTTTATTTATTACCTCACTCCTATTCATTTTTATTGGCTAAAAATTATGAATAGTCGAACCTAAGTTATACTGGTCTAAAAGAAAAATAATCCAATGAAATGAAATCCCGACTATAACTGTTCCATGGGAGCTGTCGTTGACTCCTTTACACCCCACTTTCAGCGATTCTTTGACTAATTATTGGTGGAATGTAGGGAACCTTCTCAAAAATAGACTTTACACATAATTATATCATTTAGAGTAGGATGATACCTTTTACGCTCATAAACACAAAAATTGAAAATTTAGCTCAATAATTTTATTTTTGTCAACACAGGATCATTTTTACTAAATTGTGAAGTTCGTCTGATAACATCAATTCAAACTAAAATTTTAAGATAACGAAACAAGTGGCTTTACAAAAGTATTAAAACTTTTTGTGGATAAATATCTTGAAATTTTATAAAAAGTAATGAACATTTCTGTACCTCTTTTCATATTTGAGAAAATACATATTGAATGCTGAAAAATTAAGAAAAAATGATTAATCCCTTTAGAGCTTAATATTTTTTTTCATTTTTGACGCCAATAATAAACAATTCGTAGTAAATGAGAGAAAAATCATATATCTGAAATAAATAAGAAGAAACTTCCTTCAAAAACTACTGATTTTAAAAAATATTTACGATTTAATATAATTTAGAGAAATATAATGTATTATAATTATGTTGAGGTTTTGTGATATTGATTGAACAAGTTACGAAGATTAGTATATGGATTTTATTGATACAAAATTCCGAGAATAAAATGTTTTTAAATATGTAGATATATTTTACTGTTAGAAAAGAAACGGAATATAAATATTTACAGAATTTTATCTACATACTTTAGATTTGGATACAAAAGGATGTATTTTCGGTTTTCGTTTGTATGTAATCTCGGTTTCCCTAATTAATCCTCAAATACAATCACCCAACAAATTATAATTATTAATGTTCCTTCCCTGATACCTGTTCTCAAACTTGGAGATTTCTTGATGGAAGCGTTCTCCATGTTGAAACGTTCAAATTTACATGTAATTTATATTCTATTTATTATAACCTTAATATTTGGTTTGTATTTGCATCAATAAAAACATTTATTCTCAGAATTTTATATCAATATATATCCGAAAAATAAAACTATTGAGCTAAATTTTCGATTTTTGTGATTTTGAGAATAAAAGGTATCATGATCGCAGCATTAAAACCCGTGATCAAAAATGCTGTTCATCAGTGTATTCATTCAATCAATAATTATTAAAAATTCTAAGGTTTGGTGACCCCTGATATACACATGCAGAATAATGAATATATTACCTATTAACTCCAGTTACATTTGATTAATTTCATCTCGAAAAGAATTGTTAATTTTAATTATGCACATCACGGCGTTTCACCAATAACATAAATAAAAAAACTGTACTCTTTTGTCATCAGCTAATTTTTTAACTTCTCTTCCCCTTATTATTGTTCTGAACGTTGATTGGTTGAACTCAAGTTATTTTTTGTTCAGCTGTGAACAATTAGTATCTACTATTAAATGAAGAATAATCAAACATGATTCTGGGCCTTTTTTATCTTCCTTAAGGGGGAAAAGGTTGCAAAATACAATAAAAATAATGACGTTTGAAGTTACATAATCTTTGCAAGCACAGAGATGACCAAAACGACCATTTTTAAATGTACCTTTTCCTCTTTCAGCCTTAATTAATATTTTTGACCTTGTCAACTAATGTAATTTACGGGATGTGATATCATTTTAAAATTGTTTTTTGTGTTGGTCAAGAAAATATACTATAAGCCACACACCGGTCATCAATAAAATAATTATAAAGCGCCTTTGTACAACATGAATCAGCATTTTATAAATTATCAGGAAAATAAATTTAGAATATTGCCTCCCAAACTCTCGGGCAAATAACCAATTTTGTGCAACTCATCCTTTCAAACATAACAATGATAGAAAATTGTCAAATAAATGACTAATATGAAGATTTAATCCACTCACTCGAAAGAATTCTTATGATAATAATATGCACTTGTATGTGAGGTAAGTGTTTATACGTGATTTGACACTCCTTTTAATGATTTGAGTCCTTGAATATTGATAAATCAATATTCAAATTGTTAAAAGTGAGTCAAAATCTATAAATACTCACAATGTGACTTAATAGTAACTTAATATTGTGTTAGCCTATTCATATCATGACTCCCCTTTGATTTCCAAGCCCCATTTCAATGTTTAGAGAGCTTCCGGGAATGAAAACATGGGGAACCTCATATTCAAATATCCCCAATAGCAGTACATATGGCGACAAAATTAAATCAAGTTTTACTTCATAATGTGTGCTGCCTATGGCCTATGTACGTATCTAAGTCCTTACCTAAGTATAAATGAATAAGAATCTTTATTTTTTAAGGGATTACTTCACTCCCCAGGTATTTATTCATAACCATTTTGAAGTTAAATTGCATAAAACTAGTTTTCCTGAAGGCTTTAACCTAGATGTCATTAGACTAAAAATAATAATAATACATAATATGTTGTTCCAAAATAGAAATTGACGCAAACCTCTGGGCTGTTACAAAGACAACTATTATAAACAATAGTAGAAATATGTAGGAAAAACGTGTATGCAATATACGTACAACATAATAATTTTACATTGCTTACAGTGCTTTTGAGATGAACGGTGGAGGTAAAGGGAAGAAAAGGAAAGAGAGAGATATGAAGCGTGTACGTACGTATTCTGTACTATTATTTATTAAGTAGTAGGAGAATGTAGCAGGAAGGCAGGCCCAATACTTTCTTGCATACACTCGACTTGTACTGTACACATACATAGTGAGCTCATGATATTATTTATAGGACTATGATGTCATAGTTGCGTTTGAAGCAAAAAAAAAACATAGAATCTTGAGGATGTGGGTGTCATCATCATCAACATTGGAGCGGTTTCCTTGGTCCTCGCCGAAATATTTCAGTTGTTGACATCATTGTATAGAGAATGAACGACAGACTCACCTTCGGATCTCGGACAGGAGAGTTTCACAAAGCTTGGACCAGCGCTGGACACTCCAATCAAATTCAGGAGCATCAAGTCCGTCCTTTTTTCAATACTTACCTTGATTTATATCCTTCAGACTCACAAATCTACGAAATGGTCCGCTGTGCACGAGAAATTGAGGACTCATCTCTTAAAGAGTTCTACTTAACATTTGGTGAAGTCTGTGTCCTGGCTTTCGAGCTGAAATCTCGGAGTGACTCCCCCAACGAACCTCCTGTATCTGTTACGACCAAAAAACGATTCAATTCCCTCGTAGAGACTTCTTCTAATTCAGTTGATAAAAGCATCTCTCTATTTTTTGACACTCTTTTTGAGCCTTGATTAATTTATTATTATTTTTCTCTGTTTACAAATCGATTATAATGATTCAACTAAGAGACTGTTCATTAAATTTGAAATGCTTTTATTGCTTTAGACTCCCAAAGAAGATGAGAAAAAGTCCAATTATGATATATTCCTCGGAGGTTCATGTAACCCAACAACGTGGCGATCCGACATAGCTATTCCCTATCTCAAAGCAAGTTCTCTTACTTTTTACAATCCCCAACTCCCCAATTGGTCTCCAGAACTCATACAGTTGGAGCACCAGGCAAAGCAAACCTCCAAAATATTATTTTTTGTTTTGAATGATCAAACTAGAAATGTCGTATCTATGATCGAGGTATCCTATTATGCGGGTGTAGGAAGGACTTTAATTACAGTTTTAGGATCATATGATGATAAAATGAAACAGCTTGATTTCAATGGGGAAATTCCTACCTCAGAAGAGATAGGAGATTTATCATCTGGATTATTGGTTGTTCATGATTTGATTGAGAGAGAAAATGCACCAGTTTTTACAGACATTGAAAGAGCTCTCAAGTGCTCTAATCAACTATTAAATTGCACGACTTCTCAACGACAAAAATCGGATTATTTTCAGGATCTGAAATTTGTCAAAGACGGCAAAATTAAAATTGGAGACGAAATTCTTAGAGTTCGTGAAGCCTTTGATGCATTAGATACATCCAGGAGTGGGATTATTTCGGGTGATGATTTAAAAATGGCATTCAGAGTTCATACACATCGTGATTTATCTCAAGAAGATCTTGACCAAATTATATCTATTATCGGCGGTAAAAACGCATCTGTCAATTTTGAGCAATTTTGCTGCATTGTTTCAGAATTTAAGAAAAAGTTGACGTCTGAATGTTATCTTCGGAAAGATACCACTGAAACCTTTTCACCCAAAGCTTCAAGTTTTTATCAAAATATCGTATCACCAGTATCCAAGTTCTTCCATAGAGTCCTTTCTCGATCCCCAAGTTGTTCCTTCCCTCAAGTAAAATATAGACGAAGACAAGGTGGCTCTCAATATTTTCGTTCTAGGAGAGGATCCTCAATTAGGGATGTTTATCTTGGTGGTGCTATTGATGCAACTGGAGATGATTGGAAAAATACACTAGCAATACCTCTTTTGAAGGTAATTAATTATTATTTTTTGATTTGTTGAGTATGCAACTTATATTTCTTGTCAATTACAGAAAAATGGACTCACGTTTTTTGCTCCAAAGTCTCATGTTTCTCAAAAACGTCGTACACCTATAGACTTTAGTTCTATAGACTCTTCTCGAGTCATTTTCTTTTTTATTCCGGGTCGTTCTAAGTATTTAGCTGAAATGTGTGAGGCCTCTTATTACATTGGGCAGGGTTGTAATGTTATACTTTGTATACAACCTCTAAAAGATGATGATATTAGAGTAAGTGCTGGGCTTCGCAAAGACTATAGCCGTGGTCGTTCATATTTATCAGATATTGCAAATCGTGAGGGAATCCCTGTGTTCGAAGAATTATCAGAAGGGTTAGACTGTTTAATTTCCAAGTGCAAAAGTTCTAAACTTCTCAGCGGTGCTAATTAATCATTCAGATTATGTGATGATTGATCTTTTGATATCTATTTTCAAGTTACTATTTGTATTCGTATTTTAGAACCATAACTCTTGATGAATCCTACATAATTTTTTTAATTTTTATGAAATAACCGCCACCTACACTATGAAATATTTTTTATATAGATTTTTATATAATTGATATTGTTATTATAGACTTAATTAATTTTAAATATAAATACGTACCATGTGTCAAAATGTTTTTCTTTTTTCATGACCATCTTCTAAGAAATTACGTTTAATTCAGAATTATAATTTAGTATTACTTTTCAAAATACAGGTTTCCTATTAATTGATTTGTGATGACAATGATTAAGACATTAATACCTATAAGACTTGTATCTACCTCAGTTTTTCAAATGGGGAGATACATGGACTCAAGTGCAACATCCAAGGTAGTGACAGCGGGAAGTCGGATGTTCAAGAAGTTTATAGAGGTGGAGAGGAAAAAGTAAGTATCGTTTATATTTATTATATCTACATATTGTATAAAAAATACTTTTGATTATATCCATTTGCTCTAAAATAAACATTAGGTTGGAAAAAGCACACAAAAATTCAATTATAGAACGTAAGAATCGGAGTGCTATGGTCAAAAACTATGATAAGCCTCATAAATTTATAATGTTTGAAGAAAATAAGAAAAGTCGAACCTATAATGAGCTCATTGAAGGGGATTTAAGACTAATTCTGGCACGCTCTGACTTTCAAGAACAGTTGAACGGTCTATCCTTTAATATTACCAAAGTCCGTGTTCATCCTTCATATAAGTGTTTATACATATTTTGGGTCACTGAAACTCCTAGTGACGAACGATTAATCAATGGAAAGACCGATAAAATCCGTCTTAATTTGAGACACGAGTTGGAAATAATGAACAACATTGGACGAATCCCTGAACTTATATTTGTTAAAGATGTTGAATATCTTCGATTAAAAGTTCTAGAAGATCATTTTAGTGATATACAAAAATCCATGGGGCCTGAAAAGGTAATATTTTATATATGTAGACCATGTTTGATATTAGAAAACAGAGCGTCATACTTTAATGAAATCCTTATTTGAAAGGAATGTCTGTTGTTAAATTTTCAAAGGCACGTCTATTTATATGTTTTGTCCACTTGATAATTACAATAGGTACATGCATAAATAGCTCCACTTGCATCTTTCATAACCACAATTATTCATTTATTCTTTATAGCTTGGAACTGAGCCAGATGTTTTCTCTTGCAATAAAAAATCCGATCTCTTGCGATTCCAAAGGGATGATATCATGAGCCAGGTAATTAGTATAAAAGTACAATTAACTTTGAAATCTTTAGATAGATATTACTTTCACTTTCTAGGGTATATTATAATTTTGTGTTCGAATGATGGATCAAAAATATTTTATTTTTTCATGTAGTGTAGCAAATATCGAATTCTTAAATTACACCCTTTAAATTATTTCTTTCTTTACAAATATTATAGCTATCATTATCGAACTTATCCAGCAAAATTCTATTGTAAAAGTACAATATTCATAATCATAATGGTATTAATTGCATTGTAATCCTACTACCTCTACGTTTTAAATAGAACCATAATTATTTTATGGACATCCTATACTTGAGTGACTTTTGTTTTTGCCTATGAATCTTGTGGGCATATAAGTCATAACTTTATACAATATTTGAAAGACTCTTTATAATTATGTTTGTGTCTTTCTATCTTAGTTATTTATTAATATTACTTTGATATTTATTTGGTTTTTTTGATATTTACTTAGTTCTACGAAAATCTATACATTATGAATTTAAATTTGCAAAATGTACAAATAATATCTCTTATTACTTAAAATATGGATTGCATATTTTGTTAAAATCTGACAATATTACTTTTTTCATAAATTCCTTTTGTCTTAAGTCATGCATAATTGTAGTATAAGCTTAATGTTCTTTTCTCCTTTATTCTTTCCAAAATGATGTTTGCCATTTGTTTTGACTCAAATCTGTTTTAGTACTCTTAAATAATAATTATTGAGAAATTTTTGAGGTAGCTGACGCTTTTTCATAACAAATGACGTATTTTCATGTTAATTTTTTACTCCTGATTGTTCTTATTATTTGATTGCATCTTGCATTTATTAATCCTATACCGGTTATTGTGGAAGAAAAACCCCCACGATAACCGATTAGTCGGTGGATTTTTTTCTTGAAGTTAACCAATGACAACTTAGTAAAATCATTACACACCAGAGTGTAATTATTTTAGAATTTTCCCCATCAGCTCACCTCCCAAGATTGTAAAAAAAATATATCCTAATTTATCTATTTATAATTTTGAAATTGTGGACTAATTATTGTTAAGATCACGTGTCTGGGATTTTATGCAAGTTTTTAGTTACTTAATAGCAAAAAATGTTCAAAATAATTTTCAAAAAATAATGATAATTGTAATTTTTAGAAATAATTACATATTATGTCTTAATTTACATATATTGATTGTGAGGGTCAAATGATTAATTAAGGGTTAGAAAGGTCGATGAAATTTCAGAAGTGCTTATTTTATTTGTATAAAAAAAAGATGATTTTGTGTTTTTGGGACATATTATGTACATATATTGGTAATAATTGGTAAACTTTGACTGATTCGTGCTGACCAATAATTATCAAAATATTTACAATCGGCTCCCCGATATTATAGTAAGTGTAGTAAAAAAAATTCATTATTTTTGTATGAAAGTGAAAACTTTATTGTATCTAGCATTATTTAAGAGGTTCCAAACGGTTTTTGTGTGCAATTTTTAGCTCCTGAGCAATCAAACTAGCACTTGCATGATGGTTGAACTCGACAATTTCCATTATTTTATCGACAATTTGGCTTACAATTTCTTATATCGTCAATATAAATCATTTTTCTTTTTTTTTCTGATTTATTGTTTAGTGTTCTTTTCTGTGAGTCTCAATCTTTCTTCTAAAAAGTAAAATTAAAATGCCCTAGTTAGCCAATTTCCCCAACTGTAGGAGTTTCTTTATTCAGTAGGGAGATTTAATTCGAATGCAGTGGATCAGCTAGCAACGTTCAGTTACTAGTTTTCTGATCCTTAATTCGCAAAACTGGATTTTAATCTTACTCCATACTAAATAAAGGAACGCCCAACAGCTGAGGAGAGTGATTAATTATTATGGCATTGACGAACTACCAACTTATTTCGAGCCTTTATAAGATCAAAGGAATGGTTTTACAAATACTAAGAATGTTACTATTTATTTGCTAATCACCCAATCGCAAAAGAAAAAAAACAAAAAAAAAAAAACTTATGTTTACTTATCTTTATCATGATTCATTTCACATTATAGACATCCAACGAAAAATATTACTTACTATAAATTTGATATTTGTCAAAAATGTCAAAAAATTCCAAATAAAGGCTGAAAAGACATATATATATACAGTATATTTTTTCTTTAGAGTTTCAACAGTGCCCATACTAACATATTTTAAAAAGGAACGGAGTAATTCTAAGACAAGCTTAAATAGGTGGCGTTTCTGCTGTTTCAACTCTATTTTTATATTTCTTATGTTGTAAATCATAGCCAAAGTCGAATCCAAGCTAGTCCTCCCTTTGGGGGAACAAAATTACTCATAAAAATTAGACCAAATGAAAGGTGAAATGTTAAAAACAGTGACTGTTTACTTGAGAATAATGATCACGACCTGCTTTGGAAATGTTGGTAGAGTAATCGAAAACCAAAATTTTCAAAATTAAAATTAACTATGAAAATGGCATACAAATTCACAATATATTAATCATCCAGACAGACATTTAAGAACAGTTAACTGAGAAAGAAATATGTGGTTTACTCTGTATATCTAGAGAAATCTATAACTTTTTTCACACTCTCTATCTTGAAAACCAAAAAGATAAAAAGAAATGCCCTCTAACTTTGTGATATATTTAACTATATGTGTATACACATATAAGAAGTTTGCCATTTAATAGTTGTTGTGGACAAGAATGAATGATTCAAATATAAATATCTTTTTTTATTTTGATGCTACGAGTATTTTTGATATATTTGAATCAATTGAGAATCAAATTTAATGAATGTGATTCAATTATGTAATGTAACCATTTAGTAGATAATTCAAAGAATATAAGTATTTCTTAATTGTTCATTAAAAATAATTATCAAATTATTGAAACAAAGTCTCTCATTTATTCTTCTTTGCAACCAATGTTCCTTTAACTAATGTGTAAATAGATCCTAGAGGTATATATTTTGCATATTTAAAGAGAATAACAATTAACCACAAGGGTGTTTATGAATCAATAAATATCCTTGATATTATAGGTAGGCATAACATTTATAAAAAAAAGTCCAACAGTAAAGTTGAAGCTGTTGCTTTTTCTTCAAAAATGAACTTCTTTAGAAGGTTTATAATCAAGTCCAAATATAGCCAACTCTGTATATTGCAAAAATTGTACAAAATTGCTTATTTGCCTTATATTTTGGGACACATCCTAAATCTCTTCTTCTGATAATTATTGTTAAATGCTGATTCATATTGCGCAAAGGCGCTTTGTAATTATTTTGTTCATTTATTAAGGCTTATATTTGATTTGATTTGGATTCGCATCTGCATTTTTAAATACTATACATCATCTTGTAATATCTTGTAATAAAATATTAATTGAAAGCTAGAATATTAAATCATCAAATTAAATAAAATCTAGTTAGGTAGTATATTTACCCAGTATTTCAGCATCCAATGAATATCATGTTTCCCTTTCGTTCTCTCGTAATTTCAGTAGAAGTTAAGTTATTTTCTTGTTTTCTTGTATGGAGCTTCAAATGATAAAAAATTATTTATTAAAATTATAGAATACAGCTTTGGATTTGTATAATTCTCCTGCATTACCTCCCAATAAAGTAATACCTAATCCTGAATTACTTATGTTAAATGATTTTCAAAGAATTAAAACGAAAATTTTAAGGGTTGATCGGAAAATGGTAAATTTCAAAAATAATTTTTTAATACAAAATTACTGCAGGAAATGGACAAGATTGGGTCCTTTTGATTTAAGAATGCAGACTTAGAAACTAGAGTAAATGGACTTCCTTAGATCTTGGTTTTTTTAATCATGGTGAAGTTTTATCTAGGGGGCGGGATGTTGTCCTGATAACAATGGGTGGAGTCCCATTATATATAATGATGGAAATCATGAAATAAAACATCAAAAACAAAAGAACGAATATCCATATTTCTGAATATTTCTAGTGAGATCAATGTATTTGAAGTCTGTATTCTTACATAAGAGGTTATTAATAAACATTTATATCTGTTGTTTTGTCTCAAGTATTTATCATTATGAAATTGAGTCTATTGAAGGGATGTCTCAAAAGAGATGTAATTATTTTTCATGTTCATTGAATGCATTCAATTAACTGCAATCTGTTCTTTATACTTTCTTCATATCCTAAAAATGGATACTCAACAAATTATCGATGGAATCAAGGTTTCAACTAATTCCACGTCTTGTGCTGTCATCACAAATTGTTTCCGTACAAGTCATTGCCTTGTTGTCTAAACTACATCAGGCGGAGTCTTGTTATTAATAAAAATCATTTCTAACATGCTTTTAATAATTTTTTATTGTCAGCCTGAGCCTTATGTACCTTTTCTCTACATTGGTGGTAGGAGTTTTTTTCACCAGGATATCTGATTGGTAGTATTATTCATCATAACTAGTTTTTCCGGTAGTTTTGTAGTCCAAACAATGTAATTTTCATATTGAGTGCTGCATATGCATATCTTAAAGGAACTCTCGCTGAAGTAGCTGCACATGCTAGAAGTTCTTTGTGTGTCTCCAACTAACTTTAATCTCCATATTTCAAAATCAATGGATCGTTCACCACATAGAAGCAGATGCCCTACATTTGCAGTAGCCTCTAAAGGGGCCAATGTTCGTGCTATTGGATGTATTGGTTCCTTGGAGCTTGTTCATCATGAGGTGAAACGAGGAAGTTTCAAAAAGGATACTGCAATGGAGTGGGTGTGTGAATGCTTAAGAAAAGCAAAGGATGTATATATGTATATGGAGGGCCAGTAGTACTTATAATTGATAATGATCCAGCCCACTCCAGAAGTGAAGATGTTTTGAATGATGAAGAGTTTTCAATTCACAAAATTTTAAGCTTTGAGCCTTACAGTCCTATGCTCAATCCAGTTGTTTTATTTTCATTAATTATAAAATTTATTATTATGTTAAATTTCCTGAATAT
This sequence comes from Lepeophtheirus nordmannii, assembly GCA_963680855.1. NCBI lineage: Eukaryota > Metazoa > Arthropoda > Copepoda > Siphonostomatoida > Caligidae > Lepeophtheirus > Lepeophtheirus nordmannii. The sequence continues at coordinate 33,105,726 of OY804518.1, read as the reverse complement.
TGTTTTTTTATTATTTATTCCCATATTCAACTTACTTATTCACATACTGAACTTGAAAAGGTATAGAAAATGATATATTATTTCCGTGGAACTTTTATACTTTCTCGGTCTGATATAATTAATTATTGGCCATATTAAGTTTAACCCCCTTCCTCTGGCTAAATATTTTGGTATGAAAATCTGGTTATTTTTTTTTTGCGGCCTGTCATTCTTGTATCTGTTTATTGCTCACCAACAAAAAAGGTAAAGTGAGAAATATTTTTATGTAAAATCTAAGCTCATATACTAAATTCACAGGTCTTATACTGGACGATATCATCCCTTTATCCTTCTCATGGGTCTTCAATCTTGATAAACCCCTAATTTCTTATATTTAAAATTGGAAGTCTTATCCAAACTCAATCACTTTTCTTAAAACTTGTAAACCATTTTTTTTGCCAGTTGTATTTACACTATTATGAGTGTATACGCGTCACTCATAGACATCATATATGCTTCATAAGTTTTACTGGAGGGACTTTTGAGATACCCCTTCGAACTAGATTAAAATTTTTGTATCTCAAATAACATAGTTTTCTAGCCTTCTCAGACAAATATTTAATTCCTAGACCCATTTCCTTACACTTTCCATCTTTTTCTTCTACAGCATTTGCTGTTCTAAAAATCCTTTAGATATAAAAATTAAGGGTTGTTTTTAATTAATGCATTACTATGTAGCCCTCTATTGCAGCTTATTGTATATTTGATTTCCCATTTTTTTAAATGTGTTACAAACAACTGGGCTTACTGTCTTGCTTTGAAGGTTTCATCTCCTTGGTATTGGAACATCATGAATATTTTTCCTTCATGAACGAGTTTTCAAGGAATATTCTCTCATGAGTTGTTGCTTCTTCTTCTTCTTCCTCCTTCTCGTTCCATCACATACCTTTTTTGGCTCTCTCATCCTTACATCAACTCTTCTTTAATAATAAGTTAATAACCATAATAAAAAGACTCCAAAAAATGTTTATAAATCTCAAACTAAGCATCAAATTTAATGTTTTTACAATACATACAAAATAGAGGGAAGTTATTTTTATTGTAATGATTTAATTGAAGGTCAAATAATACGTTGAAACATATGTGGACCTATGGTCAGACCATAAAAAAAGGGTAATATGACCTTGAAATTAAAAATTATATATATATATAATTTTATACTTCAATTGTGTGTATTGTATAATTGCTAAGTACGTTTGTATGTTTTCTTCTAGACCTCAATTATTGGCCATCATTTGTAAATATTTGCTGATCAAAATTCAAAAAATCCATATCAATTAAAATTAATTTAGGATACAAAAACATCAAGGCCCATTGTTTTGGTTCGTCATTGTTGCATACTTAATGTGAGATTTTGATGAGTTACAAACGTTTGAAATTCTTTTCTAACACTAATTTATCGATCTTTGTACATTTTTTTTTTTCTATATTTCCTTTCCAAAAATTAATTAAAATTTCCTTCATATAAATCTTTAACAGGTGTACATATGTCATACCCAAGTTGTTAGGAAGAAAAATATTGATTTAATTTATCTCAAATACATGGAATAATTAAATGAAATTAGTATTACGTACTAGTGCTGATGTTCAGTGTACCGGTACTATGGTGGTACCGGGATACTAACTTATTTAAAACTTAAATACTACACTCTAAATTGGTATTAGAAACGTTACTTGCAGCCCAAGTACTTCATAAAGATATTTGGAACGCCAATGGCGTAACAAAAATAGAAAAATTGTTTAAGTAGAACGTCGTCAAATTTATGAGCTAAACCGGTTTAAAAGAAAGTTGTTGTAAGTTTATGAGAATAGAATCTTCTATACTTTTAGTCGAATCGGTACGAAGATATTAGTATTATAACAACACTAATCCGTACATTAGGGTGTCACATTAGTGGGATTTTTTTTTACTTTACTTAGGATTGTTTCGCTAAAATGCATCAAGAAAATGCTATCTGCAAAATTTTAGGTCTCTCATACCTTTTTTGGTAGGATTAAATCGGCTCCATTATTTTGAAATCCCATACTAAATATTAAGGACGTGTTCGGACTGGATGCGTTAAACCGTCCCATGGAAAGAAGACGTCATCTCGTGTTATCATCTATATACATAAATAATTTTTTATCAAGGAATTCGAGTGAGAGCCCTAAAAGGTGTTCCCTTCTGGGACTTTTATAACGCTTGTTCACTGAATGAGGAAAAAAGATAAATATTGTTAGTTTTTTTATGTTATTATATAATCTTAAAGAGTCAGACCTTTGAATTTATGCTATATTTAATCAGAAAATCAGTCTTTAATTACCAGGATATGATGTTACGTCAACTATACTATTTTGTAAATGCAACTATTTTTCCCGTCAGCGGCCACTTTCATCATTTCATCATCGTTCATGCCAGCCTCCATTTATCCATTTTATTACTTAAATTATTAATTATAATTATGCAAACAAAGACTTCACTATTGTTGATGGATAGGTCATCTTTCTAACATATGAGGATGAAAACCCAGGCCCTAAATCCTGCGACGCAACACCTCTTTGTATAATTTGCATAATAATGTATAATTTGTTTGCATAATTATACAAACAATTAAAATTTGGTACACTTTTCAAGGATTGATAAAAGGGACTGGACGGGACTGATTTTACGTCCTAAATTAAGTAACGATTGGTGTGGTGTCAACACCTTAAAGATAAAAAAAGAGTTGTTTTTTTAGCAATTATCAGACATCCTGTATATTCACAATTATAAAACAATGAGTCAAAAAGAACCATAATGCAGTCAAAAATAAATAAATAAAACAGACCACAAATGGGATACATTTATGTATTATATGTACAGTGGTGCATTTTAGGTCTGCTTCTTCCATCGATACATAATGCCTCCACACTCTTCTGATGATTAATTCCATATTTGTAGGTGATCCAATATCTAATTGTTCTCTTCCTTTTGTATAATATGACAAAATCTGCAAATCTGAGGTTTTGGTTGTAATCATGGTGCATCATTTTTCTATAGTTGTAATCAGATCTGGAGCGAGAGTCTCGACTTTTAAATAAAATTTTTAGTTGTATTTCATTAAGAAAATATTATAGTATATATATTAATCATGTTAATAGTTATATGAGTAGTTGTACAGAGTACTCGTGATGAATAGGTAGATATTTTGAATATCGTGCTGGATAGAATGTAATTTTCAAATCTAGGATAACGGCTGGGTAACCCGACTCTAGAACGCAAATATATTAAAAATTGCTAGCTATTCAACTATAAGTGATGCCCAAAAGAAAAAAAATCGAAATTATATCGTATCAGTATCCAAACTGGGATGATACAAACAAAATCAATATGCAGTATCGTATACAGAATGATTATTTTCTAATGTATCTAATTGCTTCGGTTACATTTATCTATTGGTGATCATGTACAGTCAAATCCAGATAAGAGCAATTCCTCCGTTTCAGCAAAAATTTGGCTCTTATTCAAATTGTATAGAAAGTCCCTTTTATATGTATACATATATATAACTTAAGTAAGTACATTGATGACTTGAACAATTAAATAAGACAATTTGCCATTAATTTCTAGGTATATTCATTTAGTATAACCTGTTTATTTTTTATAAGGGAAATTGATTTTTTTTTAAATTTCATCCACAGTCGGATTATTTTTGTCCATTATATTGCATGAGTTTTCTTAACGATTCCAATATTAATTATACATACAATGATTTAAATTTATGTATCTTTCTATCTGGATATTAACCAGAATTTTCTAGGAAAAAATTACGTCTAAAATTTGCTCTAAACGGATACAAATTAAGCACTAAAAATGTTATTATTTTTACTATAATATCTAATTCTAATTGTCGTACTCAACTCGGAAATCTTTTTATAGTGTAACACAAGGTTTTCAAGATATATGAGAAATAATTTTGGATTTGTTTCATCAAAATATATTGTTATGTGAAACAAAAGTCAAATTACCTCTTCCTAAGGTTGAATAAGGGATCCTACCTATTTATAGTACGTATAATTTGATATATATTTCTTTCTTTGCAGCAATGAGAGAAAATCTTGAGTAACCATTTGTAATTTGTATTTGGGAAGTATTTCGAAATGTTTTGTTCATTTTAAGCTTATTTAGTACATATAATAGAGCATCTGATACTTTAATCAACTAAAAATAAAAATCAATTGATCAACGTCTCCCTTTTTAAAGAGAATAAAGTTTTTTAATGGGTATAATATATGGCACGGATTTTCTTATGAACGTATGTACATATTTTTCCCTACAAACTATAAATACATGTCCTATTTGTTTGTGTTACAAAGATTATATTTGTAGTAGTTTAGAAATTACATTTTATTTATTTTTTATGGTTCAATCATGACATGGGGGGGGGGGAAGTCCTAAACTATTTAATAGATAGTGAGCCAATTATGTTCATCTCCTCAATTGGTGTAATATTTTTTCTTTAGAATTAGGATACAGTCATTCCTCAGCAAGAATGTTTTTTTTGTTTTTTTTAATCCTCATATGTTAGAAGGATGGCCTATCCATCAACAATGGTGAAGTCTTTGTCCACTCAAAGACAAGAAAAGATCGTTTATAAAAGATTTTTTTTACATATTATATGTAATTTGAAAAAGCCGTTGTTAAAATGAGGCTCGCCGAAATGAATGCACATCATGAATATACTTCAGTAGTTCAGTAGATCAACAATATGTACATTGATATTAAATACCTAATAGACTATTCTAGTTTGATCCAAAATATGTATGTATTTAATTGTAGATTAATGCTGTCATTCATTATAAAATATTATATATTTACATAAGTATACGCGTGTGTTACCACCACGTGAGGATATATCCTCATAATTACTTGTCAAGACGTTTAAATATTTTCTCTTTAAAATATATAATATTTCTAAATGATACATTTTTATCTATGCATAGTTTTGAATCTCAAAAAAAAATCAATCTTATTGTAGGCATATATATACATAGGTATATTGTAGTTGTTTTATCGTCTGGATCTATATAGACTGAATGAATTGTCTAAATATTCATTCTAAAAATAAAAATCATGGTCACACATCCTATTCAATACTTCAGTCTGGGTATTCTTATCAAGTTTCCATTCATCTTTGTCGTTTGTCTCACAATACTGTTTTTCTATGAGCTGTGCCATGGGGTCACAGTGTAGTTACCAAATAAGATTGTTGTTCTTGTTTTTATTATGAAAATCAAAACCATGATTTTGTTAAATTTTATTTCTATTTTTCTTCTACATATTAAAAGTTGTATAATATAATAGATCATGATGTCATTTATTTTATGATACTCTGTATTTGAAGGAGAAAATAGAGTTCATACATATGTATAATCACTAAGGTAGACAGAGAAAGACTTATCATGGTACGGCACAATATATCTACATACATATATGTATAGGCACATCCATACATAAAATTGATTTATTTTCATTTAAAATTACTTGGCATAGATTTATATGAGAATCCGTTTCACTCTGTTTATCACTTATTAAGTGTATCGCACCTTTTTTAAACTTTTTTTTTTGCATGATTAAAGGAAGGATGCCAAGGTTTTTTATGAGGGATAATGATAACACTACCTACACCTTGAAATTGAATTGGCCATGAATTTATGTCATTGAAAATAATACATATAAAGATCCCTTCATTATTACGTAATTAGTTGTAATTTAAAAACAATTTTCCCACTTATCTTAAATCCTCTAGGTAATAGTTTATTATAATTATGGTTCTTGTGTAGAACATGATACAACTATGTTATTAAGTATCCATACCATGGAAATTTTTGTAGGTCGTACTGTACTGCTTTTAAAGAAGGATAACTTAATTAAGTATACAACTCATTAATCAAATTTCTCGTATATACATATCTATCGCCTTTGTCATTACTTTTCACTCTTTCGTGCCTATTTACGACTGCAGTTGACCTCGTGGCTGATGAATCTTTTTCACTCAATTCACAAAAACACATTTCTTTATTCTTTAATGCCCATGTTAAGATGTTTTTAATTGAGAGGAAAATAATTATTTAGGCAATACATAGGTATTATTATATCTTTTCATAAGTTATAATTTCAATTTTAGTATATACAATCAGTTTAAAAGGGATTTAGATGTTAGTAAGTCAATCTGAAAGAAATGAGGAATCTGGATAGTAATATCTAAATTTGTGGTTTAGTATCGTTAAAAAAGAGAAGAAATAAAAGAGCTCAACATCAGTTGATAGTTTGCCAACTCTTACCAACTATGGAATTATTCATCACCTAAGTAAGGAAACTGGTCATAGCTTAACAAGGGCACGTTTGAGTTAAACCAATCTGCGTTCAGAACACTAATAAAGGAAAAGACAACAAAATATATTGTAGACTTCTATGTCTGTGGGCTATAGCTGTGAACTATGCTGAGCGATAGGGATTCCAACTTGGTTATTTCTAAATAGGGCTAAACAGTGTTTTCAAAATTTTTTAGTGTGATCCACAACAAAAACTACACAAATTTTGCATCGGGATCCCTAATACTTGGATATATTTGTATGATAAACCTATTATTCACTTTGACCTTTCTTTTTATTTCAGGACCCATTTTATTTTTCACACGACCCACTGAAGGGCCAAAACCACACATCTGCATTCCACAATTGTGTTATCCCCAAAACATCTACAACTCTTATATATGTATTTTCCTGTTAGCCTTTCATTTGTACATATTATGTACTCATTTCCTTTATTTGTGCACTGATCGTCGATTTATTTAGTACTTATTAATTCCTGTTGAGCTGTGAACAAATCCTTACAAATAAATAGAGAATAGTCCAATTCTCAGTTGGAGATCAAAATTCGTCTTTTTAATATATATATTTGCAAGTCGGGCCTATCTAAGTCTCATTGAATCAAGAACTTGAAATAATTGTTTAGCTACTATCTAAATTCGGGCATGGGGAAATACGTAATTTCGATAACTTTACTTCAAAATAAATTATTTCCAGTATTTATATATATGTACATCTGCTAAGTATTAGGCCCAGTTTTCATGTGTGCAGTCTAACCAGGTCAAAATTGACCACAAAAATTGAGTTGCTTTTCCTAAGTTGTATTAATTACACATATATAAAGGTATTAATTTTCCATTGAGTAATAGAGTAAATAGTAACTTATTACTATATAAAGTAATTTTACTGCACGTTTATATAATTAATTAATTATATATAGTATAGAGTCTGATCCTATCAGGGTATGAATTAAGTAATACTCAAGTAACTTTATATATTGCTAAGTTGATTCAACTATTTTTAATGATGAATTAAATTTCTAATCTACAAATATTAAGGGAATTGCATGCCTCTAGATTGAGTCATTGAAATGTGCAAGTAATTACAAAAAGATAAATGAAAACCTCAATCAAAACTATTATGTATCCATTAGAAACATTCAATAATTTTGATAAAACTTCGGAAATCCATAAAAGTGATCTTCTGTTTGTCCTGTTATAAAGAAGATGAAAGCTGAAATGAGCAACTCCATACTATTCATCACTATCCAAAGTGCCATAACTGTTGCTTCTTTATGAAAGACAAAACCAAAACCTATGCAAGCATTGATAACCAATATTGGTATTTACAAGCCTAGTTGAAAAAGGTTTTGTAATACTTTTACTCCATACGTCCATTTAATGATATCTATAGTCAATCCAATAGCTAAAATAAGTCCTAAAAGAGTTAAAATACTCTTAATCAATAAGTTAATGTATGACTTTAATTCTTGTCAATTGTAGAAAAATTTATAAAATGTTTGAATAAAAATATTAGTTATTATTTAATTATTTTTTTCCCTACAATTTTATTCAAATTAAATCCCAATCGGCATTGTCATAAATCGTATAGTGTCAAATTATATGTACAGGACATTACATATGGGTAGGTTCAGTCTAGTCCCAGGACCATTTTTGCAGATGAGTTTGTTGGCACGTCATGTATTGCTGGACAGTTATAAGATCATACTATATTTACTTATTTGCTATTCATATTGAGCACTTGAGCAAAATTATACCCTTTACCTTAATAAAACTATCTTTGAATGATATTTATTAATAGCTATACTGTGGTCTATTCCATAAATCCTAGTTACATACTCCTAGTCAAGGATTTCTTCATTTCTACTATTATGAGTACTCACTCATCAATATGAATTGACTTGACTACTAGGGGTTATTCATTTTGGTTGCTGAGTTATATTATTTGGAAAATATCAAAATAAACATGGGTTTATAGTAATCTAAATGTTATACCAATCAAATTAATCCATAGAATTTAAATAAAAAATATCAGATCTATCAATGGATAAGATGTAGTCAATATGTCATTGAATATTGATTCGAGTTATTAACACCATTTCGAGGAAAGCATCATCTCTGCTGACAACATGATAGTGGATTATTTATAAGTAGTAAAAATATTATGTGAATGTTGATATGCTTTTAAAAAAGAAAACATGCAAATTCTCCGAAGTTGACTCTTGGAGAAAATTGGAAATCATGTGAAGAGTAAAGTATGAATGAGATGAACAGAAGGCCATGAGTGATGTATATAGAGCTCAAACAAGTTCTTTTGTGTGAAGCTAAGACGTATATTAGTTATTTTTCATCGTGGATACAATGAAACCGCCTCTACTTTGTATATGTACTTGGTGATGGGAAAAAAGCTAGCCCTCAAATTTATGGTCAAATTTGGCGAAGTTCAGTAAGAAATGTGAATTACTACATAAATATACCTTAACATTAGTAGTCAATCTCAACTCTTGGCCGATGTATGTTTTATGAAAGGTGAAGTATCAGAGTATTTTAAACAGGGAGAAATCACAAACCATGAAAAATTGCATATTTGTATCTTTGTCTATATGAAATGGGAGTGGAGCATAAGGCCTTTCGGATTTTTTATAGAGGTCCGGTGTTTGTCACGAACCAATAGATGAATAACTGGAAGCTCTTAAAGTATTTCTAGTAGATAAGGAATCCAATCACGCAATTCTACACATTTGCAAGAATTGAGCCTGTCGTGACATTTTAGATCATACCTTTGTACTTATAAATGAATCGGACTTACATAAAACTACGTACATAGAAGTTGTACAGATACAATTAACGAATTCTAAATAGTAAACGTTCTCAACTCTCTGTCAAAAACGTGTTTGATGACGTAATTTTTTTTTAAATTTAAAAAATAAATGAGTGTTAAAAGTGATGATTGCATTGATTAAGGATGATTATCGGGGTCAAAAATATTAATTAAGGGGTAAAGAACTTTCAGAAATGACTGCACTGTTGACCACGTTAGGATTTTCAATGGTCATGTAATTAAAAACTTTTAATCTCATTTTTTTGGGGGAATTAAATATTCTTTATAATGGGCAATTTTTGCCGGTTACCATTTTTTATAAAACGACTTAATATCTGCCTATGATATATTGATGTAGTTCTTGTAAGTAGTTGTTAATGCAAGATTCAAAATTGACTACAATTACTCGGTTGAAAGTATATGTATATATATATTGTGGAATGTTGAAGGATTTTACTCTAAATTTGAATGTATATAAATGATTTTTTAATAATAATCTTTCAACAGAAAAAAACAAATTTTAAATGTGAAAGAACAATGCTTATGTTTTCAAATACATTACTTATTTCCTTTCATGTGTTATATGGTGACTGTGTGTTATTAATAAATTACATTCTAATTATTACATACATATTTAATAAAATATAATTGATAACTATCTTTTGTATTCATTTTCTTCCTTTTTTTCTTTTGTGCCTATATATAGAATATTTGAATAATAATAATAGTAATTAAAATTATTATCAAATAAATTAAATTACATACATATATAGAAGAAAAAAAGTATTGACATTTTTTAAAATTAGTTTAAAGAAAAAATTCTTTAAAATAATGTTAAAATTCTGTTACAGGGTTTTTGGGATTAATTTGTCTTTAAATCTTCATTCTTTACTTTTATTTTAAGTCGATTTTTTAATAATTTTTAGATAGAGTTTTAATACATTTTTTAATTATTATTTTGTCTTCATTTCTTGCACATTAGGTCTTTTTTACATTGTTCACCAAAATCAAACTTAATTTATCAAAATAGTATGAACATGTTTAAATTCTTGATGTGAGCCCATAATTTTTTTTTATTTTTAAGTATTTTAAATATTCGAAGCTCTTTTTACGCTTAGCGTCATAGTTGTAAATTTACCTATTTTAATTCAAATACAAATGTTTAAAGATTCTAAAGCCATTTTTGTTACGTTTTAATCGCATTTCTAATTCAATACATCATTGTTTGAAATGAACAATTAATTAATCTGAATAAATGGACATTGGGTCACATATTATGTAGGTAACAGAACTTTTCCTGATAATTCAATATCCAGGAAATTCCCATGCAATATATTGTGTGCAGGTAAATTCATGATTTTTGACCATGAATATTATCGATGGATTTGATATTAAATAACTCATTTTGTTATTCATTCTTGATTGTTTCACGTGCTTTATATTTTATAATTAGGATCATTTATATTTTTTAATTATAGCAATGACTTACAAACGTGGTTCATTTAATTTAAATTTTCATACAAAGTTTCCTCTCAAATATTATTTATAATTGATTAAATCTTTTTATTTTATGATTGTTTATTTTAAATGTCCTTGACGGATCAAAATAAGGAAATGTTTGTTTGTATACCATGTTGGACTTATCCCTTCTACACTCGGTAACAATAACATAGCAATAAATGTGAATGATTTCAAACACTTATATTTGCTTCTTCATCACTCCTTTGTCCTTGATTCAAATAATGTGCAACAAAACGCGTTCATATGGCATGTGCAGAGGAATTTTTATGTTTCAAGTGCAATTTAAATTCTCTAAAATGAAGATAACTATAGAAATGCTTTGTATTCAATTATTGTTTTTTTAGCTCCAAGATGAGAAGTAAATTATTACTGTGTATCACGACTAATTAGGTGTACGCATTGAATTTTCTAAAAAAAAAACAAAAAAACATTACGGTTGAAGAGGAATAACGGTTGGCACTTCTGTTCTTTTTTGAAATGATAATCATTTTATTACTAGATTGTTGAGGAGGACACGAAAAAGAAGAGCTCTATAATTTCCGGTTAGATTTGTTATAGATTTTGTTAAATGCATTATAAAATTATAGTTTAAATATAGTCATTATATTATACCTACACCTTATGCTACTTTTAACTATAGAAGGTTCATTTCTGAATAAATTGCTAAAAAATGGACACACGTTCCTTTCGTATAAATTAGAGCTTTTGTACCAAAAGCAATTAAATTATGTGACTTCTGTGGTCACTTCTTTAGAACTGAAATTACATCTCAGAGAGAGCTCATTCGTGAATACTTTATATTATTTATCTATTTATTGATCTTGGGTGACACTGTACATATCTATTCATATCATCGGCTTACAACACAAAAATTGAACTAGTCTTGTATTTAAGCTTTCTTCATTTCTTTTCATATTGTAGATAATCTTGTTTTTATATAGATAACACATTCATATTTATGAATTAACTTTTCTTTGGTGTTGTTAATGATTATTTGTAAAATATTCCATATACATATAATCTTCTCCATCACGTTGCTTTTCAATTCCGTACTTTTTACATGACTGGGATTCCCAACACTATATTTGGAACTGATAATAATAATAATTTAATACAAATCCTTCACATTCTAATCTCTGATTAGAAGAATCATTTATAAGTAAATAGTAAACATTCTTATTTCTCTTCAATTTTGCTTCAATGTGTATATAAATAATTAATTATATGTACATAACATTAGCCAATCCCATGTTGTCTTCGTCCTTCAGTCTTGAAAGAAAAAGAAGCTCCTTTTGTTTACATGCAGGTGTAGCTAAAAGTATTTTTATTTCCTTTGCAAAGGTCAAATCTCTATAATAAGATTTCCTTTTCTTAAAGGATCAAGGTATTATCAAAGTACCTTGAAATTTATAGGGGAGAAAAAGTTAGAATCGAGAGTCTAGACTGTAATGAATGCATGTATGCATGCATGTCTTTGTAGATTGTAAGCATGTAGTAGTTTGAATGCTTGAATACATTTTTAAAGAAGGAGCAATATAATTGGAGGGATCATCAAGTTGTATTGATTTTTTATTACCTAACTAATATGTTTATATTTTAATATTTTGTTTAGGCAACAAATGTACATATTTGACTAACCACGAATTTGTTCGTTAAATAAATCCTATTTAATAATATCTCTTTTGTTATATCTCTCAAGTCAACATTTCTTGATTTCTAAATCATTTTAAATTCTACAAAGTGAAATATATCTATTCTTATAGCTACATAAGTGAATTTTCATTTTAGTTTAATAATTTACAAATTTATTAAGTCAGCCCATATCAACTAATAATGACTATGCTTTAATTTTGTAAATTTTACAAAAAAGAAAATGTAACTTGAATTGTATTTAATAAAATACTTACATATATACGAGGTAGGGTTGCATATTTGCAATGAATGCTAATTATAGGAAGTACAAATTAGTTCAGTTCGTTTTCAAAAGATGGGTCTGACTGTTGTGATTTTTTTTGTAATAATATCTGCTCTCGGTGATTTCAGAGCTCTTAGATATCTGTCAATAATATTTCATTCATATCACTTTGAGTTTTTAAAAAAACATGTTTTCACTCTGTTGAATATGTCAAATAACTAAGCAACATTTGCGGGAGGCTTTTGTTTCTGCTATAATTTGAAGAAAATTGTTGCTGAAGTGCATTGAATCCTTGTTAAAATTCATGGTGACAATGTGTATGTAAAGAATGAGTTCAATGTTTCAAAAATTGTGATGTCAGCGTTGAAGACAAGCTTTGCTCTGGACAACCAAAAAAAAAAAAATACAAAGACAAACAATTGAAGACATTACTCTATGAAAATCCAAGTCTTACACAAGAGGAGCTTGGAAAATCATTGGAAACTACACAAACAGCCATGTTTGTGAGATTAAAATCCATGGGTATCATTCACAAGCAAAAAAACAATAAAAAACGAACCGAACTGGTTTATACTCTCAATAACCTTGTTATTCATGTATGCAAGTGTTAGAAATGATTATTTTTTTGAATATTGTATTACATGTTAAAGTATTATTTCAATGGTTCTGGGACAAATCGTTAAGGGACATTATGCCTAAAAATATTATCAATATATAAAATAAACGCATATTTTAATTAAGTTTAAAGTTATATTATTAAATTTTGGCCAATGGTCAATTGTGTGTGTATACATTAGTAGAACATGAGAATTTTGGCTTATTGAAGTAATATCTCAAAGGACCTCAGTACTTTTTTCTAATTCAACGAATTGTGTGAAAGTGTATGTATGTGGATATTTTATCCTTTGTTTCGATTAAATTAGCTGTTATTACATTATTTGCAAAATTCTGCTCACATTTTCCTTTTACATTCGCTGTTATTACATATTCTGTATGAAATAAGCTCAATTCCTTAAATAACAAGTTAATTTCTTTGTTTTAGGTAAAAGAAGATTTAAGCAAATCCAAGAGGCAAGCCATTGACACTCAAGATTATGAAGCGTCTCGACATGGATCTTTTGTTCCATTCACAAATGATATAAAATACACATTGAATGGTGTCAATAGACGAGCCTTCATCAAGAAATTTGTGGCACAGAGGAATAAGGAGTTGAAGAAGAAATTGAACGAATGAATGATCTGATTTGTATGTTGTGTGTGTATTATTTGGATGATAAATTTAGTGTATACATACAATATAAACTTTATTAGAATATACAAATTAGTACTCAAATGTGTTTTGTATAAATAAATAAAATGCAATAGATTGGTAGAGCTATATTTTTGAGTGCCTTGAGTCTTGCAATAATTACCACCTTACTAGTCTTATATAATATTAGTTTTATTTATTTACTGGGGATTTTTAAAAACTATAAATCACTTCATGCAATTGACCAGTTATTGTGTTTACAATAAGAGTAAATTTCTTTATTTTATTTTTAAAAAAATGATATTTCCAGCTTTGTCCCACGTGATCAAACCTGGAGAGAGACAGCCTTGACTGAAAATACGGATAGAGGGTCCTTATTTTATAATAAAACAGATATTTTCAGCTTTGTACCACATGTCACTATCTATCCTCAGAGTTTTAATACAGATTTAAATATATCGTCCGATTGAAAAAGCATCGATTAGGTCCCCCGAAGTTTAAAGCTTTGGTGTTCAAAACTACAATGGACACTGCCTTCACCTCTGAGCATCACCTTTCTGTGTTTATTTACATTGAAGCAAATACATTTTCTGAAGATTGAGAGCAGAGGACAGTCAGTAAAAGCATGAATTGTTGAACTAATCTATGTGCTACAGTTTTGGCACATCTTATGGAAAATGACGAGGGTAGCTCAAATCTGAAGATGAGTAGTTAATTTGTTAGCCAGAACAGTACATATATATCATAATTCTGTTCTTCCATGAGTCTGATTGGTAAAACGAGAAATTTGAGGTCCCCAAAAGTGGCTCATTTTTAGATGACATGGCATAGGTACGAATGAGTATAATATGTTCTAAGAAAAAGAAAGCATAGTTTTCTGGCGTTTAGTTTCAAACATGGATGAGACTCAAGGTTGTGAACTGTTAACAAGTTTCTCGAGAGAGCTTTTTTTTTTTACGACTCACGGGGCGCTTTATATTTTTTACAAAAATCTTAATATTTAAATTCAAGTGAGAAGACAGCAAAACATCCATGACGGCAGCTTCTCTCCAAAATAATCGACTTGTTTTCTAAATCACAAAAATTGGCTCTATATACATAAATATATCCAAGGCTACCATCTCTTCAAGCAATTTATTTTCTATTTAAAAAAACATATGAATAGAGTTAAGCAACAAAAACATAACAAAAATATTTATTTCAGTAGTAATTAACTTTGCACCATCAATGTTTATCCCTTAAATGTTGAATTCGATTTTATTTACGAGAAAGACATTTTTCTAAAGCCATAACTTTTTTTATTAAATGGCAATGAATCCAAGAAAGAAATCTAATTGTTCAAAGAAGGAAAGAAAACCTCATTGTCAAATTTAGTTATTTCTCAATCAAGAAAAGCTGATCTGAAAAATGGATGAGAAGAAATAATTTTTTTATTAGTTTTAATGAGATGTGTATTTGAGTTTGTAAATGATCAATCAAAAAATACAATTTAAAATGTAATACGCCTATACCAAAATTTTCTTATTCTAGTAATATTTTTGTTTGTTCAATACCGTGCATTTTAAAAAATTAATCAACAGTACATCAATATCTTTACATTCGAAAAGAATTTTGAGGTCAATATTCTGATCAGGGGAAAGAGGCTAATAAACTCACAGCTCAACTTCAAATTTGAGGTAACTTGATCTTTTTCTACAAACTGTACCAAAACTGTGATCCATTGGTTAATTCTACAATTTTGATGATTGTTCTCTTGTCTCAATCTTTAGAAAATGTAGTGACTTGAATGTAAAAAAAAAAAAAACTTTAGAAAGGTACTCTTGAGAGGTGAAGGCGGTATCCATTGCAATTTTGAACTCCAAAGTCTTAATAGCTAAAGTTCTAACTTTGGAAGATCTAATTGATATATCTTCAACTAGAGAAATATTCATTTTGGCAGCCGCTCGAGATACTGCATTCTCGATTAAAATTACGAGGATAGTTAGTGAATGTGGAACGAAGGTGAGGATATATTAGAATATCTCCATCATACTCTTGAAGAGATTTCAGTATAATGAGGATTGTTATTATTGCCCATTATATGTTTAATAAGTAATGGAAAACTTTGATTTGTAGAGGCTAGTTATAAAATGCTTTTAATTTACATGGCTTTTCATGTTTATCTACATATATGCTCCTCTGAAGGCTGATTCTTTATTTTGAATTGTGATTTGATTTGATTTGATATGTTTTAGAGTATTAAATTATTTTATTATTGGGTCAACTGAGTAGTTTTATACCAAGCTATAATGCTTATGTATGCTTTTATTTAGCAATTCCATTCGATTTACTTTTCTCAGCTATTGTTATTTACATAGTTTGTACTTATTTGAAGGAAAAAGAAAAAACAATCTCAGATATAAGTATTTTATTCAATTTAAGGAATATGAAAATATTTTGAATAATGTGAATACAAAGAAATTTTAAAATATGGGAGAAGGGCAAGGTAATCTAGCTATAAATTGCAAACATGGAGGGACTTGGAGAATTTTTTTTGTTTGTTTAACAAAATAAAATAAATTCGAAATGTAGAAGCATCAGTGATGGCCAAATATACATTTTGATATGTGGTTCGACCTCATTACCAGTTACATAGAGACACAACAGCTCCTTAATTTCCCCATTTCTGTTTATTAACTTTTATAGTATTATAAGTATCGAGGTTATGAAATGAGAATGGATATCTGAACTGTTGATACAGATATAGTAAAATTGAATGCAACCATGACTTTCAATATATATAATTGTATGGGCTGTACCACACTTGACTTGATTATTGACAATCTTGCCAAAAAAATCCTGATCATGGTCCAGGGAGTCATTTCCATAGGGCTTTGATACGCATACTCTATGTGCATACAATCGAATAACCCCGTGTTATTTGAATTAGCAGGGTTTTTAAGTTGCTAAAGTTGGAATTAATTCAAATGTGACAAAATTATTTCTCCCTACGAATAATGACTTTGATGACCCTATCTTTAACCGTTATAAAAATTGTGAGAAGTCTCGGAAAGGACTGGGAAGTAAAATATTAAAAGTATTTATAGTTATAAATCGAACAAAAATATATATCGCCATGTAAGATTTACATCAGTGCCCAATTTCTGTATCAAGGACACGTTATATTAAAGTTGAACACATTACATTGAAAAAATAATTAATTACCCGCCACAAAGTCAAAAAATAAAATAAAAGAGCAAAAGTAAATAGTTACACGTCAAAGTAAGGGGTATGATACTTTAGATAATGTTAACTTGTTTTGTACTCAATAAGAAACTAATTATGTAAAACAGAAAAATAAATTTGACCTTTAACGTTTCTCATTTAACATGGGATGCTCAATATGAATAAAACAATATAAATATATGATCACAAATAGCTTTTGAAATAAAACACATATCTTGTTCCATTCATTTCAGGTCAACAGAGTGTGTACCAAGGCGGAATGAGCATGTGCGTCAACTTTTCCATCACAAAATTTGATTTGCCGAGTTACAAAGTGTTTTTTTATAAGTAGTATCATGGTCCCAATCCTTCAATTTCTGAATTTTCCCTTGGGTTTCGGGTTGAGTACTCTTGAGAAGCTGTCGACTTAAAATCCTATGTGATTATGACATATTAAAAGAAAGAAAAAAATAATATTTCTCAATGTTCCACTAGGTTTGAAATCCTTTCCCTCATGGAATTTTCATTGAAATGTCTTCCACTCAATGATGCATTCCAAAACAAGGTTACAAAAAACTGATGGCATTGTTGATCTCTCTGATGAAGAAAAGATTTCAAATTTCGATATAAATATATGTACATACATGTATCCTACCCGGACAACTTGAAATCATTTCCGACTCCTTCAAGTTCAATCTTGAATCAAAAGTTTCTTTTTTATAAATATATGTATGTATGTGTAGTTCACAGTTACATCATAGTTATTCAAAATATGAGACTTTGAATATAGTTTCAATCAAACTGACCAATAAATAAATATTCTTTGATGATTTATGTATGTATGGATCAAAGATTACCTATGTACATAGGTACGTACATTAATATTAAGAGAGAACATAATCATAGTCTTGCCTTGCTTAACAATTATTCTAATACAACTTGTCTGAGACATAAACATTTTTTTTAATTTTACATCTCACTCAGAAAGACAATTTTAATTACATTTTATTGCACTACCTACTATTCTTGTCCTTTTAGCTACTAAGCTAACTCTGGCTCCTTAAAAATGATACAACTTATGTTTTTTGCAACTATCATTATAAATTAATGATTCAAAATACACCAATAGCCAGCTTTTGGAAAATCATAGTCCTCCATGTCAAATTTCAATTCTCTAGAAGCTGCAAATTTTGACCTTAGTTGGAACAAAAAATATGTAACGAACGAACAAACATTCTGTTTTACATACTTATGTAGAAAAAAAGATTACTGTTGTGCTCGTTTGTTTGATCCTAATTAGATTATAACAATTGTTTCCCCCATTTTTTAACTCTCATTTTTTTTATGCAAAAATGTATCTATTTTTTCATTTAAAAAAAAACAACATATAACCCAAAATTATAATTACATGATGATGTCATTGACTCAAATTAAATATTTCTAATGATTATTTTCTTCTTTTCAATTTAACTTTAGTAAACTATAACTTATTTATTTCTATTTAATAATTAAATTAAATGGAGTTGAAAATGGTAATATCATCGGAACGCCTCAAACCAAAGAGACAAATTCATTTTCGTTCACTATTGAACTTAAATATGAACTTCAATTCAATTTACTAATTATGTAGTGATAGAATGGTAGAAAAAACGACATTTTTTTTCACTATCTGATAAACAATTGATTCATGAAATCCAAATTTAAATCTCTATCTATAATGAAGAGCAGTCGAAGAACATGGTATTTTTCTAATTTTACGACGAAGAATCACTGTATTTTTGCTTCTAACTTCCACTAATGTGTAATTCTTTTAAAATTATCATTGACATCTTCTCATGTTTATCAAGAATCATTAATGTGATGCCATCATATTTATGTTTTATTTGTAAATAAAAGAAGGTTTGTTCAGTTTTTTTAAAACTCGAATTAAATTTAACTCAAGTTACTGAGTGTAACTGGGTCAAAATCTGTTGCTTTTCATGCATACATACATAGTCTGTAACGAGAAAATGCTCCTGGTGACTTAAAAATTTGGTTCCATCACACTTGTTTGTGTACTTTTAAAGATATTTTTTTAAAGTAAAAAGGCAAAAGAATAATAAAAGTTCTGGTTAAAATAATTACCAATGAATGTACTCTGAGTATTTTTCATAAACTTTTCATTGGACAAACTTTTTTTTTCTTTCTTCACAATGTTCTCCAAGAAGTCAAGACACACCCCTCAATTCCGAAGTTCGTCCCTACGAAATAGTATGTATTCTAAGGAAAAGGGAATACATTCCCATTGCATTAAGTACTTAGAAACAAAGACATTGTATGTGGCAACTGGGCATATTTCTCGCATATAAGATACTAAAAGATTCAAGTCCAATTCACACAAATTAGCAACTACATAGTAATTAATGCTTAAAAACTTCATGATAGCTTATTTAAATATATAAATATATTTATATATCAGGTTACACGTTAAACACTGTAACTGTCAGTAATGAAAAGCGTTCAGAACAGTAAAGTATAATCCATTTACTTATCGTTTGACTACGGCTACCAATAATAATATACTTTTATGAGGAAAAGTAATTATTTTTGGACAAATCACAAAAATATTCCTCCCAAATGTAAGTACATATGAGAAATAAAAGTTGTGAAATGTAATACATTTGTTGCTCAAACATATTATGAGGCAAGTCATGAACAGTTTTTACATTCTAATGTAATATATATATATATATTAGAATACCAATCCACATGTAATGATCAATAAATTTTATACTTTTTGAAGGTATTACCCCCTCAATTTCTTCATTTTGTTAAGTAAATAAAATTACCTATAGAAAAAAAAACACATTTAAAGTTTTAAATTAAATTTAAATTCAACGTCTTCAAAGTTAAGATAATTGATTACTTTCTTTTTTTTTTTTTAAAAAGATGAAAATTTCATCTTTTTTTTTCATTATCAATCAAATACATTAAGATAAAATGCCTTAAAATGTGTTTAAATTAAGTTTCCCGATAATGTATTTTTAGTGACACTAACGAAGAAGAAATAACGAGGGGAAAAATCAAAATCTTTTTTTTTTATTTTCTTCATTTGGTATAATCAATTCAGCATTATTTGCAACAAAACATTATACAATATCATTAGAAATATTTTGATCTTTCATTTAAGTTAAGTAAACTTTTTTATGAATTAAATATTTAAAATGTCTTAAAAATAAGTTTTAAAGGATATAACAAAATCAAAAGCTACATAAATAACCATACAATAAAAATGGGGAAAGGCTTATTTAATTTTTTAGTTTTTTTTAATTTTTAATGAAAACAACTTTAATATCTCTGTTTAGACTTAATATATGAAATAATAATCTTCAAAAAACTTTCAAAGAAGGAAAATGAATGAACAAAAATATTTTTTAGGCTAACTAAAATATTATATATTCATTCTAAATTAGTTAATGTTTGATTTTTAGGCATTTATGTAAACGAAAATAAAATGAAATATGTGTTCATTCTAACATTTAATGTCATAGATTCATTGACTTCTTGTTAATTAATTATGTTTTTTTTAAAAACACAACAAAATGCATTTATCAACAAATAATAATAATTAATAAAAGACATTTGTGTTATTATGCTTTGTTCTTTATAAATTGCGGAATATAAAATTATGATAAGATATATTCTAATACCCTATAGCAGCGTTTCTCAACCGGGGTTCCGCAGACGGTCTTTAAGGGTTCCGCAAGAAAAATGAGATTATATAAGCTATTACACTTTTCAGTCTTTTTCTACAGTGTGGTATTAATCATTTTTTGCGCAAGGGTTCCGTGAGACATGGGATATATTTTGAGGGTTCCGAAAGGGAAAAAAGGTTGAGAAACGCTGCCCTATAGACATTTATACCTTTTCAAGTTCAATATGGGAATAAGCAAGTTCAATATGGGAATAAGCAAGTTCAATATAGGAATAAATATGTTCAATATGGGAATAAACAAGTTCTATATAAAATAAATAATATATATATAGAATAAAAAAAATTCCGGCCTACTCCAGGGTTAAAGATGTTTTGAATGAACAAGAGTTTTCAATTCACAAAATTTTAAGACTTTGGCCTTACAGTCCTATGTTCAATCCAATTGAGGATATTTGGTCAATATTGAAAGCCTTTGTGAAAAGAGAATTAGCTAAAAAAATTGAGAATATTTTAAAATAATATTTGAAAGAAATGATTTAAGCATTTCGGAGCAAATATCAAGAGCTCTGAAACAATTAATTGAAAGAAAACTAAATGAAATTACTAAATGAAATGATTTGTAATAATTGTATGCATTGCTAGCATCCAGAATCGTTTTGTAGATGTGATAAATTTATTATTATGTTAAATTTCATAAATATTCTTCTTTATTATTTATAAATTTAAAAAAAAAAGAATTATTCTATTATTTATTTTATATAGAACTTGTTTATTCCCATATTGAACTTGAAAAGGTATAGAACAATAATTACATTAAGAAGAATCCGTTTAGACTCCAATTAGCAAAATAATACATTATGTAATGATAACCTAGTTATGTCAACAATAGATAATGCATATCATGATGAAACTAAGGATATGGTGGTATGATTAAGACCACTATGATAAAATGATTTTGTGTTTGAACGACGGTTTGCCAGACTAATTAGCAACTATCAATCAAGAATAGACGATAGCATAGTCATTGGGGATAAGCCTAATTAACTTTTTCATCCATTATCAATATGTATGTATATATCTTTTTATGCAATATTGTATAACTACAATAAAATGAATGGATACACCAATGCAATGAATCAAAAATTATTTTTATTCTTTCAGCAAAAATTTGGAAGAAATATCTATTTACATATGCCTAAAACTGGGACTTCATTTTAATTTATAAAAGCTTTAAGTAAAAGCCATTTTATTGTGTATGAATGTATTACACATATCTATGTATAGCCATTACATTAGAGTGGCCAGTTTTGGGAAAAAATTGAGGTTTTTTTTTACTGTACCATAGTTTTTTATACCTAAAAGCATAACAAATGCTAAGAGCAAAATTTAATATACTTTGTAGCATTTTTGTACTAGTTTTTAATATTTTTAATATTAAAAACTATTACATATTTGTCTGAGATGTGTTCAAAGTACATACTGTATTATTTTAAGCTAGGAACTAAAGTTATGAGCAGAAAGTATGTATGGATCCTTGGACATTTCTATATAATCTCTTAGATTGACACTAACAAACCATAATGGAACATGGTAATTTTTAAAGTTATTGGATAAGACAAAGTAACAACATTACCTAAAATACTGCTGTTAAAATAACAGCACGATAAACATACAAGCATTATACATTTTTGGAATTCTCAAATACCCAAAATTAAAATGGATGTATCCAATTTTACTTATCAATTTATGACACTATGGTCAATCCAATGAAAAAATGTATCTATGTGTAAAGCAAAATGTGCATAGAATTTGAATATTTTTCAGAGTCAATTTTTTTTAACAAAAAAAAATATCAATATCAAGTTTTGGGATTCTTCTCGGATTTTTTCAAAACAAAATTAGAAAATGAATAATAAAAGATATATGTAACTTTGTATGACAAATCCTATTATGCCTTCAATATGTTTCTGCATGCACAAATAACTATGATATAAACGAACGGTATTGTGTCTAAATTTTTAAGGATAATAGTCCATTTTTAAATAAAGAAAGTCTAAAAATTAATAAATAATAAATGTTGCTAGTTAAAATATTTACTTATTATACACAAACATTATGTATGTATCTTCATTAAAAAACCAAGGGTCAAAATTAAATTGATCATACAAAATATGAATGACAGCCCCTTTAAAATAAAATTAAAGAAGGCAAGAAGAATCAAGAGACTGACTCAAATATCGAAATATACTTTAGCTTCATATTAACAGGCTTATAGAAAATCATGTTAATTTTTTTACTATAAGATAAAAGAAGCAAGAGACCCCCGGTCATAGGTTCTGTCAACTATGTGCTGAGAACTTTCTCTACAGATACATTATAAAATAACTTAATATTTTTTGTAATCAAACGATATCTTTAACTTTCCTTGACTAAAAATTATCCTTGAGCTTTAAAATAGTTCTGATGAAAATAAATCAACATAGCTCCTTGCCTTCAGGGCTAAGCCATCAATCATTCCCTCAAATTTTTACATGTCTTCACTGTTGCTTTCCATTGAAAAGTTATTCAAGTATTTTTGTATAACAAAACATAATTAAAAACCAGGGTTTTTGTTGTCGACCTAAAAGAGGAAATGTTCATCCACTAATTATATATTTAATTTTTTTTTTTTTTTGAAGAGTACCGATTTTCCAGTATTTTTCAACAACCATATAGGTGTATGGATTGTTTTATATTAGATTCAGCTTTGATAAAAAGTGACAGATTCAACACCTCCAAGGACTACATACACTATAGTGTCCTTGATTTTAGTTCAATCAATACCAGAGACATCTAGTCTTTGTTCTGAACCGGACTGTGTACAAAAAATTATGAATCGAGGCGATAGTTTATGTAGCACACATGTTATCTCACAGACATAAAATGACAATATATTTTTGGGTCAACTGTCGAATGTCTACTTGTCCTACCCCTATAATTAATTACATAGTGCTCTGAACACTGATTGGTAGATCACGAATAAAGTCTTGTTAAAAACATATTATGTCTAGATAATATGCAAAGTCCAATTTGTTATTCTAGAGAACTAAAGTACATTTTTTTTCTTTGTAAATTCTTCAGTTACTGAAATTAAGAATTAATAATTTCTGTGTCGGGCAATATTCCCTTGTCTTTTTTATATTAGATCTTACACTTACACAAAAAATGACCATTATGTAAACAAATTTACTTCTTGGGTAAAGTATCTTGTGTAAAGATTCAATTAATTATTCCTAATCTCCCGTCAAAACTCATGTAGTAATCTAAGCCATGGATCTCTCTACATATTTTAAATTCATATGGACAAAATTAATTATTTGCATACAACAATCAATAGTTGGATGCACTTCATCCATCAACAAGCGCAGCAGTAATACCAAAAGTGTCATCCATTGTTGTATAAAGTCAACGTCTCTACAAAGTGTACAAATAAAATGGCTATTATTCGTGATATTTATATTAACACTGAAGGGCGTAGCCCTTCAATGACATCTTCAACCCATCAATATAACAAAGTCGTAGCCCTTGTGCCCCTCAAGGTCGCACTAGATTATTCTCTTAGACAGAGATCTGATCCCCATCTAATATTAGTTGTTTATGCTGCTGGGTAGAGCTTAACTTCCATGCTCAACTAGTTTCCAAAGATATTCATTCAATGGCCATTATTATTAAATTAATTACTCTTTCACTCACAAGAAAATTAATTAGTAATATTTCTATGAATAGTTAATGTGTAATCATGCACTAAATTTAAAAAATTAGACTGTGTAATTGTTTATCTATTTAAAATAATTTCTGATTTCTCAAATCGAAGATATCAATAACCAGGACAAATTGAAGTCCTGTTATACATATATACAGGTATAATATTTGTAATTTTGTATTTTAAAGAAATTCAAATTCATTGCAAGATATAAAAAAAATTATCTGATAATTTAATGCAAGAGACAACAACAAAAAAATTACAAGGATGTGTAATCAAGGAACACTTGGAACCATCTTTTAAGGGAAATAATTACTAAATGTTATATATTCATTCATTTCCTAATTAAAACCATTCCCAAGAAATTTAATATGTTTTATTACTTAAGCTCTTAAAACACATGTTTTCTAAGTCTTTATTATACATGAGCTAGCTCAAAAAAGTAATTAAAAAGAATAAAAACTATTTCTCTTACGTTCTAACCTTTCATTTCAATACATAATTAAAGTTTCTTCTGCATATATTTTAAGAATCATATTACTATTGTAATATCTTGATATCATAATATTCAAGATATGAGGGAGATATTTTATTTTGGGATAACAGTCGTAAATAAATTTTTACATCTTGATTTAAAGATAATACTTTTGAAAAAATTAACTATTTTGGAAATAAAGGATACAGGTATTCAACTTCTGCATAAGTTTATAATGATAAGATTCTTAAAATACATGTATGTAGATATTTATTACAAAATCCTTGCTGCAAATTTTTTTAACAGAATCATTAATTAAACAATAGTAAATAATGTCTTACAAATCCAGATTTTCACTTTTTTGTGTACGATATAACTAAATAACGTTTATTATACCAATATATATAGATATATTGATGTTTTTTAAATTTTTTACAAAGTGCAAATTTTTGCAAGAGTTGGTTTCATACTTTTTTTGACTTATGATTGTTTCTTTGTTATTTTTGTAATCATTAATGTTGTCAAAAGATTCCAAATCCAGCTCATGTGTAATAAATTTGCAAAAATTAAGGACTTGAAATTTGGCATTGAAAAAAAATTGCATACATTTTTCGCGTCCTTTTCTCTGTTTTTACTTTAGAAAATTTATTATTAGGAATTACCTGTTCTAGTATATTCGTAGTAGATTGAACAAATGATCTAATAATAGTGTTTCAAGTGTCTTCACTTCTTAAAAATTGTTTGAACGTCTGAATTAAGCTCTTCTTTGCAAAATTATAATTGAAAACAAATAGAAAGGGAACATATTAAGTCTTAAGCTACGTACTTTCAAAGCTTAAATAAGAAAATAACATTTTTAATATGTCTCCTTACAAAATCAATATTATTAAAAAGAAATAGGTTCTCATTCTTATAGAAATATTTTTGTACACAAGTGTTTTTTCCCATATTATGTCACATGTATTTTTTAAAAGGACGTATTTAGAAAGATGAACTTTGAGATGTACCCAGTTTTGTAGTCAAGAGACCATTTCACCTGAGTCCAAAACTTTGATGAATTGAAATCTAGATATTGAAGGGACTAGGACCTAGAAAAATATTAAGACTCTCAGGGATCGGAACCAGGTCGAGACAAAGGGAAAAAAATTGCTTTTGCTTTTTGAGAAAATGAAATTTTTAAACTATTTGCTTGGTTTGTACACCAAGATCAAGACTTTGAAGGGATTGAAGCTAAGACTTTCAAAAATTAATATGAAGACTAATACGGATCTCGATGTATCTCGATTTTTTTGTTTTTACTAACTTATGTACATAATCTCACAATTATTCTAAAATAAATATTTAAATGTAGGAGTTTTCATAGACAGTTATACTTTGTGTGAAAGTTTATCGAACCAATTATGAATCAAACCTTTAGCATAATTAAGAATAACACTCTATAGATTACATCACACCATGCAATGGTAAGGAGCACAAAATTCCATGTGATTTTTTAACGATTACACAAAATGGATTATTGATATGATTGAAATAAATGTCACAGCATTGCTACCAATTAAAAATATTCTCTGTTGATTATGTACATACATATGTCACAGGAGGAAGACTTTTGAGATTCTTGCTTCCCCCCCTCCCTTTTTTTTGCATTATTATTTGTATAATATTTATTACATTTTTATATCAATAAATATTTTATGAATATAAAGGAACTGTTGGGAATTGAACCTAAAATTTACATAAAAACAATTTATATGTACCTAAATATATTTTTGTGGAAAGTTTATTGCTCTCTTTTCACCAGCAAAAAGTTCACCATACTCACATTATCATGAAGAACGTTCACTGTGTAGATATTTAAAAGGAATTCATTACTTTTTCAGTTGTATTATTTTAACATAATCAAAAAATATTATCTATGCTAATTAAATACTAATATTATTGACTCCTCTTAATGTTATCTATAGTTCAAAATTAAAAGAAATGAATAAACAACACTTTAGATAATTTCTTATCTAAACAAACTCTATTAGTAATAACCTTTGAAATTGTTATTAAATACTGTTAAATTTGAATTGATATTCCTACAACTGGTCAACAATTTAATTAGCCAATTGAGTTACTTTTTCTATTAGTATAATTTAATGTATTTTAAGTAAACTACTTTTTAACAATGAGAATCAGCATAGTAAATAATCAATTACAAAATACTAGTTCTCTTCAAGGCAAAATTTCCTCAAAATGAGCACTTTTTTCCAGTGAATCATCCTTAAGATGAACTTTTCTCATAGTGAAGCGAATATGGTGAACTTTTTACTCCTGAAAAAGGGCACAGTCAACTTTCCTATAATCCCTAAATATCATTAATAAAGTTTTTAAAAATATATGTAGAACGAGTGAACCCGATTTAAAAAATAAATTATTTTTGATAATAATACGTTGATACGCTGTTTTGATATGCTTTTGATTGTGAAAAGTATGAAAATCGAAGCAAAGAAAATATTCAGTCTAATCTGTAGAATATCGGATTCCCAAGAATTAAAATTACAGAATTTGTAAGATTTTTCTCCCCTCTCCTTCATAGAAAGTGAAGCTGCTAATAATATATCTTTTGTGGCGCATCCTTTGAGCTTCAAACTTTAAAGAAAAGGGTAGCAGGTACCAAAAGGTTGTGAACCACTGCCATAGACAACTGTTTTATAGATTCAAGTCGGATGTTTTGAACTCCTTTGATTGTACTCAAATCGTATTAGTTGTACATATAAATAGATTTGTTTGTCGACATCTAGACTTTCTAAATTACATTAAAATCCGTAAGGAAGAAAATATAATATCCCAGCCAAGGAGCTTTGAGTATATATTTATTGTATTTTTCACATATGACAATTTTGATAAATAATTTATAAGGAAAAAAGATGGAATAATTTTTACATCGTATTAAAATAATTTTCTTTCATTTAACTTTCAAGGTTTCATAATTGCAGGAGAAAATTATTATAAAATATTATTCAAATGAGTTCAAATTATAATTTTAGTTGAAGTTTGTCAGACCTTCATTGTAATTAGCAATTATTTTTATCCAATATATCTTAATACATAGAGAAATGTATTTATTTAAGCCCTCCAAAATACAAAAATGAATGTGAAAATTGAATAATATCTTAAACATAAGGAGATTTGGAATAATGCGTATAAGTGTGTACATATAAGCCATGGAGAAGAGTCATTAGTTTAGTTGACCAATGATAATAAATTACAATTACTTAATTCGTAGTATAATATACGTAAGTACAATTGTATCGTTTATCTTTTTAATTACATTCTGTATAAAATCAAAAACAGAAAAGTCAAAATGTCAACTTTTAACTAATACTAGACATCTCTAAGGGATGTGAAAGACTACCTAAAAAATGACGTGTCAATGAGTTTTCTTAATGATATTTACTATTGTTTTACCATACATACATATGTATGTTTATAAAAAGGGTTCACGCCCTTGAGTAAAGATCGTTATTTTGTTCCATTTTCCCCCTTAAATCAATAACAATAAGTTATTAATTAGTAAGATAGTAATTTTTATGAATATAAACGTATGTCTATATTCATAAAGTTACTATCAATTTTGAATATTTTTCGGAAGAAATAATAAGCTTAAAGGTTTGATATCAATCGTAAATACATTGCTTATCTTGTACATACATTTGAATGTAATAGAAAAACATATAAATATACCTATAATTACGTTTTGAAAGGGAATCAATTAAATAGTATATATATTAATACATCCACACACAGGTACAAAAATCAATATTTACATTGATATAAGTGTTTGTACCCTAGTATGCATATATCTGTTCCTTATGCACACTCAAATTGCGAGTTGTATCACCGATAATAGAAACAAAAAAGTTGTATTGATAAAAAAAGGAGGTTAAAAAAGGTTCTAAAACATTGATTTGGTGACGAATTTACCTACCTATATACCTATGTATGTAGATCAAAATGCTCAACAACTTTTTGTTTATATAGGGTTTAAACCATACTTACATTGTCATATATAAACAAACAACCTTGAGCTTAAAAATAAACTTTTCTGTATGCATACATACACAAATAAACTGTTCCAAAAACCCTATTTCACTAAATTAAAAAAGTGTCTTTTTAGTGTCCCCTTGATGGCTCTAGATTTTCGCTCTTGTTTTTTGAACAAAACCTACATTTTGTTGACATCACACTCAAATAGGACTGTACTGTACATATATGTATATATAAGTTCACCCCTGAAAATGTTGAAAAAGAACAGTTTTTTAATGTCAATTTGAACAACCATTGTCATAAAGTGAGAAAGAGAGATAGAAAATGGGGTAATTTCAGCGTTTGATAGGCTGCTAAATTCTCTCAAATGGCTAGTATACATCAAAAGTTTCCAGACAATATCTCAAGAACTTACTCTGGAGGTTTAATTATTGAAAGAATTTTATCATTCATAGGAACCTTATCATAAAATATAAACATGATGTTACTTTTTTATTTTGGCTCCATTTTCAAGTTTTTGTTTTACCTGTTGTACTAAAAATTCTTCAACAAAGTATTTTAATATTTAAACAACTAATTTTTCGAAATTTATGTTCTTCGCCAGATTTCCATTCGTGAATCTTGATCCATAATTTTGCAATATTACTTTCATCCAGTATTTGATGAATTTGTTTTAATAGTTCAAAAAACAAATTTAATAACACCGTATTCAAGTTAATTGATCATAAAAAAGGATCCTTAAAAAGAGATTGGTAAAAAATTTGATTTTTCGGGAAATGTTCTCTTTTAAATATGCAGTTTCATCTGTTTACTTTACTATAAACTATGATTTCTATGATTTTGATCAAAAATTGATAGATTTACATGCTTTGAAACAAAAGCATCTATTTTCGTCATTTTTGTGTGTTTAAAGGGTATTTAAAAATGTACAGAAATAATAGAAACATTTTTATAATCCAAAAACAAATATCTATAATTATCATGTTATAGTATTTTATATAAATCCTTTAAGGCTAAATATAAGATGGCGTATTCAAGATAATTTTCAATGAATCAATTTGTAAGATCTTTTTATTTTTATAAAGACCATTTTCATAATTACAACATCTTAAACCATGGGCAAAAATACGTTAAAAGTGTTAGCGGTCTCCAGAAAATAATAAAAAAACTTATGTTATCTGATGTAGACGCCACAGTCACCTGTTGAATCACAATCGACCATAAATAAGTCTACATTTATTCAGTAAAATTTATTAGATATTCAAAACCCTCAAAAGATCTCAAACATTTTGTTTTTTTTTCAATTGAAAAAAGTAGAGTTATTTAAATACATTTCAATTATTCGGAAGTGGCAGGGTGCAAATTTAATTTGGTGTCCAGTTAGGGCTAACGAACTGTAAGATTAATTAAGAAAATCCATTTATAAAAGCATATTTATATATATATATATGAATCTAAATTAATAAATTTTGGAGTAAATTAACATGAAATGTTTTAACTTTCACATTTTGAAGTTTTTACTCAAAATTAAAACTTTATTAGTTCAAATTACTTATTATATTTCCTTCAACACATTAGAGTTTACAATAGTTGAACATTTAATAGTAAAACACTCTGTGGCCTAAAATAGAATTAAAATTTTTTTTTTTTAATAACTAGAAAAAAACTTAATTATTTATTAAGACTAATTACGTTTAAACGTTTAATAGTTTCTATCCGAGTATGGCCTGAACCTTTGACACCAATGGTATTTGTATTGATTCATATATAATCTTTATAAGCAATTAATTAGTTATAAACTTTTTAAAAAAAGTTGGCAAATAGTTATTTAATAACACGTCAATTTATATTGTATCAATACATAAATAACTAATCTATGAATCTTTCTCATTATTTCTATAGTGTAAGTCATTTGCAACATAAAATCACTCTCCCTTGTACTTTATGAACACAGATTTTTGTATAGTCACGGATATCAACTGTTCATAGACTTGCAGCATATTCCAAATATACATATTGATTTAAGTCTAAAATTATCTTCTTCTGGTCATACTCACTGTACCCCTGACCTTTATATCATATGAATCGCTTATGCTATTTGTATGACCTGTACTGTTTGTTCTTACTGAGTCACAGTCTTTTATCCTTGATAATAGCTACACATTGCTTTCATGGATTGGCATTCAATCAACATATATATGTACAATATTTGCTTAAACTTTTTTAATTGTACATATTTAGATCAAAGGCTTAAATTTAATTTATTATTTGAAGTTTTTCTTAGAGAAGTATTCCTTAGTTTTGTATAAAAAATGAAAAAAATTTATATTAAAAAAAAGTAGTAAGATTAGCAGGATACAGTTGGTATTACACAAGTAATAAAGACTGGTAATTAAGTATTATACGTATTTATGTATTATTATTCATTTACAAATATACATTTCAAATTGTAACTGCATTATTTGTTTTTTGTTACATAATTTTGCAAATTAAATCAATTTTTTTCTCAAAAAAATATGGAAAAAATAATAATTCTAACCTTTATTATAAAAGAGTTTACTACTGAAACATATATGTATATAAAATATAGTATTTTAATGATGTCAAAACCTCTTTTTGCTATCTACATACTTCTTAGATGCATTTTAGAGAAACAAATTTAGCACAGCATGTAGTACATATGAAAATACTTCTCTAAAATGTGCATATCCAATATGGATTTATTCATACTAAATATTTAATGAATTTAATGTTAAATTCCTAATCGGTTTATTTTTTGAATGATATGTATTTATATACATAAGTGGATGATGAAATTACAAAAGTGCATTGGAAAAAGTTTTTTTTTTCTTCCTATGCAGATGACTATAATTCAATATATGGTAAATTCTTTCTCTTTAAATGTCTTTTAAACTATTTATGAAAATATTTATTATTCTTTATTCAATATTATTTTACTTTTTTTATAGGAATTGTGTAGTGTGTGCCCATTGATATAGTTTAATATCCCCATTTATTTTATTTTTTTTGAAGTAAGAGTGTTAATATTTTGGAATTGATTTTAAATCTTTTTCGAACGGATTTTAGTGATTGCTCGTAAATAATTTTATATATGTGAATTAGTCTCAAGTCGTCTCTGTGTCAAATGAAGACACTCACTTGAAATTCTGGGTGTCATGGTGAGAAGTTGAACTTCACAGATCTAAAAAAGGAGACAAATACAAAGTGTCAAGATAATGAAAATATTTTCATTTCACCGAAGGAGGGAGTCAGATCAGCAGAGGTCAGTGTGGCTGACTTTACTAGAGGAAACGAAAGGAATAGAGTAAAATATTTATACTATAAAACTCCCTTCCCGTACAGGAAGGTATGGACATGAAAAACAAGGATGATAATTGGGTAAAATTTTATTTGTTTGTTTATTATGCTAACAATGAGTAAAGAGCTAGCTAATAACAAATGAGTCTTTGTCAGGTAGCCTTGATTATTAGATATCATTTAAGGTTAAACCTCATGGACGTGAGAAGGGTGTCTTGTAAAACACCATATAACTTCGATAAAACCGCAGTCCCTAGTCTCTTACTTGGCGAAACGATATCCTTTCCATTTTTGATTGATTTAATTTATAAGAAAAACAACCCTTTCAAAACACGGGTAGACTCTCGATAATTTACTGAGGGGTTGAACGGGGAAAGGAACTTCAAGATTACGTTGAGGAAAAAATACTTGAGCAACAGTTTTTTAGCATCTCCACCCATTTATAAAAGTAGAGGGAATAAAAATTGCTCAACTGGTTCGAATGATGCAATAGATATCAGGAACTCTGCATCATACAAACTTTTTCATCATTTGATAAAGCAGTCTAGCTCCTCTTTGAATAGATATTCTTTACCTATACATAAATGGACGAATCTTTCAAATGAAATTTATTAGAGTGGTCAAGTAATGTTTTAATTACTTTAAGTTTGTCCGAAGGGTTAAAACAGACTTAAACGTAAAACTAATTATAACTCTTGTCCCTTTACAGAAAATGACATTAACAAAGAAGACTAGTACAAAGAAAATTGCTATGAAAGTATGGAACAAGTGGAAGTTAGTGACGAACAGTTAAGTTCAAGGAATGATATGGATAACAATAAAGAAAGACTAGGCTAGCATATCAAAACAAATGACAAAAGTAATGGGGAAAAACCCCGGATTACGCAGATATTATGCGAAGGAAAATCCATTATTTTCAAAACAAGAATATGCATGAGACCAATAGAAGAAATAAAAAAAGGAGTCAA
Organism: Lepeophtheirus nordmannii; assembly: GCA_963680855.1. NCBI lineage: Eukaryota > Metazoa > Arthropoda > Copepoda > Siphonostomatoida > Caligidae > Lepeophtheirus > Lepeophtheirus nordmannii. Next base: position 33,072,398 of record OY804518.1, on the reverse strand, counting down.
GAACAAAGTACTGAATGAGATCTCGATGGTGAAGTTGATGGTACTATAAAAGAAAGAATAGAAAAACAAAACATGGTTGAGACATTTTTTCAAGAAAAACAAATCTAGAAGAAGAGACAAGAATTGGAAAAAGAGTTAATAAAACTAAGTAGAAAATAATGAGGTTTTTTTTTGTAGCTGTGATATTCGATTAGAATCAACTGCAGTGAAAAATGGGGAAAAAGTGTAATCCAAAAATTTTACAAAGAGTCATTCACAGATAAAAGCCGTGAAAGTTATAGAGAAAACAAATATTATTTGGTTATGGCAAAAAATGTAAAAAAAGCAATAACTGACAAATAAATATTGAACGTAATACAAGTACTTGATCAAATTCTTGCGAGTCAAAGCCTCTTTTCTCTTGAAAATTATTCTAAAGAAAGAAAATATTTCGATGGATTATTCTTGTAGATTTTTCATATCACTAAAATTGAGATTAAAACTTGTTAATGCTGATGACATTTTTTGTTTCTATGCCGTTCGTTTGGTTTATTTATTTTAAATTTGATGTTTATGTAATTTATTGTCTATCAATGCTTTATTACTTTTTGTTACCAGTTTTATTTTTTTAAATAATGAATATCTCAATGTACATAAAAGTTATATTAGCTAACATCTACTCAATTTCCAATGGAAAAGAGAAAAAAAACTAGTCATTAGTAAGCCAATGCCATATAAACCAGATCTGATCTCTATTTATGCTATGGGTTTGCCGAAAAATATTTTGTAGAATAACTTTTTATCTGATTATGAAATATTTTTGGTTCCTACATTAAAAAAAGACAAACCATCCTTCGACAGGAATATTGGTATCTAAAAAGAAACTTTTTAGACCAAAAATATTATTAGTGGATATAAACGGAAATTACATTACCCTAGATATACATTGGAATGAGAAATATATTTTGTCAATGAAATCAAGATAATGTTGTATTCTAGATTTTTATCATGCAGGGACGATAGTGAAAAGAATGAAGTTATTCTCATTCGAGATGTGAATTAGTCTCTTAATCAAAAACCCGATACAATGAAGTATATAAAAAAAGAAAATAATATAAATGCCAAAAAAAAGAAAGAAAAAAAAGTTATTTTTTTTGTTACAAACGGCAGTAGTATAGTCAAGAGCTCTAGCCTTGATTTTTTTCTAGTCACTTCAGGACTTCTCTCAAATAATATCGAATATAAAACTATAACAGGACTACAATCAGAGTATTTATTTCCTAATCCCCCATAAAAAGTGAAAAGAAAAGGTGAAGTTGAACGTGACTTCGATAGAAGACGAGGAGACTCTCTCAAATACCATTAAAATTATATTTGATGTTGCCACAAAATTAGAAGCAAATAGAGCAAAACAGCTTCATATGATCTGAAATTAATTTTCAATGGGGACAGAAAAGAATACATAAAGTTAGGGCTGAGGAAAAGTATTGAAAGAAAACAGTTATATGAAGAACTAATAAAATTAGGAGACAAGTAAAAGAAGAATTTTGGCTATTGAAGAAAATATGAAGGATGTTAAACTAAACTCTGGAAAAGGTTATTTAATAAGAACAAGTCTGAATATAATAAGAAGCAGACAAGCAATTTTAAAAAGGGTTAGAAAGCTAGAGGGTAGCAATGTAGAAAATATAATTGTGCAGATGCTCTTTGATGTAGATGGGAAAAATCTTAATAACAGATCAAAAATTTGAAAGCTTACAACTAATTTCTACCAGAAGCTGTACAATTGTAAAAAAATGCCAAATAAAAGAAATAGACAATCATTTTAATTTTTTCTTGATATAGATTATGAAGATGCTGAGTTCGAAGGTTCGCATAACTATCTTTCCAAAACTATCTAGCTCTTTTAAATTGTCATAATATTTGGAGATATCGACGTAAGAGATTATGAGTTATCCCAATGGTTTTGGGAGGAAAAAAATCACTAGGTCCCGATGGAATTTTATCATAAATTCAATAGCCCCCACTCCTGTTAAAAGAACATATGTACAGAAGCAATTAACCCTGAGAGTCTTGAAAAAAATCCTTTTAGACAGCTTAACAATAATCCCAATGAAGGGAAAGGACCCTAGACTTGCTGAAAATATTAGACCTTGGACCATACTCTATTTTTCATTTAAGGTATTTAGTGCAATGTCAGGGAATAAGCTAAAGAAAGTTTTACCTTCAATTATTCATAGATCACAATAAGGGCTCATAAAAGGAAAGTGCATAGAAGACACCATTAGAGGAATCATGGATTCAATTTCAGAAACCCAACAAAGAGGTGGCAGCATAACATTGGTGGCAATCTATTTCCAGAAGCATTTGACAGTGTTTCTCATGGCTATATTATGAACTACTTCCAGAAGTATGATTTTGGAAACAACTTTATAAGGAGGATTGCAATTTGTCCACGTAATTTGTGTACTTAGTATGACGTCTAGATAAACAGATTTGAATAGATAAACAGATCTTCGGGCTTAGAGATAAATATTCAAAAAACAAATATTGTCCTCAATTTAAGGAAAATTAAACATATTTTTAAATTTTTAAATATAATATGAGAATCTAAGAAATAAGGTACTCAAATATATGAATACATTTTGGAGTAGTATTACGAATGTTTGTAAATATTTCTCTCGAAACACCCCTTTTTTAATGGAATGACAAGAGCCGATGAAATAAAACCATAGATTGAAATTTGCAGATGTTATAATATGATTTATTAAGAAAATTTTAGTAAAGGTATTAATTTTATATAAATAAAGTTCATATACATCATTTTAACATTTTATTCTTTCAGTTGTTTTTTTTAAATCTGTGAACATTTATTTTTAAAAATTATACATATTTTATAACTCTTAAATTTAAAATTATTGTGCCAAAACAAATGTCTGTATAGTTGAAATATTTCAAGTATGTTGTAAGAAACTTTAACAAATAAAGTTCTAAATTGGTATAAAAGAAAGAAAAAGAAATAATTTAATATTCCTAAATGCAAATAATTATCACTTAAAATCAAATTATCATCATCTCTCCAAATTTAAAAGATAAAAAAAAGTAGTTTTAATTAGGGTGCATTAGTGTAAATTAGATGATGAGTATGAGTATAATTATTCTCAACTGATGTCTTTCCTTTTAGATAAGAATGTCATGTGAACAGTTTATTAATAAAAACACGCATTAATTATTATTGAAAATATATATAAACTTTACCAATATATCTTTAGATGCAGATTTAAGAAATTTTTTATTTCTATATATATTCAGAATTTTATGTTTTTTAGAATAGATGGATTGATATGATAAAACATGTTTTTTTGAAGAAAAAAAAGAATTCAAATTTACAAATACAAAATAAGAACTTAGATAATATATGTGAAAATAAATTTATAATATACTTTTATATTTTAAATTTTATATTAAAACTCACTTGGGTTATTTTAATATCAGCTATGAATTTTCAGTTTATTAGTATATTCCTTTTTTACTTATATGCATATTTATGTTTCCAATTTAATATTTAATGCTCCAAACAATACTTTGCACTTTTAACTCTAGAACAACGGTGGTGAAGTACTGCCATTAGCAGACTGATGGTATCAAAAATTATCCCCTCTTGTGCATGTATTTTTAGCCATATCATAGTTTATTTTTAACAACACAATAATACCTTGCAAAATTATTCTTGAATTAAAATTAGAAAGTACTTTGAAGCATCCATAAACCAATCATTGACACTTCGCTGGTCGTGTGGGATACAATTGTATCCCAACGCATGTAAAATTTAGGTTACTTTCCCGTTCTTGAGCCAAATTAACTGATATTTCTTGTGATTCAAGTCGGATTACTTGTTTATTAAAATAAATATACAAACTAATGGTCGTTGTTATAAATGTTGAAGGAAGAATGACTGATTAACAAAAAAAAAGTTTTCAGTATGAGACAAATTGGTATGCAAGGATCCCCAAAAAATAACCGAAGCTATTTGTGTAAATTATGTAAAAAACTGGCTATGAAATTTTTCGTGTGTTAAATTTGGTCCGTTTTTGTATTTATGTATTTTTAATAAAATAGTATTATAGAAGTTGTTATATTTCCAACATTGTTCTTTAGAAATATGTGGGAGATACATAAAAATCTTATGCAAAAGGACATTATTGGATACTTTTGTGTAAATCGTGATGTCTTTTTGCTATAGACTCCTACACCGCTTGCCAATATGGCTGAAATTTTGAATGCTTGATGTTTTACATGACCCTGTGGGATCCAAGAGGCTCCTCCTGACCTGCGTACTCATGGGAGATCCTCCCGCATGCATATTTGGACGAATGTACCTTGTTTTAATAATATCCTTTTCGAGAGTAAATGTAATGTAGTTTTTTTCATAATCATCTTCTCCTCTTTTGAGTAAATCCTGGGCAACATCGTGTACCCCTGCTTGTTTTTAATACCTATATAGAAATAATGTCATATTTCCTTCTTTCTTTCTGAAAATTGGAATGGGGTAAAAATTTATTCCATGCGAGTATCGAAGTTATTTTTATAGGTGCGACTAACGAAGAGTAAAAGATGTGAAACAAAATAATGATCAACATATCTAGGTATGTATATTAGGGTGGATTTTTTATTTTATCTACAAAAGATCGTTCTAATTGAGTATTAACATATTTGTATATGTATAGCACATTTTGTGTTGAATCCATGCCATTTTAAATATTGATTAGCATTGAGAAAAAAAATCTAACGATGTCTATTGTTCAGATAAATACATGTTGAGAGTTTCACTTTTTAACATCAATTATTTTTTAAGAGCATTTCAGTCAACTCCTACATATATACTTATACAATTTTAAAACTATCTTTCCTTTGTGACTACATATTATATTCATATGGGTTAAATAATCAAAATATTTCAATAACTTTCGTATCGATCTTAGTCAACTACTTTTTTTTTTTGAAAAATTGAGCTAAAGTAGTTCCTGCTGTCCCTATTCATCCCGAGCTTTGTTATTATTCTGAATAATCATGCTCACGTCTATCTCAGTATAATAATTGAGATTGGGTAGATTTATTAGAAATGAATCTAACTTCTTCAAATCTTCAATATTGTATCAATGCCTTGCTGGTATTAGTAGACAATCACTACTGAGAGTCATCTAGTCAAATATCGGCCATAAGTCACTTTTTATAATAGTTGCCATGTGTGGTCTCTCTCCAGACTAGGCTATGTTAGGAAAAATTTGAAGTTCTGGGTTTCAAAATTTCTCAAGATTTTCAATAAACATCCATCTTCTATCATTCACTAGTTTATAAATAAAATATGCCCTCCAGACAGCCTTCAGATCACTACAAATTAGGCTAGCTTTTTTACCCACACAACAATAATTGTTGCTATTGCCAATGGATTTTTGTTGGATGGAAGTATTACATTCTCACCTTTACGGATCTTCATATTGCCGATCGCTTAAGTGCAGCACCAATTTTTTTCATTATGTACTTTTTAACTATCTGAATAAGTATTTGAAACAGCCAAATAAAAACAGAATATCAAAGATCAAAAGAAACAAATTGAACCGAATAATAGTTGATTTATGTAGAAACAGTTAATTCAAGTAGCAGTATTTAATAAAAAGACTATCGATATCTTTCTAAAATGGAATCGATTTAGGACAAAACGTGCTATATAATACTTTAATACTCAATTTAAACAATTTTTTATAGGAAACGACCTCGCGTAGCCAGGATTTTGGACATAGAGACTTGTCACATTGACCCAAATATGCCCCTATTCTAATTATTATTTAGTTTACAAAAATTAACTTAAAAGGGGGATGATTTTTTTATTTTGATATTTAAATTTTGATCGACTATCAATAAAAAATAAAATTTTAAAAAAGAACTAGAATCTACATTCATAAAAATTGAATTGTTTCATGTACATTTATATAGATGTCTCCGCTTCAAAAAAAAATACGTAGCTATAACAATCCTGATGAAATCTCCAAATTTTGAAAAAAAATTTTTTTGAATTTCTATCTATTAACCAAAAATAATAATAATAGTGAAGGAGAATTTAAAACTATTTTTCAAGGGCCTATAGGGAAAAATATGAATAAATGGACATTTACACAAGAATGAATGTTGTACAAAGAGCTTTCACATAAATCATATTATCAATCTCAGTAAATGAGTTTTTTAAATGCATAAAAATATTTATCTTTTAAGTCCACTCAACCAAAAATAACTATAAAATATTTATTAATCTTTTAATTTCTTTGTTAATATCTATCTTATGTACATAATTTTAAAGGTCTTAATTTATATGCTTATACTGAGCATGACAAATAAAAGGAACAAAGGCTATTAAATGTATTTATTTAGAAATTCTAAAAAAAAAAAAACATTGTATATTTTTTGTATCAAGAAAATTAAAAAATTATAATAATAGATTCGGTTCTTCCCACATAAACAATGAATTAACTACATACATTTTATCTTATTTATTTCTGATTGAGTATTATATTTTAAACCATTTATTAAAACCATATAGGTAGGAAAAACTTTTGGTAGGTATAAAAGAAATTAATTTATTTATGTAAATCAAGTGGATTAATGAAGAAGAAGAAACGATTAAAGGGATACAAAGACCTGCTTCAAAAAACCAAAACAAGAATGAAAAAAAAATGAAAGAATGTATAGATACCAATTCATAAATATTAGAACTTGTTAAATACATGTCACTTGTGAAATATTTTCAATTTTCAATATTGGATACTTTTGTCCCTTATTTTCAGATATTTGGATTGAACAATGCCTAATGTAATACATTTTATTCTAACAAATATCCTCATAAAAAGAGTGAAAAAAATAAGATTTTTACAACCGCTTGTTATACTTTGTTAAATATTTGAAATAACGAAGCATATAAGAGAAAATATTTTTGATCTATTGCGTTTGTATAATAAACATTGTTTAATCAAATTAGCTAAGTCAATTCAAGGATTAACTTACCGAGTTTATGAATAAACAAGTCAAATGAATTTTTTAAATTATATCATAAGTTAATTGCGGAGTTCTTTTTTTTTAGATATATATATTATATTTCTCTCTATTTTTAATAATTAATATAATATAGGTTCAAAAATTATAATATTTATGTAGAAGGATTAAATAACGATAATAGTAACTAAATAACTAAAATATACTACTAAATAAAATGATAAGAAAATTGCCATCACAGCCTCCTTTTTTTTATTTCCCTCACCAAAAGTAAAAATAACAAAACAAAAACCTTTTCTTAGATCCGGCGCCTAGATAATGGAATTCAGAATGCTACTAGCAGTATTTTGACACGTAGATCCTTTGCCCTTTCGTATACTCAAACCTTCAAGTGGTCATTTTCAGAAATGACCTCTAGGATATCCCTTGACCAGAGTACTTACTCCTTGAGCCTTGGTGGGATAAGTAAGAGTTACTTTTCACCCCATTTACTACTCTTTGAATTTTGGATATAATAAATTCAATTTTAAGGCATTCATGAAGACGTTGCGACAAGTCAATCCGAGGCGCTTTTATCCTGGAGCTACTTGTCTCGAACCAAGTTTTCCACCATTTTTACACTAGGTGGCCAATCGATATCTCAGCCATTTTTAATGGGAACTTGTTTCCAAGTATTATTTTAGGATCTAATTTATCTATATTTTCTTTAAGGTCCAATCTGTCCAAACAAAGATTGTGAAAAAGTAGTATTACTTACATATTTATCCATAAATTTAGTTTTACCCAATAATCATTTAACAATTTACAGAAACATAGTATCCTTATGTTTTATATTATATAATACATCCATGAAATTTAATACAAAGTGTTATTAATCCCACAACTATGTATTAAAATTTGGGCTAATGTTCTAAAAGACTAAGCTAAAAACAAAACGTGTCAAAGTTGACAAAAGCTATTATCTTTTCAACCATATTTTTAGATAAGTTTATTGTAAATTCAAATGATTTTTAACGATAAATGAATTTCGATTTTCAAACTTACTCTTTTGCTAAATTCAAAGCTGTTTGGGGATCCTTTGTCTAACTAAAACGAGTCAAACTGTTTACCTTACATGATTAAATTTCAATTTCAACTATTACAAATTTTAAACATTCAGTAGAAGGATAACACTACTAGCTTATGAATAATTCCTAATATAAAGCTTATTCCACTAAATGTAGGAATGCCAATTACCATGGCTTAAATATAATTTAGTTGGATATTTTAATAATTTTTAACCTAAATTTGTGTATTTTACAGTGGGTTAATGGAAAAAATTTAATAATATAAATTGTAGAACATATAACGAAGAATTGTGCTATGTTATATATTATACATGGAATTATTCAAAAAAAATTATTTTTAGAATACCCTAATGTATATGAACGTATAATTATATGTATAATATATTACATTCGTCACAAGTAACTATCCCATGTTTGACATTCTAATAATATATCACTATGTTATATATGTGTAATGTCAATAAGAGCTGAGCGTGGAAGGGATTTCGTCAAAAAAAAGTTAATAACATTTCTATAATAACCACTATTCTTCGTTATCTGCTCTACAATTTCTATTACTAAATTTTTTCCATTAACCCTCTGTAAAATACGCAAATTGAGGTGAAATATTATAACAATATCCAGTTAAATTATATTTAAGCCATAGTAACTGGCATTTCTACATTTAGTGGAAGGTCCTTCCTTAAATATGAAGAGTAATAACAAATTTTTTTTTAATTTCAGTATTTTGGGGGGACTATTGAAAATCTCCATATCCACCGAATAAATAATCCATTGTTTGATTTATTGAATTCGTTTCCCTGTTGTTTTATTTAGAATGAATATATATAATAAACATCTGTCCTCCACTAGAAGGATGACTATTTATTCGAAAATTTGTATCAATGTTGGAGATTTCTAAATATATTTTCCCATCACTTTTCTCCTAGTCTCTTAGGATTTTGGAATAAAAAAACACCATGTACTCCTGGCACCAAGTAAACTATATGAAATGCCGTCATCTACCTTATTATGTCTTAATATAATATATTCTTAACTTTTGATACTCATTCATAAGCTAGTAGTGTTATCCTAAATATAAATTGAACAATTCTTTGATATTTAATAATAATATCGATGTCTTCCATATTTGCAATTGGGAGTAATAAAACTTAAATGAGGTTTATAAAAATTAATCAATCGAGAAATTAGATATTCCATGTATTTATGGTTTCAGTAGAACTGGCTTCCGTACTTTCTGATCCCTCAAAATAATGATTTCTATTCCTTGATAACCTTATTCTACATATTATTATTAAATATACTAGATTGTATACTAATTTGTTATACAATCAAATTATTTCTATTTTAATAGGTTTAGTTATAATAAAATGTATAGTTCTGTTCATTGAACCCTCAATGAAGATATCCTCTCAAATTAGTCCACGGTGATAAAAATGTTACACAATTTCGTAAGGGGCTTATAGAGGATGCAGAACAATATATGCTAAAAAGTAAGTATGTCGACGTTTTCCAATTTAGAAGCGAAAGACTAATCGAACTATCAAGCAGCTGGTTCGTTCCAAAGTTTCCGTCAGGATAGCTGGCGCTATCAGAAAAACAGGAGTTTTATTCGGTGAAGCGGATGAAACATATGATTTATGAGTAAATCCATTTTACATATGATGAGCATAGGATCTCAGAACTATGGATCTCCCCATAGCAAGAAAGAAAACTCTACGTCTGCCAATAAAAAATTTTAACCTCTCATCTTCAGTATTGAAAGTGGAGAATGACTCGACTGATAAAATAGAAGACACTTCTAAGCATTGGTCTCGTCGACAAAAAACTTCTTTACAGCTTAACCATTTAAAAAACCATTCTTCAAGTTTATCCGTGGGTCACAGAGAACAGGAACGACTTTTTTAAAAATATCAACTTTTTTCTTCATCCATATCACAAAATGTTATATCTGGATGCACAGTAGTTTAGAGAACAGGTATATTTTTCACAAATGAGGATCTTATACAGGAAAACAGAGATTATCAACAGAATAACAGCAACATCGTGGAATAAAATAAAATAAAGTAACGAGCGTGATTTGAGATCAGCGAGTTAATAACCTAATTCTACAGTTTTAATATGTTTATATTTATGTACATGTATAGTATTTTTGGGAAAGTTTTCATCTCTGACAATGTCTGCATTTTGACTATTTTCTTAATTAGTAAAACTTGTAGTCATGTAATTAATTATATTATACATAGTTAATTATATAAAAATAAATTGTAAGTATGGTAAAGTTTATGAAAATTTGTAACAATTACAGTAATTGCCTTACCTACATTCACTTTTTAAGTAAAATCAATCAAAAATACATATATCCTTACAGAGTTATTCATATGTTTTAAAGGTTTTATAATTGGCGCTAATTTTTTAGCGTTTAATCAATTAAACTCAATCTGACTATAATCATTTAAAAATATATTAGGTGGGATGAATAAAAAACATTGAACTCAGTAAAATGGATCTCTGATTCTCTTATAGTCAAACACCTCAGGAAAGGCTGAAAGAAATAATTCAGAAATGTGACAAATCATTATGGCCTTTTTTAAGTCCAGATTTCAAACCCCTCGAATTATTTTGTGTATAATTATCTAGGGACGAAGGCTAATGTTCATTCCAAACAGAATTTGGAATTTCTATATCAATTTATTCAAGAAACAATTTATGAACAAACACATTCGTACTCATACACCTTATTTCATATTCATTTATCAAATGAATTGGCTAACAATGGCGGCTATATTAAATTAATTATTAATAAAAAATAAACTTAGAAAATATATAGTCTATAACTTTTATTATTACTTGTTCCAAAATTTAATTCTTTGTTTGTAAATTATAACGTACAGTAATAGCTTTAAAACTTATGAATAACCCTGTATATGTATTTTAATAATCTTGAAAGACATAAATTCATTTTTCTATTATAAACATTTAATAACAATTTTGAAAAAAAAAATGCAATTTCATTAATTAAATGTTTAACACTAAAATAAACATATAAATCAATATTGTGAACTGACATTAAATAATACTTGAATGATGATCATGACCTTAGATTTCTTACACATATTTTATACTCGTTTGAAAATGGCATTTATAATTTAACTAGTCTAAGTAAGGTCGTATAGATCCCCTCTCATTCTAAATTTTTAGTCGTTATTACTATTATTATTTAAGAAAACAAATCCCAAACTCTGCTTTTGAACAGTATCAAATATTCTAAGAGGTCCTGAAAATTTGAACCCCTGTATCTGACTCTTTACTACCATAAGACTGCAATTCAAGATTATGTAATAAAGGAAATAAAAGTACATTCTTAACCACATTCAGATGTGCCTTTATGGCTGACGTATTTATTATGGTGCTCAAATATCCTGTGCATGAATGCTGTACCCTGGATAGGGATTAAATGAATAAGGATTCATCAACGGAGAATGATACATTTTGATTCAAGATATGAAATTCAAGGTCAAAGGCTCAATTAAGAGATAATTACATACTTAACAATAAATCTGAATAATAAAACTTTTAGTTGTATCATATTTATATACATATACATATGTATATGAGTAATTATATGCCATTAGCTAAAATGAATTCACTTTTTAGCTATTTAAAAATAACTTCTCCCATAAATACGTTTTCTTTTAAGGTCAATCTATGCGACATTGTTTTTTTCAAGCGGTTGTCATCGTAAAAAAATGTGTATAAAAGGTATAAACGTGTATATACATAATTTGAAAAAGTACTTAAAACTCTCAACTTTTAAGACAAATTGTAAATATTCATTCACTATCATCATTAAATAAAAAAATAAAATATTGGAAGTGTACATATATAATATTATTTTTAAATTAACGACCAAATATACTGACGGGTTATAATACAGTCATTGTAATATGGCTTGATCAGGTGATATAAAATCTGAACTCATTTCATTAATATCTTATAATGTTTTATCCTGTATAGAAAAGGTATTGAATGTTATATCACGGGAAAGTCAAGTAGCAGTGCTCCAGAGGAACAATAAATGTCAAGTCTCCCCAACAAGTTATTTAAAGAATATGCTGATGAACTTGGTACAAGAGGTATTATATTAAAATCATAAATGCTCAAACAATTAGGTAAATAGAGCTTTTAGTCCGATCTGTAGACTACCTTAGACGATGCTTTGACAATGTCAAGAACATTGCTCTGAACAAAACAAATACTTAGAATCGAATAATATTTATAAATATATTTTTTTGTCAACACCTGTAATTTATAGATTACATATATGTATTCAATTTCATACACAAGAAGAAAATAATATTATTGTCAATGGTATTGAAATGTGTCTTAAATTTACGTATTATTAATGAAGAAAAATTTAGATATATAGGTTACTAATATCTGTTTTGAAAAGAAATAATTTGTTAGAAAAAAAAATATATAGGTATATATATTAGAACAATTAAAACAAACAGACAATTATTGTTCAATGTGTAGCAACATAACTTTAAATATTTTGTGTTTACAGAATAAAATTATTAGATATACACATCAAATAATTTTTTGTTTATCATTTGATGATTAATACAACTTGTCTTTAAAGTACACTATGTACATAAATACTGATCTAAAGAAAATTATTTACTTAATCCCTGATTTCCAAAAAAAATATTTATTTATATATAGGTAGAGCGCTTCCCCAATTTTTTTTTTTTTTGAGAGTCATTTTTTAAAATTTCATACATCACCAATTAAAAATTACCTCATTTTTGCCTTTATTGTCATACTCTATTAATATAAAGTGAGAGTCCCTTTGTTCGCTTGTTTGAACGTACAGCACGGTCAGATAGGAGGACTAGGGGGCAGAATGGACTAAAGGTAACTTGAATTAAAAAAGAACATAAGACATATCACGTTGCCTTCCATGGTTACCCAAAAAATTGCCGGGGGCTAATTTCCGCTAATTATAATTTATTGCCAAAACTAGCATTAAACAGCATGCTGCAGGCCGCTGTTTAAAAGCTAGTTATACATAAATAGAGCCAGTTATAAAAATAGAGTTTTTTCATGGAAAATTTCTTTCATTTTTTAAATACACATTTGACATTGAAGATGTATTTGGACATTATTTAATTTTAGTTAATGGATTAAACAAAGTTTTAAAAGCTAGAAATCTTTTCTACATCTATACTAAATTATTAATTAAAATGGTTTGTTATGGATTTTACGGCTTGAACATGCAAAGAGGTTATCATATTTGATTAATATATCTATTAATTTATTCATAAGCTGCTTGTGAATAATCAGTAATCAGACAAAGTTTGCTGTATAAAATCGATATATTTATTTTTCTACAAAATAAAGGATTTTATGAAAAACATCAATATTTAAAACAGAAAAGGAAAATTAAAAAATTATTGATTTTTTTCTAACAAAACAAACAAACAAACAATATCTGCCCCTAAAATTAGAATATAATTGGTCCTAGAACTGAACTACAGATAACACTTTTCCTCCCTTTACAGTACCTATTTCCAGAGCGGGGGGGGGGATCAACAATCAAAATAAGTGCAATTTTTAATTTACATATATGGAATATCAAAAAGTTATTCATATGCATTAAAAATGCATTTTGCTCTGCCTTGATTTTCCCTCCTGAGTTATTCATAATCATCATTCTGCTCAATTTATATGCAGTACTAAAATATTTTTTTATATTAAACTTCACTATGGAAAATTAAAAAAATACTATTGATTTCTATATGAATAATAAATGCACCCAAAATTAAGTTATGAACTAAATAATTGGATTATCTATATACTCATGTGTTTATTTTTTTCAAGAGTTATGAATGCACTCCTGATATGAACAACATGTTTTCTTTCGGCCAAAGTGTTGCTCTTCTCTGAATTGGGTTACATTACATACGTATACACAGTGGTAGAGAGGGGACATACCTCTCCCCCCATCTACAGTGATTAGTTATATTTCAATCTAATGGAAGTAGATAATTATTTTTAAAACAACAACATCAAAAAAGACAGGCTAAAAAGAATGTATAACCAAGAAAAAGGAAGAACCAAAAAAATATTTTTGTACAAAGAATGACTCTTAAAACTATACAAAAGAGTAGACTATGAGATGTAAATAACTTAAATAAATATGCAGGAGAAAATCAAGAGTTTCACTCAAGTAACACATATCAAATGATACTATATTACACCAGAAGACTCCAAATGAACTTATTACTCCCATCAGTGCCACCATTAGGTGTTAATAGTTCCCGCCCCATAACCTGAGCATTGCTCCACTAAACATCATATTTTTGAGAATGTTACATAAAATTGGATGATGTACATTGATGCAACTCAGTGGCAACTTGTCTCGACTTTAAAAGTGTAAATATTACGATTTGTAGACTGCAGATTTATAAAATTTGCTGCTCTATAAGAATATTCAACGTAAAACCATTCTGCCCACTTCTACCAGCCAGCCAATAATGTAAGTAAGCTATTTCACCAACATGCATTAATGCAATAGATAATGGAAGTGTAATGTGAAAAGAAAAGAAAAAAAAAGAAAAAGTCATCTTAATGTATTTCAAAAATTAGAAATTTTCTATAAAAAATGCTGAAATGAATGGTTTTTATTATTAATCGGATAATATAATGCTGTAAGAAGACAACCTTTCGATAAAAAAATATTCAACCAACTGGTATAACTACAAAATTAATGCTGTTTAACACAAAGCGTCAATTTCACACACAATAAAGGAAATAAAAAGTATTCAATTTGCATATTGATTCCTCTATCAAATCACGCCTCTCATTTACAAATAACTTAAAATTATTCATTTTAATGTACATACATACATACAAACATACATATGTGTTGTTGGTATAATTTTTTGAAAATTCTATCATTTAAAACATTTTTTTCAAATGATGTAATTTATTACCTTCACTCATGATGGTACAAAGTTTCTGTACTAAGGAGTTATATACCTATGTCAAGAAAAAAAAATCTTGCCAATAGTGTGGAATCATATGAGTGTGAGATACAACACAACCTCGAGCAATGCAAGGCCAGGATCCATGTTACTGGAGAACAATTTGTTGATCAGTGCGGCGATCACACTCATGCACCAGATATTGGACGACCAGAGGTCCTGAAGGTATGTCAGTATATCAATAGCACGACGGTTGGTAGATTGACATCCGGGAGGTCCTTATACCACTTGATATATATTATATATAACATAATATGATAAATATATTCTGTTTATGTATGTATATGGTTAAAGTAAAAAAAAAAAGAAGCAATTATATTTGCATAGAAGAATAAGGTCACTTTATAAATTATATTGTGGAAGGGGGGGGGGGGTAGTTGTTCTGATACAACATGCTTATTATAAATTAAAAAACTGAATAAATTAAATGCTAGAATGTCTAACATTGCTTAATTATATAAATCATCAATAATTAATAATGTATATTAGAGTAAATTTGATGAGTAAAAGTATTGATATTAAATCCTATTTTGACTTTTTTTTGCATGCAATGCCAAATCCAAAGGGTTTTTTTAATGTCTTTTTTGTAAATCCTTAAAAGAGACTTATTAAAAATCTTTTCATACACCCCTCTCCTCTGGATGTCAATTTATCCACATGCTTGTTAATTGTGTCTCACAAAACTGTCTTAATATAAGTTTAAATGCTAAAAAAATGATTTAAGCATTTGGGAGCAAAGATCAAGAGCTCTGGAACAATTAATTGAAGAAAGACTAAATGAAATTACCTCAATGATTTGTAATAATTGTATATATTGCTAGCATCCAGAATCGTTTTGTAGATTTGATTAATTTTGTTGACATGAGATTCCAATGAATTTATTATTATATTAAATTTCATGAATATTCTTCTTTATTCTTTATTCCCATATTGAACTTGAAAAGGTATAGTCTTTAAACTTTATCAAAAAAGTTGAATAACCTAGTTTTTATTCATATCGTCATAAAAGATGAATTTTTCTTGTTTTTTCGACATCATCATAATATAATCTGGTGATAAAGGACTGTGAAATTATTCAATAACTTTTGCAAGATTTTATTTAAATTCATGTATATAAAATAACTTCAAAATGAAGAATGAAAAAAAAGTTTCGAGTAATCAAAAAATGTATTTAACGGTATAAATTTTTTTGATTGATAAAACTTTTTTTTTTTTTCTTGAAGTACCTTATTGAAAAAAGTTATTTATATTTGTAGAATCATTACTTGAATAATGAAGCACATACAGATACGCTCAAACCCTTTTTTATTATTTGAAAACAAAAATAAAATATTCAAGTAAAAAGACATTTTGTAACATCAAATAATTTTTATATAAAAGTAAGCAAAAATCCAATTTTTGCTATGCAAAAGCAAATTATTTGCAGAAAAATAAATACTAATAGGTATCTAAACAAGTGAGTTTGAAGTAAAAATTTGCAAAAAATGAATCAAATAACCGTTGTAAAAATTAATTTCTGTATTCATTTAAATAGTAAAAAACTTTCCATGCTAAAGGAAGTGTGTTATTCTTTTTTTTTCATATTCTAAGTAAAAAGAAGGATATGACTATATTATAGAAGTAAATATATGTCAGCTTTTTTTACAAATTAGTAGTAGCACATTTTATATATATTGTGAAGAAAGTTTGTCATATTTTGATTCTGTGGAGAACAATTTTGCCAAAAGGACAATTCACCAAATGACATTTCGTCAAAAAATATTTACTATAAAAAGATTTGGATGAGAATGGTAGAAGAAGATGACATTTTCAAAAAAAAAATTGGCAACTTTCTGAACTTTGTAGGCGTTGAGCGATCTCTAAGTGTTAAAATTTTTCAATTTTGGTTCATAAATCTATACAACAAAATTAAAAAATTTAAGAGGTAAGACCTTCAAAAAATTTAAAACTTAATGTTCACTACATATGTATAGATTAGATTAATACTCTTATATATATTAGTGATAGGATTAGTAGACAATATAAGTATCGAGTGTTTGTGGTATTAATCTTTCTTATGATAGGGGTAATTGTATTTGTGATGCTATTTTTTCCCATATTTTGTTACTCTAACTTTGAATAACAAAACTTTCTACAAATATCTTCACTGCAGCAATATTTTCTTCCGAGTAGTTGATATCAAAATAAGTATTTTATGATTTCTGATGTAAAGGATTATCATAAGTATTTTAAAAGGAACCTATGTTTAGAGTGAACCTACCAGAAAATATAATATGTAAGCTATTTAAAACTTTATTGAAAACTACTCCCATTAAAAAAAAATTTGTGATACTCTTTTGGAAATCAAGTAGTGTCCCATCTCTAAAATACATTAGAGTGATTCTTAAAAAACCTTTTCGGGAAAAGTAGTGTTACCAAAGTCACAAAATGTGTTGCTTTTGATAAAAAATATTTTATACAAAATTTGATCACACTCAAAAAATATTTAGGGGTCGCACATTGACCCTAGAGTTTCCATACTTAATGCTTTTTGGACAAAATTGTCATATTTACATCTGAATCTCCAAAATAAATAATGAATATACATTTATATTGTAATAAATATATTAGATGAGGGTTTAAAAAGTATTAACAATTATTTCCCTTAATTCATACCTCACTATTAAAAAGATGTGACACGTAATAGGATGTTTTTTAGGTACTGCCTAATTCTTTGACATTTACCATTAATGAAGAACAATATTTCTAAATTATTTATTGATGATAAATTAGAGTGTTATTATAAATCTGAAATCTGTTTAGCTCTGTCACGTCTAGTTTTTTACCTATAGCTTACACCAAATAATTACAGTATGTAAAATAGTACAAAAGTATCACATATTTAAAATTGATTTAGACAAGAGGTAAAATTCTAGCAACTATGAAAATAATAAAACAATGTAATTTAATACAAATATTTACTTTACCATATTATTACATGAAAAAAATTAAAAAATAGAAACAATTCAAGCGAAATTATGAAAAAAGTCAAAAAAGTGAAGCCAGCAAAAATCTGCCATCACAGAGGATCGGATCGTCCTTCGTACCTGTTTTCTATGATCCCAATAACTTGATGATATCTTTCACCATATTCAACACTAGTTTTCCCCAAATCTGCAGGAAAGAAATCCTTAACGAAATTTTGACTCCTTGCTCATTGAATGATTGTTGAAGTTCTGCCGCTACTTCCTTGTAATCTGGAAAGATATCTTTCAATAATTTCATTTGCTACCCCTCAGAGTTTTGTGATGGGACAAAGTTTTTGAGGATTCCCAGTTTGATATGTAGCAGAGATAATACAATCAACTATGATGGTACCAGGGAAGTATGGGTAACACTTTGACTACCAGGTGTCCATTCACATCTTGTTGGCCAATCTTGACGACTCTAGTGTTTATGTCTTGCCCGGCTGTCGAAAAAGGCATAAAAAACAACAGTTCTTCGTATAACTATTTTACATACCATTTAAAAATGTAATTTTCTTTAAATAATCTCCAGATTACACTGAAAATCGACATACTTGATAAGTGACAGTAAAGTCTGATTGCTTTGTATGATTTTTTGACTTCTTTGAAGGAGTCATTGGAACTCAGGAAAGCTTATTTTCAACGTGTAAAAGTTCACCAGGAAGATATTTCTGAGATGTACATTTACAATCAAAGAAGAGCATAGTTAAAACTATGAATGGAAAGCCTCTACATAAGAAAATATATAAAAAAGTCAAATTAAAATATGATAAGGTCAAGGTGTAAAATCTAGAAGATTTCACGACCAATTGAACCATCTCTATAGCTTGTAACGCCTTCTTAATAATAAAGACATTTCATTGTAAGCGCTGTATCGTTATGTATTTTGGAGGCTTAGAAAGAAAATATGCCATTTACTCAAAAATCAGTAAGTATCGAAACTTTAGGGTCAACGAGCAGCCTCTAAATGCTTTTTGATTCTGCCCGAACTTTGTATAAAATATTTTTTTATCAAAAGAAACACATTTTAAGACTTTGGTTAGCACGGAAAAAAAGTTTTTTAAGGACAAATTTAGTATATATATATTTAATATATGTTGTAAATGTTAACGGTAAATTGATTTTTTCAATGGAAGGGATCATCGTACTTGATTCCCCATTAGGAGAACTAATATTTGCAAGAAATATAAATTATATGTAGTCAGGAATAATATTGATTCAGTATTTTTTTAAGAGAATAAATTTAACTTTTGTACATATTTAGTGTTTCTCGTCAATTAATAATATACGTGAATTGAATAAAATTACCATAATAAAAGATCTACATTTGGTGGAATTCTTTGTGAAATATATTTAAAAAATAAATTTTTATAAAGAAGAATGTTTTACAACAATCGTTAAAACTCTTTGCTCCTGAAATTTAATTAATTGAATGAAAGGGAAAATAAAAAGACATAATAGACAGAATATAAGGCAGATAATCACCCAATATTATTGTAAATTATTTAAAAAAGAATAAAATAAATATCCATTCATATTTTAGTTAAACATTTTAGAGCCATCCATCATTAAAAAAGTGTCCCTATCTTATTCCTTATTAACTATTTCTTTAATATAAATTCATTCATTGTAAATCATTAAAATCAGTATGAATGAAAATAAAAAAATTTATTGACAATATTTAAAAAAAGTATGAAATATGATCAAACTATTCATTCTGACCATATTAAAACATAAATAATTGTCTATATCTATATTTTCCCAATAATGAAATTATCCCTGTGAACTTTCTTGGGGCAACAATAACCAGATTATATAAAAATAGAGGCCAATTTTTATCACTATTATGAATTTGGATGTCACAATGAAGTTCAACAACCATAAGGACTTAAAACTTTACTGTCAATCCAAAATATTTTCCAATTGGCATCAAGTTGTATTCAATACATGTATTTTGTCTTATTTTCTTTTTAAAACCATCGGATGAGGTTTCATGAAGTTTTTATTTTATTTTTTTATTGTACAAATATAAAATATTGAACATGGAGATTATAGGATCAAAGTCTAATCATAACAACAAAGGAGTACAAAAAATATCCTATTTATTTCGCATTAACTTTTTTGATTCAAATCTTTCAATTTGATAAGTGATGATAAATGAAAAGATCAAACATTAAAGTTTTATTTTATTAAACAAGCACATTAATGAATTTTAAGGAAAATAAAATGCTCATGTGTATACAACTTAAAGTTGTATTGCTAAAGTATGTTTATAGGGAAGGATATGACAATGACATTGGTATGTATGTATGTAGATAGAATTGAGAGGATTTAGACGGCTTTTAAATTCGTACTGAAGTTAGGATCATCATTTTGGCCCATCTCTTTTTCGCTGCCTTCCGAAACTGTGGATTAAAAGCTCCATAAATGAGTATATTGACGGAACTGTTAACAACCAGAATAAAGTTAGAAACACTCATCATGATTTCCACCCAGACTGAAATGGTGGGTAATTGGCGATCTGCACATTTAAGAGCGGTCTTGAGAGTAAACATTTCATAGAAATTGAGTGTAATCCGTGGACAATGACAAATGAGGAACATAAAAACAATGGTCATGAAAAGCCTGGCCATTTTATCCTCAGCAGAGCGTCTTCGAACATTGTTACTTATTGTCAAAACACGGGATGGAACGGGTTTCCTGGAGGGTAATTTGTCTTGCTCCAAAATGGGTGGAGAATGCGAGGATCCCTGTTTTGAGAAGCAGGAGTGAGTGACTAAATTTGCTTTTGGTTCTGGTCTCCGCAAACGCTGCTCCCTCTCTTTGATGTCACGATATATTTTACCATTAAAGTACACTAAAAGGAGAACGGGTATCACTCCCAGAACAAAGAACTCACTGAGTGTAATGTACATTGAGTATGCTGAACTAAGGCGCATATTCGTTACTCCGATTTTTAGAGTGGTAGAGTTTCCTGGAATGGATACGACTCGTGTTTCAAAGAACTTTGGGAGATTAAACATAAAGGAGAATAAAATGGCTGGACATAAAAATTTCCACAGTCTTCTATATATTGCTGAACAGTCATTCATGGCTTGATTATAATCCAAGGGATGATGAACTGATATATATCTAGAAATAATGAAAAATACATTTTATCAAAGGAAGCATAATTTACTATGTATGTACAATTACATATACTTAAAGTTAACAACTTTATATATATGGATACTACTTTGTCTTGCATATTACTATTTTACATGATAATTGAAATGTTACCTTCTCATCAAACTAATTTATCTTATGAACAAAAAACAGAAAATAAATACATTTTCACCATAGTTACATTAAATAGTTATAGGATCGATCGATTTTTCCTTAGTGATGAAGCTTGCACATTCGTAATAAATCAATTATCAAATTAACTTGCTCAAAAATTTTCTTTAATATCATGGGATTATTATTTTTTTTTGATAATGATATGTTATTTTTAAATTGAAATATATCTCTACACATGTAATAAGAAATTAAAGTCATGGTATAGACAGAAATTCTCAAATGTAATAAATTTGTAATTGAATATTATTAATCCTTTAATTATGTTTACATACATAATTATATAAAAGGGTTATTCAATTTTATTTTTGTCAAATCCATAAAATCAATATTTTTCTCGATATTTTTTTAAACTAAATATTTGAAATGTAGACATAACTTTTGCAAATGACTTTTAGGTAAAGTCTCATGAAGTATGTACAAGACCATCAATCATATGAAAAACATTAACTGATATTTTTCTTTAATTACATACATAAAATAAACCCAATTGATCAGATTATTATGTTTACTTCATATAAATAAATAAATGTCAATTATTATTGATGGTACCCCTAATTTGAAGTCATTAAACTCAGAAGTAACATTAAATAGTACAAGTCAAAATCAATTAATTCAATCAATTGGCAAATCGAAATGATTTATGCAAATGACACATGTCAACAAACTTTTACTTTTTGGAAAATATTTTACTTGTACTTGACAAGCTAATTACGAAACTTTAATTAGTTATTTCATATCAAATCTGGGTTTCAATTTCATTTTTTTTGTTTGTCGCTAAAATTTTTATAAGTTAGAGCCAATTTTGGAACAAGAATTTTTTTTTGATAAATCACATACATTCTTTGCAAAGTTTAATGTTTTTTCTAAATATGGGTTCATCTTTCAAAAGTCTCAAAATTTTCCTTTTTTTTAAGCTTCAAAGTTGAATAGAGACATCATTTTTCAATTTTTTTAGTTAAAGAAGTTCATTATAAAGTAATAGGAATTAAATTATCGTTCACAAAAGAGTATATGCTTATAAATGGCCTAGTTCAACATATTGAATTTTTTAAACTTTATTAATTCTAAAATAAGTTAATGCTCAGTCTTGAAATTTTTACAATTCCTTTGTAAAGAATGGTAATGTGTTAAAAAGGAAACAAATAAAAAATAAATATGAAATGGTAAACGTTGGATCTTTTATTTTATTATATATTAACCTCGAGTGACTTTTCTCTCAATAAAGTTGAAAATAAATAAATATATTTACGACTAAACTTGACCATTTAAAGCAAATACTCTTTTGTAGATTATATACCTTTTCAAGTTCAATATGGGAATAAGCAAGTTCAATATGGGAATAAGCAAGTTCAATATGGGAATAAATAATAAAAAACACTATTCAGGAAATTTAATAAAATAATAAATTTTATAATTAATAAAAATAAAAAATAAGGTGAGATACAGCAATAAAGTGGGTGCGTGAATGCTTAAGAAAATCAAAGGATGAATATTGAGGGCCAGTAGTACTTGTAATTGATAATACTCCGGCACACTCCAGGCTTGAAGATGTTTTGAATGAAAAAGAGTTTTCAACTCACAAAATTTTAAGACGTGGGCCTTACAGTCCTATGCTCAATCCAATTGAGCATATTTGGTCAATATTGAATGCCTTTGTGAAAAGAGAATTAGCTAGAAAAATTGGGAATATTTTAAATGCTAAAAAAATGATTTAAGCATTTTGGAGCAAAGATCAAGAGCTCTGGAACAATTAATTGAAGAAAAACTAAATGAAATTACCTCAATGATTTGTAATAATTGTATTGCTAGCATCCAGAATCGTTTTATAGATGTGATTAATTTTGTTGACATGAGATTCTAATGAATTTATTATTATGTTAAATTTCATGAATATTCTTCTTTATTCTTTATTCCCATATTGAACTTACTTATTCCCATATTGAACTTGAAAAGGTATTGATTAACAACACTGGTTAACAGAAAAAATGTTCTGATATACAAATAGTCTGAAGTTAGTAGAATTTGATCCCTTAATTCCAAATATGATCTTAGTTTTTCTTTATTTGATTCACCCGATGAATATATTAATCAAAGCCTAATGTTCAATTATTCTAAAAACGTATTGATGCTGTCTTTATCATGGTTCTAAAATCAAGTGTTCTTTGTTTGTGTAAGAAAACTGATGTTTTTCCTTAGAGGCTCATAGATCCAAGGAGAATACATCAAGGAAGTTTAAAAATAAATTTTTCTTCCAATGTCTCTCTATTATGTGTATGGACTCTTACTAAATTTCTCTAAAAAAACCTTAAAGTTTTATGATGACCTTATCTCAAATAAACGAGTAAAAAAACAGCAACTTCATATTTGATACAAAAAACTAACTTCAAATTTGTGATTAAAGTGCTGAGCACTACTTACATTAGATATCGAATCCTAAAAACCTTATTTTATTTGTTAACATCTTAGAAAAGACTTAAAAGTATAAAGTTCAATACTTGTACAAATTTGCAGCCTCAAAAATCTTCATAATAATATCTAGAACAGATATTTCTTATAAATAATGATATTTGATTTAGTGGAAAAAAATGAATGCTCAACAAGAAGCGTTTTCCGATAAAACGCCAAGTACGAAAAAGTTTTTAATTAAATGTAAATTATTTTTTTGTAAACATTTACCTCACATATTTACATTCGTATACATGTGTATGTTGTTATTAAAATCTTTATTTACATAACTTATTGCATACATCACGTTTTCTTCATAAAAAATATAAGAGCAACTTGAGTCGTATGAATGCTCTAGTAAAATATAAACATTATAATCACCTTACGTAAAAATAAATAATATGAATGATCGTTTCATAAACATCATAAAGGATCAATAATTACACTAAACTATGGTTATGGTTTTGTTGCACACACCCTTGTGGTGTGGGATATTCATTTTGAAGTGGTTATTTAACAGTTTATTAACATTTGTTTTGAAAGAAACTAAAAAAAGTAGAATTATAAGAGAGTCATCTACCATTTTCATATGTACATCTTAATAAAGTTCAAGTTCATTAAAGGTTTTGTCTACTAGAAATAAATTATAATCGTACATAACATGTTAGTACAAGCTTTTTTGATTGATAACCTTTGTTTATAAAAGCTTCCTTATCACATCAAACGCTCTATTATTTATTTATTTATTTGTGAATGACGTCAGAAGTGAGGAGTGTGCCATTAATTCCAATAATTGACTATAATTGGATAATAATTATTTCTACAGTCGACGACCTCTAAGAGGTCTGATTAAGGTTCATATTATTTTATTGATTTCAACTCAAAATATTAATATTTATATGCTATGGACCATTCTAGTGTCCAACAACAATATTATGAATTTGGATTCTAACTATTTTTTACTCGTAACGACAATTAGAACATGAATTTAATTCGTCAATTTATAAACTTGGTGAGTTAGTCCATGTACATATTTGATGTACTCATTATATTAAGCTAAGCTGGGATGTGTGGTGTGCTACATTAATGATCAAACGCCGTGGATTGAAAGTATTTTCACACATTTGTGCACGATCTAACGATATATGTATTAGTATGATACTTTATCTCAGTTATTGGACAAAGTTTGGCCAGGGATTGAAAGACTATCTTTAGAAATATGTAATGCTGATGTATAACAAGAATTGAAGCAGTGTCTATCTAAGTAAAGATTATGTAAAAGAAATGAAGTAGAGATTCTAACTTTGAGTAGAGTGTTAATCAAAATTATAATTGAAAAATCTCGAATCTCTTATCAATAATAATAAATACAATTAAGCTATGTATGAGTTTAAAAAAAAAAAATTATAATATATATGTATATTAAATTAGATTAAGATGCAATAGTTTATCAGTATGTAGTCGTTTAAATACATGAAGAATATTTTTATTTCAATATTTAACTTGATGCATTTATTTTTACAACTTTTTTGTCTAAAAATGTATAAAATTATTTTTGCAATGTCATGTACAAGAAATAGTGAATTTAGAAAACTTTGATATATAGTCACGACTCTTTTAGCCTTTTTACTTGCATACATGGACAATTAACTTTCTATATACAAAAAATAAAAAATTGTAAGGTTTTTTTTATAAACATTAAATTGTTGTAGAAGATAATTCTAGTTTGTTGCTGTTGTTGCCAGCCAAAGGTCGTAAAGTTGTGTCTTATACAATATTTTATTGATACTATTTTATCAATATATATTTTTAGATTTTATTGGAACTAAGGAATTTTTCTCTTCTCCTAGAAATATACTTCTTGTGTTTTCCTTATCCTTTTCTTTCTTTCTTTTTTTTCTGCAAAATTATTTATGAGAATCTGGAAAAAAGTACAAGTATCTTTTGTTCAACTTTTTTTGTTACATATCTACATTTATTATTGCAATTTTTGGAAGGAAAGGGAAAACAAAGTTTTTTTTTTTTATGATTTGTACCATTTTTGATCTCTTTAATATAAATAGTTTTAAAGTAACATCTATTACTTACAAAAAAATACTCATAAAAAGCATCGATCTACAATTCATAAAACAATTTTATCTTTATTGAGTTTCTTCCAACGTTTCCTACAGCATGACATGTTTTGTATTATCTCACAAATATTAGCTGTTCTCACAAAAGAAAGAGAAAAAAGACTTAAACTGTAGAATTATAATTCAGTTTATACCATCCATGTTCATATGTCATTTAAAGGTAAAAAGGTAGGAAAATTCAGAGCTGACAATAAAATACATTCATAGTACACTTTTATGCTAGAGGATTGCTCTGTGTCAGAAATAGAATATAAAAAAGTCCCAAAATGAACTTATCGGTAATCAAACACATTACTCATCCCAACTGTTGGTACTTGTCTATCATATATATTTTAAAATAGTAGGGATATTCATTCATTAACAAGATTAAATTCGAGTCAAACAAATCAACGTAATAAATAATAATAATTATTTTTAAACATTAAACTAGACCAAAAAGTTCGATAGTTTATTAAAAAAAAAATAAACATAATTTTATCTTAATCCTATTTTCATTAAATTGATTTATTTTTAATAAAAAGAATTTTTTTTTGTACTGTTTTGTTAGTTCAATAGACATTTCATATTCACATTACAAATAATACATTTTTTTGGTATGGTATTTTTGACAATATGGTCAGTATGAGCATTTCATTTTAGTTGTCAGTCAGGTAGGGCACCAAAGTATCCCTATTGATCAGCTCACTCTATCGCTATATCATTTATTTTGACCTTTGAAAAATTAACTTTGCAAGCCCAGCTACATTTTTTTGACCTACTAAATTAGAAACCCATTTTAGATACACAAAGTTTCATCTCACTTACTCACTTTTCAAATTATATTAGCTATCTATGTCAGGTCTACTCAATAATTACTAAAGCTATATTATCTGGAATACCAATAGTTAGTAACGAATCTGGCATGGGTAGAAAAATGTACTGAATAGCACAATTCTAAATGAATTTTCCCTTAAGGAACACACTTTAGTTGGATTGGAAAAGAAACTTACTCCTTTTTTCTTTATTTTTTCATTAATGCATATACCATTGAATCTTGTAGGGGTGGGTCAATACCTTTTTTTTCCAAAGATTTTTCCATGACAGTGTAAGGAGGTTAGTCGAATGTTCCCTGGATATCAAAGAAAACAATTATGGCATGCCTCATATTAAAAACAGCACTTTCTCCCTTATCTACTACTATTGCAATTAGACTTTCCCCGTTGGAAACTAAACTGATTATTTAAGGGCAATTCCAGCTTCAGTGATTCAATATGCCAATAAACAACTCTCTTCATTCCTTTGCTTAGTGTGTTTGCTTGAGTTATGATACCATTATTACTTGCTTTTCTTGAATTCGAATTGTAATTACTATAATATCTTGACTCCCATTTTCCAAAAGCTCTGTATATAGCATACTGATCCTTTGAAAGCATGATGTTTACCATTGTAATAGCACCAGTTGGACACTTGATAGTAGTGACCTCATAACCATGGCTGATGTGTTGTTGGATATTATAGTGGTCTTTGCCCTCCAAAAAAATCCAAATAAGATAAAAATAATAATAAATGATTGCATAATGATTATCCCCATATTAAAATTTATTAGAACTATGACATCTTCAAATAAAACCACAAAGTTTCAATCCAAAAATGCATCCACTAACTGTGTGCAGATAAACCTAGGTGAGAAGAGTATGAAAGGATATGAACTTTCCAGGATGCTAAGTTTTAATATTTGCTCTATATAGTAGCCTAAACAGTTCATATTCTGTCATTTATTTGCAAACTCCTTATCTTCCTCACTCAAAGATTCCATACAATATGGTACGGGCTCTATTTTACTTTCCAAGGTTTCAAACTTCCCCATTATAGTGTTTAAACTATTAAGATTTGATTTAAAACCATTTTTGATTGTTACCTCAAGAGGCTCCTGAAGGGAACATAACCTATTAAAACCACTAATTTCAAAAAGCATGTTTAATTCTATTTTAAAAAAGTCTTTTAAATGGTCAAATCTATCAAGAATATTCAGTGGCTCCTTCAATGTCATAACTATGAAGCACGCACCGCTCTTACAGTCATTTATTCTTATCGTTTCCTTTTCTTTTAGCCAGAGACCTCGTAATACTTTCTTATATTGTCGAATATTAGGAATAGCTAGTTTGCTCCATTTGGGATTTTTTTCCTTGTTGTTGATGTTGTTGTTTTTACAATCATTTCTCCTCTTCTTTTTCACTTCCACTAACTCAGTCGCATAATTAACTTTTAATTTTTTTTGTCCCTTCAACTCTGACTCAACATCATTAACTGATATCATTGTCTCATATAAGGCTCCCGTGGGAATGGAGATAATTCTGGGGACAACTTCCCCTTAACTGTTGCTTAACAAATATACTGATTCTTTTATTTCTACAATAAAACGCTTGTGTCTCCTCTAAATATGATTTTAACACAACGAAAAGAGCTCACGTGTACACTCTTTCGAAAATTAGACTAAAAAAATTTTTTTTTACTAATAAGTAGCGAAAGTTTCGAAGGTATTGAACTAGTTATATTGATTCTCAATTTATTATTGCATACTATGATAATGTAGGGTATAATAATCCTGAACGTAGACAATGCAAACCATGTTGCAACTAACCCCAATGTACCGAACGTTATACTTTCTCAAATATCATCTAAATAAGTGATTATTGATTCGTAATAAATTACATTATGTGATAGCAAAAGAATCAATAATCAAAATGATATAAATGTCTGCAAAAACAATGAAAAATCGAATGCATTAATACAATAACATTGTTTCTTTAAAAAATTAATTTTACCCCTAAAAATCAGCTTTTATCAAATATATCAAAGAAGAGCTTCCAAAAATGCTTTTTTTTGTCAATAATATTCATAATACCAGGGCTGTCGATACCAGGAGGAAGGAGCATGACCTCTCCAGTCTTTAAGGTTTTTAAAGTTTAAGATCACTTTATGTAAATATATTGTTTCGTTCTGTTAGTTTAATAGGAAATAAAATGTCACTTACCTAAAAAGAAAAGTATAATATTAGCTAAAACAAGTGGTTAAAATATCATATATTTTTTGGAACCCTGGAATTCAACCATGGTGGATCTTTCTACATCTTGAACTATACGCATCCCCCCCCCCCCAATAAAGCACTGTGTTGAATATCTTTTTTATTACATGCACAATTTTGGTTTGATTTCAATGGCTATAGAGATTGTGGTTGTTCAAGGAAAAAAAAGAGTCTGTTTCAACCGTCACAGGTCTTCCCTACGTACTACTATGGGCCAAAAATATCGGGAATCCAAAAATCTTAATTTAATCATCAAAATTCATTTCACCCCCCTCAAAGTTTCAAAACAGTTAAGAGTATTTACTAAGTCAATAATTACAGTAAAATAACTGTTGAGTTTAGATATGCTAGTAAATTTAAAATCGGATGGTTGGCTTGAGTAAAAGATTATGTAGCTCGAGAATTAAACCACAAATTCTCAAAATTTTAAAAAGATATAGTCTGGAATAGACTCATTTAAACTTTTTTGGCTTCAACAACATTTCTCTAAATTGCATTTTAGTCATCATCTTTCAGGCATTTTAAAAAACGAAAAATTCGTATTTAGATGTTCACAAAAGGACACGTATTTCAAACACTAATTAATATTTAGTAATGTGTAATTTGGCACATAATTCAGTGACAGTAGTGTCAACTTAAAAAAAAAAACATTTATCCCTATCGAAATCCCTAAACAATTCAATTGAAATTTCGCGGTATTTTTTGCTCATAGAAGTATATGTATTTTTTTTACATCAAATACAAGAATGCATATGTATATAAAAACTATGTGTATTCTTATGTACTAAAATAAAAGAATCGTTATTCAAAAGTTGATTTTTTTTCAACAACTTTTAGAAAACATGCTTACATACCTATATTTTATCTTTTGAAATACATTGAAAGAAAGAACGACCCATTTGTCCTCTGACAGAATTTATAAAAACATTTTCGTTGTAGGTGTAACGTAGTACCCATATATATATATATATATTATTTTATATGTACAAAGGTAAAATAGATATTTTGTTCTAGTTTCTTTATCGTTGTTCCAGACAATTAAACATTACAGACATATTTGTAGGTTTATGTAGATTGATTAATTTATCAAGTCAAGCAGGAAACCTTAATGATTTCAAAACTTGTATTTCAGGGATGTTGATAGCCATATTAATGAAATATGTACCTATCTCGGTATACGGAAATACAGGCTTGCTTTTGATTGTGCTCTAAATAGAAGACAAATAAATCATGGTTAGAACCACACATTACACACCTTACATAGAACGAGTGAATCTAGTTCTTGCCTTTGTTTAAAATACATACATTGATTAATTTTTATAATCATTAAATCTATTTGATTTAGTTCAATGTAGTGAAATTAAAAACCTTTATTTGGAGTTAATGAAACGAAACGACTTATAAGTTTCAATTGAATGATTAAGCAATTTCTTCCAATCCATTACTGCAAAAAATCAATATAAAAGTTTGAATAATTATTATCGTGCATATTAAAGTGGTATATCTATGTGACAATATGTTTAAACCATTGTGTTTGCTTTCTAAATTATTTGTGATCAATATTTATTTGCAAATAACGACATCAGAAGGGGTAATTGTTGGGGAGAACCATACTACCATACTGAGTTGTGATGTGCTACATTAATGATCAAACACAGTGGATGGAAAATATTTTTTCTCATGTGTGCACATTAGTATATTAATTTATCTCAGTTATTTGACAAAGTTTTGCTAGTGATTGGAAACTCAGTAGGTTTTTCAAGTGTTTTAAGAAGTTGTTTTCAATTTTTGTATACATAAATTATGTAGAAGAAACATTAAATTGAATTTATATATGCATGTGATCAGCTTCGTTTTAGAAAAAAAAAAACACCTCAAATTGTTAGTTGTTAAATTAAAATACTTGTTTTATTCTTTATGAAATACATTTAGGAACAACAAACGACTCTCATTTTTATGATGTTTTAGTGAAAGTGTGTCTTACTAACAGTTTCTGTATTAATACTTTATATATATATAAACTCTGATGAGTCAACCTTACCTTTCAAAAGAAATAGAGATGATGAGAAAGACTGAGCCCGTCAATGATATCATTTGACTCGGATATATGAAGTGGGGGTACAACTGTAAATGGACATTGGAAACGATACCAAAGGATTTGCGTAGAGCCTCCAGGAAGGAAACAATGACATAAATAGAATCAAATATGGATAAGCCAATGAGTAATAGGTTAAATGAATTTCTCAGGTCAGGATGTGAGAGTACAATGATGGAAAGAATGTTTCCAATAGCTCCGATTATGGCCACAAGTGAGAGACTCACGCCCTCTACCTGAAATGTATTTAATGAATATGAACCAATTTAGATACGTAAAGAAAAATGTCGAGTATTGCTGTCATTGTTGAAAGTCTTTTTGTTATTTAAATGGCTCATTAATGAATCCTTTCTTTATTTTCTAATGTGGTTTGTGTACGTGTTTGGATTTTCAGCAATTTGCAATGTGTATACCTCAAAAAGTCATATTTAATCATAACACCTGCCACTTTAATTAGCAACTATTAATTGGTGCAATCACTTCATTTTGATCTACACATTAAAACTCATGACATACCTAATACAACTAGGTATACATATACGAGGCACTTGAATTTTCTAATGTGCCCTATAATATCTAGGTATTATCTATTTTTTGTCTTGATTTGAAAAGCTAACAATTACACTATATATTAACTAATCAAACTATGGAATTTCAATATTACTGCATTGTTCTCATTGAAAGTACAATCAATTTTTAATTTAACATGATTCATCGCATTTATTGGTTCTACAATCTGCTGACAGATTGTAGAAGTAACAATTCTTACAGTATATCAACTATTTCATATTTTTCAAATTCTTTAAAGAGACTTTTAAAAAATACCTATACGTAAGAATCGGCCTAAATACCGTAAATCTTCGAATATAGTCCGCATTTTTTTCCGGAAATTTTAAAGTCAAAATCTCTGGTGCGTACTATGCATGAGGTTTAGGTTTTTCCCAAAAAAAAACTCCTAAACTTGCCCTGTGGACTATACTCGAAGATTTACGGTATGTATAAATTGGTCATGTGCACAATATTCTAAGCTATAAAATTCATTTTCATATCTATCTATTAACTAATTCATAATTTGTTAAACAGTCATTAATATCATATGTATGGTATATTTGATGCATTTTGTAAACCAAATCCATTCATCATGAGAAAGGTACCAAAACTATTTTCTACATTGTGACATAGTATGTACATTTTACATACATTAATTGTAATAAGTACCTATTTAGTCGTCCTTATAATTTATTCAATGTTTTTACTTTGTACAACTTTAGTACATAGCTAATATCCCATCCAGACACAAGTCCTAAATGATAAATGTATGCTTCATATCCTTCAGTTACTTTTTGTATAACTAAACTGACATTTAGTTAGTTAGTTGCTTATAAGTTTAAGTACATGCATATGACATTGGCTAAATAGAACAAAACTTTTTTACCTTGCAAATGAACCTTGAATTGACTTTTTTTTTCATATGGAATTTGGTTTGTATAGAGGGCAATGGAATAACCTGTTTCTAAGAGGTTTATTTCTTACATCATCAAGTGAATTTTTTATACTCAAATCTGGTGTGTGATTATTTTTCTTTTTTAAACATAGCAGTTTGAATAAACTTGTTTGAATTATGTAAGAATTTATGGAAAAATTACATCATAATATATGTATATTATGAATAAGCAGATTCCTGCGTATTCATTGTTTGCACATCAAACGTCCTATCAAATAAATAAATAAATAGTTGCATTAAATATATTGATTCATTATTTAAATCAATGTATGCAATAATTTTGATTTCAATGACAGAATTTAATAATTGCTTATGTACATATGAAATGTATTTTATAAATCACATGATTTGATTTATATGTACGTACATACAAAATAATCTGGTTTTGCCATTCTATAATTAAAGATACATTAATAAAGAGGAAAAAAAAATTATGTAAGAGTAAGTTCTATTTGCCATAAGTTTGAAGAGGAACCTACCCAAAATTTGACTTGATTAATTAGATATTCACTGGCTTGATCACTTGATGGGCAATCTGCATCCTCATAGCCCAAATACGATAAGTTTGTTAATCGAATAGACATAACGTTGTTTTCCATTTTGAATAGTGGTTTTAACTGCAAATAAATGTCTACAATTAGCTTTTCTTTTATATATAGAAAGTTAGTTTAACTAGAATATTTAATGCACAAATGAAAACATTTCTTTTATGAATGCAAAATACCCTGTAAAGATTCCCAATTTTTTAATTTTTTTTTAAATGTGAAATTATTTCACATCTATACAATATATATATATATATATATATATATACATATGTTTGTTCAACCATTGTATTGGAATTCTTCTATTATCCGTAAAGAAAAAAAATGGATATTTTCACATAATAATCCACATCTCTGTGCCATGTATACAATAAGTAGAAAAAGCTTCAAAATTAATCTTCTTTGATAGATTAATAAGAAAAGCTACTCAAATAAATAAAAAGACTAAAAACTTCACATATATGTGTATAAAAATTATTATATACTTTCTAAATGTTAATTTATTAATACAAATATGATATCGTCTAGACAATTAATAGTATCGCATGCTACAAGAGAACAAAGCAGCCATATGGCTTACTAACTTGTTATTAATAAAGTGTCCAAATGAATGAATATATTATGATGTACTTATTAATTCATATAAATACTATGCATAGAAATTTCTTGTCACTTTATATATGACTTTATTTTAAAGGAAAAATCTACTCAGAAAAAGATAAACAAAGCCTCTCAATTTGAAAGATAAAAGTATATTACGTAATATTTACTCTTATAGTTAAGTTCTGTTTAAATCTTTTCAATCAAAAATCAAATAAATTCGTGATTCATTATTTTATCTTAGGGTTAAATTTCTATTTAGCTTTGTTTCATTAGTTTGTTGATCTCTTAATCATTTAGTAGTAATCCATTCCTTTAGATGAATAATTAAAGTAATTTTTAATGAGTACATGTAAAATATTTTCACCTTGAAGATTATGAAGTGTTTCTTTTTGAAAATACCCCCAAGTTATTTCTACATACAATTGCAACTTATCAAGGAATATCATTAAATTAAGTTCTTTTCCTGATGGTAGATGAATGTAAAAACTACAAAATATCTTATTCCCCTTAATTTCGTTATTATTTCAAAATATTACCTTTTTAGATATCTGAAAATATTAGTTTTCTTGCAAAAATTACTCTAAAGCTGGAGCTTTCATCCCTTTCTTGCTCAACAATGCTTTAAACAAGAAACACACAGAAAAAAGACCCATCCTCATAATGATTTGAATACTTGATTAAACATGACAAATAATTGCTTCACCCCTTGTTTGAAGTAAAGTCTTTGTTTTGAATCAGAATCCATCTTTCAAAATTTTCTTGAACCCAAAAATTAAATAACAGAAATATGAGTGAACTAAGATATTTATCAAAATTTGGGAGTGCGTTTCGACATGAAAAAATCGTTTGTAAATTGATGATAATTGAGTGAATCTTATTTACCTTCTTCTTTTTTTTTTTTGAGCGACTTAGTATACCATGGAATGGTTAAGCAAAACTAAAGTGCATTGGTATTAATGGCCGAAAAATATTAGCTTTTAAATATGTAAATTGAATTCCCTATACTAAAGTGTTTGTCAATACTTGAAAATCCTTATTGACTGTTGCCAAGGAAGACGATATTTTCCATCAACAACTTAATTAATGAATTTAAAAGAAAATATATATTTGTCTATAAACAAGCACCGTTATATGAACATTATTAATAACAACTATAATTAATACCTCAAGTACTTGAAACAGTAGCCTATTTATTTCCTTAAAATTAAAAAAAAAAGTTAAGCTCACAATAATTCACTCTTATGTAAAGTTTGCTCCTTTTTGAGAATTTGATTAATACTTTAATTATTTAAAAATTAATATGGAAAAATATCTAAATTATTTATGTACATATTTTGGTTGACCATAAAACAAAACTAATTGACATTACTTACACAATTTGAAAACACATGGGATCCTATGTAGTGTTAGTAGTCGTACTGAGCATCTTCACTAATCAAGTAGATTAAATAATTTGTGATACTCATTTCCTTATGACTTAAACTATGTAGATCGACTGAAACGAAAAGAAGATGCTGAGTAAAATCATAAATGAAGGAGAGAAATGGTACACGAAGAATGAGAGTATATAATGGAAGAAAAGAGGTTTGGAGAGAAGGTGAGAGAGAGAAAAACGGAAATTTGTATGTATGTATGTATGTACATGAAAAGTCACTTAATAACAAGAAAGGAGATGAGGGAAAAATATATAATATATGAGCGAGCGTCTTAATAAATTTATTCTTAGGCTGTAGTTATAGCATGTATGTACTTTGATGAAAAAAATAAATTGACTTCCTTAAGGTTAAGGATTATGAAATATAATATTCATTGAACTAATTTGGAATTAATTTCTTATTTTATCATCAGGTTTAATTATACCTTATAATAAACTAACCACCTGATAGATTTAATTGCTATTTCAAATTGAAACTAAATATTGTTCAACACTGAACATATCTCTTCTATTAAACAAATAATAGTTTAACAGTTGTGAAGAATGGCATAAATTGTTTTCAAACCGAGCGCAATAGTACGCTATGGATAATTGCCTAGAGCACCATAAAATGTATGTTTTTGCTATCTAAAAAAACATATTTTTCAATGGCGTACCCCATGGTTTTGCTCATCTCGAGAGCTGCATGAACTGCTCGTATGCAAATAATAATAATACAAAAATTGACATGACAACCCTGATAACTTTATGAATACTTGGAAGGAGAGCTCCTTCAGTTGTCATGATGTTTTACTATATCTACAAGCAACTATTTTCTTAACATTATACAGAGGAAGGCATTGACGCTTTAAAGAGGGGGTTGAAAGGCAATCCACACCGATTCATAAATCAGAATTATCAAGGATTCTAGGTTCAATCGCTTAGGCAATTTATTGATTAATAATAATTAACTATAGATTGTGTATACTACTCCAATACACCGGATTAGTGCTACATGTTCTATTCTAAAGAATTAAGGAACAATGATAACAGCTTTGGAAAATAAAAAAATCTTGTACAGATAGCCAACCACTAAAAAAATATTGCATGTGAGTACACACTTAAAATGTATAACTCCACTTATTTCATCAATGATTAAAAAAAAAGAGACTCTCTGGGCTAACTACTTACTAGAATAACAAATTTTCATGATATAATAATAATACGATAGGAAAGTTAATAAATATCATTGAGTTGTATCCGTCTTATTCTTGTGCTGTTTTGTGTTTTCAAGAGTTATCAGCAAGATAATGTCGGGGAAGCTAAAGTTTAAAATAAAATTAAGGTAGAAACTATCAGTAGTTATATTTGTAGGAGATCGTAAGCAGTGGTGGAGTGACTCGACTTTTCAAGAAGGGCATGTGTAAATATTACCATTCCTAGGCTACATCCATTATTTATCGTTTTTTTAGGATTTAAGATCTGAAAATAATCTGATGAATGGAAAAAAGGCATCGTCGAATAATGGGAGAATATTTAAAAGTATAAAGCTCAATATAGTTCAGGAGCCGCATAATATCTAACAAGATGTCAAGAAGATACTATCATAACATAACAACCGATAAATAACTATGGATCTATGTTTTTTTATTATGTTTTCGTGCAAATATTTACAACAACACCCATAATTTTTCATATTTGGAGAAATACCCTTGTACAAAACATATCAAAAACAACATTTTACCAAAAGAATAGAAAAGTTATACGTGTCAAGATGTTGACTTAAACTAAATTGAGTGTTTTTGGAGCTATTTCTTGGTATTTTTTTTTTTTTTTTGAAAAACTATATTTTTAAAGTTGAATGGCTCAAAGTCATCCTTTAGAAAAAAAATGTGTTTGCTCATGAAACTTGCCATCTTTTAGTACCATTATAGTACAAAGCATGTCCGTAATTAGGTAAAGGACATTTGGAGAGTGCAAGTACTTAGACTTTTGGTACTATTGAATTAATACATTTGTTAATATCAGATATTTTAGGGAGGGAATATATTTCTTGTATTACAACTATAATTAGGAGAAACTTAAACATTTAGAACAATATTATTGAAGGAAGAATATTTTAATTATAGTTATAACATAATGAATATATATTATTAATAAAATCTTCAAGTAATGTTGGTAAGAATCTTTTAATTCTTTCTTCAGAAGTTCATGTTTCTCCTTCAACGGTCTAACAAAGAATGAACGTAGTTTTTTTAAAGGGCAAGAATACTAAGTGTTTTTCCTTTTCTGATCACAAATCTGTATTTTTTCTGGACGAAAGTCCCATTCCTATCCATAATATTAAATACGTTACAAATACTTAATAACACTGCTCAACATTCGAAAATCCTAAGGGGTATAAGTATAATAAAAGTTATTCAGTTTTACACGCTAATTTCAAATCTATAATTTTTTTTTTCGAGAGTTTGACGGTTTTCAAGAACTCAGACCCTACTTTTGTAGCTTTTTTGTCCCATTTTCAAATTTCAGTCTTTCTTTTTTTTTGACTTAAAGGGACTCCTGGTGGCTTAGGCGCCGGGAGTAGACCTAAAGTCGCCCAAACCCTTTGTACTTAAATAACTCCTGGAATATTATATGAAATAGATTAATAAATATTGCATTAAAGAGCTGAGACACATAGCATTGAAACGAGATGTCAAGCGCCCGATAAGAATCCTTAATTAAGAAGAAGAACTCGTCCATCTAAATGTGTAAATTTTTGTTCAATTTTGAGCAAAAATTTGCTAGAAATCAAAGAATCACGGTAGAGCTACTTAAGTGGTAGCTCGCAGAAGGAGTT
This sequence comes from Lepeophtheirus nordmannii, assembly GCA_963680855.1. NCBI lineage: Eukaryota > Metazoa > Arthropoda > Copepoda > Siphonostomatoida > Caligidae > Lepeophtheirus > Lepeophtheirus nordmannii. The sequence goes on along the minus strand of OY804518.1, from coordinate 33,034,271 downwards.
CAGCCGGGTTTTTTAATCCTTCTGAGCGCTACTACTTAAGTAGCTTGCAGAGTTATTACATAGTGCAGACTCCATCACCAGTACTTTTTAAAGTATATGTAATCCTGTTAGTATCTATTTTTTTTTTGTAACTCAAAAGTTGGAAACCTGCAGTATATTTGGAATTTTATTTTTAAGGGACTTAGCTTTTTCAACCACCCAAACTGAAATCCATTCTATGAACGATGTTTTTCTGCGACACACTGAACATTAGTTTTTATATGTTAATTAATGTTATGTATCTCATGAGTAAATTTTTTCAATTATTTTATGAAGAGTTTTCATTAATCGTAGTTCACCCTCTGAAAAAAATATAAATGTATTTTCCCATAGTCCTTATTGAATTTTCTTCAAGTCGAAGTTTTTTTACAATCATTCTTCATTTTCAAGAGAATTGTATTTCTTAAAGTTGCATTTTAAAAGCATTTATCAAATGTAATTTTTACTTAGAAAGAATAATCGGTATAAATCATTTTAAAAGAAATTGCAAATGTCCTGAAAATGAAGGTTCATAAACAAAAAAAATAATATCCGTTTTGGATTTAGTATAAAAAATACACTAAGAAAACTTAGTTTCTATCTTTCATGATAGAAAAAAAATCAAATTTGCAGACCTGTGTTATTGAAGTACATATTTACGTATTCAATACAAATATTCAACATAAGCAACTCTCTAAACAGATAATTTATAGTTTTAATTATATTTTTACCCTCAGAGATGCTGGTGATCGTTCCATTTAAGATTAACTTTATTTATTACAAAAGATCTCAATTTAGAAAGCTTAGATCCAAATCAGGATACAAATTAATCACATTAAAGTTAAATCAGCTATCAAATCTCACACTATGTATAAAACAAAATTGTCATACAATGTAGTTCGAACCATAACCCAGATTTTAAATTTATATGAAGTTTGGTAATGCCGAGTCAATTTATGAGGTGAACATACAATTAGTATTACTACTTAAAGGCAGCTGAGTTTTTTTTTTGAAAGATCCAAAATAAAAAACACAATAACGATTTTTTTAAAATTTTAATTGTATTCCTTCAAAAGTTATATATATATATATAAATATATATATATATATATATAGTAGATACTTCCTCAAGACATTGTCATGATTGTCGGTTGCCACTACCTAAGGGCATTATAATATTGTAAGTACTTGATCTGAGTCATAACTCGTGCACTAAACAAGACCCAGATTGGAGCCGCCAAAATTTGGCATGAGACCCACTATGACTTATCACATACCGTGAACTACAGAACTAGGACCTGTATTATCTTTATTGCATAAGAACAAATATGTAATATCCAGAGAGTCTAGTTTAATGTTAATGCATTTATGGTTTGAATCTCTTCATTCGTTATTGAGTCTTTTTTGTATCTTTATTATTCCGATACTTTACGATAAATAAAGTAGTATAAACAATTGTGAAAAGTTACAAAATGTCAAACTTAATATTACAAATGCATCAGTCAAATTCTAACCTTTCCTTATTGTTATTTGCTAACTAAAGATATAAAAATTGTATATGTATTTGACCTAGACGTCAAATATTTCACAGAGTGTTGCAAACAAGGAAAAAAAGGGATAAATATATTAAATGTAAACTATATTAATTTAAACTTGTTTTTACATCTTATTTATGTATACAAATAAAAATATATATTAGCTTTTTAGAGTACATAAATTTATTTCATTTACCACATAATTGTTTTTAAAGATTAATAAATATCACTATAATGTTTGATTTACCTATAAGTCTGTAAAGTAACTGCTATTTACACCAATAGGTTACAAATAAATACTTGCAAATTTTGTACATTATTAAACAAGTAACAGTTTCAGGACTTTTTGTTGTTTTAACTAATTCATATTCAATCTAAAATTATCAACCATGGGTTCAAACTTAACGGGAATAATTTTCAAGACTATCATTGAATTTATATTTCAAGGATAAGACGATATTCAATACATGTAAACGTTTGAATAAATGCTTAGAGCTCATTCGTGCATGCTGAATTTACTTCATGCCATACACTTATGAGAATATTAATCATATCCATACGTTAAAAAAAATAATTTTATCATTTACGAGTAATACCTGAAGGTGTTGGTATAAGATGAATAACAAAGGAGCTATGCATCAGTTGCTGTTAAAAACTGCATGAATATGTCATCTTTCCCTCAACTATATCAAAATTCTGAAGGAAAAAAAAAGGCAATAAAAAAACTTTTTAATTAGTTTTGTTTCATTGATTCATTTGATGACGACATAATTTATATAAGGAATTCTGAAATAGACAAATAATAGAAGAAACTACAAAAGCTTTAAGCTTAAAATTTAATTATTCATTAAAATTTTTGCAGTAAGTTGTGTACAACTTTGAACAATTATATCGTAAAAATCAAAACATGTACAGATAAAAGATAATTCATGAACCAGGGCCCTACAAATATGGATTTTTTTTTAGGCGATTGAGTTCCCATCCCTCCTTCTCTCCACAATATCTGATTTTTTCTATTGTTTGATCATAAAATTATATGACAGAATATGTCCATGTATGTTTTTATATCATTGTATGATATTAAATACAATAAATGATTTTGATTTGGTTGGTGCCACATGACCTCATATTCCATGTGGGGTAGCATTGTAGAACCGTTTTTAACAATTAATATTTTATTACCCATAGAACGAATACAAGTCACTTTTTTTCTAAATTAATCCTTGTAATTTTTATTATAATTTCAATTTTCTTTTGGGTGGGGGAGACAAAATAGTTACATTACCGCTCTCTAAATGAAAAAAGCTTTGTTGTATAATTTTTTTATACAAATTAGAAGTTTTTTCATTTTATTTGAGAGAAAAATAAAATAATCTATTGTATAAAAAATTATTTGTGACATAAGAAAAAGATGTTTTAGTTCATACGGCAACCCTTGTTGCAATATGCGAACGATAAGATGGGCATAGAATGGCAAAAATTTTTGTTCATTTGTATGTTTTTTAGAGTCTCATAACTTGAAAAATGCAGATCCCTCTTGAACATTTGGTCTCTAATTTACATTTTATAACAAATAATACAGTATAATTTTCATGTATCTTCTCTTAAATAACATATGTTGCTGCAAAGGTAAATAAAGTATCAAATAGACATGTAATTTAGATGAAAAATAAACATTTGATAGGTGCTTTTTTCGATGACACTATAATTTATTGTTTCTTAAAAACATATGCACATATAAAATGAAATATTCAGCCCTTTAATAAACAACGTAGTAGATGAATATCTGTATACTCTTGAAGATATATGAATCAACAAATATGTGTATATAATGTGTGGAAACATATTATTTCAAACATTTGGTAATTTAATCTAGCTAAAGTATTCATATTAAAACTCTTTAAGTATATGTAAGTAGGTATACATATGCCTTCTTATATTCAAGTACATGAGTACTTTACTTATAAGTTATATGTACGACCATAATTTCCAAGAAAACATTTTAATTATTTAGTTTGAAACTGTTTAGTAATTGGTAAAATACATATTGTCTGATATGTGAATTGCTATTAAATATTATTTTAAACCACTTATTCATAAAATCAAAAACAAAACTTATGAAGTACTCTTTTTGACATAATAAATAAGTTTATTTTCTGCTGTGTTTTAACTTTTTAACAGATTTTGCAACAAATAAATAATTTCATACCTAATAGAGAACTCATACAGAAATTGAAATCTCCAAGTTTTTTTTTTTTTTCATTATTTCTTATTCTTTCTTTTTAATTTCATTCGTTATACTCAAGCTAAAAAAGTAGAATGAAAGCTTCAAATTATTTATTTTGGTAATTTTAGACTACTATGTACATTAATTGTTAAAAAATCACTTACTAGTGTCGACGCTACAAGAGGGGTTTATCATGATCGATAAGGAGTTTTAGTAAAGAATAGCTGATTCAAAAACAAGCACTAGAGACAGTCGAGTATAAATATACAATAATCAATTGTATATATTTTTTATAAGCAAATCAATTTTTCAAAGATATGAGACAAGGATTCCTAGATGTGAATTGTAGGTTGCCAAAATACATTTAAGTGCACAGAAAAACAATTATAGAATTTGGCCAATCAATTTACATGAAATGGCTTGAAGTACTACTTACCTATCTGTGGATTTTACTTCATCTTGTAAATTGATTGCATATTAGGTATAATCTAATTAAATATTATGTAAGTAGAAAACTACTATCAATTAGCGAAATGGGGAAATGAGATGACAAAAGCTGGTTGGTAATAAGTAACATGGAAAAATGTATATAATCAAAATCTATCTCCTTGAAAGAAGTCTTGTTGCTTTGATAATGTTTCAAAGTTGTTTATATTGCCCTTGTTGATTCAAGCAAATCAAGAAACTCGACTTGGATACTTAATACATATTTTATTATCTCCATTTTACATTATGCAGGGTGAATCAAAAATGCTATTCAGAAATAATTTTGATTTATCTCCAAATTTGATCGTTTATCGTATATTGGTAGTTTATCGTTCAAGAATGTAATTAGTTTTTTTTTCTATAACGTTTTTTTTGTACTTTCTCCCATGAAAATATTAGCTAAAAATGATCCATTTTGGGTCTTTCTTTCCCAATTGGAATAATTTATATGCGTCCCAAGGACACTTTGGCATTTCGAGCTGGAAAAAGTAGTTTAGGCTATATGAGATGTCGGATTTTCACTTTAAAAGAGTAATATAGAGGGTTTCATCATCAAATAAAAGCTCTCAAGTCTCAAACAGCATAAACTACCTATACCATAATGTATAAATGGTCAAAAAAAATTATAAAAAGTTAGTACCCCTGACTCCTTTTTCTGTTTGAAACATATGTATATTTTACTAACGAACCCGGTGGGTTTTTGAGAACATCACTCTCTCTGTCTACTACTTATAAGTTTATAAAAATCTGGAAGGATTGAATTAATTTTTGGCAATCTATAATTACTATCAAACTATGTGCCGCAGAGCTTTTTCAGTGTTCTACAACCCTCCCCCCCCCCCAATATAATTATATAAAGTGCCCCTATTTTTCAATACAATAGCTGCTCAAACTATTGGAATTATAAATATAACTGTCAATATTTTTTTAATTTTGTCTTCTATGTTATATGTGATCAATGCAATAGTAATTCAAATTTGAGTTGATCATTATATAATTTATTATCTTTACTCGTGATGGTACAAAGTTACTATACAAGGGATTTATATACCTATGTCAAGAAGAAGAACCTTGCCAATAGTGTGGAATCATATGAGTATGAGATATAACACAACCTCGAGCAATGCAAGGCCAGGATCCATTTTACTGGAGCACCAGATATAGGACGACCAGAGGCCCTGAAGATATGTCAATATATCAACAGAACGACGTTTGATAGATTGACGAACCTTCAGGGCCTCTAGTTTATATGGTTTGAATACAATAAGCAGTTAAGTTTTGCCTTTTCTTGGAATGGACATATCTATAATCTACAGTCAATATGTTTAATACTGAGAAATAATAATGTCAAACGAATCAATACTCCCTAACACACTAGGTTAATATTTTATGAATAAACACTCTCATTTACTATAAAAGTCCACAAGTCATTTTATAAAGTTTTTGGACAACAAAGGAAAACATTTCAAATTGCTTTTTATAAATTCTAAAAACTCAAAACTAATAAATTATAAAAGCTCATACTTTAGATGAGTATCCTATTTTGCCAAAAAAATCATCTGATTCTGCTTGTTATGTACTCAAAAAGGGTGCTAGTATTTTTTATGATTTTTAATATATATACAAAATATAATAAATCAAGGATTGCACGCCCTTTTTTCGAATTTTTGAATAATAAACAAGTATTAAAGTTTATTGGTAGAATTTATCAAAGTATAATATATCTAAACAATAACTCCACTCAATATTAAATAGTTGGCAATAAGTAAAATACAGATGGGTAGCTACCATATGATTTTCCAAACTTTTCCTTTCCATTTTGTTAAGGTTGCAAGTGAACAAAAAAGTTCATCGTTGAGAGACAAGAGTGGTTTCCTTTTGAACAAGAGTTAAGAAATTAAGAAACGTATGACTTGTTTTGAAGTAATGAAGCAACTTCATTATTGTTACATCGTTCAATTTAAATTTTGAATTCCAAAGTAGAAATATTTAGCATCTATTTTGGATGGAAATAATGAACATATTACAACATCATCCGACAATAAATTTCAGATTTGGAAAAGAACATAGATGGAAGGTAGTCTCAAAATATTTCCATTAGTAACTGAAATTCTGCTAATGATACAGGATAATTTTCTAAAAATGACTGTCTTGGTTAAAGAGTTTTATCGGGCGCTCGACATCTCGTTTGAAAGCTATGGATCTCCGCTCTTGAACAAATTCCTTGTTAATCCATCTCATATAATATTCAAGGAGTTATTTAAGTATAAAGAATTTGACCGACTTTTGGGTCTTCTCCCGCTCCCTACACCCCTACGATTCCCCTTATGTCAAAACAAAGACTGTAATTGAAATTTGCATTAAATACAATAGCGATTCATCATTTTATACTGCACGAAATGAGTATTCTTCAGGCTTAAATTGAAGGTGAAGTTGGTAAAGGAGCCAAAAAAGATCAAAAAGTAGGTTTTGATTTCTCAAAAAATGTCAGACTCATGGGAAAAATAATTACAGATTTGAAATTAGGGTGCAAAACTGAATAACTTTTAATATACTTATACTCCTTAGGATTTGTGAAAATTCAAATTTGTTGACCTGTGTAATTTGTCAAACCCTATGTAAGCATTTTTATTGGAGTTATAAAAACATATCAATGTGCCAGACACATACATTATTTCCCTGGGGACGAAATATTTTTGAAACTGTGTGTCTATAGGGTACATCCAATTATTTTTCTAAAACAGGGTTGGTTATTGGTAAATGCATCCATAACATATCTAATTATCCATCCAATTCAAGGAAAATACAATTATTCAAAACCTTATTTATAAATTAAAGAGTTAGGTACAAATAAATTTAGCAGTTTTTTACCCATTTACAACTCAGATAAGCCAATTTTTAACCAGTTACAAAGCTATTTATAGCAAAATGATCTGATAACCATCTGGCAATACTAGACTGCAGTCATTGTTCGTAAATTAGGAACCACATTTCCTAATATGTAATTGGGTGATTTGTTAACGAACAACTCATTATTTAAAGTTTTTCAATTACTGAACTCCTTTTAAAATAATAAGAACATTTTCATTTTCCAATAGATTGAAGTGTGTTTATTCTAATAAGTTAGATATATGTATTATGCCAAGATACCAAAGATCTATGCATTTAATATTTGCATTGAAAAGTCGTCATCATATATTTTTTTTAAATAGAGATGTCTTTAGAATAAGGACCCAAATATATATAAAGATTTATTGATATGATATTTCTATTGTAATTTTCAATTTTAGCGATAGTTGAAAATATCGTGTTTGAGAAGATTTATACTCAAAATTAGAGATATAAAAAGACTTTGAAGTATATATGTTCCCTTAAAGGATCTTTCTTCCTTTGATCATGCTCACAAATTATTCAACATTAAACTGTTCATATATTCATTTTTGATTAATACATATATTAAGTTGAAACTTTGCATGGAATCTAGTTTTGCTGCAACTGTAGAAATAATGTTGCAAAATATATTTGTTACCCATCCCCGAAATAGTAAACATTACCTACGGAAAATTTAAATGACACTCTTTTCTTCGTGATAATGGATGAGGTTATTTATTGATAATAATTTATATTATATTATCTAATAATGAAAAATGTTTGAAGTTTTACCTAGAATGCCTGAGGTGTCATTTTTGACACCTGTCTTCATTTGAAATGCAATTTACAACAAATGACCAAAATTAATTAATATAAGCCTGTGTAATTTTATTAGAAGAAACTTAATATATGTATACCTAGAAATGATTTTCTTGAGTGAGCTCTTTGTTCACTTTGAGTCATCAAAACATGCAGAAGCATAAACAAAATTCCATTAAGGTCTTAGTCTCATTGTCAAGAACAAGGCGTAGAAGAAACTAGATTTTAAAAAAAAACATTTTTAAAAGAACTGTCACAAAATCAAGCGTTTAGTGTAATGAGCCTTGATATCTGTTCGAACTTGATTTCTTGGGTCCGATCTAAACTCTAATTCCAAGTATAATTATGTATTATTCAACATATATTAGATATGGTCCACCTGAACATTGTTCCTTTGCTAAAAAGTACTTTACACAAAATTTGAATAAAATCAAAAAATATTTAGAGATTGCGCACATCGACTCTAAAGTTTCCATATTTACTAATTTTTGGACAAAACTGGCATATCTCCTTCAAAATCTACAAAATAAATACTTTAGATAAGGATTTGATCTCTGAAAAGTATTAGATCAATTATTCTTATACAGCTTTACCTCACTATAAAATAAACATAACAAATTATTTCTTAGGTAATGCGTACAGTACGCACATTTTTCTTACTTTACTATCAATAAAGAATACATTAAATCTATATTTTTAATTATTTTCGTATATTATTTTATAAATGATTTTTTGAGGTAGACTTAACTATTTTTGAAATATAAGTCTCATAATATTGAGCAAGTATTTAAAAAAAACCATTTTCTCTTGATGAATTAAAATGAAAAGTATTTATTTATATTATCTAGTTGATTTCATTTTGTATTATGTTACATAGGATTTAACGGAGTATGAATGAAATTAGCCAAATTCTTTGTGTACAAAGTTTAGAAAATGGTTCTGAAAAAGAGGTAGCAAAGGCTGTGGTTGAAACATAGTTGGATAAGAGTTTGAGTCAAGAAGTTGTGCCAATGGTATTTTGTACAACTTCATGAAACACAAGTCGTACTAATCATATTTTGCTTGCAGAAGCAATACATAATGCAAGATGGATGCCCAAAGGAATATTCTCGTTGACAATTTGGACGTTCAAAAGTCAGTTTGAACATAGCTATATTCGTATTATTAGTTTTTGTAAGATATTGAATTGAGGCAGTGATTCCTATATCAGTTTTAAAAGATTATTTAAGTCTAATTTGAGCTTTCTATGAATACAGTAATGTTTAGGAAGTAATGACAATATCTATTTATTTCAAACTTATTTCTCACTTATGGTATTTATATGGAAGAATTGGCTGCTCTATGTTTGTTCGACTCTCAAGTACAAGCAACATCCAAAAATCTAATGGTTAAAGCCATGAATGAAAAGCTTCCACATAAGAAAATATATTAAAAGCTCAAAGTAAAACATCTCTTTTATTGGTTTTAAAATGATAATTCCATCTAAGTTTCTATGTGAGTTCCCAGACTTGTGGAGTAGCACAGACGACTATAAAAAGGAAAAAAAGATTGTCAAATATATGAATGTAATCAATAACAATAATGAATAGAATAACATTCTGACCAAAGACAAAGAGCAGCTGTAATTCATTCTTCAGATGGATTTCCGTAAAAAACTCATTAGCTAATTAAGTGTTTTTTCAAAATTAAGTTCTTTAATTAATAGTTTACAGAATAATTATATTACTTGTTATGTATATATAATCAATAAATAATTCAGAAATATTGCTCTTTATTAAAGATAAATGTCAAAAAATGTAAGTACTATAGTCAGTGACTAAGAAACATCCTATAACTCGTTACAGCTTTTTAATAGTGAGGTATGGATTTAGGGGAATAACTATAACAATACTTTTTATACCTAAAATATTTATTACCATATTCGTTATGTATTTTGGAGATCTTGATGCAAATATGCCAATTTTGTTCAAAAATCAGTATATATACAGAAACTTAAGGGTCGATGCGCACGACCCCTAAATATTTTTTGATTATGCTCAAATTTTGAAGAATGCATTTTTTTATAAAAAGAAATATTATGAGACTTTGAGAGCACTACTTTTCCAGAAAAAGTTTTTGTAAGGAGCATTAAACCCTTTCAATAAAAAAGTACGTGCAATTACGCAATATATGTTGGTATACATTAATTTTGATTAAATCCTACATATAAAACATGCATGAACCTACAAAATACAATAAATAATCAATCAATTATGTATGTATCTAGGTATATAATCTATTTGTCACAAATTTTGTTGATTAAAGTTATATACCATGTAGTCGAGGCTTAGTTAATGAATTAGTATAGAAATAAAGACTAATTTTTTGACCCATTAATTTTCATTAATTTACAAATGGAGAGATATTGTGGTGAGTTACATATGCCTATGTTATATTAGAAACGTTGTGGGTACACGTATACATATGTACATTTAAAAAAATGTGAGGCAAGTAATATTTTTTATCAGACACTTTGAATGTGTAAAATATGTAACATACATATAAATGATGTTCTTTGTCAAAACAGAAATAACAGAGTTTGTCATATTTCTTTCTCTTATTTTTTTTAAATGAATAAATATTAAAAGTCTGTATTGAATTTATATATATTTTTAAGTACATAGATATTTATTTATCCAACATATTAAAAAAATTGCTTCTTTTTTACTTTACATGGAAAAACATCATTCGCTAATGCTACGGGATTTTATAAAACAAAACAAAAATAAATACTTTGGAATTCTGTGTAAGAGTTGAAAACATTTAGTTCCTAATTAAAAAACAAACAAAAAAAACCAAACATGTTTTATCTAACACTACTTCTTATAGTGATTATCAATATAGCATATTCATGCTGTATTATATGTTTTACTCAATGATAAGTTTTAATAATATATTTTTTAAAGTGTTAAGTCATTTTGGCAGTCAATGATACGAATGAATGACCTTAGTTTGATACAAACAATTACACCAGGGAGACAAAAAAGAAAGTACAAATTGAAATTGTTTTTATACTATCTCAATTAGAAGACTTACATATATAATATATACAAAGTAAATTGATGAAAAATACATTGGCAAAAATGGTTACACGTCAAAATAAAAGCAAAAGTGGAAACTTTTTTTATGGTTTTTTTCAATTTAATACCTTTCTGCTATTTCTAGAAATACATTATTGTAATTAATAATTTAAAAGTGCTTCAAATTGCAGTTCAAGGTCACAAAAATTCTTGTTCATTATTAAATAAAAATAATATCATAATACCATGAAACAAAGATTCTGATACCAAAAAATGTTTTTAATAGCTTAATGCTTCTTATGATCTCAAAGGAAAAGAAAAAAATGAACAAAAACGTAAAAATTAATGTGTTTTTATCATCATTTTTTCATATCATAAATTTTTTTTTAAACTGATCTTAATCTCGTTTAAAAGTGCAACATCAATAATATATGGTAAGATAAAAGCTTATAATTGACATAAATTTGTCTACGATATTTATTAATTAAGAATTTCTCATTTTCACGAATTCCGTAAACGATTAATTAGTATCCACGCACATAGAATAAAAATGTATTATTACATTTTGTGAAATCGTACATAGATACCTATGAATAGGTATAAGGAAAATTTCCTGAGGTGGAAAATTTCTGGAATAGAAAAACTCTCGGAAGTCAAATTGTTCGAGGTGGAAAATTCTCCATGGAAATTATAGCACCATATTTTGTCATTTCAAAAATGCATATTACGACTTGTATTGGGTATTGTTCAGCAAATTACTATTTTTCAATTAATTATTTTCCTAGTGCCCCATGAATACGATGAAAATTAGAAAATGATTAAAAATGCTTATGGAATTTAAATTTCTACATGTTTATTTATTAATAGCGACTAAAATGTAATAACCATATTTTTTTTTCCCAGAATTAGTATGTAAATGTAGAGCTAATTACGAAAATTATTTTCATATCAGTTATATTATTATCATTGATATTCTAATGAAGCATTCTTCGAAATTCAAAGATTAGGCAATTCAACCAAAAAAACATTTTAGTTTCCATTTTTAATTATAGTACTTAACGCACTAATAACGAATCTATGATTAGTTTTTTTTTTTATCAAATATGGTCTTTGATGATTCTTATAAGTTTGAGCCAACTTTTGAGCAAAACAAAAATTAATAATCTAGTTTAAAAAATCTTATTCCTTACAAAATTTACTGTTAATTCTAAATGTTGGCTTATATTTCATGTGAAATTATTCAATCTTGAGAAAATAAAAATTATCTTTTTTTAAAGAGTTTTGTTCTTAGTTGAAGACCATATTGGTTTTTAATTTTTTAATCCAAATATTTGGCAAGCATTTGAAGTATGAGTAATTGATTGAGTTGAAGATATTTTTATCTCAATAAAGTTAAAAACTAGTTGATATAGTTATACCAAACTAGATCTTTTAAAAGGGAAGAATACTTTTTTTATAAATAATCAATCAATTTCAATCGTTGTAACAAAAATGATTAAATTAAAATTGAAGGAGATGATCGATCAATGATTTGAAGTCCTTTTGTATCTCGTCAAGTTTTGATTGAAAGGTCTGAGATTGTTTTTGTCTACACTCCTAGATTCAGAAGCAAAATGGCTTTACTAGAATTTTAACAGAAATCAAATATTGAGAATCTCAATTAATCCTCGATTTAAAAAAATCCTTGGATATAAGTAGATATCGAGACTTGTAGGTGTTGGTGATGACTATGCTCATTTTTTTAGATTTAACAAATGAAATCACAGTCGAAAAACATTTATGCGAAACTTACAATTATTAATTGCATTTTTAAAATCCCTGTTTATGAAAAAAAAAATAAAAGATGTGAATATATTCATATTTACTTTGTTTGTTGACCAAGTCAAACTGAATAATTTTTATTGGATCCAAATAGACTAAGAATTTCTTTAATACAAGTTGCTAAGTTTACTCTACTAGATAAAGCGTCTTGAAGCAATAAATACTTAAAAAATTATTCAAAAATTAAGTAATTGTTACTCGGCAATATCATATTTAACCAGAACGCTGAAATGACAATTGAATTTTATTGCTCTTTTTTAATGTAACTTTTTTTAATTTAAAGTTTGCAAATTAAGAAATAATATTTAATTATTACTATACTTTTGTATGCATTTGTTTTAAACATTTCTTTATATTCTTTGGAAATTATATGAATTGCAATTTGTTTACTCAATTTGGAAGAGGATTTTTTTTGAACTGCAATTAATTATTTCTTTAGGCTTTGAGATTCTTTGTTTGCATGTGATTTCACAAAAAAAAAGGTAATTACCCCTCGTGTTAAAGTGAAAATTGTAAAATTTTGTCTTGATAGTAATAACGTACATGGTATCATGTCAAATAAATTTTAAGGTAGTCGTAGAAATACTCGTCATGTTAAGTTTTTTTTTGTATATAATATATAAAATAACATATATACAGTTTTAACTCAGAGTTTTTACTCAATATTGAATTTCAATAGTCAGTCAACAAATAAAAGGAAATATTAATACTGTGTATTCGCCATTTTTTATTTTTTTTAATCCACAGGGAAGTTTTTTTTTTAAATTGTGAAAATGCAAATAATATTTCTAAGTTTCTCATAAATGTTCCTCGATTGTAAGTGGAAAAAATTTCAAAATATACTATAGAACCTCTTTAACGTTAAAAAATGTATTTAACACGTAGATAAAATTCATAAACATAATATTTAATTGAAGAACAGAATTATGAACACATGTTAACAAAGATTCATATTCTAAATCAATATTAAAATTCCTAGGTTATCAACAACGATTTATAAATCTTCAACTTCTTTGGTCAAATCATTTGGATCATAGCACCAATTTTTAATAATAGGTCTGGTAACTATCTTTGGATTCGTTTTTGTGTTAACACAAATCTCTTTGGGTACTTTAACACAATTTTTCTTTGGAACGAGCCTAACAAAATGTGAAATGAAATTACCTTCAAGATATGAAATGTTTGAGCCCTTTACCTTGGCACAAGTGAGGACTCCATGCGACAGTTTTCAATGGGTTGAAGATCACATTCTTCTTCAGGAATATTTTGAATTTGAGTTCTGGATTCTTCGTGACAAATTTCATCTCCAGCTTTAGTTATGCAATTACTGGGACGACAAACGTTTTGAGGTATTTTCTTGCATTCGCTCTCTGGATGAATCTTTTTCACGCTCTTTTTGACCAAATTACATTTTTGAACAGGCCACTTTTCGCACTTTTGTTTCACTGCGTAGGGGCTCCCAGAGTGATCCCCTTGTTCGCTATGCTGAATGTGTACAAGTTCAACAGTTACATTCGTGCAACGGAGCTCCTCGACCATTTTACATTCAGGTTCATCTTGTTCAAGTTCATATGTTTTGTACTTGGTTTCACAATGATTTTCGTACTCAGTGGAGCAAACTTCAGGTCCTTTAACCTCATCTCCACATTCTTTGACGATGGGCGTATGACATATTTTCACTTTTTCATTATGAGGCTAGTTTGAGTAATGAGTGGATTGCATTTCATTTAAAAAACAATACTTACTACATGCTTGAAAATAATATGACAGTTTTTCTTGAAGTTCGTATCACACTTCTTTTCAGGAGCTGAGGAATAGTCTGTGATATAGGTCAAATGACACTTTTTATTGAAGGTGTGTTGACATTCCATTCCCCTGTCGTACACAGTTTCCTTAACATGAACCAACTTTTTGATACATTTTTTGCCGTCTTCACCATCCACACCAGGTAAAATATCTTCATTAATAAATAAAGATCTCGTCAAATCATCTATTACCCCAGGCAAGGCTCTTTTACTTCTGAAGACTTCATAAGACCCTTCATTGGAATTGATAACACTTCCATATGTAAGACCAAAAATCAAGAGAGACTAAAAATAGAGTTAGATTTGATTAATGGCTGTTATCTGTATGTATAATAATAATACTAAATAAAAAATCCTTACCAAACAAAGAAATGTTTTCAAGAGCATTGTCACTAATAGAAAGGTTTTTTTTTATTTTTTCCAAATGTGTCTATTCAACTTGCTATGCAAAGATACAATGATGCTCCATGTCTTTTCACTCAGAGTTTATATACCAACCCCAAAAAAAGTAAAATTATTCATGTATTATATTTTTTTACCATCATAAATTTATTGGGGCACATAAAAAGTTGAAGAGCCTTGGGTTTCATTAAGTTATTATTAATAATCAAAGTATAGATTTTTCTATATATATTTCAACATATTTTTACATTTAAAAATTATTTGTCAATATACAATGATGCATAAAAATACTAACCACATTACCTTCGCCCTAATTATTTTGCTAGGTAGTTTCTTACATCTCAATTTCCCTTCATAAGAATCTATTAGAAAAAAGAGAAAAACTTCAGGTAATTTGTTCTAAGGAACCAAATATATGCATTCATGACCCAATGAGTTCAATGAAAGAACAAATTAGAACATCAAAACAGTTATTGAAATACCTAATTAAGTTGCAAGAAATTTGAAAATAATTTTACTGATATAAGTAGTAGGTCTATCAATTTTCGGTTTAGTCCAAAAAAAAAGTGGTCTATATAATCATTGTTTTTAAGGAATGACACTCTTTATCAGAGATTGATTGATATGAACTTTTTGAAACCCATGTCGATTTTTTTATACACTAAAATTGTTCTTTGATGACTTTTTTTTTATATGAAAAGGCAATTTAATTTAATATCCACTTTTCATATTTTGAATACCAATGTATACATATATATATATATATATATATATCGGCAATAATTGGCCAAAGATGCTGATTATCAACTATTCTCAAAAAGCCAATAATTGGCTGATAAAATAGGTGAGCTGATGAATTGATTTTTATGATCAATGATCAATCAATTTAGACTTACTATTTAATTTTTGATAGACTAGATACATTTAATAGTAATTATGTATCAACAGCTCGCAAGGTTCAAAACAATATGGTGTTTATAAGCATCCTTTGTATTGTAATTGAGTCTCCATCTTAAATTTTACGACTGTCTGAGCTTTAATCAAATTCATATGTAATATATCAAAATTGTAAAAAGATGAAGTTTTCAACAGGTGCAATATACCTTTAGTAGATATAAATTTAATCAAAATACAACTTAGAAAATTGTAGTAATAGGTAGTTAAGTGTATTTGGTTAAATAGGTATTTATATCTTATTACTTGGATGAAGGTAAACACTTTTCATGACGTCATCATGGAATGATTTTTTTTATCCACATTAATCACATTACGGGATTGTATCAGATAAGAATGTCGAACACTAATCAAAATTGTAGACAACCCATCCCTAATTCACATGATGAACACGTTAAACAAAGCACTCCTGAATGGGGTAATTAAAGATTGGAATGACAAATATACATTACAAAATATAAATAATCTTGTATTTCTTCATAATATATGTTTTGTGATTCCTTCAAGTTGAAAAACAAGATCTGGCGTGCACATTGATTACCAATACTATGAGGTACTCATCTAACATGAATTAAAATATGTTTCATTTGATGAACACTATAATATGTAAACTATATGCTGATAATATACAAAATGTAATTAGTTTATTTTAAAAGTATATCAGTTCTACTGGCAGAATATTGCTATGTATTATCTAAATTATATTAACTTTTGTAATTAATCACAACATACTTATCATTGATGATTCTTTGTACAAGTATGTATCATTCCAATACTTGAAATACTTTCACGAATGTACCAATGGATACGACTCGTTAAATTAGCTAATTTTCTTCTTGAAATACACAATAAATCAATTTCACAGCACTATTTATTCACTCTTTTTATTCCAAAATTGCACAAAATCATAAAATTTGCTCATGTATATTTGTATATATCTACGTTATACATACAAATACAAAAAACCTATACAAATTGTATTTGTCTCCTTAAAAGAGAGACTTAATACTAACAAGTACGTGTACTTGTTTGATAGTATAATATCTTACTTATTTTATTTTTATAGTATGTATATTTATGTATGTACGTCTAAAAATTGGCCTCAAACAAGTCGATTTTTGTATTTACATAGTTTTACTGATATGTAACTTTAATATATAAAGGGACATTCCATGTTGTTAATTAATGCGAATTCATCCCGTAATATTTTTACTATCAGAAGTTATGTAATACATTTAACTAATATACTTATGTCAAAATGGTATCATCAAAACATTAACAAATCCGTTCCATGTATTTTTTTTCCCCACCTGATGAAGAAGGAGATATTTAGAAATACTATGGGGATAACAAAGTGACTCATCTACGTACACAAAAAAGATTATTTTGTGAATGAGGTAATGATGTGTTGGACACGTTACTTCAAACGAATAACCGATTACTTGTTACTTAGTCGAAAAGTAGCGTTTTTATTAACGTATTTGCTTCATAGGGTAAATACTTTAACTTTAAATAACATTTAAAGGGCCTTAAATTGTTTTTGCTATTCAAGTAATTACACTTAGCACAGTTAATATGTTTATCATAAAAGTAATAGGCCCGTTACATTAGTCATTGTGAATTTATTTTTTACTCTACGTATAAAAAACTGAGAAAATAAATTTGAGTCTATACTTTTCTGATTTTACAAACGCTACCTAAACTAACAGTTTTAGGAAATAAAGAGTAAGTCATGGCAATACATTTTAAATAATATGTAAAAGAGGAAAAAACCTGACATAGTAACTGACAATTTGATTAATGTTTGGAAGGAGAGCAACATTGACTGCTATAAACAGTTATTTTCTTATCTTTGAGAGAGGGTGGAAGGAAATGAACCAAAGTTCATATCTACTGGAAAATTATATTACTATTTTAAGGATTCTAAGTTATCTTGAATCGGTATTTTATCGATTAATTATTATTGGTAGACGGTGTGTGTATGTATATTACTGCATTGCACGTGTGAGTTATCCTCTCAAGTTGGTAAATAAAAAAATACTGTCCAAATTGCTAAGCACTAAAAAATTTCATACATGAGTAAACACTTTAGATTTACACCACGAGTAATGGCATAACACTCACTGTTATTATTGTTCTTTTTTAATAATGGAAGGGAAAGTATTCAAATAAGTTACCCCCTTACTGAAAAAGTAACAGGTTTACTTTTTACATCTTTATTAATGAACTACTGAGTTGAAAATAATTATGTACAGATTTGTTAAGGTAACCGATATCTTCACATTATAATTATTGAGTTAACAATGGATCAAAGAGAACTTATGCCACTGTAAAGCGCAGCGATATGAAGTATCAGATTTTATTTATTCTTTATAACTATTGTGTATTTTTGCTTCTATATATATATATATATATGTAATGGGTTCAATTGATAAACAGATTGCATTTGTTACATAGAGTGATATACGTAGGTATATACATACAAAGAATCATAAATTGATGCATGTAAAAAGTAACATAAAAATTTGAAAGCATTTGACATCATATATGTAATATAAATCAATATTTGAAAAAACATTCAATTTGTTACTTCCCTAACTTAAAATCGAAAAATAGTTATATTGTTATAAGTAATAAGCTTTTCTTTCTATACATATTTATTTTAAAGATTAGACACAACCTCATTAAAAGCGATGTGCACATATCTAGTACCCCAAATTCGTTTAAAATAATGAATGTCTTATACAAATTTAATGTTTTAATTATGCTAACAATAAATTATATCTTTTACAGACTCCAAACTAATGCTTTTAAGATTAATTAAAAAAAAAGGATTTGAATTTTCTCCATGCCTTGAATTCATAAAAGTATTTTTAGCATTTTAATTGGGCTTACACGTACTAAATGAATAGAGTATTTATTATTATCTTTCAACTGTGTAATATTTAATCACATTTTATGGTCTTTTGAGTGGATATAACTTTTTACACCAGTTCAGTATCAAAAATTATTCTTTTGTAATAATAAAACACATTACTCTACAAACACTGCACTTGACTAAATAAGATGTAACACTAAAAAAAAAATCTTATAGCAACTCAATTGTAAAGTTACTATTCCAAACTATTTTATTAACTTATTCTGTCTGTTTATGTTAGTAGTACAAAAAGAATATTTTGATTGCGTTCACTAAATTGTTATTTTTTCCCAAATTAACAATAATAGTTTGTGATTATATTGTGTGCACATAATATATGACTTATTTATTTTTCAATTGTTGAAACTTCTATTGTGTTTATTGAAATATTTTATTTAAAATAATAATAATAATAATAGTCAAAGGGATCTTAAATACACATACAAATCGAATTGTTGAATGCTTGAATTGATCTATAGTTTAACTTAAATATAAACTTATTTTGTACTCTCTCTATATATATATGTGTGTGCTTACATTAAATAGAGCACAATTAATGAGTTAAAAAAAAATATATTACGAATATCAACTAAATATTGCTAATAAATTATTTATGTATCAGGGCGGGATTTCCAAAGTATGTCCTTCTTTTGTTATTACTTGAATTGGAGATATGCCTCTAAAATAGAGCTCAACATGATGTTAAAGCAGTTTTTAAGATCCAGAGGTGTGCCAAAGGTGTTATCTTGAGCTCAAGAGTTAGGGATCGAATCGAGTCGAGTTGAGTATTTTGAAGACTACATGAAACTTGATTAAAAATTAGAAATTAATACCTTTAAAACAATCGATGCATATACTCTGTTGGGATATATATCAAAGTGAGCAAGATAGAGATCATTGAAAAAAAAGTCAAATGTGTCGACTCTCCCTCCTGGTAGAGAGAATTGGTACATTCCTATATGCACCAGTTTAAAATAAAAAGCAAAGTGTGTATATGACTATAACTTTTTACTATATATGTATACATATATATATATAATAATAATAATGGTACATACAGATATAATAATAATTAATTATTATTTTACCTTTCTACATTAAATGAGTTCTTTTCGTTTTTGGATTTTACTATATATATTTACTATACTATATATTTATAAATTCTACCAATCACAAACCAATCGTTACTACTCCTAATATATTCAAAATTAAAAAAAAAAAAGGGCGTAAAATCCTTGATTTAATATATTTTTTATATATTATCAAAATCATAAATAATAATAATATTCTTTTTGAGCTCATAACACGTAGGGTCAGCTGTTTTAAATCAAAAGAGTCAAATGATGAAAATCAGCTGAAGGGAGAATACAATGTGTTTTTGTTTATCCCAAAAAGCTCGTCATGTATACTTGTTTCAAATCTCCCTTGATGGGCTTCTTGTTTTTACGTTTCAAAGTGATGAACGATGAAGGAGTACATAATCATCTATCAGTGGGTGAATCCACTAATGAAGTATTTATTATTAAGAGCTAGACATGTTTCAACTCTCCCAGCCTTTCCATTACTTGACCAAATATTTATGGACTTAGACTAGTTAAGAGATACATTCTAAAATGAGACTCAATACTAAATCCTTAAACTCTACTTGAACTTGCAATATGGGGACTTTTTTTCACCTTTGCTTAATACAAATCAACAACATTATGTCTGAGTTTTAATGGTTATTTAATGTTTGTTTTTATATCTAATTAAAAGAAGAATATAGATTTGAAATGATAGTGTTTCTTTTGTGGTCTACAGATTGATTTTTTAGACCATGCTAAAGATTCAAACTCATTTTGGTCAAGGAGAAAATAAGTAAATAAAAAAATATTTAATGAGAAAGGACTTGATTTTTAAAAATCTTTTTAACAGTTTTGTATCTTGTTCTGTACTAAGGGAAATCTCACAGAGAAAATTAAGAAAATGATTTGTTTTCTAGAGGCTCTTAAATGAATCATTTTAGTTGATAATAATCAAAATCTAATTGTGATTCAAATTAGAAAGATACAATTTCATTTAAAAAAACAATTAATTGAAGATTTAAAACACACTAAGTCAAGAGACATTATCTTCTCCTTGTTTTACTAAACAATATCAAACAAAAAGTCATCAATATGTCAAAAATAAACCGATCAAGGAGTCATATCCACTGAATTTCACTGAAGATGGTTAAATGAAGAAGGAGGAACATACTATGTTCTAAATTTTGATAAACATAAAGATAAAATTAACATGGATAGGTTTTGGCTCTTCATTTTGTGATAAAGACGTTTTAACCTTGTTAACTAAGACGAAGAATGGTCTAGGGTAGTTGTAAGCTCCAATGTACATATATTTGTATATTCGTGTATTATTTTATTGTATTTGATTCTAAAATAAATATTCAGACTTTTGAGTAGCTAACAGAGGCCAGTTTTATATACTTGTATATACATAGGTATTTACTGGTTAGTAAACGGTATTATCAACACAATTTAATTCAAAGTTAATCAATCTCAGGCACTCAAAAAATAAATGTTTTATCAGATCTATGAATGGGAATAAACGCACATTATTAAAGTATAGAATAAAAAAC
Organism: Lepeophtheirus nordmannii; assembly: GCA_963680855.1. Lineage (NCBI taxonomy): Eukaryota > Metazoa > Arthropoda > Copepoda > Siphonostomatoida > Caligidae > Lepeophtheirus > Lepeophtheirus nordmannii. Next base: position 33,012,740 of record OY804518.1, on the reverse strand, counting down.
TTAGTACACATTAGACTCAACATGGTAGTGGTATTGATATTTTCTTTCAAGTTTCTTAATAGTTTTTATAAGTCTACATACTTATGGTATGAATATTTCCTAATCAAATAACTCCCCCCCCCCAAAAAAAAAAAAAAAAAAAAAAAAATGTATTAATCCAAATGATTGGAAACCAAATTTGAAAAAGCCATATCGTTTCAATCTGTGTTCCAATTTCTAAATTGTAGAAGTATGCGGAAAACTTTCTATTGATTACTAGTTTCTATGTTAACTAGCTCATTTTTAAGCCATTATCTTATATTGACATTAAATTTGAACTCGTATTTTATATAAAATCTTTGTTTTAGAGATATCATCACGTTTAAATTTACTTCAAACTCTTTGAAAAAGTCTAAGTTTATCTAACATTTCTTTGTTGATCAAAATCAGTTCATAGGAAAGAGAAAATACTCCCATTTTAAATTTTCTTGAGAGTATAACAACAATTTTTGTTAAGAATATTTGAAACTTTAACAACAAAAAGTCATTTGACAAAGTCTATAACTGTGTACATAAAAAAAACTTATTTATGTTTGTATTGTTTGATAAAGTATTTCTTATTCTCGACCAATTTCCATAATGTATTTTTGATAAATAAAAATAAAAGTTTCAGTAAAAGCTAGAACTTTATTACGTAAGTAATAATATTATGCTGTTATATTAATTTTACTACTTCAGATAACTATTTAAAAAAATATTACTTACTGAGTCAATATTTTCAAAATAAATCTTATTATTTAACTAATCTATTAAGTTAATGATTATTTAGTACGGTGTTAAACAATTCAAAAGTATGATTTATTTATATTAGAAGCAAATGATATAATTAAAGGGAAAAAAAGTCTTACAAAAAACCCTTGAATCTCTGGTGGGGATCGATTGATCAATTGACCATTCGCCCGTATCACTTGTGCTTAAGTCTAAATATAAATATGAATTTACAATTAAAGTGATTTTATTTCAAAATTAAATACTATTTTGAAAAGTCAACTAAATAAAAAGTTTCTGATTTTAACGAGTCAAACCTGTAGTTGCAGTATCAAAATTTCGAAAAATATACTATAATGACAAATAAAATGGTTATTATTTTTGATATAAATCTAAACAACCTTCAATTACACATTGAAGCGGTTGATATAACAAGGTTTGGGTCATCGCGCCCCCTCAAAGTTGAACCAAGAGTTCTAATTAAATAAGGATTGGTTTGTGACGGATTTCATTGGTTATGGGTAACAAAAATACTAAATTCTCAGTTGGAGACTGCCCCCTAGCATTTCTTTCATCTGATTCTCAACCATACTCTTCTACTTACATAACATCAAGAAGAACAATTGTTTTCAATATCAAGATATTTTTATGTTTGATCGAATTTTATTCGACTTCCCTTTCAAGTAGCTTGCCCGAAAAACTTTGGCATTACTCCATAATAATTTTAAATATGATACTTACCATGTAACTAAACCTCCAGTCTTTAAAAACTTTCACTATAACTTTGAAGTCTTCCGTGTTATATTTTTCTTCATTTTTACTATTTTTATCACTTTCTGCAGTTTTTCTAACAATTGAGAGGTATAAAACAACTTGATGCCTTATTTTCCATAATTATTTAAATAAAAAGATTAATAGATAAACAGGAATTAATAAAATAATTTTAAATATAAATTAAAAGAATCATATTTATTTATAGAGGTAAATTAATTAATTTTTCGCCTGTATTGGGTTAAATCAAGAAGGACCAACCTTTTGCATACGATTGAAAAACTTTATAATGCACTGACTCAGATATGCCATAGATTCTTTATATTACTGTCTGTTTCTGAACATAGCTTTACCGAAATAACGAGTACATATGTATGTTGTGCTTAATAAAAACTGTCACGTCTGTCTTTTTTTCATCAATTAGACCTTTTGCTTTATTAAACATTCAAGTTTCCAAACCTACAACTTTTCCATATAAATAATAAACAAACACAATAGATCCATATTTTTGTACATCAAGACAGTGTTGCCAAATGAAAAATTGGCTCTGAATAACGTCATGAATAGTGGTGGTTTTTTTTCTTATCCATCAACGTAAAAAAAAATATTATAAATCAACTAAATCTAGACGGATACACTTTTCAACTGAACTCTGTGAAATTTGGCTAAATCTAGTTGAAAAGAATCAGGTCTGACAACACAGCGTATACATATTAGGTTATATTATTTCAAATATTCAACGATTCAAGCTTTTCTTTGACACGGATAAATCTTGTAGTCAAAATGGGGAACTGCATTATTTGTAGTTTTTCCTTGTCATGTTAATTACACATGTCGAATTCGGTTCATGTAGAAATATTGCATTTTTCTAAGTTTATTATCCCGTACCTAAATATGTATTCATTCTTATATTTTGCGTATTTTTAGGATAAAAAGCCTAGTATCTATAAAAGCTTTCTAGAAAGGGAGGGAGGAAAGAAAGTATGATCTCTAGGAAATATGTTATTAGTACATAAGTTTATGATTCATAGTATGGAAATAAATTCTAGTTTATTATTAACAATAGAAGGGCTTCTTTTTTTATATAAAAAAAGTTTTATAGTTAATGAATTTTTTCCAAACTTACATTTATCTTAATATACAAACGCATATACATATATATCTTTTCAGCATTAAAATAAAAAATTATATGCCTTTTATATATTTTATATACTGGAAATGTTTTGCTTTTGTAGGCATTTCTATAAAGTAGTTCTATTTTTTAAAGAAACAAATTTATTGATCCACTTGAAAGATTACCTTTTTATTGAATAGAAACAATAGTTTTATTACTGTGTGTTTTTTCACATTAGCAAAATTTGATAAATTAACCAATTCATTGAAGTCATAACGCTGATTCTTATATGCAAAGTATAATCTTCATGGACATGTAGTAGTCCAACAAGTTGAGGAGTGTTCTCGGACCAGTAAAAATGACTCTTATCAAAATGATATACTGCTCAAATATTTATTAATACTTGATATAAGTAGACAAGGAGTGTATGAAGAACCAACTAAGTTGTCTCTATAAAACTTAACATAAATATTAGAAGTAATGTACAGAGAAGAAATTCAATAACTGTTTAAAATTAATAGTCTTCAATTTTTGTGACTCGTAGTGACATAAATACATTTTTGCATCAGAATACGGTTTTCTTGAAACCGTTTGAAACGACTAGTATATTCATATTTTATTCATGTATTGAATATAATTTTGTATTTTGTTCTCAGGTATGGATTGTTCTGAAATATTCGAAAGTTACCTAATATAGCTAGCTAAAATATGGAAAGCAAATAAGTGGTTTGTAAAAGAACCTTTAATAGTGCTGAATGACAAAAATATGGACATCATCTATATAGTTTATATATATACATATAATAAATAACAATCACAATTTCAAACCAGCACAACATGAAACTTTTTTTAACGATAATATAGATTTTTTACGTATTTGCTGGTGAAATTGAGTTTTTAAAAATGAAGTAATCAGGTACAAAAGTTAGACTAACAATTCTTCAACAGCATTACTCGTTATCATATCTTCAATGCCTGTGTTGCGCGTTGCAAATGCATAATCTTTATTAAATGATTTAAATGATTGAATTCAATTAAAAAAATTACATCTACATAGTTGAAGTATAATAAGGAAAAACTACTCTTTACACATCCTACGTAGAATAAGATAATCACAAAGATTAGGAAAAGTAGAGTCTTTTCTTTTCGTTTTTTCTTAGCATAGAAATTTCATTACTAAACAGAATCAACAACTCATATCCCGTTTCATAGTTGGAAAATATTTTTTGGGGGGAGTTTCTCTCTCTCTATATATATATTGGCTTTTTGAAAAATATTTTTAGAATATTTTATGAAAAGAGAGAAGAAGTTTACCTTCTCCCTCTCTCTCTCTCACACACACACATAGTCATAGCCCTGTCTGTGCAACTAGTTTTTTGTAACAGACAATTGCAAATATCTAAATATTTTTTGTAAAGAAAAATGATCCTGGACCCAAAGCTTCTCCAGTTTTAGTCTTTCAAAAAAATCTTTGAATTATTCACAATTGGCTGACACAAAACTGAAGATAATTCAACCCATTTCAAAACAGACTCACTCCAAATAGGTAGATTTATTTACCTACATTTGCACGTCTGATGGACTTGTTCAGTCTTAGGAGTACTTAATAAGTGACTACTACATATATTATAATGAAACTTTGATATCATTGCTCGCGGAACACCACAACTTTCTTCAATCATTAAGAAGAAGAAAAAAATATGTATGTACATGTATTTTGCAAATAATTTAAAATCTTGTACAAACATTCCATTCTGCAATGAAATAATGCGTAGCGTTCAACAGCAGCAGCGCCAACATCATTTTTATTATAGCTGTAATTTCATTTCATCATCTTATTTTTCAAAATAAGGGCACCGACCCTCCTCCTTCTTCCCTCGTGGTGAAGAAGACCCTCTGAGTATTAATTTTGATAATCGTATTGTATGAAGTAAAAAAATAAAATAAAATAAAAGGAAGCCTCTCAAAGAAAAAGAAATATCTTAGAGTACGTACACACATACATAATAATTTTATGTATAAAATACTGTCGGGCAGAAAAACAGACTTACTACGGGCCGACGTTACTTTTAGCTTGCCTTTAGATATATGTAAGCAGGTTTCTGCATAAAAAAGTAAGTATCATAGTCTCAGTCATTCCCTATATCCATTCGTAGGAACCCGAAGTTATACTTTTTGAGTTAGGAGATGTGATCATCACCATCTTTGACGTCATAACTTTATTTAAGTGTGTAGTGCCGTTCAGTTCTTTTAATATACATAGGTGCTTCCTTTCTTTTCATTTCTTTCCATATATTTATAAGTACATATATATTGAGTATATAAGGTAAGAAACCTACGTAGGTACTCTGCACTACAGCCTATACTTTTTCAAATGAAATGTTTTAACCTATACAAACGACCACGTTGGTTTCAAAACCATTTATTTTTTTATTTTTGTCAAAGTATGGGTAAAACAATAATCGTAGAAGGAAAAACAGGTCCGACAAACAACCTGGCTTCTTCCACCTCTCTCTCTCTCTCTCTCTTTCTCGCCCCCTATCTTTTTCTTTCATTCATAGGGGGCTCAATAATTTGCAGGTGTCTTTACGAGTCAGTAGTATTCCTGGCCATCATCTACCTGTGTTTATGAACATGATATTTTGTAAGATTGTGTTTCTTTTATATTTTTTATTTAATAAATTATCTCATTATATTCATATACTTTGATATTGAAAAGCATCAAATTTCATTTACCTATACATACATATATGTACATATGTGTATCGTATGTACATATTAAGTACCAGATTTCTTCTCCTTCTAATTAATGAGATATGCCGTCCGTCGATTTGATGTTCATAACCGATGTAAAAAACAAAACAAAAAAACTGAATATATTAGAAATCTGTTATTTAAATGATTTTTTTTAAAGAGATAGGAATTTCGTTTTTCTTCATGAATTCATATTTGAATATGAATTTGTATGTATGTATAGCAACTACCGTAACATTGTATTCATTCAAGCGATTGAGTGAAAACATTAATGTATGTATAAGTAGGCATATCTATTTATATAAGTACTTATTTAAAAAACAATTGCAGATAAAATGACATTTTGTATTTATTTATATAGAAGCATTCAACCTTCAATTATTTTTTCTGTCCATTTTTGTTTTTGAAGTGGAAAAATTCCTTCTGGATTAATTGCGATTATCTCTTTGCAAATCCATTTAACTATACTTATATGTACACCTTCACACTGCTGTAGTTATTTAACTATTCCCATCTGGTATACATACATTTATGCAGATTTAATACTCTTCCGCAAATACAAAGCAGCAAAAAAAAAAACGCAAACACGAAGGCACGCATTTATGTACACACATGCAAATATTCCGTTGAAAATAGGCCTCTAATCATCTTCAATCAAAATATATTGAGTGAAATATATCTTATCTCTCATCAAGAATAAGAGTTTATGAATAAAACATATTGTTCATTCCATCTGTACTTTGCTAGCTATTAAGTCTATAAATTAATTATATGATATTCCTTCATGTTTCGGGATTTCAATGCCCTTTTTTTTCCTTACATCAAATCTGTTTATTCAGCTATAGAACCATATTTATTATTATTTTGTTATATAACAGAGACATATGCAGCCACCAGAATGGCGTAATCAATTTATTGCTCCCGATATAAAAATGTCTTAAAAACCTCAATCATGTCGTAATTTATGATTTGATGCTATTCGACCTGGGAAATTATGTATTGATTATTGTGAAAAGTTTCTTGATTTTTGATTCGTTGTTATCTTTCTGGGCTACATATTTTGTAGTTCTAAACATTTACTCTTTCCTTTTTAACTCTGTAAACAAATGCGACTTTTAGATATAAAAGAAGAAAAACAGTTAAAATGTCTGCTTCATATTTGTTGCTCAAAAAACTTATACGCATTGCAAAATACACATATATGTAGCTCATCCATTTTTTCTTATTCATCAACTGGCAGCCAGAAATACATACACAAGAAAAAAAAAGTTAATATATAATTTTGTGCATCTTATAAGATACTCTTTCAAAAAAAAAAAATGAAATTTTGAGGAAAATATGATTCAATCAGGGAATTCCCTGAAGAAAAAAAACCCCACATCTCTCGCAATATCAATTTATTTAATACCCCACCATCTAATATTTTTTGTTGATAGCTTCCTCTCTGCTCAGCTATCACCATCTCTTAAAAACTTTTCAAAAGCACTAATGTTAAATGTTTATTTAAGCGTTTTACTTGTATTTTGGTCATTAAGTTCTCATATGAAGTAGAAAGTAGTGTTCAATGGGGGAAGAGAGACAAAAAGAGAGATATTTAATATGTAAGAAACTTGTTATGCTCAAATTGTTTCTTCTTTACTCTTAATGATTCATACAAAATATACTTTTTTATTTATTGAATCTATGTACATAGATAAGTTGTATGTATCAATGTAAGTATAGCACAAAAACGCCCATTTATGTGTAAATTTATTTTTGGATATGTACTTCACAACACCCTGACATAATTATGTTCGTATGTATGTATTTTTATACTGAATATCTGAATACCACTAAATATGGCTATATATGTACATACCTATGTGCATTGTAGAATCTACCTTAAAGTATATGTTTCATCATAATTATTCTAATTAATAATATCGTAAAAAATAAATTTGATTAGAATAAACAGACTATGTACATATATACATATATTATGTAGTATGCCATTCAATTTTGAATTTTTTGAAGGTCTTTAGAGTAATATACAATTTGAAAAATTATAAAGTAAAAAAAAACATGTTTGAAATGAAAGATCAAAATCGTTTGAGTGGCATTGTATAACGTTTTGTTGCAATTAATGCTGAATTAATTTATTATATTAAATGAAAAAAATGCGCGTTATGTGTAGTATACATATTTTTTCTCATTCCTTTATGTCGCTCAAAATACATTTCACAGAAATTTAGTATAAGTATATTATAAAAATAGTTTAAAAACTAAAAAGTTATAAAACAACAAACATTATATCTCAATTGATTTGGATGATATTGAAGGAAAGAATATAAAAAAAAAAAAAAAAAGTCGTCAATTTTCTGAATTTTGGCAACGCGTTAAGCGGCCTCTAAATGTTAAAAAAAATTTCAAAATGTATACTAATTTCAATATAAACAAATTTCTAGGGTAAGAATTTCAAAAAAATTAAAATTTAATGTTCACTACATAAGGATTGACACTGTAATATATGTAGATATATGTATACATCAATATTTAAGAACAAAACAAGATTCGTACATCGTTTTGAGACTTGATTTCTATGTAAGTATTGTAAATACTTTAACATGACCTTAACGCTTGAATTTTGATGTGCAGATTATATTTATGTATGATCTTGCACATGGGATTCTAGTTCATAGTCGGAGTGATAAATACAATCCAATGCGTTACTTTTTAACAAACAAGAATTGTTTCTTGTTTCGTTTAAAAAGAAATAACATTATTACCATCAATTGCGGCTACAACATTTTGTACTCAGAGAAGTTACTTTAGTGAGTGAGTGCTTCTATTATTTATGTATGTATATTTAGTTTGTATTTTCCAAAAATAATAATAATTTTGCAAGTCATAGATGATAGAGTTCACATAATGTTATATATATATATATATGTAAAATTATAAGCACGATGAAACGTCATCTGTTTATATACATAGAGAGAGAGAGAGAGCATTATCTCCCAAGTAATACAACAAGTATATATGTAGATACACATACATATTTTTTGTATCATGTGTATTAAATTTGCAAAATGAAGTGCTTCAAAAAAACTCATTTTTTGTAAGGTATCCACGTGGGTAATCTAAACAAAATAGGACATAAATAAAATGAAATAATTTATACATACTACATATATCAAATTTATTCTAAATTCACTACATTTTTTTTACTAATACTATGTACTTATGTCGGCTTGAACAAAGTTTTATCCATCCACCAAATATATTAAAAGCTCATATTTATACTATATGTAGATATGTGTATATAATTACATGTTGAGCTCTTTAGAATGGTAGATGTTTCCCAGATGGCTCAGAAAATCTTTTCAGTAACTCACTTTATATTCTATATATTACATACATACATATATATATAAAAATACACATCACATATTAAATTTCTTTCATCTCAACCATAAAAAAGTAGTTTTGTGTTACCTTGGTCAATATTACATACTTCTGCTTCTACGACATTTTATATATCCATATACATATATATATATAGGTTCAATTCAATACATAATTTCTGCAGATGTATCTTTACATATCCTATTCTAGCACCAAGCTTGATATTCTCTTCGAAGGTCCAAGCGCAGGCATAAATGTTACAAACAGTGTAAATCAATTTTGTACTTTTTAGGTACTTGCATGTATAGCTATGTATTGCAAATATATATCGTATAAAGTAATGTGCATAATATATGAATAAATAGTCCACTTCATATTTGTGTAATTTATTATATATGTATATAATGTTTAAATGAAAAGATAATTAGTTAAATATTTTGTAAAGAGAATTAGTGTAGAACAATATAAATGGTTTACTATAAGAAGTGGGTTAATTGAAATAATAAATTGTGTCAATCTTAGACGGGTATTTATTCATTTTCTCTATGTGTTCATTGGCTTTGGTTTTGATTTTTATATGAGAAGAATGATAGTTTTGTTTTAAATTATATTCACCTATATTCTTTTGAAATGAGTTTAATATTTTAACCTCATTTCGGATACTTAAAATTATTATTCTACATATAATTTTTTTTATTATGATGATAACGACACATAAATATCAAGTGTGTTATGTATATTGAATGAAACTTAATTCCCTCACATATAAATTACAGGATAATAATACATAATATGTAAACGTTTTGGGTCATTTTTTTAGATTTGCAAAATATACATAGTACGTCATTTCTTTGTTTATATTTTGTACAAATGATAAACTGTACAACTCATTATAAATCTAATACCAGACATTTAAATTCATATCAACTATGAATTGGTTATTATCTTTTCGTTTTGATCTATTACACATTACTTGTTTATACATATATTACTAAAAAGCAAAAACATTCCCAATTTAAATCGTTTCTTCTGGATTTTTTACCTAACTAACCTCATTTTAATATAATATAAATTGATTTTTTTATTCTACTACTAATACTACTATATCCCTATCATAGAAACGATCCATATCTCTTTTATTTTTTATCTTGAAATTGAGGAGTCCTCTATTTCTTAGAATATACATATGTTTATATGTACATGAGCTTATCAAGATAAAGGAGTACAGACACTTTCGTATATGTGATGTGCGTTTTTGTAAAATGTTCTGATCATGGGTGTTGAATTTAAAAAAATAACTACATATAAGTTGATATCAGACGTAATGGAGATACTTTTCATATACAGCTATGACATCAAAGGGTTGTAGTTCAAGAATGGCTTAATCACGATGATCTACCGATGGTCTAATACTTGTCATGCAAATCAATTTTTATGTAAATAAAGGAATACATATTGTAGAGAGAAATGTGTACAGTACTAAGGGCTTATATAATAGTAACAAGTGGTGAGCCTTAGTTATGACTATGTTATTTGCAATATAAATTGTAAGTGTAACTATGTGACCACAAACAGAGGTATGTAATCCTTGGTAAATTGGGGGGAGGGGAATACCACTCCTTATAAGTGTATGCACGCTCATACATAGTAGGGGATAATTGCTTATTCAACATCATTATGGAGTAACTCTAAGTAGGCAGTAGAACATACATACACGAAAAACAAACAAAAACGAATTGAAGCAATAATGCAATAATATATAGTTTCAAAACCTATGTATGTATTCTAAGTAGTGTTGAGGTTTTCGAGGCCAGCCACAAAAACTTCAAAGTATTGGTATCAGTCCTCACGCTTCTGGTTTTAGTCTCGACCCTTAAAACTTTGATTTCAACGACCAAAATTTTGGATTTGACTAATTACACGGGTCGACAGTCAAAAATCCTTAGGGGTATAAGTATAATAAAAGTTATTCAGTTTTGCACACTAATTTTTAAATCTGTAAAAAAAAATTCAAGTGTCTTCGAAAGTGGTTTTCGAAAAATCGGGCTATACTTTTTGAGCTAATTCGACTCTTTTCCCAACTTCAATTTAAGCCTAGGATACTCATTCTGTGCATTATGCAATAATGATCCGCTAGTGTTTTTAATGAAATTCCATTTCCAGTCTTTCTTTTGACCTGAAGGGACTTCTAGAGGCATAGGAGGTGGAAGTATGCCCAAAGTCGGTCAAATCCTTTGTATTTAAATAACTCCTTGAATATTACATGAAATGAGTTAATAGGGAATCACAGCTCACAGCTTTCAAATGAGATGTCAAGCGCTTGATAATAATTCCTAACTAAGGAGAAATCGTCCATCTAAATGGGTAAATTTTCATCTAATTTCGACCAAAAATCAACTAGATATCAATGACTCACGGTATAGAGCTACTAAAGTAGTGACGCGCAGAAGGATTACGAAATCAGCTGAAATCCTTCTGCATGCTACTTCTGCAGTTGTTATTTAGTAGTCATGAGTCATTGATTTATATTTTAATGACTGGTTAATGGTTAGGCCACTGCAATTATCTAATGTAAGTAAAAATGACTCAAACCTGATTATACTCGAGTCTTAAAAGGTGCAATCATACACTTTTCAATCTAACAATAAGAATCTAACAATTTGCTTTTATAACTCATTATTTGATTTGATTGGAGCTCAAATAAATATTAGGACAATTAATCTTAGCTTATTTAATATCTACAACACTGTAATATTTATTGTATCCAGATTAGATAGTATGCCTTGAACAGTTTTTATTTTTTAAATTATATTTCTGCGAAAGATAGTATAATAGTATTGAATAAGCCGGGAAATATATCCTCCAAATCTTGTGTATTAGTCTTGGTCTTCTTGATTTTTCGAATTCTCAGTCTTGGTAGTGTTTTGGTCTGGGGTAAGTCAGTTTTGAACACATCCCAAATTCTAAGCTACTATTCGTTATAATTTATTAATTGTTAAAAAAAAGCAGAAAGGAAAAAAAAAAAAACATACATAATATGTATGTTCTACAATATTTTGTCTGTAGTAGATTAATTTCAAGTGTATTTCCAATACATACATGTATGAATGTATTCATTAATTTGACGTTTCATGACCACTTCAATAAATATACACATTTTTTTTTGTATAATATGTTCTTGCACAGATATATTTATATAATTCGTAGTCAATGGTATTTCATCATTGAAATGTTACGTCACAGTTTAACAGTAATAACAAAAGCTATCTTTACAGCAACTCCATAGTTAGACCAGAATATACTAACATAGTATACATATTCTAAGGTAAAAACTGTTTTAAACTAATTATTATGCAAGAACTCCTATATACTCATAGGCAGCATGATAGACTCAACCTATCACAACGTTTCTTATCAAATACTAGGTACTTAGAATATAATGATAATGATTATTAATATTAGCTTTGAGATCAGTATTTTATACTACATACATAATACGAACATCTTCCTATAAATTACTATATTTAAAAAAGATAATTCGTTTCTTCTTAATTTGCTTTTTGTCTAAGGCTCTATAACTGTGTCTAAATATACAAATTTATGCTCTGAGTACGTATTTGTTATGTAATTGGAATTGTTTGTATACGAATCATATATATATATATATATATATTGGTAGGGATTTACTCATTTGTACATGAGTTCTTCATCAACCATGAGTCCTTGATACCATCAAACTCTAAATACTTCTTTCTAATAATACAAAGTATAAGTACGTACATACTTATACTAATGATAAAAATATTTTGGATATTGAAGTAACATATAATTTTTGAGGTATTCAAGTGTGTACGCTGTCATGAAGTACATCAAGCCCTGTCTAAGTTTTAGCTATCAGCATTTAATAACATACTTTTTAAAAACATCTCTTTCTGATTGATAACTATAATTTACGGCATCCCATGATCAAAAAGCTAGGGTATGCAAGAGTGAGTGGAAGAAATAGATTCTCTACTTCTTTACTATTTAATATTACATATAAAATATCCGCAGAATGAATTTTTTATTATATATCCTCTTCATCATCTTCTTGAAAAATAGAAGGTTAAAAATGCTATTAAATTTACACGAATCTAATATGTAGATTCAACTAATGGCTATGACCTTATATATTTCTTTTATGGAAATTAGGAGTTTTGGCAATGACTGCATTAGCTATACATACATGTTTCATATATGTATGTATGTATGTATGTATACTCGTAACATACATGCTTATTTGAATCTTCATTTCCTTGGAAGAAGTTCAAAGTGTGTTCATCTTTAATGCAGAAATACATATATGAATGCATGCGTGTAGAAATGAGGTGCATTTTTATTTAATAATATAAATACAAATAATAATTTATCTCTACCATTTCAATGCAATCCTTTTTTTTATTAGTTTACTCCTCAGAAATTAGAAATACCAAGCCCTTTACTTGCAAAATTCTCATATTTTCATCTCATGATCAATAACTGTTTTATTCTGAATGATACAAGTAGATCATCAAGAAAATGAAAGACTCATTTTCTACTCTTGTTTACTTAATAGAATTTAATGTTGTTACATTGAATTAGGTTTACTATTATAGTAGTACTTTTGTAAGAACCAATGTTTTTATTTAAAAAAACATGAAGGGAGCGTTTTAATGTGATGTCATCATTTTGAAAATTGGCCATCTTGGAAGAGCCATAAACAATCAAATTTTATAAGGATAGAAAACCATTTTATCTACATTTATGAGAATTTGAATATCACTTTGGGTCCTCCAATATGTAAAGGGACTTAAACATCTACCATCACTTAAAAATATATTACCCATTATTATACCTAAAACCTTAACATCATGGATTAAAAATATGTTATTACATCATTATACACTCATTTTTACCTTAAGTAGACAATAAATTAACCAATACTTTGGCAGGAATACGATATTTTTCCCCAATTATCATACTTTGTTGGTCCTTAATCCATCCAGAACAAAATTAATTGTAAGAATATAGCCCTTTCATAGGAATTTTCTCAATTTAGTGGCTATTAATTTGATTTCATTCAAATACCCCATTTTTTTGGCATGAAGTTGTATTCTTTTCAAGTGCTTAGTCAAAAGCCATTTGATGAAGTTTCCTACAGAATTGTTGGAGAGCACTTTATGCATTTTATTAAATAAATATATGAACTAAGTAAATGCTCCCAATATGCTGTTGCTTTCGGTTAGTTATGCAATTATGTGACGTCAGTGAAAACGTATATAGCATTGAGTTTTATTATTACAAATTCTGTACCTATGTATGTATGTACTGAGAGTGAACAACTAATCATGTACCTTTTTCTTGATACTCAAATACAAAATAGTCATATAACCAAGCCACAAATGCCCATGGGAAAATGCATTCTTGATTCTTACTAAGTACATAAGTATAATACGAATTCTACGACTCTTAGTATATGTATATCCAATTACATAACAGCCAATACTCTTTTTACGTAATCATTCCATAGAAATTGTTTCTTACTCACATTAAAATATAAGACAAGCCTCTTTATGTAGAATACTACGTAGATTAATGTTATACAGTGTAACTGAATAAATAAATATAAGTAGATAAGTATGTATTAGTGTCATAGAAACGAGGTTGAATATTTATTTATTCAACAAAAGTTTATCATATTTCTCTATAAATATTTGATTTCACACATATTTGTTCCTCTTTTATTATCATGATTTGGTTATAGTCGTAAAGATAGTATATAATCTATACATTAATTTGCAAAAATATTAGAAGAAAAAACGATATTCGTATACTGTACGTAATATGTTGGCATAATCTTGTACAATTGGCTTTTGATTTAGTACTTCAAATTATTTTACATATATATTGTATATATTTTATGATTTATTGACGACGTTTGAGTTTTCAACAGTTACGTAAATAAATTTGTATTTAATTCCATTTTTTAGGAAATAAAGTATCTGTAGTAATTGGAAACTCTAGTCAATTGCCAATTAATTTAAAAGTAATTAAGATTAGCAGCTCATTTATTCATCCATCGGTTCATATTTTGTACAAATATCATGTTGTGATGAGGAGAATTATAGCCCATCAAATTATTCGTAAAGATAATAAAAACATCAATATGGAACCAAAAATTGATGGTTTCAATTGGGCTCCAAACTGAACGACAAAAATCATTAGTATTGTCCTTTGCTCTTTTTTTTTTTTGTTTTTTAATAATAAATAGCTTTGTCTAAATACAAACTGCCAAAGTTTAACTGCTAAATGTCATATCAAACATTATATATATGTTTCATATACATATAAATTATTAAATTTGTTGGTAATTATGTACTCTAAATATGATTTTTTTTAAATAAGAAGAGTGACAATTTAAAAAATGATCATTAATACATTTAATTCTAATACAAAAATTCAATTTATTTATAAATTTTTGGAGTGTGTGGAGGTTTTCAAATTTGTATATTTTCAAGGATCAGGATATAGAGAATTTCAAAATAAGAGCTACTATTTGTCTTATTGATATTTCAGGTGTAGGAAGATAAATATAAAAGTGAAAAAAGCTATTTAAAAATTATTTATTTATGACGAAACTCAAAATAGCATAATTATTTGTATCTGTATATAAAAAAGGTACAATAGATAGACACTCTTTCTAGAAAGAGACTTTCTGGAAAATACAGAAAGAAAGCTAAAGGAAAACTAGGTTTCGTCAATCAAAACAGATAATAGTTCAATTATTGCTCTAAAACGACCATAAGGCAGAACTTTTTTTTTAACTCACACATCATTAATTCATATACATAAAGTATGAACTGTTATGAAACATTCTACATGCCCTCATCACATTTTTCTGATGCAAATTTACCATATTATTGTTATTATTTATTTATGTACTTAAGTAGGTAATTTAATATTTAAATGGATTTTAATGATATAAAGCATATGTAAATAGTATCATTTTCCTATTAAACAGAGCATAAAAAAGCATCTATTAAAGACTGTCTTGCATAATTGATCCTTTATTCTTTAATTACTCTCATAATTTATTGAATATAAATGAAGAAGAGTATATATGTATATATACATAAGAAGGATATTCATTAACCTAAATACACAAATATATGTAAGGACTTCAAAAGGAAATATTTCCATGATATTATTTCTTGTACACAATATGTAAAAAAGATCTGCTAAAATAAAAAAAAAGATGGAAAATTAAAATCAATTTAGAGCATGCCTCTATTAAATACATAAAGTAATTGAAGTCATCTTTCTAAAATGAAGAATGTCGTAAAATTACAACACCGGCATGTATGTATATATGTATATGCATAATTTATAGACTACTAGACAATATTTATTAAATCCGCCAAGCCCCTATTGCAAAAGAAACTCTTTTGTCTGTTCATTTAGTCATAGTTACCCATAACCATATATTTTGGCTTGAATGACTTTGTTTTTCTTTTTTTCTTTTCATACTATGTGATTTATACATATTTAATTTGCGGAGTGGGAAGAGTATTTGTGTGAGTCTCATGATAAAATAGCAATTACAATTATTGTGGTTTATATACAAACTTACTATGAAATATGTAACTATTGTTCATATACCAACTTACTTACAATTAACTTGTGTATTTCCTTTGAAGATGGATGCTTCAAAATTTCCACGGATTTCCTGTGATGGTCAATTTTTGTGGCTCTGTGTTTCTATGTAGGTATTTATTTATTCACACAAAAACGGAATGATTCTTTATTTAACATACGAGTCTTTGTGTCCAGCTATACCTGTTGATGAATAGTTCAATGATAGGTACATACGTACAGCCATTAATGAGCTGTTAATAAAATGTCGAATATGTAGAATATCTAAATTACAAAAATGGTTTGATTTTTCACTTAGCTAAAGATTTAGTTAAGACACATTATATCTCTTGTTTCCTCTCTTTTTTTAATTTCAACATATTTATTTATACAATTTTAAATGTTACACCTGATGAACATTGAAAACTTTTTGAAGGGTATTTTTAATGGATAGAATATGAACAACTTTTAAAATTTTAGATAATCACCACATCTGCAGCTTTTTTTCCTACATACATTTGAACCATTTTTTTAAAATATGGTGAAAGAGTACATTTAATATTTTTTTTATATTGAAGTGTATGAACCAAAATTGGTCGAAAAAACATTAAAAAGAAACAAAGAAAATTTTTGGATGGGTTTTGATGTATTCATGACTCGGGAGTTGGATCAAGTCCAAAACATGTACCAAAAATGAATCATTTTAGAGATTTGACCTCTATTTTACATGTGGAATTATAGGTTTTTTATAATTTTGTGTTCATAAAAGGATGATGAAATAGGGCTTAGAAAGAACTTAAGCTTAATAGAAAGATGTCAAGTCTATGAAATGAGGTATTTTAAATATCATAATTAACCAACTACTAGGTTCAAATTAATTCCATCATCCCATTAATTCCTTATATTAGTTAAATTTGATCTTATGATCTATAAAACAATGAACTCCGCTATAAGTTTGAACAAAGAAAAACACGCTAATATTCAATTGGTATTATTTGATCGTTTTCAACAGCTTCGAATGCTACTCATTTTATAGTTCATACAAACTTTAATATCAGTGTATCAAATCTTTAGAGATAAACTTCATATACTACCTACCTACACAAATATGTAGATATTATCATATTTTGCTAGTCATATACTGACCAGACAATGTCGGTCACGCAACAGGTGGGGCCATTTTTACAAGAAATTTCATATGTAGTTAATATGAGTGTATCACTCAAAATATGTTACCTTAGGCCATCCATCATACATTTAGACTATTTTCCAATTACTACTGACCCCTTCACTTTCAGAAACGGAGCACATTCAACCTCAAAAAAGTTGTTACAATGTCAATACCCCAATTAAATAAAGACGTGTTCAAATACTTTGTAATTTATTGTATGTATGTACAATGTACATACATATTATTATGTGCAATCAAACAACTCCCTAAGTATTTATTTTCGAATCGGAAGCGCACTTTCATGTTTATATACAAGTGAGTACATACATATGTACACACAAGGTACTAGTTACCACTAGTCTAATGATATGACATAAATTATCTATCTTTCTTGGCAATATGAATTGCAGTTCCAATCTCATCATTGTACTATTTGATTATGTACATATAATTGAGAAAGTTTCTTTGATTTATATGAAACATGGTATATGTATTTAGAGAGATCATTGATCCACGTTCATATCTCGAATTAAATTTCAAATGTTGGATTGCCTCGAGGGTGTTTTAATCAACATAGGTTTCAATGGTACATGTTAGGTGAACACGGTATTTCTATGGTAACACTGATGTACATACTTCTACGTAGTGCAAATATTTTTAGATGTAAATGTCAGCATTTAACAAAAGATGAAATCATGACATTAATCGAGTCAGGCTCATCATAGCTATCATCATAGGAATGACCACAGTGCGTTTCCACATGATGTCATACTTATGGAAGTCAACCATATTGGAAGAGGCACAAGCAATCAAGTTTTACAAGAGTAAAATTTAAAAGCACTTGTTTCTTTTTGATTGTCGTGTATTTGAGCATCACAATATGTAGAACCGAACTATACTGTTTATCGAAAATCTCTCTCTCCCTCTCTCTCTCCCACCCTTATTAATATACCTATACCATACCCCAATACCTACAAATATTATTACACCTTTATTTATTCTCATCAACATAGTGTAGCCAATGAATTAGCTATTACGTTTGTGAGGATAAGATATTTTTCTTCGATTATCCTACATTCCAGACTTTAATCAATTAGTAATTTTCATTAGAAAAGTTTTATTTCAAATGGTTGGTCTTATTTTTTTTGGTTGCAACTTGTTTAATCTAGTTTTGTACACATCATATTATATAGTATAAAAAAATATAGTGATTCTTATACAAACATATATGCACACTAGAACTCTGGAACTGGGCGTAAATTCGTTCCAGAAGGAGCTTGGAGATGTAAAGAAGTTCCAAATCAATGCCAACTAGTGGCAAATATGTGTATGACTAAAGTAAAAACTGATTTTGTTGACAAAAGTTACGTGAGTAGTGTTTTGGTGTATTATTGGAGCTCAGAGGAAAATGTTTCTCGCCATTTTGAATTAAACTTCAAATATTACGTCATGTTAAACTGAGGTGATCGGATCTTTGTGGTTTACCTCTATGTATTTGAAACAGGCTGAAGGGTGATGGACGTATTATGCATATAATATGCATCTTGTTCAAATAAAGCCCTGCATCTTCTCGTTTGAAAAACATAAAATGTAGATATGGTGCAACGACTCTAGGTAGTACTTACAATCTTATAAATAAAGATTTTCCTCTAAAGATACATGCAGACGTACATGGTCCATCGTGCGATCTTCTACCTTCCTACATACTTATGTGTGTAGTTACATAGCTATACATTCAAAAGAGAAATTTTTTACTTTAAGAGATACATACATACATAACCTGTGAATTCCTCATTTGAAGCTATCACGTAAATAACTATTAAAAAACACATCCTAGAGAAATCGATGATTTGAGATGCTTGAACGAATCATATAAATATAAATATATATATATATATTATAGGTGTAGATGCTAAATTTAAGTTTTGGTCATTCTCTTTGCAATTTTATGGTACAATGTGCATAAATTTTATATGTAATAATATGGATTAAAATATTTTTGCTACTTCATACATATGTATTTATGATGGGTGATGCTGCAGATTATGTATTATACTTATAATTAATTATGTACTAATGTATCTTATACCCATTATCAAAGAACATGACAAATATAAATAGTCATATGTATTATTTAATAGCAGTATAGGCACATATGTACGTACACAGTTAAAAAAATACAACAACAACAACCTTTAGTACCAAGCCTTTTTCAAAAATGTACATATTTGGAGTTCCCTCAAGGTATTCATTTCTTTATATCTATGTATGTAGGCATTCTAAAGAAGAATGAAGATACATATTATGTACGTGCCTATGTACTTGTAAGCACATTTCCCAACTATTTCCTAATTTACATTAATTTTAACCCTTTTTTAACTGATGTTTCTCCCTTATGATGCATGATTAGATTTTCTCCTCATCATTTGGGCAGCCCTACGATGCATAAGTGTGGGTTAATTTCAAATAAACCCAATGGTAGGTCGTTAAATATTTAATCACGGATATTGAGTAATATTTTATAGCACGTCATATCCTATTTATGCATACGGCTTAAATTCATTTTACGTAGGTAGGATCCGGAGTATTGTTTTTAAGTCCTTAAAGACGATCACTTAATATGTAGCTATTATCCATCCTATGACTTCCTCCATTGTATCTTGAATTTGTATGTAATGAAATGGATTCTTTTTTTGTCTCTGAGCCTCTGCAATTGTTTCAATTTTTGTTATTATAATCTGTTACATACATACATACATAGATGGTAGATTTGAGAATTTCATACTGTTCATGCATACTTTTTTTGGAGTGTAGGAGTTTGAATGAGATTATCTATCTATGAATTGGATACATTCATTGGTTCATTACGTCACTGATTCATGGAATTTACTAAACCAATATCAGAGGAATTCGTAATACATATTAATTGAGCACAACTGTTGATTTATCTCCTCTTGCTTTTATTAATGCTATGTATACTTTTGATGTATATATAGAACTTAAACGGTATCTTGGATGGCTGTGAATATTTATATTGTACATATTAGATAAAGAAGAGTTCAACAGTAGGGACATATGATATAATTAGCTTGCTAGAAACTCATTCTGAACCTTTCTATTTGCTATAAAATGCAATTCCAATTATATTAAACTAATTATGAGAAGGATCATCAATTAAAAGCGTTTCACCCACTCTACATATACAACTTGTCTTGATTTTTGTTTGTTTTTTAACTTGGGTAGTGGACATGAAATGACGTGTCTTGAAAGTGAGAATAGGTTATCCATGATGGAAATAATAGAGATTCATTTATTTCAAAATAAATCCTTTTGTGGAGAGAGTCAAAGTTCAAAAAAAAAAAGAAAGAAAGAACGAAAAAAAAACACTCTCTTTTTATGTATAGTTAAATCGTTCTTACCTTCTTTGTATCATTGGCTCATTATTTTGAATACAGTTTCTCTTTTTTCTTTTTTTACCGGATTCACTTTCCATTGAATCAAATGGAAAACCGGAGCCAAATAAGTACATAACATAATAAGAGTGGTGATAATGGCTAAAGTCATGAATAGAAATAATAGAAATACATACAAAGGATCTATCATTTCATTCTTTTTTTAAATAAGTTATTTTAATTGCACATCGGAATGATGTACAGCATTTACTATTTTAGCAAGTAATTTGGCATAATGAGACCTTTTTTATATGCATGTACCTTTCATTTAGGAACAAAGCATTGGACATTAAGAGTTATCAATAGATAAAAACATTGTTTGATGCATATATAAGTATATAGCTCATAGGAAGCGTCTATGCACACATACATATATTATATGTAACTTCTTGATTTAATAAGTAAATCTAGAAAGTTAACTGCTATTTACGTATATGTATACATAGTTATTCAATACATTTTTAAATAAATTGTTTTCTTCTTCGAAGGGAACATATTGAGTTATTATATTGATATTAATAGTTGAAAAGTATCCACGTTTGTAAATACACATCTTAAACAACTCTCACTTATAAATACCTACATCAATGGATAGAAACAACATCAACTATTCCATCAAATTGTTTTCTAAAAAATGAAAATAAAGCATCTTTTGACGTCTGAACAGCTTCACAAAAATGAAAGTCTAAAAGTGTAGTAATAATTCATCCAATGATTATTACTATAAATTACTATAATTTTTTGGTTATGTATATACAATTGGGCGACAAAAAGCAGTACAAAATCAAATAAAAACTTATAGAATATTCAACTCTCTTCAAATTGTTTTCCTACTTCTTCTTTTTTTTTTTTTTTTTTTTTACATAAATACATAAACGGACATGTAAACGGAACTCTTCATACCATCTTTTTCCTCCTTCCTATCCTTATTATTGTTGATTCAAAGGAAAATGTATTTTTGATCCTATTAATAACATCTTCAAATCCTTTCTACCTACATATCTAGTCGCCACTACGCAGTTTTTTTCTTAGATATGTATGAGCCAAGGTATAGCATGTACATATATGATAAGAAAATGTTATCGTGAGTGGTTAAGCCTCTGTATTTAAAATTCCCTTGTAATTATTATGATATAGTTTATAATCCAGTTCTATTTTTTTATGGTGGAAAAAAACAACAACAAGTCGTTTGACAAATATTTAATAATGAATATCTCAAATATAATTACACGGTTTTTGGAGATAAAAGAAAAACAAGGTTTGCCTTTATACGTATGGAGTATGATCAAGTCCAGAAATTATTTTTGACTCGATCGTTGTCGTGTTGAGAACATGATACTATTATTTTGTGCCTTGATGTGAAAGTTCAGATAAAGATGTATTGAATAAGCTTTTTTCCTTCTTGGTGATAGAAAAATGAATATGTATAATAAAAAGCAAATCAAATCTTTATTTTTGATTAAGTCTAAGTATTTCATGTTGAGGTTGTTTACGTTCTTAGCTGCCTCAAATGATAAAACACGTAGGATTGGGAATGGATCCTTCAATAACTTTTGGAATTGACTTTTTGATAATGACACGAGAGCAATGAGGAATTCCGATTCAGAAGCAAGGGCGCATGATCAGTGAAATTTTATGTAAAAATAGTTCTTTCAGATATATTCACAAAAATATACCTATGTAACTGTTGAAGTTTGAAGAAATCATGACCAGTCAACCCTGTTATTGATTTTATTTGCCTGTAATATAAAGAAATAAAAAATCAAATTCCATTTCCTAATGGACAAAATACACATACATATATTTATATATGTATATACAACATTGTACATTCTTACATGACATTTTTATTTTCTCAGTATGAACCTCAGGGTTCAGTCCTACTCTTTCGTTGTCATGACAATTTCATAATATAAAATAAGTATTAAAAAAAAATTGATACAACAAGGGAAACAAAGGAAAAGAGTCACTACTTAAGTGCAACTTTTTAATAAGTTGTAGGTAAATACATAGATTAAATTACAAATCTATACTCTATTTGGGAACTTTAGTAGCAGTCTCGTTATTTCTGAGTATTTCTTACTATTCCTTCAATAATATAAATAATAATAATCAATTACTTTCACCAGAGGTTTATATATTTCACCTGTCTATATGTACATATATTTACCTACCTAAGTAAGAAACAAATATTGACGCAGCTTTCTTAATAATAAAAATAATAAGTATAAAACACTATTCAGAGTAACATTTTTTTTTGTTAGGTGGTGTATTGAAAAACAAAAACAAAATATAATACTACTACTGAAGTGAGTAGAGCAAAAAATAATGAGGGAGCAATCAAGTATGAAACGTACTTTCTCATATGTAAGTTTGTCTAAAGAAAACTACAACATATATGTACCTACATATAGGTGTAGTATAGCAATGTTAGTGTGTACATACATATGTATATATTCAATGCGTAAAACTCATGGGTAAGATACTTTTTCTGTCTTCATTATTACTTCATTAGTCTTTTGAATAATTATTATTTATTTGTCAATATATGTTTGTACATATTACAATAAATTATTATGTTGATAATTATGTATATTTTGTGGCACATTGTGATTCTTTACATATGAAGAATTCATGTTTATAGAGAGTGATTACAAACATGTTTTGATTTTAATCAAGTTTTTGCTAAGCTCCATGATGATTCAAACAGTACATATCTCCATGGCTATGTTCGGAAATATGTATATAAATGTATAGGAAAGGTTAATTATTGCAAAAATGACGTTGTCATAGGATAGTAGTATCAGTTTCACACAACGTGTAACTAATACAGTTTTATAAATACTTTTCCCCATACCTAGTTCTTATTAACTCATTGTTTTTGTATTTTTCAGAATGACTTCTCAATGTATTGAAATGCGGAAGACTCTTTTAACGACTTTATGATTTTGAGCCCTGAGAGATTTTTGTAGAGGACGGAACAGCATAACAAAAGGAGAAAAAACAACTGAAACTAAAAATCCCAACAATGTTGTCCCTAAGCTCAATTATTCGTTCAAGTACCCCTTGTACCAATGGTGGATTATTGTTCAGTCGACCTCACAAAAGACTCATTTTATTTTTAGTGCTATGGACCTTGCTCTGTTATTTTGTTTTTAGAATAAATTTCCAAGAAGAACTCATCAATGATTACTATAATACACGTGAACTTTTAGCTAAAGTTGTAGAAACAGGGAAGCCAAATAAACGGAATTCCTTATCTGGATCCGGAAGTGAGTCCATCATCAGTAGTGGAGGAAGTACAACTACGACAACTTCCTCCGTTTTTAATATTTTTGATGCTGAGCTTGCAGTTGACAAATCTCCTGCACGAAGTGAACAAGATTTAGTCAAGGATCTTCAAATGAAACTACCCAATTTACCAATTGTTTATCTTCAAGAAAATAAAAACAAAAACTGGCACTACAGGAATCAAAGTACATGCGCCAAATTCCCAACACTCTATGACTTGCACTTTAACAATATATATTGGCAAGAGACAGAGACATCTAACGGAACTTTTTTCTTTTACGGAGCTTATTTAGATGTAAGGAAAAAGAATCAATTGGGTCCCACGGTGCGGATCCTTAGTATGATTAATAGAATTCAACCTACGATTAAAACATTTTGCCAACTTTGGTTCAAAGGCTCCAAGGAACCAGTCATAGCCAAGGTCTATGAGTATAAGTATATTTGGTACCATAAATGGGGTAACTATAAAACAGGAATCTTTCAACCCTATCTTATCGCTTGCCCTATTCCTAAAAGTCATTGGTATAAAGAGCCAGTCTCTGTCTCAGTAGTGGAGCACATGTGCGATATTGCCACAAACAATCTTCGGGTGATTTACAACAAACTTGAGTCGGGTCTTAAGAAAAAAGAATTTGCTGTTTGCGTCAAGGGTTTGGATTTCCCCTCCACAGATTTGAGTGTTAGACTCGTTGAGTGGATCGAGACGCTGCACGCATTGGGTGCAGATAAAGTCTTTTTGTACAACCTGGAAATCCATCCCAATGTGACTAAAGTTCTAAATTATTATGTGAAAAAAGGACTAGTGGACTTGACGCCCATTTCTCTTCCTGGCTATCAACCCAATATGCCTCACCTCCAGCATTTATATTTGAAAAGTAAACTCACAAATAAGCGGCAAAATGAGTTAATTCCTTACAACGACTGTCTTTATCGAAACATGTATCGCTATGAGTACATTGCTCTCTTAGATATTGATGAGGTCATCACACCCATCAAACACAACTCATGGAGTGAAATGATGAAGTATGTAAGGGCCTCTTCACTTGCCATCAAAAACGAAACAAGGGCCTCATACAACTTTAGAAACGTGTATTTTATGGATGAAATGCTCAAGGCACACGGTGGCTTCAACAAAGACATACCCCAATATTTGCACATGATGCAACATGTCTATAGAAGTGCAAATTATACAAAACCAGGACAGTATATCAAATGTTTCCACAACCCTGAAAAGGCCCTTATACTTCATAACCACTTTCCTCTGGGTTGCCTTGGAGTGTGCACATCATATCCTGTAAATAACTCTGTTGCACATCTCCAACACTATCGCACAGATTGTGTATCCACACTCAAGAAATCATGTGATAGGGACTATAAAAAAGTAAGTGTCAAGGATACATCTTTGTGGAAATGGAAAACTCCCATTGTGACCAAGGCAACAGAAGCTCTTTCCCTACTTGGATTTTTTAAAAATAACCCAACAGGTCCCTCTGGGCTCATATCAGAGTCCATGCTCCCAAAACCCTAGAAAAATAAGTTTTGTCATAATGCTGCTGTCAGGGTATTTGAGTCAGTCAGTCAGAAAAATCCAAACTTTGATGTCTAAATTGTCTTACGTTTGAAAATTTTTGTGGATTTTACGTTTCATAAGAAAATATAATTTTTGAAATTATGCATTTTTATTTTATAATTTTTTAGTTAATTTTGATTGGTGGAAGTCTTTTTTTATATACATATAATAACTTATTGTCTGTTATTTGATTTGTGACATCTCATATTCAATATTTGTATGTTCGTGGGATTTTTATATTTTTTTAAAAATATAACTCTTTTTTGTGAAATTATGTTATTCTTGCAGTTAAAAATCTTTGGATACTATTCAGTTTTTTCAACCGCCATATTGATTGTATATTTTAAATGTTTTATCAATATACATATAATAGTTTTTTGTATTGACATTTGTTGAGTTAATTTTTTTAATGAAATAAGACAGTTATTTCAAAATACATAAATGAGCTCTTTATTTAACCCTTCAATACATGGTGTATATGCATACATAATTGATAGTAACAACGTATCAGTATATCATAATAAAAGATCCTGCTTATTTTTAGTTCAATAGAATACATTTTTCATCATTAACATATTGGATCAATTATAAAGTTATTAGATTTTGATAGAAAGAATTTAATTGTACAAAAAGTGTACATTAAATTCAATTGATAATTTTTTTATCACGATCAAAAAAGTTTGGTTAGTTTGATATCCTAGGAGGAGTAGGAAAAAAATAGTTACATTTCGTCTACACTTTAACTTCATTCTGTAAAATTAAGTGCCTGCTAAGAAAAAAAAAATTCAGAAAAATAGATTAGTGATTTATTAGAAGATTTGGGAGATATAAGCGAAGCCGAGTAGTACAATGTAAACGACGACAATAATCAACCTCAGAATTTGTTTTCCCCCTCCAAAGAAGATTCAGATGTCCAAAATGACGAAACCATCCTTCTTTTAGAAGATAATACATAGAGTATTCCTGAAGTTAGCTCATCTTCCAGTACATTCTTCGTAAAACATACTCTTTGCTAAATATTACCTGGCAAAAGAATAACTTGAAATTAGTAGGAAATAAATTAAAATTTTGAATGATACTCCTTATGATTTTCTCAAGTTCATCCTTTCAGATGAACTTACTGATCTGATTATCAAAGGAAACCAAGTGTGTAGTTATCAAAGTAATCCCAGTAGAGTGATTGAAATAGATTCCTTCGATATCAGGAAATTTATAGGTATTTGTGTATTAATGTTGTACATCCATTTATCAAATATTAGAATCTACTGGAACAAAAATATGGGCAATTCAAGAAACTATGTCACTGAGTAAATTTGAAAAAAGTAGACATTTGCCAATAACGAAAATTTTATGAATACTGAGAAACAAGACTAATTGTTCAAGCTGCGTCCTGTGATTGATATTATCGAAAAAGATATTGAAATTAATGCCTCAGGAAGAATGTCTATCTGTTGACGAACAAGTTTATTCCACAAACTAAATACTCAACATCATATTAAATTACAAGAAACATATGGGAGGGATTGCTTTTATGGATAGCCACCTAAGTCGTAAGAAAATAAAGATACGCTCTCATAAATGGTCTTTTCTATCATTTATTAGATATGACAGTTGTCAACGCTTGGTTGCGATCACGTAGAGTGAGTCCTCATAACATCAAACTAACAGAATTAGTAGGAGAGATTGCTCAAGGTCTTTCCAAAATTAATTCTAAACTCCAGTTAAAACGAGGTCGACCTTCTACTTTGACAGAGAAAAAGGACCAACTGCAAAAGTTCCTGTTCAAAATGTAAGAAAGGCTGTGTTACATCATCGACCACAATGAAAAGATAAAAAATAACACTGCAAGATGTCAAATTGCACATTTAAGATGAATTTCTATTGTTTCAAGAGTTGAGGCGTTTTATGCTGTAACAAAACCCAATATTGATTTTATATGTTTCATACTACATACATAGGGTAGAATATTCTTATGTATTATGTTAGAAAAAAGAGAAAATAAAGTTAAGTACATATGTCCTTTTCTTTTTTCAGAAATACAGGGAGATACAAAAAAGTATCCCTCAATACATTTAGTATTAAATTAGTTATTCCATTTTTCTAAAAAAAAAATTCACCTACAAATTAAAATTCATGTATTGAAGGGTTAATAGTCATTTCAAGTCATCTCAGCCTTGGATTTAATTTCAGTATCATTCACTATGTGTTCAACCCATCATTTTTATACTAAAAACATTGCCAACACTTCCGGAATTCCTCCTTAATTAAGAAATTAAATGTCTGAGAAGATACATATTTTATCTTTTCTTTTTGTTCAAGTGCCATGTAATCTTTGCTTTTTTTTGACAACTGTGTCGCATATCTAGATATGTATTTAGGTATATACCAGGTACAGAATAAAATTGACGCATTGAAACTTCAAGAAGACATATTTCCGCAATTTTATATGTTCAAATTAAAAATATTATTGTATTTTTTTACAATTATATATATACAAAAATCCTAGAATATACCCACAAATATTTTTTATTTCCTGTATTCCGCTTAGTAGTATCTATTTCGTCTAGTCGCTTTCTTCAGAATGCAGAATAATTCTTAATTCTATTGTTATAAGATATTTGATCCAATAACTTGATGACACAATCCTTGAGAGCGTTGATATTAAAGTGTTGTATACGACAGGCCTTGCCCACCCTAAGCGACTAGATAACATAGTTCAGTGTTTTTTAATACATTTTGAGTTCTATGACAAGACACTGGTCTTATAAAAAAAATGGTTAAAATATGAAAGTTAGCTATTTTCAGTAGTTTTTCTAAGGCTTATGATGATGTTTTTTTATATATTTTTTAAAATTTGACAGAAAAAAAAATATTTTTAATTTGATACCAAACATGACTAGTTTTGAGTAAAGAACGAGAAAATTGAGATTTTTTAAGTATTGAATGACTCAATAAAATATATAAGTACTAGGTGGCTCTTATAGACCACCTCCAATTTAGCTAATTTTTAGCTCAGACTCTAGGGGGTACCAATTTTCACATGTAAGAGAATGAGTAACAAAAACCAAGAAGAGTTTAAAAATGAAGGGGCGTTTGATGCTGTACTCTACTGTACATATTTACCCTTAATATCAAAAACTATTTAATTATATGTTAACTTTGTACCACGCATTTATTGAAAATATATTTATATATTTGAATATGCCATAAGGGACTCCATCTGTTTGATAAACGTGCAGTGCGGTCTTATTAATGACTGGTGAATGCAGTTATCCAACCAATTCATTTAAACATATTTACATTTCTTGAAAGTGTTATATGCAATAAAACATTGTAATCTGCTTCAAATGCTATAAGTACTCATAATAGTTTTCAAGGTCATAACTTTGTCACTAACATGAGTGACATATTTCAACCTTTGTCACATGAAATCAACTCCGTCTTACATATTATTTGTACTTTTTGCAATTTACTTAATTTTCTCTAATCCTTTCATTGTGAATGTGACTGACTTTTCTTAATGCCAAAATATTTTATGAGTTACTCTGATATCTTAGAATAATTTTTGTAGAATAACTCAGGTTGTTGTTTTTTATTCATTATTTTATAATAATATAACTTAAGCTTTAGTTCTTATTATTAGCTCATTTTTCTATTTTTTATACATTTATGAAAAATTAATAAACTTTTAAATTTAAGATAAAATTGTCCTTGGTTTCTTATTTCCAATATTCACGAGAATTATTCCAACTTAAAAGCTTTTTTGCACCATAACAATGAAGAAAAGTTTTTTTTATTTATAATAATATCATCTTGCAACATAAGAAATGGATTTGACATTGGTATAAAAATTAATTGAACAGGTTTTCATTGTCTTACTTATGCTTTTTGACTTGTTTTTATCCCTACCTGCATTTTCGATTCATCGTAATGACAAAAGACAAAAGGGTTTATTATTAATCTATATTTTTTTCAAAATGTTAAAGTAACGAGTTGCATAGCAAAAATATATACAAGTCAAGGTTAGTCATTAAAATAACAGCTTTGCCTCACCGAAAATTAAAAAAAAAATATTACTTTGGAAATCCATTTAAGTTAATACGAGAAAATGAACATGGAACATAAAATAATTAAATATAGATTTAAAACAAGTTCTAATTATTTTAATGTACTTCGTTAGTTTTGTGTATTTTATTTTTCACTTCGTGTTTTTGTTTTTTCTTCGAAGTAAATTCCTAATTTATCTTTTAGCTTTTTTAGTAACATTCTAGGAGATATTCTTGATCATTCATTATTTTGGCTCAATCTGATTGAGGTTTTGTGGAAAAGATATACTGATTATTCCATTAATGTTGACCTTGGATATTCAAAATTTAAAAAAAAAATGGATCCCTTAACCTCTTAAAAAATGATCAATTTGTACTTCCATCTTCTTTAATGAATTAAAATTAACGTATCAAACTAAAAAGATATCTATTTATTTCATCAGAAAGACTCATTGATATGAAATTCACTACCATTATGCAAACGACTCTCATAATTGCTCTTTTTATGAAAAATAAGGCATAAGATACAAAGTTGAAAAATACTTTAATTATTCCTGGAAAAATCCTTTTAAAATGGTCATCATGTTACTTTATGTGTTGACAAACAAGCCCTTAAAAAGTATATATTTAGAAGTGTCTTGCATTTATTATTTAATCATTTAAAGAAAGTTGTATAGGTAATATATGTATATGTAGGTTGTAAACATATGTACATTTACATTATTTAAAAACAAAAAAAGTAAATCCATGCATCAGAAGCTCAAAATGAAATGAAATGCAAATAAATAAGTTGAATTTATGTTTTTTTAACTCAAAGAAATAATTTTTAAACTATGTGCGTATAAATATAATACATTTATCCTCAGGTTTTAAAAAAACAAATGTTTGTATTTCTAAGAAATTTATATTTGCTCATACAAGGCCGTCAACAATTTAGGAATTGCTATGTTTAAGCTAATTTTATGTAAATATAACGTTTCATTATAATAGCTTTATGCTACTTCTTCTTAATGGAAAGTATCAATTTAGCCCATATTAGGAGTGTAAATTACATAATTCTTTTGTAATTTGTCAAATCCATCCATGGTGGGTCCTCCTACGTCTTGAAATAAATGATAACTTGGAACAATAAATGTATACCTAAGTTCAAATTTTAATTTATTATATACATGGCTGAATATACTGTGTTCATAGATACATATAACATATATATTCACATATGTTAAGAAAATTGTAGCTTCATTTTATTGTGAACAACAACTACTAAATTATTAATATTAAAAAAAAAGAAGAGTCATTTATCAGTAGGCGAAAGTACATGACGTTATCATTAATTTTTGTAGTAAACATTTTTGAATTGTGAATTTCTAAAGTATGGATCATGAATATACATACAAAAGTAACTTTTGACAAAGGACTTAAATTAGCATGTAAAGAAACCCAAGCTATAAAATAGAGTTTGGTATTACATATGTTCATGGCCAAATTTCATCCATTTGAAATTTTAGAGGTAAACAGTATGGGACACATGTATCTGGTTTAACTTATTCCTTTTAGGAATTATTTTTTCAAAAATTGATTATTATAGTTTCTTTGACAAATATTAATTTGTTTTGTGTTCATTATATAAATTTGTTTCTATGTATTAAAAACCTTTTTAAAATGAATTTCTTTAATAAAAAAGTATTTCAATTTCTTTGAAAATAGGTACATTATGCACACAAATTTTCAAGAAAAGACGTCACTCTTATTACTATTCTATTAAAAATTGTTATTATAATAGCACCAATTACTTAGTACTTTTTTTAAAAATCTGATCAAGTTATATGACTGGCTTCATTAATCCTTCAGATATGAAAAGAATGAATATCAAAATACGCAAATATGTATTTATATTTTGATGATAAATAACTCATTAAAACTGTGCGCATAATTAAAAGTAATCTTCATTTAATATGTACAATCTAAATTAAGTATAACCCAAATTCGAAATAAGTCATTTTCTTTGTGTCGATGTCTTGATGCCGCTACTTTGTTATTAATAAAACTCATATTATGACAAAACTAATAACGGAATTGGTTCAATATTTTCTTAAAATGACCAAATACTCCCTAAGTAAGAAGGGTATATCCAAATTTCTTGATATTGAGCATTCTTATTTTTTGTATTTGATGATAATTTAGTACTGAAAATTCTAAGATTTCGCTTTGGAGGTACAAATTAAAATATTGTTTCAAGACTTTGGTAGTTTTTATTCTTTAAAATACTAATACATATCTGTATATTAATAATAAAGAAAAGTATTTTCCCTAAACGTGTGCTTTCGACAATATTTTTGTCATGGTTACAAGCAATAACATCTCAAATGAGGAGGACATCGGAAAATTGTTCTTTTTCAATGCATTCCTGATTAAACAAAATTTATATTTATAAGAATGACTGTCAACCAAATTAAGAAGAAAATACTTTTGCCTTCAAGCTAATAAAGTATCTAGCTTAAGCCTGTAAAGCTTTACTTGATGAATAGCAGTTTAGCTACTTACGTTGTTAATTGAAGTATTATCAAAACTAAAAGTTCATTTGATCGGTTAAATCTTTCAAGTACATATGTGTATATCTTGAGACCACCAATCCAGATGTTACTACCGAGAGCAATTTGTCCTGAAATTTAGACACAAGTTCAATAAATTGAAAATCTAATGAATTTCCGCTTGGAACTAAAACATTAGCTCCAATCACCTAGTAGACACTTTATGAAGATCAAAGTTATTAAAATACATATTTATTAATTAGCTTTTGATGTCATCAAGGGAAGGGGCTTATTTTTACAAACCAGATGAGCTCATTTCTCATATCAAACAATTTTTTGGGTTAAGGAAAGTGATGTTTTTAAAATGATACCTAGAAAATTATTTTTGGAATAAAAACTGTAGCAAAAGTATATATGATTCTATTCAGAGCTATTTTGTAGTATACTTAATTACACTTTAAAAATGATATATGTACAAATACCTATGTTTTAATATGAATGAATATTTAAGATATATAATTAATTTGTAGTTGATATGATGAAAGATATTTTTCCGAAAAGATTATCGTCAAAAGGATTTTTGGATAGAGAAAGTATGTAGAGGAAAAAAAATCAAGTATTAATTATGAAAATAGAGTGTGCATATGTAATGCGAAAAAATATTTTTCTTTGTCCATCGAAAATAATAATGTGGATTATACTTATTTTGTTGGAATTTATCAAATTGGCATGGACACAGTCCTTCGTATTTGTGGCTGTGAGATACAAATACTGTACTATACATACAGGATAAAACCGCTATTACTACTAGGAAGTGATTCGTTATTTTAAGATGATAACATTTTGAAGGACTTCAGTGTTATGTTACCATGTTCTATAGGTATCTTTGTTTCTTATAGAATACAAGTATTCATTTTCAATTTAAGAAGTTGATTTTTTCTTGGCAAACAAGCTATAAGGTTGGAATTCATTACGTAAACTGAAAAAAAAAAGTCATTACATAAAATTGATTTTGAACAAAGAGTTTGTTATTCAAACAGTTGACAAAGAGGTTGAGCCATATCAACAGATCGATACCAAAGATTTTTGGACTCTACTTATACCTGCAATGTTAGAACTTTCTCATACCTCTGCTATATGCACATAAATAATTTCGACTTAGTGGCACACATCAAAAATATAATAATATTATACACTAATTAAATAAATGATACCGAATAGAAATTAAGGGTTTTATATTTGAGAATGATTAATCGCTTTAAGGAATATATTGAATTCATTTTTTCTATTTGCTTAGTTTCTTGCAATCTTATGCTGGAAAATAACTCCAAAAAGTAAATAATATTTATCCAAATCCAGCCTGTTCATCTTATTATGTTTGTTATGCACTGTACATTTTGGAAAAAAAAACAGCAACATCTAAAATATATACGTATATGGAAGAAGCATGGAAGCGTGGATTTGAACAAAAATAAACCAACATAAAATACGCCCTGCCAAGGTCATTAGAGGCTGATTTGTAGGCCAAAATGCAATTTGAATGCATTGAAGGCAGATTACTTATGAAGTCAAAAGTTTCAGAAAATAGTCTATTTAGAGAGTTTGGATGAGGTCAATTGACCTCCGCAAGGATATACAATGTGAATGAACATACTTATTTAATTTCAGACATTACATTTATTCATCATTTATCATAAATGGAAATTAAAGAATCATAAAGGTGTGTCGCAGACTGCCACTTTAAGGCTTAAAAAAATCTAGTGAATAAAAAATCAAAATTATATTGATTAATTATGTAATCGGTACATGTTAAATATCAAATATGAACTCATGGACAAATTTCTTACTCTATAATAATATTTTGAGCTTCTTTCCTATGTATAAAAGAGTTAATTGATTATTAAATACTTGTCAAACCCGTAAAATATTAAATAAATAAATATGGAAAAAGATATGAAATATAAATATATAAGTATGTCATCATTCAAATCTCATATTTAAAGTTAAGTGTCACATACATATAGTTATTTAATGTAGATATTTTACCTATAAAGGATTGGTTTGAGTGAATAGGTACATACATAGGTATGTTAACTAGAGCCCTCAACCCATCCCTTCTCTGACGAAACAAGAGTAGACAAAGGGGTAAAAAGGTTTATCAACGTAAATGTGTGGTATTTATGAAAGACAATATTCAAGCTGCATGATTGGTCAGATATAAAAGGATAGCAGTATTATGGATTAAACAAAAGGATCAAGGGATTGAATAGACAGTTTTATGTACACATATATCTACAATCCAAAATTAACCTCTATTGTCTTCAAAATTTAATATGCTCGAAAACACATTAGTTGGAGTTCTAATCAGTGGTCATTCTTGTGGAATCAATTAATATCATTTCACGGAAAATGTAAGCATATATAAATACATACAATATTTAGCAAGAAAGCATCGCATGTAAATATTTTTACATTGAGATGATGAGTATTTTTACAAACAAAAAATTATGAGGAATAAATTAAGCGTATTTTGAAGGCCACACGATATGTAATGATAACTATATCTATACATAGTGCTCAATGAACCTGTAAATCTTCAATTAAGACATTACTTAATTTCCTTTGCGTTGTAGTTGTGATAAAATTCTTTTGAAATAAGATTATGTTAATGCTGTATATATATATTATACTCAATCCGTTTTTTTTGTCTGCACCAAAGGATTTTCTACTGCTTATTGATGAAAAAAAATAAGAATTCGAAAGGTCTAACCTCTAAAGGCATTTTTGTGACTTCTCAAGCCGTTTAAAGTTCAAAAATGGCCTTTTTGAAGGAAAATTAGCTGTTTTCAAAGGGCTTGAGAGGTCAGAAACTGAAATCAATCGACCCTCCCCCCCCCCAAAAAAAAATGTAAGCTGGCAAATGACATCATTTTTTTATTTTTTGGGCATACAAGTTGGTCAATGAGGGACAAAAATTGGTTTTTTAAGTTGTTCTTAAAAAACTACCCTACAATTTTGAGTACAGTTTTTTTTATTATATGGTTATTTGATTAAATTTGTTACAGCTACACTGTGGGTAAAAATTTGCATTAGTTGAGATTTTATGGCCCATTTTCCTGTTAATTATATAAAATTATATATAATTATAAAAAATATTTTTTCATTACAATACAGAGATTCTTGATCAAATTAAATATTTTAGTTTAGTAATGTATCTAACTAAAATATTCCTTATAATGTCAGCTAAAATGATTCAGTGTCGCCATACAAACTTACATTTGTTATAAAAATTTGATTCTATTTGTATTATTGAACTGTTTTCACTTTGGTTATCACAATGTACTTAATAGTTTGGAAGAGCTATCCTATGGTTAAATGATATGAAAATTAAATCAATTTATCAGAATTAAGTTTTTCTTTTAAATCCGTCAGGGATTCCGTAGATTACAAACCACTAATTTTCATAATATCCCTAAAATTACAATTGACAGATTTGTAAGACTCTTGTAATCTACTGATCCAAAGAAATATTTTTTTTTCCTTTACAATTATATCGTAAGTTCACATTACAGGGTAATTCTAATAAATCATTAATTTTAAGGTAAAAAAAAAAGTCTTAAATGAAAGATCAAAATCGTTCTAAAGGCATTACATAACGTTTTGTTGCAATTAATGCTGAATTTATTTTGTCAAATAAATAAAAAATAAGAGGAGAAGAATGCGCGTTATGTGCAGTAAATTAAAGGTTGTTTGTTCAGATAGAAAAAAAATATAAAATAACAAACATGATATCTCAATGTATTTGGATGATAATGAAACAACAAGATGAGATTTTTTTGTAGATTGTCAATTTTCTGAGCTTTGAAGGCGTTAACCATTAAATATTAATTTTTTTTTTTTGAATATTCAAATTGTACATGTATTAATTTACACGACAAAATGAAAAAAAATAGAGTGTAAGACTTTAAAAAAGTTTAAAATTTGATATTCACTACATATGGATTGACACCCTAATGTATAAAGACAAATGATTTTTACACTTAATATTTGAAACGACGTGACGGGCTCAGATGACTACATACGTTACATATGTGAGTCATTTAACGTAAATTATACATTTATGAACTTTTTTTGCTTTCCTTGTCTTCAATGTGTGACTAATTGCATTCCACGGCCTCTTTATCAGTTACACTTACCAACATATCTATGTACAGACATATAATACATAAGTGGTTTGTGAAGGACTATGAATATAACAGCATAAGTATCTGTTCATCTCTTATTGACCATAATTTCTTAGTAATATATAATTGCATTGAAAATTGTCCAATATGTACTTGAAATAAAATAAATTCACAGAATTTGTAAAATATTCTTTTAAATTCAAATTTCTTTCAATTCTAAAGCTATCTGGAGTTTACGTAGAGCACAATATAGTGACGTAATTTATTCCTAGAGAACTTCCTGCAGCACCCTTTATATGTATGAGGGTATAAGGACCTCTGAAGATTTATATCATTTTCTATGTCGTTATTCAAGTAATAAATTTTAATATAATGATATATTAATCCATTATTGAACCAATATAAACCAACCATAAAGAACAATTTGAATTCTATTATTTACTTATGGCGTGTGACTTAGAGCATGAATGTCAAATTATCAATTCATGAACTTGGTTAGTTAATCAATGAATGTCATTAGTTAATTTAATGAAGGAACGTTTAGGACAAAATGTGCTTCATTAATGTTTACCTACTTAATAAAGGCAATGGATCGGAAAAACTATTCAATTTTATTTCAAGTATTAGACAAAGTTTGACTAGCAACAGGAAATTACTATATATTTTTTAGGTTTTCTTACATTATAATAAAATCCCAGATTTGAGTTTTAAAATCACTATTTTTGTAAAAGATCATTTTTTAAAATTAATTCATACAAAGTAAAGTCCCAAAATTGTTATTTATTTTGTATACATAGATTTCTCCCCCTAAAGTTAATAAATGTTTCAATATAGAGAAGATTGGAATCAAATTTGATATCTGATATTATTGATAGCATTTATGTAGATCTTCTCAGATACAAAATATTGGATCTGTAGCTATATTCAACTCTTAGTTCTGGGCTTTTAAATATGAAAAATTATCATTTTGATTATAGTTATTTCTTACGTTATAGTAGTATAATTATCATAAATGATTGAAAAGATATGAAATAAATAAAATACTTAAACTGCTTCGTTTTAAACAGCCAACATTTGTTATTCTACATATATCTCAATTTAAAAAAAGTCATGGACTTTTTACAAATTTGCTAGTATTCGGAGCTTTTCTTTTTATGTTTCACAAAAGTATAATAGCAAGATTGAATGGCAATTTTGTACCATGTATTTTTATTTTATTCAAGGAAGTTATATAATTAATTAATCAATCAAATTATAAATTTAAATATATTTTAATATTTTATTTTACAAATTGTTTATTGACTCTCCAAATTAGAAGATTCTATTACCCTCACTATTCGGGTGTCAATTTATCTGTCTATGCAAAAGTGTATTCAAATCAATGATTTTAATTCAATATCTGCTGATGCAAGGAAATATATTTTTTTTCGTGACAACTACATAAGTAATATTTTCAAATTACAGGGGAATTTGAGATGTATATTTGATTATAAAGCTACAAAAACAACTCTTAAATAAAAGTTCAAAATCTGACTAATGATTTATATTTTATGATGTTTTGTTCTAAAATTAATACACAAGTTATTTTATTGAGTGTAAACAATAAGAAGAAAAGAATGCAGGCACAGTACAGCCATTTTTATATAGATTATCTTTGCTACATATTTACATAGCTGTAGGAGTTCAAGTTGTCTCGTACGAACGGGTGGAAGGGATGATATCACGTCGGGGTCACCACTAAAGGAACTCGGATTACAATAAAGTGATACTAATTATATTGACGTCTGTAAAGGAACTGCTTTATTTTCATCTTTCACATAGGTACACAATCTAGATCGGAAGATCAACTTAAACTCCTACATACCTATGTAAATAATATCATAATAATTAATCAAGAGCAAAAATTACATATATAATAATTTTATACTGTTTTCATCCATATATTGGAGCAGTTACCGTAAGTAGTGTCATATAATTGTAGCTATCAAGAATATTTGGAGCATATATTTGTCATATCTGTAGAAATTGATAAAGAATACTATCTCCAATAAGAGAAAGAAAAAATGGGACACAACATTAATTCTTTATCGGAAAAATATGATAATTCTTATCAGCTATTTAATAATAGGGGGGTAAGGGTGCCAATAAATATGAGATGAACATAAAATTTTAAATTTTCGAGGGTCTTACTTCCTATTTTTTTAATTTTATCGTGTAGATAAATGTATCATTTTAAAAAATTTACATTTAGAGGCCGTTCAATGAACTAAAAAGATAAAATTTTCAAAAACAATTGCCCTTTTTCTGTACTTTGAAGATGTTGTTTGACCTCTATATGTTAAAATTTTTCAAATTTTCAAATTGTATATTAATTTACAAGAATAAATAAAAAAAATTAGGGGGTAAGATCTTCAAAAAATTTAAAATTATCTACATATGGATTGGCATCATATTCCCCATATTTTGATTTCAAAAAAAGTAAAAGGACGTCAGTTTTAGAAATGAGGGGGAACATATTTTGAAGTCATTAAAATTTATGGATATTGATTTTGACTTTTTTTTTAAAGATAAAGTTAAATTTAGGTTAATTTTTTTTCCCTGAGAAAAATATACCTTTTCTGTTAGGAATAAAAGTAAAACTTTGCCTAAATTTGAGACCTTTTAAGCCATATTTGGTGAGCTACAGGCCATTTAATTTTTTTTAAATAGGATTTTTTTTCAAATCTAATTGGACCATTTTTAGGCCTCTTATATCAATCCAATTATGATGAATATTGTACTTTTTATATTTTTTATTATTTAGTTAATAATTAAAAAATATTAGATACAATTTTTTCAAAAATATAAATTACTAAAATCCACTAATTTTTGAAAAATGAAGAAAAGGGTGAAAATATTATATCTATTGTTATTTGAAGCAATATATTTTTAGAACACTTCTCTAACACCCTTAGAACTTTCAAACCAAGCTGCAAATTATTTTTCATTAATTAATCAAATCCTATAAGATATAAAAATTACAATGTTTGACCCATTGTATCATAATTGGGGTGGTACAAGAGGCTTTATCACATATTTTGTGAGTAGTTATGTATATTAGTAAGTGTTTCAATGTCACATGCCATTAGTGTAAATGTATATGATTTAAATTAATGCTTATATTGATAACATTGGTGGCCCTAAGGCTCATAGATATATATCTTATATTAAATACAAAGGGAATTCAATTTTATCAAGACAGAACATGTACATATTTTAAAAAACAATCAATGTTTTTAAATCTTAATGTTCTTGATAAGAATGAGACTGACTAAAATCTTTTGATTAGCTTTGAGATACAACGTGCTTACACATTCATCTGTTTTTCAATAAGATATTTTATCACATTTGAATATATATCACATAGTGTTAATACGTATATATGTAACTACGGTTTTTAAATAAACACAATTCGCTTAGACTGTCTTGTTTTCAGAGTCATGACTTAGATCAAAGGCACTTTAATTATTTTCTGCTAAATATGAATTGTAGATATAATTAGTTTTAGAAAAATAAAAAGTCTTTGAGGTCTTTTTCCAGATCTCTCAAGCACTTTTTAGGTCAAAAACAGGGTCAAAAATGATCATTTTAGACAGGCTTGAGAGGTATCATCTTTATTTTATTTTTTTCACCGAAATTTCTTTTTCTACTACTGAAACCATGTTTAAAGAACTTTAAGAACATTGGATGTCTTTTCAAATACTTAATTTGATGACTGAAATCTATAATCTTGTCAAGAAGTATCCTATTTTTCGATTAAAATATATGATTTCTGTCCATCGAATTTATTTTCTTTTTAAATATCATCATAAAAACAATATTATATGTTGCTTATGATGTGAAATTTAAGTAGGAGATACGTTTATTAACTTAAAAATATAGGAAAATTGAAATTGTAGACTTGAGACTGCAGTACAAGTTTTTTAACATTTAAGAAATTTTAATTTCTAATATTCCTATACTTTTAAGTAAATAAACGTATCTCAAATTTTAGATTTAACATTATAAGTGATAAAGATATTTCTAGGATGACTTTTATAAAAACGAAACAATAAATTCAATATACAAAAGTCATACATTTTGGCAGAAAAATAATATACGCAGTACCTTAGAAGGATCCCTATAACTTGTTATGCCTTTTAAATGGTGAGGTATGAATATAGAAGAATTGTTGTTACAATACTTTTTAAAGATTGAATCCTCATCTAAAATATTTATTTCATTCAAAGGGCTTTATTGTTATGTATTTTGGAGATTCAGAAGAAAATATCTCAGTTTTTTTTCAAAAATAAGTAAATGTGGAAAATTTAGGGTCGATGTCTGCGATCTCTAAATATTCTTTTATTGTGCTCAAATTTTATATAATGTATTTTTTTTATCCAAAGGAACATTTTAAGACCTTTGGAGCACTACTTTTTCCTGAAAAAGTTTTTTAAAGGACCATTCAAATATATACATATATAATATATGTATATACCTACATACTGTTTTTTTTGGGTTTTACAATCTAGAACTAATATATAGAAGCATTTGATATTTGACTAAAAAATTTGTTAAACAAAATTCATTTGAATTTTTCTGTGTCTTAAATTTTATATTTGGACATTAAATTGACAATTTTGATACAAGATATCAAATAGCTCAAAAACCGCCCATTCAATGTTTTCAAACTTTCAGAATCAAAAGTTTAGACTCCAAGGAATATAAAGCTACTTTTAAAAATTTTAGGATCGATTTCGAGACTTATATTGCTGTTTTTCCTAGCGTATATATATATACACTTTAGGAAAAAACAGTGGTATAAACAAACAGCCAGTAGGTTGTGGACTCGTTTGGATAAATACAATAACATAAACAACAACAACAAAGAACAAAAAGTATTTATGCAATAACATGAATATAATCATGAAAAATCACTGACCTCCATGATTAGCAGCTCATTCATAGCTAGTTAAGGCGGTTAATAGTTCTTTGTCATTTAGTTATCACCTTGCACATGTGTAGGCGGATATTTTCGTATTTATTATTTCTGAGGGATCCGTACAACTTCTCTAAGTTAGTGAGCCACTCTTTATTTCATTTAATACTAAGAGCAATAGTCATTTTCATATTCATAGAACCAATCCGTGTAGTAGCATCTGAATGACTTTTATTATTATAATATCTATCAAAAAAATTAAGATAAATAAATCATAGAGACTATAAAGTGATTGTGACAATAGAAGATAATAAATCTCCATCTCTTTTTTATACATCAAAAAAGATTAATCTTATGCCATTCTATTATCAATTCATCAATATTAATTATAATGACTCATTGAATTGTTTTTTCTCATGCTTTTTAGTATTAATTGTGTAGATATATGTAGGAAAAAAAATATTCTAAACCCAATAAATAAAAAAAAATGTTCTTTTAATTGATTTAATATTATGTTGGATATTGATGAAGGTTATTTTTCATTGATGGTAGAATGAAACTAGTCATTCATATCGTTGTTTTACGACCTGTCTTAATGATTTTAACATGAGTAATGATAATTATTATTACAATATTAAATACGTGACCTCTACGATAAATTATTTACGTACTAATTTAAAATAATTATTAACACTGCCCTCACCTTACAATATTCATGTTTAACTATGCATTTACTGTAAAAACATTCACATATTTAAATACGACTATGATATGTAATTGTTTATTTCTTTGTTCTATAATATAAAAATATTTGTATAGTATATATTAGTTACAAATACTCATTCGTTTTGTGTATTTTGATCACCCTCATGACATGCATACATCATCCTCTGCAAGCCTCTTACAGTCAAATTATTTATAAATATTCCTTGTAATATTACGTAAAAGTCAAATATTTCTCAGAAAAGACATTCCAAAGAAGTTATTTACTTATTATATAAGTATGTGATTTGAATTGTGGTGGACCTTTATCAAAGAGTAATATTTCATCAATTTTGTTGCTGTGTTGATAGTGACTTTTAATTCAATTTGTAATTTGGAGTAGAAGCATCAAGGCCATTAATATATGAGCCTCCCCCCCCCCCCCCCCTTCTCCTCCTCCTTTTCAAATAGACCAATAACTTTTGACAAACATACTCACTAAATAAACCGTGTAATTTGTTATTGCAAATAATTAATTAATAGCAATAAATTATTTTTTTTTTTTGGTAAATAAATTAATGGTTAGTTTGTTACTTATATTGAGAGCAAAATAAAGTAGTGATGACGAAAATTTGCTCACTATGCTTTGGTATAAGGGCTGCAAATAGCATTTATTATTGCGTTGATTTAAGGTGGACAAATGTTGTTGACAAAAATAAATAAAGGACTTTCTTCATACAAATGAAGGAAAACTATAAAATCTAAATACAAACAACTCAAGCATTTAATAAATATTTATTTACGATAACATAATTGATACGTGGTTGTTTTATTTCTACTAATTAGGCATGCTATGTATAATCAAAGCTAACTTAAACCTAATTATTAATTTAAAAATAAAAATTTGACTACATCAAAGCTCTTTGAGCAAAAATACAAGCACTTGATAGAAATACACTCTCCAAGGTCAATTTTTTCTTTTTTTAATTAACTTTGATTTAATTTAAATAGGATTACGCTTTTATAACATCCTCATTAACTAATTAAGGAAACATATTCATTGATCTTTATTCATGTAATTAATTGTTTAAAGCGTAATAAAAAAAGTATACTAAAAAAAAACATTTTAATTCATTTTGTATATGAATTAATTTTATTTTTACAATATTTCACTTAAAATTTGAACAACTACTTATTGGCAAACCGATTGTAGAGAATTTGATAGTTTCCGATTATTATTACTCCTGTTTATTTCCCTAGAAAACAAAATCAAAAATTTAAAAAAACAAACAAAATCAAAAGATTTGAAATTACTTAAGCCTTAAAAACGAGATCGTCTCTAAATTGGCCACTTTATTTAAATTTCCTGTTCCTTCTTACCTCTTGCACCATTCTAATCTTTTCACTATCTATTTATGTAGAATGTATATATATAGTTTAAAGCATGTGACATCACTTTTAACTATTATAATTTTGATGATGTTTTAAAAATTATTTGGTACTTAATTTTACAAAAAAACAAACTTTTATAAAATACAA
The DNA here is from genome assembly GCA_963680855.1 of Lepeophtheirus nordmannii. NCBI lineage: Eukaryota > Metazoa > Arthropoda > Copepoda > Siphonostomatoida > Caligidae > Lepeophtheirus > Lepeophtheirus nordmannii. The sequence goes on along the minus strand of OY804518.1, from coordinate 32,968,877 downwards.
GACATGCCCTACCAGCTATTTATAAAATAAACCGTTTTTAACATGATTCAACAATGAATTCACATTTTTTAAAAATTCAGAAAAAACAGATATAAAAAAATGCGTTTGTTGCTATTTGAGAATAGTTCGACTCTAAAAATTTAAACATTTAAACTTAATGCAAAGAGAGTAATTACCTGTTCAAGCTCAAAAAAATGAATTGAAACAAAAATGAGCCTTACAAAACACTAATTTTTAATGGTATTTACAAATATAAATATGAATGGGAGTGATCATTGAATCATTTTACGATGATTGACACATTATATCTAGATGAAAAAATAAATGAATATGGGCAACCTTGGGATCTTTTTTTATACTTTGATGATTATAAAGACTTAGATAATTCATCATGAATCATCATCAATTAATAAAGGAAACAATAGCTGATCTATGATTTTTCATTCTAATTAGGTCAAATGATTATAATTCAAATAACGGAATGCAAAATCACTTTTACCATTCCTACCCCAATTTAATATTTGACACCAAAATATAAACCTATTTAATCATATAAATATAATATACCATGGGCAGTATAATATCTAACATAATGACAAACATTCACTGATAGCCGTTGTAGTTGTAAGGGGACACCATTCAACTTAAATAAATTACATATATGTAATACTTAAAATAGTTCTTGCTATTCATTAAATGAATGTGTTTTTTAAACATAACAACGGATAATTATATGCATTGGTACATAACACTATGTAAATATTAATCAATTCCGTATATTTTTCAAGGTTTAGAGTATTCAAATAGGATTTATTTGCTCAAATGACCCTATTTTTTGTGACAACTCGATTAAGAGAAATTATATTTGTGTGCATACTCCAACTTTTAATTATTAAGCACTAATGTATGTACTATCTACATACCGGGTTATTCATAAGTTTTAAAGGTTTAATAACACTAGTGGTCAACAGTCAAAAATCCTAAGGGATATAAGCATAATAAAAGTTACTCAGTTTTGCACGTTAATTTCAAATATGTAATTTTTTTTCGAGAGTCTTTCGAAGAAATCAGACCCTATTTTTATAGCTTTTTTGGCCCATTTTCCAATTTCAACTTCAATTCAAGCCTTGAAGGATACTCATTTTGTGCATTAAGAGATGAGTAAAAATCTTCAAAATTAATACAAACTTGTGTTTTCATGTTTTCATAAATATAACACAAAATTATCTTTGTGCAACTGCTCCTAACCCCAGTTAGGAAAAATTTCAGGAAAATTACAAAAAAATCAAAAAAAAAAATTTTTATTATTATAAATTTTTATTATATCTTGTGTAATTATTACAGAAGGCATAATTTCTTCTGATTAAATGAAAAATTATGTAATTAAGAAAACAAAAAGAAATGTTTTTTTGTATTAAGTGAGACCTAAAGAAAATTTATTTTTTCGTTCTGAAGGGTATTAAAAAATGTCAATGTTTCATATTATATAGTTATACGTAATTATCTTTATTATCTTTGACAGTGCTTATACGGTCTAATCAATCATATTTCTTTGTTTGGGCAGACAGAATTCACGAATATTTTCTTAAGATGATTGTCTTTGTATATTCAAAGTTATACCTATAGCCTGTGATCTAACTTCATTTGTGTCATTACAAACCATAGCCAGTAAAATATTTTCTGGTACACAGTAGTAGACATTTTTCAAAAGAACTTGTGCCACAATATCTTATATTGAACAACCAAGTCTTTTTTGATACGAAAGTCAAATATCAAAACTTTTTTGCTCCTTAATAAGCTTTGATATAAAAAACCATCCAAGAGCATAAAATGTGACTACAATATAAGTAAACCTATTGAAAACTTCACAAGAATTAGCTGTAAAACAGTACAAGCTAAGTATTTTGTTAGTTTTTGTGCACCATCTTACATAGTCAAGATTTCCTGGGGAGTTTTTGACCAACATGTCTGAAAAATTTATGATTTGTATAGCTCTACATTTATTATAAAGGTATTTTTGATTGTCAATCATTATATATTATTTCTGGAATATTCGCAATATTTCCTTGTTTTTTGGATCAAAATTTACAATATCTTAAAGCTTTAAATTTGCTATACTATCACCAATTTCATGAACAACAGCAGATGTACAATCCTTCAAAAGGTTTTCCAATATTTGTCATAATTAATGAGTAATGTGGGTATAATTCGGAGTAATGTAATATAAATGTTGGAAAATGACTCAATTTACCTGAATACTCAAAATCTACTTGATTGCTCTTCTCTCATTGGATGACCGAGTCTGAATATAATTTTTCTTCAATGTATTGTATGTAATAATTTCAATTCCTATTGATATACATAAAATTGTGAAGAAATACAACCTCCTGGCATATTATTTAGGCATGAACGAACGATTTACAGAAAATTTATCTGTTTTATCTCGAATTGGTTATTGTATTTAAAATATATTTGTCTATAATTTTTTTCAACAAGGAAAACTATTTTTGCAGGAATAATTCTTACTTAATTGATATACAAAGTATTTTTTTATGTATTCAATTACTGCTAGAAAGATTTCAGTATCCACATTAACTGAGAGCATGAAAATACTTTTAGGAATCAAGACTAAGAAAAAAAATATTTAAAAAAAATCTAGTTGGATTAATCTTTAGCACAAGATCAAATCTTTAAAATAGTGGAGATCACAATACGACCAAGACTTTGAGAATTCAGGAACAAGAGAAGATCAAAACTGATCTCAAAAACCACATAACTTGTTGACACCGACATTTTAGCAAATTTCTAGTATTGCAAAAGTTGTCTTAAATGACTGTTTCTACTCAGAAAAATGAACATTTGAAACTCGGACAAAAATAAATTGTAAAGAAAAGCAAAAATAATAATAAGGTCACATAATAATAGAAACTATACTTAAAGATGTACTTCAAACAATATAAGAGTTGGTATTAGTTGTTGTTCATGACAACGTAATTGTTTGTTTAAATGTTGTATTTTTTATGATGCAAACCTAAAATATCACAAAGCCTAATTGTCGTAAATGGCTTATAAATATGATAAAACAGCAGCACAAAATTTGTACTGATGGTTGGTTGATTTATTGTTGTGCTCAAATGTTGCGTTACGGTATAAGTTTCACCAATGCATCTCATATTTCAACTTTTTGAAAAACAAATAAGTAATAAATAATTTCCATCACAATTGTATTCGTATTTTTTTTAAATGATGAACTAATATCAATATTAGTATTGTTGCTAATATTGTAGCACATTCAAAAATTCTATTTCTAAAGATTTTATTGAGCATAAAAAAATGTCAACTATATACCAATATATTTTTCTTCTTTTTTTTTAACAAAAAAACAAATTATATAATGCAACCTAGTAACTCATAATTGCCTTATATTGTAAACTATTCCTTAATTCAATGTAAGAACATTTAAAACTCAACAAAATGTAATTGGTTTTCAAGGGATAAAAAATGAAGACACTAATAGTATAATAAATAACATTTAGAAAATGAATTTACTTCAGTATTTAGTTTAACTTTAGTGAGTTGATACCTATAATTAGCATTTGTGCCGGGTACATCTTTGTTTGGTTTTGTCGTATTTATTATACCTTGGTATATCAAAATAGTTACTTTGATTATAAGAACTACTTTAAACATGAATAGATACATTCTCTTAATATTAAGTAATATATACCTACATATATCTAAATATAATGTATCTATAATCATTGATTTCCTGAGAAAATATAACATTCCATCTTCACTGTTGCTCAAACAATAATTAAATTGAATTATTTAATTATATATAAGTATATAAAATTCGTATGAAGGTATTTCCTTACTTCTTTTGATATATTAAAATATGTTTGCATTATATTACTTAACGAAACATGAAATATTTACCATTTTCTTTAATTGTCTACCTTATATTATAATTATATGAAAAGAAGACAAAAATTTGACCTTTATATAAGAAATAGGGATATACATATAAGCAATTAGAATATCAAATAGTTTTAATGAATATATTTACATATATATATATATGTAGGATTGAGTAACAAATTTTATTACTTAATCGTTTGCATCATAAGTTTGATCTAATATAACATTTGCCCACTAATGTTCGAATTTTGAAATATGTTCATTCCCAAAGTGTGACAAAAAGTGTGAAGCGTTAAATATCAATTACACTAAATAATAATATGTTTAATAAATTATAAAAATGTCAAAACACAGTCTTTTTGTGTTAAAAATGGTCCTGCTATTAGGTTATGTAATATGGACCAAATTTCTATTTGACTTTGATTTGGTCTTATAGAGGGGGAGTTAAGTAATAAAGAGTTACTTAGAAGTTGTATATTTTATTAAAACATGTTATTATTTTGTGAAATTGATATTTAATTGTTTAAATTCTGAGTAGTAGTTTTTATGTTTTTTAGAAAAATACAAATATTCTTAAACTGGAAGTTGTGAAGCAAAGACCCGTTGGAGTTTAATTTGATCCCTAGATTCTAACAGGTCTTTGCTTCACAACTTCCCTTGATTCCCACAGGTCTTTGCTTTATCGATTTATCAAATGTACATATAACTACTTATATTTACATTTGATAAAGTGAAGGTCTATAATTTATTTTAAATGAAGAAGCATTGATGCCATCACACAACTAAATCACCTCTATAACTTTAGTTGTAATTGAGCTTTAAATATTTGCACATCTATATCGATCTTCATTTTAACTTTCAAAATGGAAAAAGAAAGAAAAAAGGCCCAAAGTTATATGGTAGTAAGCCAATATTATCACACTCTCCAATAGTGGGGCTTTTCTTTACTTAATAGTAGGGATACATTCACTGCGTATTAAGATTTAATTCCAGTTTTGTAGAAAAACGATCAAAAGATCAATTTATTATTTTGCGTTGGAAAAACATTAAATCTATGTGGAACTCATTTAACTAAAGTAACGGTAGCTAATTCAAGAAATACTTGATTTAATTTCTATTATATATATATACATATATATGTGGACAGATATTTTTCTAAAAATGTTTTATTGAACCTTTTTCCTTATATCTTGTTATAGAAACATAAGCATTTCATTAATGATCACATAGTTAAGAAGAAGATAACTGTATAACACAATACCTTGATTCAATGTACAGATTATAAATTATTTATATACATGTAATACCTTTATTGAACTTACATAATTACTTCTGTGTAAAAGTTTGTATAAATGTAGGAAAATTAAGTAGATACCATCATTTTTTTTTCTTCAATTCCTTATTAATACCTTATTAACTCAATTAATCTATGCTTTTTTTTTTAATACAGGGTAAAACCATTTTCATAACTTAATAATAGGATTTTATTTATACTTTTGTAATTACATGAATTGTTAACTAGCTTGGTATTTGTACAAGGATATACATAGTTATAGCGAAAAAAAACTCTCTTCTAAGTACCTCTTTTAAAAAAATACATACTTCTTTGGAGATAAATAAACATAATTTAGGGAATAATTTATGATTAATGATAATTAAAATTTTACTGTCTTCTTAGAAGAAGATTTTCTTCGTTTTATTGTATACTATATGTATGCATATTAAAGCTTTTAATCCACAGTAAAATGAGCTAAGATTTTAGGACAAAAGATATATTTTTGATAGATATTAGCTATGTGTTGTTTCTTCTTCTAAATATGCCTTGTAGTTATTTATAAACTGCGACATAGATCTATCTATGAAAAAAAATTGCGACACTTTAAGCAATGGCTTCCTCCACCAAAGTAATAAATATTCCGATTGCTTAAGATATTCATTTATTATTATTATTATTATTGTCAAATATGGTGTATGATACCACTTTGCACACGATCATTAATTGAAGTTGTCTTCTACTCTAAAATCAATAGAAACATATGACTGAATAACTGTCTGTGTCAAGGACATATATGTATATATATTCGTGATGACGATTAGTTTGTGGTAGTTGTAGGTCACGAGCATTTGATATTTTTATGGAACATTTATTCATATATCTACATACCTACAATACTTATGCATACATGCATTCAAATGATTTATGAACAATTGGTGAATACTAAATAGATTCACCGGAGTTTTCTTGTAGATTACTAATAGAGCATTCATGTCTAAAAAGCAATTGTTATTATTATTGATTATATAACTCAAGAAATACATAATTTGTAGGATATTTTTTACCCCCTGCAAAATTCACTAACATAGCTGTTCAACATATGTGAAACTGCTACACAAAGCTGTCTTAGGGAGTATATTTTTATAAGATAATTATATTTTACTAGATGAAAAAAAACTACAAATTAACACAATGTAATATTTTACATTTTTTTAAGAAAAAAACAAGAGCCAAAAATGAAAACTTCATCATTGAATTTCATTGCTGAAGCAAATATAAAAATATAAGCAACAGAGCTATGACCTTGATTCCAAAATTTGCAAAAAATGAATGAACTAATCATTTTGATTATGAAAATCAATGAGAAATAAATGATGAATTCCATTCTCATAAAAAAGCTTTTCCGGAGTAATGGATACTTCTAAATTGATTTTTTTTAATATTTTAAGCTGAGAATGTGTATTGATTATTTTATAGATTAAAAAAAAAATGATCGACATTTAATTTCTTTTTTTAAAACTTTTTCCACAAATATGTTTTATGTTGATAATACATTTATGTAACGCACAAAAGCCCAAATGAGTGAAACCTTCACATTAAATTATGCACAATTCCTTAATATGGCATTTGATAATCTTTGCAATAAAACTCAAATTTGTTTTTTATATAAACTTACATCTTTTATCGCATTTATATACATACAAAGCTATAAAAAGAGCGGAGATCCTTAAAAAGAATACTGCAGCAAGTCTTAGAAATGAATATGTAATGGAATAAATAATATTTCTTTACCTTCGAGAACTTTAATAAGATACTTATATTCCATATATGTATAAAAAGGCTTTAAGGGAAATATAGTAATAATATATCTTTACATATATTGTGTGTAAATAAGTATATACAATTTATTTCTTGGCAGCTTCGGTTGATAAAGACTCATACGGCGATTTTAATTTAGCAAATGTTTAATCCTTTAAAGTTCTTCAAAAAAAATACTACGTAAATATTCAAATAAATATCCAAGTATGAAAAAAAAATGACACAGAAAAAATATAGTGCGTTTTTTGTAGTTACATGTATCAAATCTTCCTTATTCATCGGTATACCCATGAATTCAAATCTTTATTTCACTCTAATTTTGATTAAAGATTTTAAGTACATACATAATTCGATAACCACTTACCCTGAGGCATGGATGTAGAGCGGAAATCATCTTTATTTTTTGATAATCTGTTATTTGAAAAACAAATTTTGTTAAAATAATAATTCCTGTTTAATGTTTGTATCAAATAGGAAATGCATACATAGTTATGTCATTAGGTCTATGTATGTTGGAACATACATACATACACTTATACCAACATATATATGTACATTACTATAAACATGAGTCAAGAGACTTCCATTTCATTAATGGAGTACCCAAAATCCATATAAATACATAGTATTTAATATATAAAAAAACTAACTGCCTGCCATTTGAAAAGCCATACACCACTATACGTTTATTAAAACCTAACGGATCAAAATATGTATTTGTCAATGCTCAGACTATTCCAACGGTATTTTGTTATTTAAAATCTTATTTATTCAACCAATTTATTTAACGGATATTTTTTATAATTGATTTTTCTTATGTTGTGAGCAAATGGATTTGAAACTATAATCCATCCATCAATCAATCAGTATAAATTAACTATATATTATACAAAGAACAATTACAAAAAAACATTAATTAAGACTTTTTGTCACACATAAATTCGATACTAAGTACATATGCTCTATAATTGAGGAATCTATCCATCAAACAAAAAAATATGAGGGAAAAAAATAGCTTTTGTTCCAGATTGCATTAGTGTCAAAGTGACGCCATTTAGAGAGCATATACTCTGTTAATAAAATAAAATAGACAAATGTTCTCAAAAATCCTAAAGAAACATCATTTAGTGACTGTACAAATGAAAAAAGACAATTGAATACAACTTGATGCAGCAAGAAAGACAGCAATATTTGAATAAAATCAAATTAATAAATATTGAAAATACATATTGTGACCCAATTTGCTCAAATTTGCAAAATATGAAATTACTTTGTAAAAGTTACAATCTTGTACAACTAAATATTAACTTGTAATCAAAAAATGAAGTGAAACATTTTAAATAAAGAAATTTATATCATTTATTTTCATAAGTATGATTGAAATATCATCACAAGTATATCTACGCCGCAAGAATTTTAAAATATATACCTTTTTGTATTTTGACAACATTCACTTCCATGGACGAGTATCTATACTCTCCCATAAAATTTGTTCTTTTTTGTTATAGTGGAAAGAGTATCGGGGCAACTCGGGGCAATATTTCCCTTTTTTAAGCGGGTAACGAGTGTATGCACATACAAAATAAGAAGCGTGTGTGTAAAAAAAATTTTTTTCCTTATGACATACAGGAAGGGACGAAGAAAAAACTGGCAGTTAACGTTCTAAGAACCATATCATCGAGCATATTACTGTTTCTGGATTTGAATATCATGAGATGCTAATATTCGAGATGGATATGAAGCTACAGGTTTCCAACTTCTGGGTTAGAAAATAGATATCAGCATTTGCATGTGCGTGGGGGGGGGGGGGGTAGAGGCAAATAATACAATTATGACGTCTCAAATTGATTCATGACCAAAAATATTATACAACCAGATCACAAAATATCATTTTTTCAAAAAGAGGGGGTCAATGGTCCCTTGGCCCCAATGGTTTCGTCACTACTGTACCAGTATGTTTTCATCATATTGGTACTCTGGCAAAAATGTGTTACTACCTAGTAATAGGAAGTTATTCCCTTTGATGCCAAATATTGGCATATGTATATATTTATGGTAAATAAAGTACTAACATGATCAATGTTGGAATGCTGAAGTTCTTTAAATGCATGTATTTAAAGAACTTCCTTAGCACCGTAAGATATGTTATATGGTACTAATTGATTAGTTTTTCTTATTTTTTTCTTTTATAAAAATTAGTAATTGATAATTAGTCTGTTGTGGCACATTATAAAATGTAAGTGTCCACAGTTTCATCGCTCATTAATATAAAATTAATGAAATGCATTAATTAATTGAAATTGATTCTACATATATTTAAATACAAATAAACAGTAAACTTATTACAAATTGAACAATCTACTTATACTACAAGTTACAGTTTGTACAAAATCCCAATTTCTTCACAAAAAATATACTTTATTAATATAGATAATTGTGTGATTCAAGTACTTTTTTTTTCTCAGAACTATGTACATATATACATACGTCGAAACTTGAAATTAAAATAATTGTCACTCCCGATATCTCATAAACAATAAGTAGTATAAAGGAATTTATGCAATGTCGTAAAGAGATACGAAATAAGATATCTAGATATTCCTTGAGTAATTTAATCAAAACTAATGAAGAAATATTAGACTCTATTTTATTTAACTGCAATTGTTCTTCTTTATGAATACAGAGGATAAAATATAACCTTTTTCTACAAAAAAGACCACATAGTATGTCTTAACCTCAAAACTCCTTCAGTCGGGTTAATTCAATTTTCACGCAGAGCTTTAAAAAGAACAACATTTTGGAATGCATATTTTTCAATCATTGAGGGATTGGTTTTGCAGGGTTATAGAGAGAGAGAGGGGGGGATCCTTGACCTTTATTGCTATTCTTAAGAGAGTGGTGCATGAAAAAGAATCCTTTGGAAAAGATTTTTTTGCATGTACCTACATCCAATTCTTTTAACATTAAGTATATTTTGATTATGAATAATCTCTATGTACCTATGTTATTTCCCCTGCTGTATTTGTAAATAGCATATAAATTACTTGAAGGTCCTCACAACTATTCATAATGTGCTATAATTGCCAAATGCTTTAAAGTTATATAATATTTTACATGTAAGAACTGATGAAAATGCATATTTATTTGTATTAGTAGAACGGATCCACAGTACAGTTATTCACATGCATAAGTAGTTTCTTTAGTTTTTGTTAGAAAAATGGATGGATACATATTTACCTATCATGAATAATGTACATAATACATGTATGTATAGGGATACTTACATCTGCTAACGTTCAATCTAAGCCATACTATGAAATATGATAGAAATAAACACAGGCTTACATAAATGCGTTTTAATATTATATATTTGATTTATGTAACAAATTGTTGCACAATTTAGAATTTGATTATTACTTATAAATGTAAATGTGATGTATTTTTATGCATTAAGCTTTCTATTTAAGACATACTGTACACATACAAGCAATAAACAGGTCTCATAAGTATTGGTGTATACTTTTTTGCCGTTTTGTATGTACTTTTTTTTGTATCTGACAGCTGTAAGTTACCTATTTGGGCCTCAACACTTTACAGGGTACAATTTGACTAAAAGCTCAGAGGCAACTTTAAATGGAGCCAGTGCTACAATATCAACTTTAATAGAAGAGAAATAAATATTCAATCAAAATCGACAGGTCAATTTCCATTTTTTTTTTTTTTTTTTTTTTCAAAATGACATTTATTTGTAATGTCAACAATACTAAATTGGTATTCAAGTAGAGTTTCTTTACTCATGTCTTGCACTACTACATTTCTTCCACATGTTTAAAAAATGTATCATACTGGGTAACATGATTACATCTAGGGATGTAACCATTGTAGAGAAAAAATACAATTTTAGGATTGAAAAACGATAAATGGTTGATATTTTTGTGATTTTTTTGAAATTATGTTCAATTTTTATTGGTCACGTCTCCACTTAAAAGATGAGTAAAGACCTACTTTTTACTATATCTTCTATCCTCTTACCCTACAACAGGGCAAGACATTGACGTTCATTGAGAGGAGAAGGAAGGAAAGAGACAGAAATTCATAGACATCAGAAAATTATACTACATATATCATAGCTTCTAAGTTCATTCGATTGATCATTTTTTTGATCAATTATTTGTAGTGGGTAGAGGGTATCACTCCATTACACGTGGTGAGTGCTACATTATCTCCTCTCGAGAGTTAATTAATAGGATGACATATTTGGAAAATAAAAGATTTTGTGTAGATTGCCGACCACTAAAAATATCGTACGTGGGGAAATTCTTAGGTTTACAGCTCTACCTATTAATTATAAATTATAATTATGTTCCGCTCAGCTGAAAAAAAAATAAAGAGCCTTGCCTTTAGCATATAAAATCAACAAAATACTTTTTTATATAAAGCTAAATCATTAATTAATATTACTAGGAAGTACTTATTTAAAATCGATTTTGGCTTTTTTCCCCTTTAAAATCCATAAGCTTCTCTTAGTATTTTTGTCCTTTTGTTATGTATTTTCGTATAGACTTTATATGGCTTAATAGCTCATCTGACATGTGAGTAATTCAATTATTTTATCCCTTTGCGTATATATGCGTAGCAACAGCATATTTGTAATTGTCCTGGAATTTTAAAGAGAGAAAGGAAAAAACATTATTCTAGCTTATACCCAAAAATTATTTTATATCTCGGTAATATTGTTAATGTAAAAAGTCTTGTCTTTCATTAAATTTTATTCATACAAAGTCACTCAATTTGATGTTTATGCCATAATCACATTGTATATTTGATAAGAAATTGAAGTCGATCACTCAGTTTAACCCATTTCATGCCATAAGCCCCATTTGGGGACCACATTTTAGAGTGAAATTTCTTCTTTGTTTGCAGGTTTTACAAAAACTTAATTATTTCATATTATTTTAGAGACATAATATTTTATTTTGGCATTGATAAATTTTTACATTGGGAACACTGTTTGTTCTGAATTTCATTTCAAATTTGTACTATTTTCCAATTTTCAACTTCATAACTTCAAGGTAAGATTTTGTGTATTTGTTTTATGTGTAAATTTTAACATGCCTATCAAATATAAAGTAAGTGTATACATATTTATCATAGTGTACTGTATTTAGTTTCTCTATCTCATATTATTCATTTTTGTCATGTTGAATGATGAAAGTCCCAATTGGGGATTGTGGTATTTTTCCTACATTTATACCTTTTTTTTCAAATTAGTAAACCTAGAAAGTTTATGAACATTGACAAGGCTATGGAGTTTTTAGAAACCCTGGAAGATGAATTACCAGCGAATTGTCAACATGAGACTGTTGATATCATAGAACTTCCACCAGAAACTGTTGATGAAATGAGTGATGCAGAAGAATTTGATGATGAAGAAATATTTAAAACTCAAATTGTGGATGTGCCTGGAAATGTTGAAGTTTATGTAGGTACAGATGATGAAAGTGAAGATCAAGCATCAATAAGGAAATCTAAGCGTGCGAAGATAGATCAAAAGGAAATCCCCAAATGGAAGATATCTGCACCCAAGCCAACTGTACCCACAATTGATAACTACACTAACAAACCTGTCATTGAAGCACTGATTCGTGAATTTATTGACAAAAATCCATTTGAATTGTTTATGCTCAACATGAGTGGTATATTTGAAATCATACAACACCAAAGCCAAATTTATGCTGCACAAAAGAATGATCCAAGTTTTCACTGCACCACTGAAGATTATATGGTATTTGTGGGCATTCTTTTGTTTTCTGGGCATCGCCCTTATCCGAGGCAAGAACTGTATTGGAGTCTACATCCCAACTTTGACTGTCCAATTATTAGGGAAGCCATGCCCAAAAACAGGTTCATGGCATTGAAGAAATACTTTCATCTGAACAACAACCTAGAAATTCCTGAAAATTGCAAGGACCGTTGTTTCAAAATACGTCCTTTGATAGAAAAAATGAACAAAAACTTCTTGCAATTTGGGTATTTTAGTGACAAATATTCCGTGGATGAAAAGATAGTAGGGTACTATGGTCGACACCCAATAAATAGTTTATCAGGGGGAAACCAGTACGATTTGGATTCAAGGAGTGGGCACTGTGCAGCACATCTGGCTATACTTACAAGTTTTTTGTTTATCAGGGAGCCAATGAACAACCGAGACCAAAGAATGTTCTTCTTGGCACAGAGGTGGTTTTGAATCTTCTTGAGAAAATACCTTCTGGTGTCTCTGTTTTCTTCGACAATTTCTTTACCAACATGGATTTGATGAAGAGTCTTACAGAACTTGGTATCAAGGCTTCTGGTACCGTCAGACTCAACAGACTTCCTGGAAATCCTTTTGGAGCAAAGAAGGACTTGATGAAGAAAGAAAAGGGATTCCTGAAAACTGCTGTTGATGCAATTTCTGGATTGTTTGCTTGCACTTGGAAGGACAATAGCATTGTTACTGTACTGTCAAATATTGATGGAGTAAATCCAATGAAACAGGCAAACCGTCGAGGCCAACCAGTTCAAGTACCAAAGTGCATCACAGAATATAATGCTGGTATGCTCGGGGTGGATTTAGCTGATTGGAAGACTCAGAAGTACAGAGTGGGCATAAAGAGTAAAAAATGGTATTTCTCATTGGTAACTCACTGTCTGGATGTGGCTGTTGTCAACAGTCATATATTGTACAGTCTTCTTCATCCGGAAGAAAACATGGACCTCCTCGACTTTAGAGTGTTTGTAACAACAGCATTGTTGAAGACTGACAGCAATTCAAAACCTAAGAAGCCTGGTGTTAAGGTCCCGAGATTGCCAAAGCCACTCAACCTTATTGGTGAAAAGCATTTTTTAGAAAGAACTGATGATGGGAAACAAAGAAAGTGTAAAGTGTGCAAGAAAAATGCCAGGAAGCAATGTCGACAGTGCAACCTTGGATTTCATTTGCAGTGTTTCGAAGAATACCATTTTAACTAAAATTAACTCAAATATGTGACTCTGTGTGGTTCAGTGGTAGTTTTGTAAAGTAATGATATTATCATCACAAAGTTTTGAATAAAAGACTACTAATATGAAGATAACAATTTATGAATAATACGCCTACATTCCATGATCCCCAAATGGGACTAGTCCTAAAATCATAGTAAATAGTTATTGATTTTTATGAAACTTATACATAGTCTTAATAGGACCTATATCAACCATTATACACTAAGTAAATCACATTTCTTTGTCCCCCTGAATTCTGGAATGAAATGGGTTAAACAAGTAAATCTGTAGTAAATATTATTTTCTCCTTTATTTTGCTGTACATACATCACTATTCATTTGTACTGTCAGTGCATGAGTTGTTGAGTAAGTCAAGTGAGTGTCTAGAAGAAAATATCCAAATAATACCTTATTAGTGTTCAAATATAATCCTAAATAGCGGTGCTCCAAATTAGTTTTTCAAAAAATATTACAAATAGAATTTAAAGAAAAGTTTCTTATGGAAAGAGTTAATTTTAGAGCGAGAACAAAAAGTATTCCCAACATCTTTTAATGCTGCCACTACACATACTATGTTTACTCTATATAATATGTATTTTATAAACTTTAGTTTGAAATTAATCAGCAAGAGTACTTATATTAATAACATCGATAATGAAACTTTTTCATTTTTTATGACAATGTCCAATCCAGATCATTTCAATGTCATCATGAATTAGAAATCTGTATAAATGCTACTTAGCAATAAAATCATGTCAAAGATATACATAGACTAATAATGTGGAGAAAATAATTTTTATTTATGACCATGTCAAATCTAATACACCTAGGTATTCCATCATGACGAATAATAAAATATTAATTACATTATGACATATGTAATTCAAGCAATGAATTGTACAGATGTTCCCTTTTATTTGATGTATGTATAATACGTTATAATATGTACGTAATGTGATAAATTTCACTCCGCACTTTTAAAGAAGACAAAAAAAACCATTAAATTCTTTTGAACTTTTATCAAGTATTTTATTCGAAAATATTTTATCAAGAATCCACGTATGAATTTTTAAATGGATAAACTAGGAATTTATATACATATGTAAATAGTCAGCTCAATAGATTTTGAGCTGACTTATATAATTTTCTTTGAGTCGAAGAATAAATTGATATTAAGTTACAATTTTTTTGGTATTAAGTATTAACATGGTCACCCTGGAAGAAGTACTACGGCATAAACTTTACTAAATACTTTTGAAAATGAGTTTTTCTAACTTAAAATAATTAGAAAAGTAAGATTTGCAATCCAAAATTCGATCAAAATAGTCAATTTGATCATTTATTCAAAAATCATGTACATTTTTTGAAGCATATGCTAATTAATTGATGGTTTTTAGATTTTTATATGAAATGAAGATATATTTAAAAGAAAACGAGAATAGTCGTGCTTGGTATTTCTGGAGTATTTGTTATATTACAATTAGATAATATTTTGAGAGGAAAGGTCATAATATTGCGTATTATATGCTAATTAATTAATTACATGTTATGAAACTGCATAACTACCAATGTAAACTTATAATTCCTACAACATTAGTGGGATGACTTTTATTATTTGACAAAGGCCAGTTAAAAAAAATTATAGAGTTTTTTTGCAGATTTTAAAAACTACTCAATATTTGATAAAATTCCAAAAACTTTAATTATTCATTTTTAGCTTCCTGAAAACTTGAAAATGTTTTCAAAAATATATCTCAAATTAATGGCTTAAGGCAGTGCTTCTCAAATAGTGGGGCGCCCCCCTGGGGGGCGCAGTGCGATACCTGGGGGGGCGCGTGTGACCCTGGGGAACATACTTTTTTTTAAAAAACAATGTTAATAAAGTTATTCTTTGTTGTAAGTTGAACTGTATCTCTTTCTTTTTTATTTTCTTTAATGTTAACAAGATTACAATGTTATGCAGAGGTGTATTCATAACAATTTTATAGACAAATGATATTATTTATAGTCGCCGCGAAGAGTGGGGGGGGGGGGCGCGAAATGTTTTCTTCTTGCTAGGGGGGGCATACCAGAAAATAATTGAGAAGCACTGGCTTAAGGTTTCATTAGTGAGAAGGGATGGGAGATCTAAAGAAGGAATATATAATTTGAATCAACAATGATCTTGGCTTCAAATTAACTTAACATTTTTCAATTTACTAATTGTTTATGCAATCCTTATTACTAAAAAATACATTTAGAGGTGTTAATTTTAAAATATTCTTCATCAAACACTCACTGACGTCAAATTAAACATGAATTAAATTCACAGTCTCTCATTACAATAAAAGTCCTACATATAATTTTGTTCGTATTAATTTCATAATTACAAAGAATTCAATATTTCCACTTATTTACCATTGAATAGAAACGCCTCACTCGTTGGAGCCCTGAATTTGTTTTATACAAATTCATTTTATAATGAAAGGAAACATAATATGTATATATATATGTATAGAAAATATTACTGAATCAATCAAAAAAAATCAAATCTGTAATTTTCTAAGAAATAATTGATATTAAATGTACAAATATCATATATAAGAACTTTATTTGGCTTTTCCAATTTATTTATAGATGTGGGTATACACATTTTTTTTTCATATTCATAATTTTTGTATTATTAAAAAAATTTGTTACTAACCAGAATGAATTGATGTAAAATATTTAAAGAAACACTGTAGGCCAACTATGTATTTCTCATTATGAAAATCAATTATGTTGATCATGCTTAAAAGCAATAATTATTCCTTATATTATGATTAATTGCAAACATAGGTTTACTATTGTTTAATGTGAATTATATAGTTGATTCAAACTGTTTTTTTTTTAATATGTTGACCTTTATGTAAATGATTGGTCAATAACTTATCTAACAAATTATATGGACACGAATTTCCACATGAATAAACTCTCTCATAAAAGAATTATTATCTGTAATTATGTATAAACAAATACATTTAACATCCAAAGTAGATTATGAAATCCTACCTGGTTCTATGTAAGTACACACAGAGTGTAAAAAAATATGTCAGAACCCATTGAAAATTAAATAAATGTAGTACATAGCATATTTTGAACAAAAAACAATGTTAATAATACAAATATGTATAGCATAGGTTTAAAAGATACCTAGGTATTAGAATATCACATACGTTGTTTATATTGATACTCGTATATTAATCATATTTTACCAATGATCGTTTATATGAAGATAATCGCTCTCTTACCTGATATTTCACAAAATGTTTTGTGGATGTAAATTATACATAGTTTCATTGTAAAAATTTTTTATTTTATCATGCCCATATGAGCTGCTACGCAGATAAATATTATTTTCTTCTAATAGGTAGGTCCTTTATCCTATTTTCATAACTCCAAATGCCATGAAATAGTTTTATGTTTCGTTTAGTTAGTATAGTTTTTTATTAATTAATTAAAAAGTATCGCTAGACCATTCAAGAAGAACCTTGTAAATTTATCATGTGACCTTATATAAACCCGTGAAAATGTGAACAGCTGTTGAGTCTCATTTGCCAATAAAGACACCGTAATAATCTTTCAAATAATAATAATAATACCTAATAATGTTATATTAAAAAAGAAATAAATGAATAAACACTTGACGTTGACGCCCTCTGCCTCTCCAACAGCACCTTATTACAAAATTATTAATACATATTATTATACCTTATATTTTATACATATACAACAATTCGATGTGGTATTTGTAACTGTTGTATTTTTGAACCGCATTATGTATGTATGTAAATGTAGCTACATATGAATAATAATTTGAAATAAGCAAAAAACAAATAAGAAATGCCTAAATTCAATTACCTATTATTTTCTTGGACTTCGTAAGCATTCAACATATTTACTTCTTTTTTGCACATAATATCAC
Source organism: Lepeophtheirus nordmannii (assembly GCA_963680855.1). Taxonomy (NCBI): domain Eukaryota; kingdom Metazoa; phylum Arthropoda; class Copepoda; order Siphonostomatoida; family Caligidae; genus Lepeophtheirus; species Lepeophtheirus nordmannii. The sequence continues at coordinate 32,950,899 of OY804518.1, read as the reverse complement.
AAATAAGTTATTTTCAGTTATTGACATTACACAAGCACTTATGTATGATATGCAGTAGTTAGATTGGTGTCTGAAAATGAGTTCATAGGAAGTTTATTTATAGTTATTTTGTTGTTAGTTAGTTTGCTTTATACATAACAAAGTCATTTACTGTCAATAAATACATACATTCATTCATTTATATCAATTGTTGGACTTCGTTTATGAATCAGGGAATGAGACATTTTTGGATAAATGAACCACTTATAAATATATGGTTTGAAGTATGCATGACAAAGAAATAGTCACTACATATGTTCATAAATTGTTATCTGTTTTCTACCAGAGAGTTTATTTCATGGACATACTATGAATAAAATATCGATTTCTGAGGAGTAGTCCATGAAAAATACATATATCCATATATTTCCATTACACAATTTTAAGAATAGCGTAATATTACATGTTATAATAATATTCTGTAATATAAGTACAAACTAAGATCGTCATCATTGAGTTACAAAGGGATTAAGTGCAAAATTCAAGAATGAGAAAGATGATACTTTTCACATAAAAAGATACCTTGGCATTGAAAACAAGAAATACTCCCCCCCCCCCCCCCCCAAAAAAAAAAAAAAAAAAAAAAAAAAAAAAAAGGATGAAGCACAAATCGGATCAACGTTATTGCTTTTCCAATATTTATTTGTATTTCTTATCAACAGGGTCTCTATATCGCAAAAAAAACTTTATCAAATACCCGGAATAAAAAAATATAACATGATTTATTATTATAAAGATTCGTTGTATTGTGCTTGCATAGTCTTCTCCAATCAAGATTAATTACACTTTTTTTTCACCTTTCCTTCTTCCAAAGGAAAAGAAAAAACAGGTCGACAGCTAACAAAAATATATTATAGGAGTTGTTGAAGTTATGGGTAGGAATGGAACTTTAGTTCAGAAAAAAAAATGTGATAAAAAAACCCGCTTGATACTCTTAATAAAAATATATTATAGTCCATGATATTTATATTATTATAATGTTCTTCCTTAATTAATATTGTATTAAAGGTTGAAATTTCTTCTTTATGTTGCAGTAATACAAGTAATAAATAATACACTCCCCAATACACAAGCAGCAGATTGCTATTAATTCAATAGTATCATAAGTCTCACTCTAGACTTCTCATCACGCTCTCCAAAAGCCCTATACCTATCTATACAGATAGTTAGGGATAGGACCTTGACAAAAATTACAGTTTTGAGATTAGAAAATTAAAAAATGACCTTTTTTAAATTACCACTATGAGCATAAAAGACCCGGAAATTTTAATTTAATTTTTGTGGGGATTCTGATGGGAATGAACGTTTTTGTTATTAAGTTGGCACAACTCTCACTGACATATCTGCCCAATTACTCGTCAAAATAATCATTGATATTTGAGATTCACGTACTTTTCTGAACAGCTAAAATCAAATTTTTATTTTTTCAATGTCTGAAAAATGATAACTAATATGTAATTTAAAGAAATTTTGTCGTAACCAAAAAAGTTCAAATAAATATTCCAAGCTACATTTTTTTTGAAATTTTGAGAATCTGTGGCTTATCTACCGAAAAACATAACCTGTTACTCAAGAACGGACCATTTCATTGTTAATTTTAAAAGAATATCTAAATTCAGGAGTTATTGTTCTGTAATTATTAACTTAATCAATTTTTTGTAAAAGTTTTAAAAATTGGAAAAAAAAACTTTGGCACAGGAGAAGGGGGGGAGGGGAGCTATTCTTGAGGCATTTGAAATGAATTTTGATGAGTAAATAATGATTTTTTGTATGGTTATTCTTTTTTAGTCATTTAACTTACGAAGGTTCTTGTTAACATTAGTTGTAGATCTTATTTAAAATACATCATATAAATATATAATTTTATTATTATTCCTTAGATAATATTATGCATACATTGAAGTTTCTACTAGAAGTTTATAGTAGTAATACTAGTAATATATTACCTCCCCCCCCCCCCCAAAAAAAAAAAAAAAAAAAAAAAAAATTATTTATACGTGCAGCTGACTTTAGGAAAAGAATTACTTCAATAGCACCATAAGTCTTGCTCCCACCTTCTCATTACGCTCTCCAGATGTCCTACCCTTAGGAATAGCATTGTGTGTGTTTGTTGTCTATTTTTATACCTGGCATAAATTTCATAGCTTATATTATATCCTTCCAAATACGTTATAGTTTGTTTTGTCTACGAGAAAACAAAACTGAAGTTTGTTTTCTAAAAATATTGATATATTTTTATTTTTGCAGTTGATGCATCTACAGGAGGAATGATTGATGTTGACATTGTTATTGACAATTGTGCACAAATACACTTTTATTAGTACTATTTTAATTATCATCCATTCATCTAATATCATCTATTATTTACTCAAGACCAAAAAAAAAACATCGATTTTAGATTTGTCAATTTGTGAACTTGGTACCTTGATCAAGAAATACATTTAGTGTGTTAATGTGATGAAGTAATACTTAAATGTAATTGTTTACACTGATGATTCGTAATACCAAATGCAATATATCGAAAATATTTTTAATTACCATATACCACTTAATTTAAATTATTTGACAAAGTTTCGAGAGTGATAGTAAAAATCCTATATAATTATTAAAAGGTCTTGCTATGATTGACTTTTATTTGAGCCAAATATTAAAAAAAAGCTCTCTGAACATCAACAATAGCACTGTAGTCATGGTTGTTTTCATTGAATACATTTTCTTATTTTTTTTCCACTTAATTACTCGATTAATTAAGAAAAAGAATACATCATGAATAATGGTTCATGGTATTTACTTGTTATATGGCATTTCTTATTTTTCCATTTAGATTTAAGCCTATCCATTAAATATTTATTTAATTTTTGAAACAATTCCTTAGCTTTTTTATCAATGAACTTTTATTTATTGTGACATTGTGTATCTAGCAAAAAAATACAAAAAGAATTTAAAAAAAAAATAAAAATTAAATTCCCAATCTATTACAACCAACAAACCATATAAATATGCCCTAAAGACATAAAGTTACTTTCAAAATAAACAATTGCTATAAATTATAATTTAATGAATAAAGTTTTTTTTATTAATTAAAATGAATAAAATCTTTGATATCGAATCGTTATATTCATGTACTTATATAAATATGAACATGATAGACTATGAAGGGAAAAAAAAGATTCACAACATAATTCATATCCATTATGTCTCAATTAATGTCAACTTCCTTTAAAAAAATCATATACTGTTTATATACAAACTTTTTCTTATCATAAATCTTTAAAACAATATGATATGTCATCTATTATAATAATTTGATTAAGGAAATAAGTCCACACTGCTCTGCCTCAATTACCTGTAGATAAATACAATTGTAAAATTTGTCAACTGATATTCTCAATATGTTAATAACGTCGTTATCCCACTATGTCAAATAAAAATGTAGACTTTATTTATTTCACAGCTATTGATTTTTCTCCTACTCACATATTATTATGTACCCCCTTATAAGCTCTTCTTCAGCTGAGCACATACTTTGAGGACCAATAATACTACATTAAATAACCATGGGAAGGAATTGGCAGCCAACTGATGTTGGGTTTTTTCTTCTTTCTCTTTTTAGAATTAAGGTGGCGAGATACAATAGAGATAAAGTCATACCCATACCGAGCAGACGTCTAACTTTTCAAATCTATATAGAGTTTCTCGCAGTTATTGACAAATATTAGTTCGATTAACTTCTAAATAGAAGAACTTGTTACTGACTATGTATCATCTCTGCCGCTTGACAAATACCATCATGGAAAAATATTCATAACAAAGATCAAGAAACTTTTACTTTTTAAGGATATTTTCGGATTCATATCTTATTTTATGTAGTAGATTTTGACACATTGATCATGAATCTGTCATTATCTCTCGAGTTTTTTTGTTATACTTTTTATAGGTATCAGCCAACTTTTATGTGATAAAAAAAACAATCATCTACATGAAAATAAATTTATTCCTTGCAAAATTTAATGTTGATTCCTAATGTAGATTCTACATTCAAAAAATCCTCTTTTTTTGATTGTTTTGTTCGGTGATAAAATACGTCTTGGGTAATAATTAATTAATTATAAGTCTTCACATTTATAAAACAATATTTGCATCTAAATGGTCTAATTCAGCTGCAATATGCTTTTTTTTAAGGTAGAAATGGTTGAATTAAACATGAAATTAAAAGAACTCAGGAACCAACAGATTTTTTGTTATTGACTAGTGTTATTCAAGTTAGCACTTACTACAAGTATTCAAATTATGTACTTCACAAATAGCTTCTATATTTTCACAGACAACTAAATAAATGTCATGCCACTGAGTTGTAATTCGTTCGTTTGTTTGTTTGACCGAGCATAACTGTTATCCAGGAGAACTAAGTGTAACCTGACACAAAATAGTACATAGGCTACGTTATGTTGGCATCAAAAATAGTCCGAGGTCGTTGAATCCTTATTTTGGGGCCAAAATGTAATTTTAAGACTTTGGATTCTGAATTTAAAGCTGCCTATGAATAAGGTTGGGTGAGTTCAAATAACCTTCACGAGTTCATTCAAGGTTGATAGAGGCTATTATGATGGTCCCATCAATTATATTTTAATTCAGGTCGCAGTTCTAAGGATAATATAATACCTGTAGTTTCAACGCTTGGATTGGCTTAATTCACGAGGAGTCATCATAGACTTAAGCTCCCTATTAATTTTATTTACTGACTCCATCAAACCTTAAGTATGTTGTGTTAATCCAATGAATTTATTTATATTCTTACATAGCTTCAAACTTCATTGTTGTCTCAATATTATTTTTTGATGGGATTTTAATTTTTATTCGTGTACATATAAGTGTCTCTAAATACATTTTTTAAAATAAATTACACATTATAAATATATAGTACATATATACAAAATATGTCTAAAAAAATATGAAGTGTCATGTATTATACGGAAGTCTAACAATGTAACTATGTATGTAGATATGAAAATAGGAGGGTTTTGAAACTTTTTTGATTGCAATACTCTTGAGTATTTTCAACACACCTTTATGTATTATGTACCTTATGTATTGTATATACAATAAGTCTATTGTGAAGCTTTGAATAGATAGTAGTAAAATCTATTGAGGCACTATTTCTACATATTTAAGGTGTAAAATATTTGCTTGACGGCTCAAGTTCATTTCAATTAACTATTATTATTATTTAATAACTGTTGTGCCTATAAATTATAAAAAACCCACTAAAATCGAATTATATTTGGTCGTTTATCTTCAATGATATCTGAATTTTTAACATGGATTATATAACTGCTCTTTTCGTTCCCTTCTGAGTAATGAGTCCTCCATAAAATTTACTTATTATTTTATACAATATGTAAATAGAGGAAACATTAATCAGTAATCATGGTCGACCTATATTTATCACTAAATGAAACAATTTGTTAGTTTATGTTCATATGTTATAGAACAATTAACTTTGACTCCTTTCAATCTTAAAAAAAACTTTACTACAAAAATATATAAATATGATTTGGGATGCTAAAATAGTAGGAAGAGTGTAGGGGAACTCGACCCGACAAAACTCTGATAATGAATCAATACACAAATTATAAGTTATTAAGTAATCAAATTTAATTATTAATATAAAATTAAGTCAATTTTGGTGTAATTAATCAAGTCAATCTCGGAACTTAATATTTTTACTCAACACAACCTCTTATCTAACCCTCAAATCTAAATATATATATGTATATAGATATGTGTGTATGAATTAATAAATTATTTCTTCATGGAAAAAAATATTGTTGATGTGTCCTTCGACTACAAAATATGAATGCAATATATAAAATTCATATTTTTAACAAAATAAAAATGGATGTTTTGAATAAGGAAATGGTTCGAAACACATAATATAATGTAATATACATGTTTGTTACTTCACAGTTTGATAATAACATGAATTACTGCAAAATATCTCATATGTTCACAAGGGTATTTGCAATTTTTGATTTATAATCTTGGTAACAAAATATGTTAATAATTAATTAATAAATATTGGAGTAACAATATGATAATTTTTCTACTCACATACATATTGATCAATCCATAGTACTGTAGTATGTTATGTACTAACTGACAGTTTCATTTCTCGGTATGAAAGAAAAAAATCGGAACGAGTATTTTTTTTTCAGTATTGAGCTGTCCTCTAAATATTTTATTTTTCTAAGTAGATTTTAAGCCATTGAGTAATGGATTTAATATTGGGAATAATAGAGTGTGCTTGTCATGTAAGGATCGCATTACCAAGAATTTCACATGTATTCTACCTATGATTTAATATGTCATACATAATTATTGGTGAGTTTTATCCGTTGTTGAGTGGTTTATTTATTGTTAATGGACTTGGATTATTTTATTTATGGGTACATTCTACTTATTCAGGTACATTTATCTACAAACATACAAACCATATTTTTGGCCTTGAAAAAAAAAATACCCTCCATAATTTTGAAAATTTGATAAAAAGGGGTTTACGTACATATGTTGATAAATATGAATACTTGACTGTTTGGTACTATTAAATCCATATAATTATCCAAAAACATATTTGTTTGTTCCCGTATAGCTCACAATCATTCCTTTTACACAAAACATTCTCTCTTTCAAGGATATAATATGAAAATATAATCAAAACCCACTTGGGAATATTTTTTCTCTCCCGAGATCATTCATTTATTTTTTCTTCTTCAATAAAATGTCACACTTTCAATGTGAAAGTAAAATAATGTTTATGAAACGAGTTTTTTGGGCAATTTGTTTGTGGAACACAATTGGATTATCATAAATTAATTACGACATTACAAACATTATTTTAAATATACATATCAATTACTTCAAAATCGATAACAAAAAGAACCATTTTACTAAAGGAGGTTTTAGACAATCAATGTTATTAATTCCAATGCCAATCGTTCATATGGGAGGAATTTCCGTCACTAATTGTCTATAATTTATTGTTTATAATTCTAAAAGTTTATCAAATGAGAATCTTTGTCGATTATTTAGTTCTTAAAAGTTATTGAGACATTACAGTTATTTAAACTTATGTATAAGTACATCTACATTGGAAATGAGATTATCCACCAGTGCTCAGCCCAATTTTGAGTTGAGTAAAGCCAAATTGGGTATATACTTTTTCAAATTAAATTAAACTGTCGAATGATTTTCTTTAAAAGTAAATTGGATAGGGTAAGGTCTATCAAGGAAGATTTTAATACCTCTATTTACTTATTTTTAATCTATGTTTTAAATTATTTATTTAAATAAATATATACATGTAATTAGAATGTTTTCTTAGGGAAATTCCATAGATTTTTACAAATAATTTAAAAGCTCTTTATTAAAGAGATATGTACATATATTGAGCCATCTTTTCGTAACTGGGCATATCAGGGAATGTGAGTTATTTATGCACATATATTTTAAAAAACACAAATAATTTAATGTTGAATTTTACGTATACAGACTTATTTGCATATGTATTAAAGGGCTATTCATAAATTTTAAAGGTATTGCTTAGCTCAATTATAATAAAACAAAATTAAATTTAGGAAATAGTAAACATAAAAGTTCTAGACTATATTTCTAAGTTTATTTTTTTACTTATAACTTATTCAATATAGTTGTCGTTAGCCATTACGTTCGATTGTTCAATAATGGAATCATTTTTCCCAACTATTCCTTATATTTTTGACAAGTAAGAATTAGAGTTTCATCTTGCTGATCATAATATTTAATTTTTATGCCATCCTTATAAATATCCTATGACATGATTGAACTGGGGTTGGGTTTAATTCAATCAGTTTGCAGATTGGTTGATTATAAATTTAGTACCAATTATGAAACCTTTAAATTTTTTGATAATTTACGTATGTACATATATAAATTATAGTTCGAGCAAAAATAATCTGGATATACATACAACTATTCTAATTTTACATATGTACACCTACATATTTAGCAAAATTTGTTCATTATACATGAAAATAAATTAACATATAGGGTGTAGAATGTACACACTATAAATATCTTGATGCAAATGTTAGTCACACAAGCAACCGAGTGCTAAGTGATGGGATGTGTTCATAAAAATCTCTTCTCAAATATTAAAACTGAATAGTCAGATGAACGCTTACAATATAGATACTCGTTCCCTTATGGCGCTTACTCTTAATTTGTGGTTTTTGAGATACTTCAAGAGTGCTTTAGGATATGTAGGAAGCAACTTACCTAATGGAAAAGGAAAAGAGGGAAGGGGGGGGGGGGAGAAGAAGAAAAAAAAAACGTCTTGAGGGTTCATTTAAAAGTCTTAATTAATCTGGATCTTTCATGAACAGATAATTATAGACTATTACAAAATATAATTCTAATGATTAATTAGAAGAACATTTATAATGTGAAAATAAGAATTTATTCAAACAAAGTAATCCATCATTGTTTCATGCAGAAAGACAATTAAATAGATACATGTATTTATTGTATATTCTATCATAATTCATGATATTAATGTTAATAGAAATATGTATTATGTATGTTCATATGTACCTGATTGATGCATCAACGAGACAAATAAATTGAGCGATTTTATATAGTTTTAGATTCTTCGCTAATCAGCAAAAATTGCTTAATATTATCAATATCTTATTTCCCTAAAAAAGATCTAAACTTCTCTAAATAAGAAAAGAAATTTATTACTTCATTCACTCCTCCCCCCCCCCCCCTCTAAAAAAAAGAAGAAAAAGAAGAAAAGGTGATCAAAAGTTTTTAACTACTAATCCATTGGAAACTCAAGGTATAAATGTAATTAATACTCTCAATTTTAAAATGTCTTTAAGCATGGCTTGAACTCATCGAACAAATTTATTACATCAAAACAAGGATGAATTTCATAACATCCAAGTTTTTTCGGGTTTTTCTTTCTTTCTAAACAGTGCTTTTATTCCAGCCTTCATTCACTTGATTATTCACATTCAACACACTCTATCAATAACTATGTTATTCAAAATATAGATTTAAAAAGAAGTAATAATTATTTTATTTTGAAGCGTTTATCCATGATGCTCTATGTTTTACAGGTATAATTATAGGCTAGGATTTAAAATGATTACATGATTGGTAGTTAGACTTTGTTCCATAATTCATGCTTTTAATTATTATATTTTTTTACCACAATCCAACGTTTATGAATACGGAAGCCTTGGTAGACGCATTTATTGATACTTATTATAAGCTTAGAAGTAATATATGCTTAAGTGATTTGAGTATCTTAGTTGCAAATAAATGTTAATCTCACATTGAATGAATAGATCGTATGATTATTTAGTAACCAAAAGGTTTCTGTATAAACGACTTCATATCTACATTACTGTTTTATTTCATAAAAGCAAATTGTATGGCCTCATTTTTCATTTGAATGACAGGGAATATCTCTTTTTTTAATGTTATTTTCTTAGAAATGTGTATTGAAGAAAAAAACTATTTCGAAAGGGAAATTTAGTGAATCGATGGTAATCGATTTAACATCAAGTACCTGATATTTTTTGTCTAATCCAAATGTTATTTCCTTTTATAATTTAATGTTTGACAATTTATAGCTCTTTGGAGCCTATATAGTGGTTTCATCTAATTTAAACACTGTGTAGTCAACCCCTCGTCGAAGCTATAAGTGAATTATAAAATTTAAAAAATGTAATTTTATGATTTACTTCTAGTATTTTTCTCTCACTTTTTCTTCTCTCAACTCACTATTTCCCTAAAGAACTAAAGTGAAGTTTTTTATGTTTTCAATGTAATTCATTCATTCCTCTTTTCGTTGATTACTGAGTATATTATTTTTCAAACGAAAGCAAATACAACTTAACTATACTATTGAGCTATGTTGATTAGTGCAGCGCTTCTCAACAGGCACCAAAGACATTTAATACTTAAAGTCAAACTAATTAAATTTTTATATCGGGTGATATCGATATTTACGTTCAAATTACTTGGCTTAAAGGGTTGTAGATATAACTTGCAGCATTAATGACAATAACCCTTGGGAAATGTGGATCTCAGTGCAAAGCTAGTAGAATATTATATTTATTACCCATAATTGATCCTAAAATGTAATGACGAATTAAGTAAAAGATAAATTTGATGTAATTAAAAAAAAAAAAAATTACATCTTGTATTATTATGTTTTGTTCTGTCATGTTTTGTTTTTCTTAATGACAACCTTTGAAATATTTACTCCTTGTGTAAGAGTTACCTCTTCGTAGTGAGACATATATATATATGTATATATACAAATATAGCTGGAAGTAATATTCATAATATTCCAAATGCTCGCTGCTACTAGAGGAGTGCGGGGTACCATGGAGGAGGGTAATGAATAAAATACAGATATACCAGATTGTAATTGCGGGCACACTCTCTCACTTCAACAAAATACCCATCCCTCTGATCTCTTGAGATTATATAAAGTAGGTACAAGAGGAACGTGCAAAACCGTGACTAGCACGAAGCTATATTTATCGTATCTCACAACCTTTCATCCAAATAGAAACAGGAAAAAAATAGGTTCTCAATCATCACTAATAGATCTTGCATTAGTTTCTCCCATAATCTTTGGCCAGGTTAAAAATGCTTCCTATAGACCGGAACCTTTTTCTGATCACTATATTTTGGATCTCGAAATGGATTTTACACAACGATCGAAAAGGTCAAAAATCCCCAAATGGATTTTGGATGAGCCCAAGTTTAAAGATATTCTAAGGAAACACCTAACGCAGGGTTTTGATTTTTCAATGTCTGCTGAGGTTGGGGCTTTTCGGTTTCCTCGATTAATCCATATGTCTGCATATAAGTTCCTATCTGCTCACAGGAAAAATGCGAAGGACTTCCAATTGAAGTTGGACGGTTTACTTAGTGATCAATCCCCATTTATTCGGACCATCACTGCTGAAGCTGTTAATAACTTTAGAATGGCTGAAGTCGCTGAAGTGGAGATGTCTGAAAGAGTGGAATTGGAATTTAACCCAAATAGAAGGTTAAAATCACTTCTTCAAAAAGATTATTACTCCGCTGGATCCATTTCGCAAATTGTGGACAATGGCCATAAGTTAACAAAAGCAAAGGATATTTTGCATTATTTCTACTCCAAATTTCAGAGCTTGGTTGGAACAGATAGAATAAATTTTCCTAGGAGAAAGAGCCACTCACAAATCAAATTATTTACCATGGATGATATCACCACCTACATAAAGAAAAAGTTTAAAGATAAGAAGGCTTCTGGGGTAGATGGTATTTCCGGGGATATCTACTCATTACTTCCCGAAGAAACTGCGCCCTTTCTTCAAAGGTTTGGTGAATCTATGGAAAAGAGAGGTCGGCTCCCGAGGAACCTCACGAAGGGCAGAGTGGTACTCATTCCTAAAAAGGGAAATGGCACCGATTTTAATCATTGGCGACCTATCACCGTTTTAAATCACTCCTATAGGATTCTTTCTGGAATTTTGGCCCAAAAAATGGAACCGGAGCTTAATAAAAGAATAAGTACCCCTCAAAAGGGTTTTCTTAAAAATAGAAAGATTTCTGATGTATCGCGTAATATTCAATCAGCTATTGAATCGGTGAGAGAGAGAGGAAAATATGGGGCTGTGATTGGTATAGACTTTAGTAAAGCATTTGACTCCATAAAACATGACCAAATCCTTCGAGCGGTAAAAAAGATGCTCCCAAAATACTTTTTTAACCCTGTTAGAGCTCTTTTATTTAATGGGTCATCTGTCATTTCGATGGGTGGTCAGGAGAGCAAGCCTATAATTCTCAAAAAGGGTTGTAGACAAGGTTGTCCTACATCGCCTCTACTTTTTATAGCCGCTGTAGAGGAACTAGTGTGCTTTATTACTAGAAAGTATGGTGGTTTTGGTGTCCTGTTCCAAGGACATCGGCATTTGGTGGACTTATACGCAGACGACGTGACGCTAACGGTTGAGGCGAACTCAGAACCTCAGTTGATCAAAAGAATAGGAATTCTTCTTAAAGCCTTTGAAAAATTCAAGGTTCGTTCTGGATTGGAATTGAATAGAGAAAAAACTTTCATTTTGCCATTAGGTGCCTGGAACTCAGGGGAGGGTTCAGTGGTGGAGAACTGTGTCGTAAAGAGAAAGGTGTCAATTCTGGGTATCGATTGGAGTCCGGAAGGAATTCATTCTTCAAACTGGGAAAATATCTCAGTAAATACCAATAGGCGCATATCCTCTTGGAGGGGATTTAATCTTCAGAGGAGAATTGATTTGTACAATACTCAGATCGTGCCAGTAGTCCTTTATAAGGCGACAGCCTCACCGGTGATTGCTGAGAGGGCGATAATTGAAGAAGAAAAGTGGCTCCTCAAATTGTTCCACAAAAGATATCTACCAGCGATCAAAAGAACCAGAAAACTTATGGGTGGTGGAATAACTCTTCTCTCGAAAGTAATTCCTAAAATATACACAAAGGTCCTAAATGATGTAATGGAGTTTCCAGACAAAGAATGGAGGACAAGGATCACGAGTGGGGAGCTATTGTGGAGGCTCTTATTTGGAACGATAAACACCAATAAACAAACTGAGGCGGTATCGGGTGTTTGGGCTGCGGTACAACGAATTATATGGAGGGGAGTTCCAATTTTTTCAGGAGACTCTATAGTGGACATTATAGGTCAAAATTTATCAAAGAGATTCTTCTTTAGAAATCTGGAAGACCCGTCAACAATAGAAGAAATAGCTATTTTTAAAAGAGCTTTATCTATCCACAACACCATCGGAGTATATCCTCTAAATGATGGACGGTTTAGGTATCCTCTCATAAAGGCAGCAAATCTTCATCTGATGCCCTGCCCTTGGCACCTAAAAATGGGTTGTCCGAATGGTCAGGAAGAGGTCACTATTTTGGCTGATTTTTATTTGAACCACCTCAAGCTACCGGAGAACTGGAGAATAAGGATCGAGCGTTCTTTGGTAGGGATACACGATGGGAAAAAATTTACAGCACAACTACAGATTTCCTCAAATTGTATACAGTTTACGAGGCACTGCCTTAATTGTGGTAAGTTGTACAACTCCACGCTTCACGCATTTGTGGACTGCCCAAAAGTGGGAATACTGAAAAGACTGGTCATGCTGAATATTAAGGGGACTGATCAGGGAGAGGAGAAATACGTAAAAGCCCTAGTTCTATTTGGGTTTTCTAATAGAAACAAAGTCCGGGACCCTAATATGAAAGCTATTGACGCAGCCCTTTTGAACGCCAAGGCCCGGATAGCTCAATGCTTGACAAGTGCGGAACCTCTACGTCCTGGGGACCTATATGGAGTAATTTTACACGCAGCGGCTAGATATACAGCTCTAACGCTGAAAATACCAACGGCTTCAGATGACTCATGGACACAGGCCAGTAAAATCATTAAATATTATCCGACAAGTTCAGTTAATTATTTTAATTTGACTAAGAGAATAATTAAGTTTTTAAAATAGTCTATGCATTTATAATTATATGTTTAGTGTTGTAATATTTTAATGTGTTATTAATTTGTTAAAAATGTTTTAGATCGATTTATAATTGCTTTTAATTTGTAATAGTTCCTCAGCCAAAGTTAAAATTTTAGACTAAAATGTCTATTTATGTATTTTTATACGTATTTACTTTGTGCGTTATTTTATGTAGTTGGAACTGAAATGAATAAAAAAAAAATACACAAAATCAGTTGATAGTAATGAATCAATTATCGTCAATTATGGAAATATTTAATAGTAGTGAGTTGTTCATTGTATAGCAAAAGTTAATTGGAGCTCAACCCATTAGTGTTCAGAAAACTAATAAGGGTCAAAGGAGTAGACAAATTGATAGATGATAAAAAAAATGCAATTTAAGTTTTTTACCTTAGTGGAATAATGCCTTGAATATTAAAGGCATACATATTGTAATATGTACATATATATATATAATATCGTGTTAAAACCAGGATACAAATCACATGTACCTAATTATGGGGGTACCTTATGACTTGGTTATGAAATTGTGCATCCAACATAACTGAATATATAATATAAAGGGTTTTTCAATAAGAGCGACGTATTTTCTTTTTTAATTAAAATTAAAAGGGTTTGAGATAAACGAATTTCTTTTTTATTGTTGATGTACATTCAATTACAATTGAACATGGAATTCAACTTCTTTTGCATGACCACCACAGGCACGTTTGCAGAAGTCCAAAGTTGAACCCAGTTTTCTATCACTTTTTCACATAAATCGTTCAATATTTATTTTGAGCTCCTCTAGCATTGCTGGCTTGTTGGTATAGACCAATGACTTTACATATATCCATAGAAAATCCACACCAAACAGTAAGTTTTTCGGGGTGCAATGATGTCTCATAAAACACATGTATGTTTGTGCCTGATCAATAACGCATATTTTGTTTATTAACAAACCCATTGAGCCAAAAATGAGCTTTGTCGCTGAAGATGATTTTTTTCTTAAAGTTGCCATGACCGAACGTGGATTTTGGTAATAGATTTGGATAATTTGCAAACGCTCCTCAAGGAAGCACTGCTTTATGAGTCACGTCGAGCTTTTTTGTCCACTCGCAAGTTCGATTGACAAAAGAGAAAGGAAAATTTTGGAAAAACATATGGTAGCTACCCTTCTGCATTTTCCGTGTTGCCAACTTGTTAATATTATGCAGAATTTGTTATTGAGATATACTGTATATTTATAAATTCTACCGATCACAAACCAATTGTCAATACTTGTAATATGTTCAAAATTCAAAAAAGGGCGCGCAATCCTTGATTTAATATATTTTTTATGCATCAGAATCATAAATAATAATAATTAATAAGGAATGCATTCAAGAGCTGGGACCCACAGCTTTCGAATGAGATTTCAAGATCCCGATAAGATTCTTATAATTACAATATTACTTTTTAACTTCTGCCTCTTTAAAACGTGAAATTTTTTTCTTTAAGGTCCTACATACATATTATAATTTATATTTATGAGATAAGTATCCAAATTAGAAATATTATATATACAGTAATTAACAATCATTATAACTCAATAGCATAGGAAAAATGTACGATGTTATGCTTTCTTCAACATTACTATTGATATATGTATAACATTGTACTTATTATAAAATAATCCCATTAGTATATTCTTCCACGTATAACAAAAAATCAATGATCTTGTACATCTAAAAAAAGGGATATACACAATTCTAATAAATATCCACATCACTGACATTCAAACTGTTAATCGATGCACAAACCTACCACAATGTAGGTAATATCTTTAAATTAATAATTAATACATACCCATATTATTGATATAATATACTATTACTTTAGCTACAGCTATATTGACGATATGAGGGAAAACATGGGAATTTCTTACAAAATATGTGGAATGGCTTTTAAAATTTTGTTAAAACATATCATTTAAAAAAAATAATATTCATTAAAAAAAATCAAATAAAGACTTCTGAACATATTTCTCTTTTTCTGAGATTGTCAAGGTCCTATAGATGGCTTTATGAGCAGGCAGGGGTAATCATTTGTTAATATATTTGTTTAATGGTGTACATTTTTATCTCGATCTCAGTTTTGACTATGCCCATGTTTATAATAAGTATTGATCTAATAAAATTCATGCTTTTCTACCTCTTTTATAACCCTCGACTCGACTAATTAGCTTCAGTTTTTTATTTACAAGAGACAGTTTGAGCATTGATAATATGACTTGAGAGAGAATAAAAATTTTCTATTCAAATTCATAAGAGTTTGTTCAATATTATCGTATAATATTTTTTGTGACCCAAAAATATTTGTGTATTGAAAAACCAACAACTGATTAATTGGCTGATTTTGTTCTTCAAATTAACTTCGAGATCTGGTAATAATCAGCAAATCCAGTTGATTACTGAATATTTTAAAATTGTATAAAACGAGCCGATTTGGCTCATCAATACATAGGTCGATCCTTACTATAAATGTTGAGATAGCTTTGAGTTTAAGTAAGGAAAAAAAGCAGTTGGTAGGATTACTTTTATAATCAATTTGAATTCACTCTTCTCAGTATCGTTGAGGTGACAACTTGCTACAATTATAAGTAGCTATCCTGTATTATTTGACATTGTCAAATAACAATCAGCAGATAAAGTGCAAAGGCAACATATAGTAGATAATTGCGAACACACTTCTCAAATTATCCATCCCTAGTCATTACTTTGTATTTCCACATTAAGTTTATTTTACAAGTTATAATTATATAAATAACAAGATTTTAAAATGTTAGGAGTTTTTCATACCAAGAAAAACTCGAAACTACTTGAGGTTTTTTTTTTAATTCAAAAATACTAGAGTAGCTAAATTTTGCTCCTGGCACCACAAAGAGTTTAATCTAAAATATAATTTAAGGGATGAACAATAAATAATGCTCATCTTTCTTTTTTTTTTTGGATCTCATCTTGATATTGAACAATTCTCTATATATTGTTTATGTTATAATTCCATACCTCCCTAAATAATAATTACAATACCTGTTGAAGTTCATAAAGTTTTACTATATGTGCATAAATATGTCATATCTATCAATAGTTATTTTCCCAAATAATATATTCTTTATAGTAACTTTAATGTATAACATGTCCCCACATGACTAAATTTGATGTCATCTCAGATAGATTCAAACTATGTATATAAACCAATCGGTGTTATATTTTAAAATATTTGATGCATTTTTTAATTGAAATTATACAAAATACAAATGTGTCGGGTGTATTTAGATATTACTCCTCGAGCACACAATAGTTTCCAACTGTGTGTCCGAAAGACACGTTCAATTACGCTTCTGTGAACATTTGTAGCTGTATATTTTGCCAAATATACGTTGCATACTACTTATTTTATTTTTTTAATCCAAAGTTCAAATACCAATACTCCGTTTATAAGCCTAAAGTATGCTGACTCTGACACAATATGAAAGGACATAATAAAAAGTGATCGTCAAACGAAGTAGTTCTGTTTGTAACTGGTAATGAGATCAATATAATAGGTATAACATCAAAATATATTTTCTAGACATCACTGATGGTCTGATAAGTGACATTTTTTAAAGCTCATTTCCTAGTCTCTCTATACTTACATTCAAAAGCTAACTCATAACTTCTGCTTAGGTAAAACTGCAAATGCTCAAAAAGGAACAATACTTAATTTAGAGTTATGTTTTTATTTTTATTATTATTATAAAATGATGACCCATTACCCTTATTTTGGTTCAACAGACGAGAGAGTCTCGTTTTAGGTCTACTACCAATAGCAATTTAAAATTAAATATTAAATTTAAAGAAAACTTTTACACTTAAAATAAAAGAGCACTACACTTTAATTGTTATCATGGAGTGGGAATTGACTTTCAACAATTTATTTGAAAAATAGTTTACATTGTTAAATCCATTCCCAAAATGAAAGAAAAATGAGTAGCAATCAGTATTTACTTTTATTTATTTGAATGATAATAATTAAATAGATTTATTTCTACTAATGACTAGATATATTTGCAATAAGTACAATCGTACTGATAAATGATCCTTGAACATTGATTGTTATATTTTTGTAAAATTTAATAAATGAGGTGGTTCAACAAGATTTTGATTATGATGGTACAAAAGTACCGAGTACAGAAGTAAATTTTTTTAGCAATTGAATCTTTCTTTCATTTCATTTTTGCAATGATTGATTCATTAAAATTCGAATCATTGAAATTGTTAGAAAAGGTTTATGGTAAATCAGTTGACGCATCGAGTAGTGACGCATCTAATGTCCAAATTTTACAACAAAATCAAACAAACGGACTCACGAGAGATATCGAGGTCTCGTGCTACCTCTCTAACACTTACCTGCAAAATTACAAGTAATTTTTTCCTTCACTTTTTCTATGTTATCGTTGGTGTTAGAGGTCGAAGATTATCCATAAAGAAGCAAGTCTTCGAGGGTATCCCGACTCTCTTTAAACGCTTTGTATGCTTGAATTTTTGATAAAACGGATTCGCGATTTACCTTTCCTAAAATTTTATAAGATTTGGCACACGAAATTGTTTTGGAAAAACAAAATTTGAGGTAAACTGGTTGACTTTTTCCTTTTAACTAATTCTAAATGAATTACTATTGACAATATCTATACGTTACAACTTGCTTTTTTCTATTTATCCTCCTTAATTACATCCACAGCTTTCATTTCCTCTTCGGATTACATTTTATTCTACGATTTAGACCTATAAGCAACACTTCATAGCTAAATCAGTACTCTTATAACTGTACAGTATTTTCCTTCTGAGAATAAATCCTTTGTATTTGTTTCTAGTTATACAATTAAGTAAGGCTTTGCATAACATTGTTAGAATACAAATATATTGATATCAAAATGGAATCCATAATCCTACTTTTTATTATATCCATGATATATAGAAATAAAATACAATATGTATAATATATGTTCCTTGAAGGGCCGATTCCATAATCCTACTTTTTATTATATCCATGATATATAGAAATAAAATACAATATGTATAATATATGTTCCTTGAAGGGCCGATTCCAATTATTCCAAATTATCATTTGATAGAAAAAATAATATCTGTTCTTAAAGTTCTGAGTTGCAATTATCGATTAATAAATTGATAAATATTCTTCCGTTTTTATAGTTTATTTTAATTTTGAAAAATTTGGGTTTCCCATGTATTATTTTCAAACCATGAGTATTATTCTCAAAAAACATGGTCTCTTAACAATTCTGCTTTCATTAATATAATTTTTAAAGTGATTTTGTTCTTCCAAGGAGCTAAGTAGTTTAGATTCTATTTTTTTCATTATAAAAGAAATATGAAAATAGAGTTAAAACGAGGTAAGCACCACTTACAATATTTTGTGCTTTACGGTCGACAGTCTGGATAAAGTGACGTCTTAAATTTCTTGAAACAGTTGGCATAACTTTTTTATTTCTCAAAATATGTACGTCATAACGACATCATTGAAAATCTGAAAAAAAAAATACAATTGATTCTAGATTTTGAAGTCTTTGCAACAAACCTCAAATAAGTATATTAATGAATCTATGGTTTTTAAATACTTATTTACATATATGTATTTGTTCCTCATGCATAACCAAATCGAGATTTGGATTATGTGAGTCATAATTTAAAAAAAAAGTTTTCATTAACCCAGAAAATATTTGATTTTACTGTTTCATAAGGTCTAATAACTAAAAAAAATCCTTTGAATAAATTATGTTCTTAACATTTTCACATGACTTCATAATCCAAAAAATAGGCTGTCTTGAAGACATAAAAAACCAAATTCTGTAAGAATAAAAACTCTTTTTCCTATATAATAGTTTATTTTTTTTATTTCATTTATGAAGTTTCCTTCAGATTATTTGAAAATTTGCACACTTTCTTCAGTAACTGTGACAAAAACTATGCCTCAAAAGTCACTGTAGTACTTGTACAATCTATGATGTCGAGAAAAAATGCTCCATTCATGAATTGTATACTCTGCTCGAATAACTTTTGCCTTGCAAAAAACTGCAATCGAATCAATATATCTGCTAAACTGTTGAATATTTAAATCCGTTTATTTATCTAATTTTGATAACTAAGTGTTTCAACTTCTTCTTTTTTAAAATCTAATTCATCTTTTAATTAAGTGGAGTATCATTGGACAAGGGGTGTGGTGTATACCATTATTTACGCGCAGAAGCACCACCAATTATTTTCATACTGTATCAAAGTTTCAAATTCTTTAAAGTAAATAAAGCAAAATAAAAGGCTTCTATAACTAAATGAAGTTTAAAATGTAATACTTAAAAAAACAAAAAAAAAAACATAATATCTTGTTCAATGAGTCCTATGCTTGGTAAAATGGCTAATATAAGGCCCTGGAAGTTAATTTGTAGATGAATATTTTTCCTTATTAAGTGAAATGATTCCATTTAATTAAGGGTAGACATTATTATTATTATTAAAATCCTTCAAAAACCACCTTAAACGGAATAATAAATGAAGGGAAATTTCGTCCTTAAACAAATACTTATGTAGTTACAGTAAGTATACATATGAGAGAAAGTGACATACCAAACTTGATTTGATATTTAAAGAAAAAAAAAGAGAAAGAATGAAAGTAAATATTCCTTCTTCATATAAAAACACAGGGAATTAAGTTAAAAAATGGACTGGAATGTAAAGCATTACATACTTTATTGAGCGTTATTTCATCCTTTGAAGAAACTTTTTTTCTTGAATAAAAAGTTAAGAAAAAAAAAATTTTATAAGTATTTCTCAATACCTACTCATGTTGTAGGTTTCCATATATATATATATATATATATGTAGGTAGGTATAGAACAACACTTCAGGTACAAATCATAATAATAATAATAAAACCTCATGTATTTACTACGATACATGAATGTATGTGTTCTATACATTTTAAAACACGCCGAAACTTTGGAGGGAACATAACAAAAAGTAAATTTATGTTAACATTTTCCCAGTATTAATCCATAATTATAAGGAATAAGAAGTCAATAGCTTTATATAACATATGTATAATAAAGTGTTTTGTAAGAAGAGAGAATTCAAGAGTTAATGTATGTACACCCATCTTAAATGTAAGTAAGTAGTATTGAACACATTTACCTAATAGTAAAAGAAAAGCACACACAAAAGTTAAGATATGGGTAAGGGGAGTTCCTTGTACATGTACATACATATACAGAAACTAATGGCACAGTAATTGACTTTTATTTAGTTTATTGTGGAAACAAAAATTTGACAAAATTGATGTAGTTAGTTAATTTATAAAAACTTTTTATACTATTAAATTTTTTTAAATATACATATATTTATTGCAATTCATTCATATGTTCATGCTCCTATCAAATATTGATAGCCGTGTCATTTCACAAAATTTATTTTAGCAATTACTTTTTACTTTTTTTGATGTGGAACATATTTGTTTATTTCTCTATAGTTTAGTGTGACGTGATTTTTTTCTCTTTTTAAGAAATTTTTTTACATAGTATGTATGTATATTACGAAAAATAAATAGATTGGAATGCCTGATATGGAGTTTTCAATTACGTCCAAGGATGATGGAAGACTTTTTAAAAAAGTATTTCCTTGCAATAGAAAATGAATTTGTAAGAAATACTCCTTGGCACAGAAGATACTCCATTTATACGAAGTACCTAATTTCAATTATGTACATACATATTATTAATGTTTGATGAAATCCTCTCTTCCTAATAATATGATATATGCTGACATGATATTTTTTTTTTAAACTCAACATTTTGCACTTACATGTGTACGTAAAGTGCACAGTATTGTAAATTTTATTCACTCCAATATTGAATTAAATGTGAGTAACATACGCCTTTTACATTTATAAAAGTATATTTATCGTTTGAGTTTTAACAATTTATAAATGTCATGTACCTACAAAGCAAAACAAAATTACGGTGTACCTCCTTAACATTAGTATACATACAATGATTGAAATTACAAATTGTAAATTAGATAGTAATTTAGTAATCCTCCTCATCCCTAGTCCACGGCTCCACTCTGAGTCCCCCTATTACTTCATGAGAAATGAATTTATTTCTCAAAAGGTTTTGATCCTTGAATTTCAATTTTTCGGTTTGAAAACTCAAAGCTTTCTACTCTATCAAGATAGCAGGAAAAACTATGACGTCTGGGCAAAATTGTAAGCCCTTGACAGTGTGAATGTATGTATATACATTATTTTATATTGAGAGAGGAGTTAAATTGATCAAACAAACATATAAAAAATTCTGTATTGCTGTTATTTTCAAAGAGAGTTACGTATGTATTTGAGTCAAGAACTCACCAGGGAACTGGCAAGCAGAAAGGAAAACGACATTTTTATCAAAAAATAAGAAAAGGAATATGTAGAAATCAATACTTTCCTATTTGTTTTCATAAACTCATTAAAAGAAATAATTTTTTCGGGACTTAATCTATTATTTATTTACAACTTTAATAAAATTTTAATATTCAATTACATCTGTTGTACTTTACATATGTGTGTTAACTAACCTTAAATTCACTACATTCTGGATATATAACCCACCCTTTATATCATTTTTTATTTCTTCTCAATTTATTGAGGGGTGTGGAACATAAAAATTTTATATAATTCAGTAAAGGAGACGAGTCCTTTCCTCATATCCAGTAATGATTCTACAAGGTAGTCGTGAGCATTTACATACATATCAAATGTTTTACTCTAGCGCTAGCTCCTTGCCTTGCTCCTCCTCCCCAGTTCATATCCCTCTCACTTAGTATGATAAGGTCGTGATTATGAACATGAAAATGCTCAATCATCACCTTGTTTACATAACATTTCCTCTCCATCATAAGAAAAATATTTTTTGTTTTTTTCATTGCAAATTATTATTCCTTGTTTATATTAAAAAATTATTGTGGATGTGTGTAATTTTTTGTGAACATGTGTGCATGTAATTATCTGTAGGGGTCTGCAAATGATAAAGGGTTGCAACAATTTTCATTTTTTTTTCATATCCATGTTCCTCAACCATTCTTCTACATACATGTTTAAAAATAAAATCTTGAGAGCCAAACTTACAAAAACTCTTCTTTTTTTTCAAAACATAAAAAATGTGGCTTATACTCCATATCAAATTTTGAATTAGTTTGTTAAAATGTACTCATAAAATATGAAATATATCTACTTTTGAGTATCCTTAAAATACGCAATCAAATATGTATATATGGAATGAGATGATGTTTAATTGCCCTTTACTGTCATTTTCCTCCAATTTTTAGCCATTCAAATATATTATTTATACTAAAACGTACTTTTAATTTTATTAGTAGACTTTCAAAGATTGTAGATGCTACTGTTCTTATTTTGTGTATTTTAATAAAGACATTGGTGTACAAGTTTTCATAGCTCTTGTTAATACTCTGAAACACATCAATTCATATTTTGAGGCTCAAAATTCGAATATAAGTCTTTACTTCATTGTTCACGGCGTTATATGTCTATTATCAAAACTTACTCTGTGGCTCTTTCGACTATTCCTTATGTGTGCTCTGAACGTATGTTGTTCACTTGAAGCAAAGCTGATTTTGAGCCCACTTTTTCTCATCTCTTGTGAGATACAAATAAAATCAGATTGTGTGTAATCATAACGAAAACCCCAGTCTGAAATAACATATCATTTGAACTAACTTATTTTGGAAACCAAAGTGAACTTTAAGTATACCCAGCTTTGTTATCGGACAAAATAATCATTTATTTAATAGTCAGCGGTTTTTTAATATATATAACTAATTATACGTATCATATAAACCATACCTAACTAATTAGTTATAATTCCTACTTGAGCTCAAGCATAAAGTATAATTTAATTTGTTCTCTTAAATGACGATTTACATATCTTCTTCTCATCAAAGCAATTTTATATACATCATCATTAATACTTAGGTATGTATTATCTTTCATATGAGTTATTGAGACTTGAGATCTTATGAATTCTCTTCATCTTTTTAATCATATGAACTACATGTCATTTGATTGGCTGGAATAAATTAATTATTGAAATGGGATTGGATAGTAAGATAGGTTGATTCATCGTTGGTTAAAAGTAGATGATGGGTCATTTGGCACATTAAATGAATTGGGGTAAAAAAAAATGGATCATGCAATCAAAATAAAAGCTTCAAACAAATGCAATGGGCATTTTTGTATCCTCATAACTGATTTTTTTTTGTGTGTAAGACAGATAGGTTAGTACTAGAAATGGATGCAATATGTGTGTGTGTGTTGTATAAGTATGAATGCTGTAGCATATACATATTAGATTAGATATTCAAGCTATACATTTACACCTCCTTCTAACGAAAAATCATGTCCGGAATGGCTCATGTCTCTCATTTTAAACTCGATTCAAACTGAAAGAGATAATTTTTTTGAACCCTTGCTTATTACTACTAATCCTTTAAAACAGTGCGTAATTTGAACTTTTTAACGAGTACGTACATATGATCGTTTTCTTCTTCTTCTTCTCCTTAATAGAGTTCAATTTTAGATAATCTTTCATTAAAGATATGTGTGTACGTACGTATGCTCTATAAGAAAATATAACTTTAATTAATTAGGCATTAATAACATGAATTTTATATCTACATAGAGATCGGATAAATTTACAATATATGACACTATTATTTTTATTCATAGCTAATCATTGTATGTTTTTGGTCAATATGTATGTACGTAGAACCCCACGCTTATATGCATTAATAATTAAAAGTTATGAATATAATTAAGGCACATGTAAGTACTATCTTGAGAGTCTAAATCAATCAGAGCAACATCAACTATATTGATTGTAGCCATAAAGTTTTTTCAAAATTAAAGAGGAATTATGACGTCAAACGGAATATAAGTATCAAGTATATAATTGAATATATTATATATCCATAAAGAGTTTAAAATAGAGAGAACTTATGATACTTTTATTATCCTTTGATGAGGAAGCTTAGTGAGGTATATTCTTTGTTATATTGCTTCATTTTCTTATATTTATGTAGATATACTGTAAGTTCTAGAAAAGTTTGTCTAATGTCATTTCCTAAGAGAGGTCTTTCTCACAAAATAATAATAACAAAAATGAACTATGGTTCATGGATCATTATTAAGTATTTAGTATTCCCATATAAAGACTTCTGACTTTGAAAGATCAAATAACTAGTTATTTGCTTTGATTTGAAATTATTGGGTTGTTCATTGGGGGTCTGCGGTAAATTTATCAACGTTAATTGATCGATTGTAAATTCCTCGACCATCAACTCATTGATTTGTAAATTCATCGATGGAAAAATTCATCAACTTTTTTCTCCGAATGAATACTTTCAATAGTTAAGAGCAAATTCGTTTGGCAGGGTTTTTCACATAAACACCGACCAGATTAAATTTTGTGCATAAGATAGCAAAAATTATTATTTTAGTTACATATTTAGGACTTGTATTTCCAAAAATGTAGAAATCAAAAATGTACGACAACCAACTTTGAAACTTTTACAAAAAACCATAAATTAGATTTACTTTTAGATTTTAAAGGATGTTGTTTTGTTATCCCAAGTAAACAAAGGCTCCTTTAACTTAATAAACCCCTCTCCTTGCGAATTGAACGAAGCAAAAACGATGGTTTAGAATAAGGTTTATTGCTATCAAAGTTAATTAAATTTAAAATAATTACCGAAAGACGTGAACTTGACGAATGTATAGAAGTACTCAAATAGGAAACGACAAATTATAATTAAAAACTAGTTTATTATGTGGCTTACAATCTAACCAGAGGCAGCAATAGGTATACATGAATTTACTTTAAGCTGTTAAAAGTATTCATTGGGAGAAAAAAGTCGATGATTTTTTCCATGGATGAGTTGATGGTCGATGAATTGACTATCGATTAATTTACTGTCAATGAATTAACGCCAATAAGTTGATATCGATAAATTTTCTTAGACCCGTTCTTTAGTAGTGTATTTCACAATGAAGATGCTACCACATACCAAATAAATGATTCCTATTTTATTTGAATCTCTTTGAATGCTGCTGCTCATAGTCCAAAAGTCAAACATTGTGACCTTTCTTTCATCCAGTAATGCTGATCATTTGTATTAGATCATAATGACATTTAAATAAGTGTTAAATAAAATTATAGATGCGGTTCCCTCAAGACTTAATATTAAGGATTTAACATTTATTCATGGAATAATTAATAGTTTTTAAGATTCTCAATTGGCGATGAATGAAGATTAATCTTTGTCTTTGAGTATATTAATGGTTGAGTATAATATCCATGAATCACAATCATTAATGATGTCCAAATAACGCATAAAAATGGAACTAAAAGTGCAAATAAAAATCCAGCAAAATAGTGTGTATATTTTAGTAAAACAAAATACCATAAAATGTACACTTTTTTGTTAAAGCAGAAACTACTGAATAATCATTGGGTCCCTCAGGGGGTCCCTCCATTTGCCTTTTTCCTCTTGTTGGTGAGGAGATCCTTGAAGATACTGAGGGTTCTCTTACAGTCCACGGTTGTCAAGGAGTGTTATGCTGGGATCCTTCCTCAAGCCAGGCATATTTCTCCCTAGAGTCTTAGCCAATCTTACTCATCTTCTCTTAGGCTAGATTCTTCTTGAGGGTCTTATAAAGCATGAAACTTGAAGATTGACAAGGCCTGAACAATAGCTAGCATTTTCTCTGGCTAATCTTGATATTGGTTAGCAAAATTTTTTACAGAACGTTGTTTTTATCGAAATGTTTACAAATGATACCGATAGATATTAAACGAATCTGTTTATAGGTACAATTTTAACCAAAAAGTGATTTATTTATCTACTTTCTTCTTTAAATATTGAAAATAAAAGGGAAAAAATTAAATTTGATTTTTAGTCCTATCTTAAAAAATCTGTAAAATACACCTTCCATACAAGAAACAAATATGACCATATATTCCTAGATATTTTTTTAATTATATAGATATTGAACGTAATAATTTAAATTATTTTCTTTAAGTATCTACTTATCCACAAACATATATTTACTTGGGAAATAATTATTTTGCATGTGTACTATGGATATGACAATAAAAAATTGTTGATAATCTCTGCATAAATGCATTATAAATATTTGATAAATGTTTATATATGTATAAGCAAACATCAATAAATAAATATATATATATATATATATATATATATGCAAATATTGTAATTCAATATATACATACATATTTGTTGCAGTAATGAATATACACTTTTTTATTGATTTTAATTAAAAAGAGTCTTTATTTACGTATAATAGCCATAGTATCATTTTACGAAATATAGTATTTTAATACTGTTATTTGGTTAATTAAGTTAGAATGAAGGCTACATATATTTAAAACTTGAGTAATATGGTTTTGGGAATTAATTATTTAAGGGGTTAAGAATTAATTGGTCTTTTTTTTAAAAATTAACCTTTGAGTTCTCCGTAGTAATAATAACCAAACAAATGTTAAAATATGCTTACTTTGTCCTCTGCGTATTTTTTTTCATCAACAAAGTAAAGCAAATTAATCACTTGCCAATATTTTGAGAAATTTTTCGATTTTGGATTCAGTTTCATCTTATTGATGTTGATTTGATGGAGGTGCCCACACATAAAAATTTATATTTTTTTAAATTCTATAGTAATAAATGACACGTGAAAATGATATTGCTTAGCTTAAATTGGATAGATTATTAGGTTCAAAAACGTAAATTAAGAGTCAATTAGCTTTCAAAAATGGGCTCACTGGCCACTTTTGGGATTTCTATGCTTAAGTAATTAAAAACTTTTTATTTCATTTTTTGAGGGAAAAAAATATTAATTTTATTTTTTATTTAATAAGTTAGATCTTATTTTTGTCTAGAAATAAAATATCAACGTCAGTCTATTAGCGATTCATTCAAAACTACTAAAATCTACCAATTTAATCCGTTCACCAACACCTTTATCGGCCGAGTTCTAATCTTAATACTGGCTTCTTTTTTTAGTTAAAACTGTGTTCTCAATTCAGCTGCATAATAACTCTATGTTATATCAATGATAGTAGCGTAAATAAGTATCAGTAGGGAGTGAAATGTTACGGGTTCCTCTAATCATAGCAGAGGCGTCTGTAGGGAGAGACCTGGCTGTAAACATATTTTCTCGTATTCTTGATTAGGGTTATAACTCGAGAGCTCAAACCATTGAACATTTAATTAACATTTTTTTTTGTAGTGGGCCCCGTGATTAATCTTGTTTATGAGCCCCTGTCTAGTATACATACACACATAAAACAAACGGATAAAAATTGTTCCATGAATACTCCTGTATGAAATTAATATTTTCTCTCTTACTCTGATTGTATATTTAAGAAACAATCAATTGATTTGATTACTTTAGGATTGACGTGTCCGTTCATTCTATTTGTCAGTAGAAGTTTATTTAATATGATTACATTTTGTACCACATGCAATCATACATGTACATAGTAGGTATGAAAACTGGGTTGGTTTTATGGATGACCATACCTGACTACAGCTATTTACAATTTCCTCTCCAGATCTTCTACAAATCAAACCATAATTTGTAGTCTATTTTGCTGTTATATAATTATGTTTTTTTTTTTGTAGTACATAATTCTTTGTTTATGTGAGAGAAAAAAAAGTTATCATATATATATATATACATATATATTATGCGGTTACAAATGTGACTATGCTTTTAAATAAGTATGTTCACATCGGTGTCATTATCTTACCCTCATGTACTAAAATAGATACTTGTGTAGTTTAGTTTATAAAAATTTGTATTTCATAATAACTAATCGCAGGAAGCTGCAATTTGTTTTAAAGAATACATCTTCACCTGTTTTTCAGATATTAGCTGTCTATGAATACAAGCTATGAGAAGCAGAAGATTAAAGTTTCAATACTATTTATGACAACACCTAAATGTAAGTACTTCATTGAAATCATTTAATTTTTAATTTTATGTCTAACCAATTGCTATTTAATTAACAGTTTAACAAGGGAAAAAAAAGAACCCCAAAATGAGGAAGACAATATTTAGAAATATTTCATACCTTGCAGTATTAATATTTATGGAACTCTTCATTCTACTCATCATCAAAACGTACATATATAAAGACAATTCTGATTTACAGAGAAGCAGCGCCAAAGATAAAAGAATTTTACTGAGTATAGAACACACAAAGACAATGCTCACCACCGTTACAACTACTGTACCTATTCAAGCAAAGATACAAACCATATTTCCCTCTAAAGGTATATGGGATATTTGGCACAAATTTAAATATCATTATCATGTTTTCACGGGAAGTGAATGGGAGACTTTATCAAGGAGTCAATCTACGTGTCTAAGTAGTCAATCAACAGCAGATCGTTTAGGGGATTTGGCAGATTTGATTCAAACCTGGAGAGGTCCCTTAAGTCTTGCCATTTTTATACCAGATGTAGAGTATATAATCGTTGCATCGGTACTCGACCAACACTTTATTAAGTGTTATCCTATATTTCAAAAGTTAGTTGCAATTCATTTTACATATCCCTCGGCTTATCCTCCAAGTAATGGGACTATTGAATTTAGAGAAAAAATATTAGAATTAATACAAAATGCGTCCTGCACACCCAGTGAAACAAAGACTTTGATGAAAGAACTTTTAGCTCTACGCCCAAAGACCATGCTCAAATGGAGAGAAAAGTATGCATATCCACAAAATCTCTTACGAAATCTGGCTCGTAGAAGCTGTCAAACGAATTGGACGATGGTCTCAGACATCGACATGATTACAACTCCAGGATTTGAAGGAAAACTTAATGACTTTTTTGCATCTAACAAAACAGTTTGCACAAAGGATTGTGCCTTTGTTGTTCCCACCTATGAGATTAAAGACGTAGTGAGGTCTCTTCCGGTGAACAAATCTGATTTGTTAAAATTGGTACGAAATGAAACGGCTCGAGAATTTCATCTCAAGGTTTTCTCATTAAATCAAAAAGGATCTGATCTGAGAAAATGGGAAAAGTTACCCAATTCTAATTTGTCAACTTTGAGTATAGGATATAAAATTAAAAAATATATATTTGGTTATGAACCAACATACATATCAAAGCCAAATGCACCATTCTTTGATGAAAGATTCATAGGATTCGGAATGACACGAAACACACAGGTAAATATGGACACAAATTAATTCATGCATAATCATCTTCTAACGTATCTTTTGGAATTTCAGACCTATGAAATGTATGCCAAAAACTATGAATTCCACATCATAGACAATGCCTTTCTATGCCATTGGGGATTTACTCAGTTAAAAGATAGGCCCTCATGGCGATACAGTCAGCAATATAAAAACAGACAAAGATTCGATAAATTTGCTAAAGAAATATTTGCCAAATACAACCGAAATCCTACTAATGACACCAAAATTCATTAGACTGGTGAAAAATTTATCGTTTTAGGTCTTGATAATGAATGAAGAGCCTAACTTTTATTTTTTAAGCTGTTGCTCAGTTTCTCATTGTATCTATTCATACGTAAATATACGCTTGTTATACAGTCTTACTTATTATAGAACAAAATATAAAAATATACCTTTGAGATAAATGATCTCGCTGACCTCTGTTATATAAAAATAGATGAAATTGTATGAAATATATCGTATCACATTATTCATATCAGTGTATCCTTTTTTGGATATTTATATTTCTTGGTTAAATTAGCAATCTATAGTAATTACTATAAATTAAATGCCAGATGACTCTGTATGAGTTGCTTTTTAGGATAAATCAAAAAGATAAAAAATTGAAACTGCGGCAGCTGATGAACGAAAAAACCTATAGCTATAACTAGAGACTCAAAACATCCGATTTTAGTAGATATGAGCATCTATTTGATCATCTGACACACTGATTGCATAGCTTTAACACTCAATGTTTTTTGAGCTCTATGGTATCATTCCTGAAGTAAGATGAGTTCTGAACTCTTTTACTCATTTCAGACCGTTGAGGGTACCATATACTAAACCAAATTGTTTAATTTGTGTCATATTTTCACCACTTCCCTTTTAGTCATATTTTATGTTTTTCTCTTTTCTTTAAAGATAGATTTTGACTGAGGAAGTCTGTTGTATTTTGTAACATTCCAGGAATGAGTTCAATTTCAAAGTCTAGGTTTGGCAAATATATTTTCTAATATATTTTTTAATGATTTATGGTCCATCTATATTTGGAACTTTTTTCCCAACACGTACTCAGCAAAATAATCTCCAAATCCTCTTTCTCGATGGAAGCTTGATTTTTATTTACACTATTCAATGTCCTACTTGATATGCAAAGGTTCTTTTTCAAAGTATCTTGAAAGAGTTAGTTTATCGGAAATTTCACCTTGGATTGCATTAAAAAATTCATGTTCCTTTTCCCCACACATAAAATGAATATATTTTTCTTTGGTTGCTCCCTTATCAAACTTGTTTTTTTTAATGTTTGGAATAAATCATGACTGTTGATTGATCATTCCAAAATTAAGCCTCCATTCGGTGACTTTCCTGATTGCTTAGCTCTGTTTACCCTTCTACCCTTTTGATATAACCTAAAAATCTTATCTCCTTTAATTTAAACACACACTTTCTCTTATTTAACTTTATATTATAACTTTTTTGAAAATATTTTTGACCTTTTCCAAACGCTCATGTTTTTTCCTTAGTCTTATTACTAGGAGCAGGCTAGAGTTAGATGTACCAAAATTTAACGAAATATACTTACATTTGTTTGTTATCGATTGAATTAATTTATAAGTAAATTATATCGGTCAGTAGTTTTTCTACAAATTACATTTGAATTTAATCAGTCAAATGTTGCAACTTTTTTCTTGACCAAGGACGGTGGCAACACTTAGAAAAAATCTGGTTTGATTAAGAAATTAAGAAAATGGAAATAAAAATATTTAGTGATTAATAAATCACTAAACCCATCAAGGTTTAGCATTTAATATTAATTTTCAATTTATTATTGGAAATTATGATATTCTAAGATTTTTATTATAGATCACTGATCAGTATTATAATTCAGAAAATACCCTCCACTTCAGTGAGCATACAACTTTTCACACTAAAATGAAAAATCGGTTCCATTCATACAAAAACTTTGTTACTTCAAAAAATTATCTTTACCCCTCAAAATCAGTTTTTATCAAATATCTCAAAGACAAATTGATAAAGATGTCTCATTTTTTTGTCAATAATTCTCATTATATTTTAAAAGGTTTTAAAATAAATCTAGGCAAAAAATTTGAAGAATATAAATTGAATGCTTATTCAATACAGCCAAACTTGTCCTCATCTACAAGCTCCAAACGATGTCTGAAGTACTTATAGGCAGCGACAGATTTCTGCTCGGATATCATGGCAGAGCACTTTTTGATGTTGTGATAAAGTTGTTGGAACGTTCACAAACTTTTTCCATAAAATCCAAAGGGTCCAAGTTGGGTGAGTTAGGTTGCAAAGTTTGAGAAACCAAGGATGAGGAAGATTGTGTTTCAACAAGGATAAGGTTTGTTTGGATATATGATCTGTAACTGAATCATGATGGATCACACATGACCTTCCTATATTCCTTAAAGAAGGTGAAGACCTTCTTTAAATACACATGAGTGCTCACTGTTCCCTAGGACTCATATATTTAATCTTTATGATTAATGATTTTTTTAACAAATTTCATGTATAACATTTTGTATTTTACATGTATGTTACTCATACTTACAAATTACAAAATATAGAATACATTTACACAAACAAAACAAAGGCTCAAATAAATCTTACTTACTATATTTTTTTAAACAGATAACTCAGGAAAAATAAAATATGACATTAAAATATCTAATAATACTTTTCCATCAAATCCAAAGCATGCATATATATTCAATTACTGTTTTCACATTTATATATTTCCTTTTATGTTTATATAATATCAATGAAATTTCAAAAGTGTAAAATAAACATCAGCACTTATCTTCGGCTCTCTTTTCCCTCTAAATTACAATTTAAACAACATGTTTGCTAAAGTTGATCCTACAGAAAACAGTCCGTCTAAACACACACTGGTGCCCCCAGGGCTTCTTCAGGTACACTCTGATGTATTACTGAAAAAAATACATTCAGACATGAAAAAAATATATACCAATTTACTATATTACGCCATTCTACATATTAATAAATAAAAAAAAACTTGTTAAATTGTGCCCCCCCCCCTCCATTACTTGTACCCATTTCATTTGCTTTAAATCAATTTTATATTAGCTCAAATATTCAAAATAGGAAATAGTTTAGTTTTTTCAGTAACTAAAATAAATATTTTTTTTAAATAGCAACAATAGAAGGAAAATATCAATATAAATATATCGTTCAAATAGAAAATATAAATATAAATATATCGTTCAAATAGAAAATATAATTCTTAAATTTCTTTTTGTAAAATAAAAAAATAAGTATTTTACTTTATTTAGGAAATTTGAATTTTATTTACAATTTTTCAAATGTTTATAGAATCAAATAAACTCTCTAAGTTGTCTGGATAATTGAATAGCGTACTATTCAAGACTCCAGGCATGCATTAGTGCTATGAATTTGCATATTTGCATTTTCAATATATATGTTGGATTTTATTTAAAAAGTTTTGATATGAAAAACCCTACAGTTGCAAAACTCAGACAAATCGAATCCAAGCAAAGCATAGCACTTTTGTATTTACATTCACTTTGTATGTATGAATGTATGTGTACATCTTATCCGGACTTTCAACTGTAAATGACAAGTTGTTCTGGGAAACACTTCTCTCATTTAAACTTCATTTTTTTATTTTTTATGTTATGACTGAAATCAAATTAATGCTAGTTGGCCTCTTGGAAGAACAAAATTACTCATTCAAATTGAAACAAATGAAAACTAAAGATGTTACTTGAGAAATTAAAATAAACTATGAAAACGGTAGACAAATTCTAAATTTATTAATCAAGAATTGTCACTCAGATCTATAAGTACAGGTAATTAAAGAAAATATGTAATGTGGATTACATTACATATATATATATATATCGGGAGAAATCCATAGTTTTTTACACACTCTTTTCATTCGAAACCAAATCCATGTGGAAAAAAATGTGTCTTCCCCCCTGAATAACATTTTGAAGCGCCCTCCATGTTTGTGACTTACCTAATTATACCCACATTCAAATTTACATTGTGTAGCCAACTAATTATCAAATATTTACACAGGAATAAGATATTTTTCTTCAATTATCCAACTTAACTAGTACATAATACATCTGGAACAAAACGGATTTTAAAAATCAATCTTTTTTTAATTCCTGAAGTCATCAGTTTTGTAAGGTCTTTGTGAAAGAACGAAATAGTTTACGACAAATATTTAATTAAATGTATTTTTAAGTATTCTTAATGACTTACAAAATATTACAAAATATTCATAATTTTTCGAAGACAAAAAGCTTTAATAGAAAGATAACTAAGTAATTGGGAATACAATATAGACTCTATTTCATGGAGATTTTTACTGACTATTGCTTAAATTTTATTCAAATAACGATGCTTTCGTTTGGCATCAAGTTGTGTTCTATGTATACAAATGATTTGTTTTTTTTGTTTTTTTTTCATTTGTAAAACCTTCAAATAAAGTTTCTAAAAATTATATGAAAATATGTCATTTTATTTAAAAATTTGATATTTTAGCTCCTATGCCTTCAATATGGCGTCAATTTGGGTCTATTATGCAATCATTTACATCAGGAAAAACATTATATTTAAAGCAAAAATTATTGAATAATGTCTAACAGCTATCAATCATATAAACACATGGGCAAATATTTTAAATCCTATAATTAAGTTTTTGATCATAGTACCTTCAAAACTTAAAGCATTCAGGAAAAATGTTACAAAATGAATTAATTATTATTTATTTGTTTTTAAACCTACTTGAATGTGTTTAAACAAAATATAACATATTAATTATATTATTGATAGAGTGAATGAAGAATGCTTGGATAAAAGTATTATTTGATAAAAAAACAACAACAAAGAAACTGAAGTATAGGAAATGTATATGTATATACATACCTATATATATTAAAATAAGGAATTTTCTGCAGAGTTTAATGATATTTTTTGATTTTTACTTGCGATACTTTTAATACTAAATAGACTATATAATGACCATTTATAATATAAGAATTGGAAGCTAAATTTGAGTAGTAATTGACTAATTACTACTTTGCATATGTAGTAATTAAAATAGACTTTTCAAATTCTTTAAAAAATGATGTGCACATGTGGGGCTCTTGTGCTACTTAAAATGAAAAAAACGAATAATTATATTATAGAAACAGAAAATGGAGTGAATTTCTTCAAACTTACACCATAATTGAATGTGGATAGTAATTTGATCTTTTTAATTAATATAATGCAATTTTAGGTAAGCTTATATTCTACGTAGTATCTAAGTTACAAATACAACTGAATGAATGTACAGTGCATTACACACACAGGTTTCAGGTGCATTCTAATTTCACTAATTGCAATTCAATTAACTATTCATTTAATTTATATTGATTATTGTATTATATATACATATATCCTATTTTGTGAATAAATAATTACACACCTATAGCCTTCATATCCTGTTGTGATGTATCGTTGTCTGGATTGAATTTGTTCCTCCATAAATGTACAATATACGACAAAAAAAAAGAAAGTTTAGCTACAGATTTTGTGTAAGCATTGAGAGTATAGATGTTTACCAGTCATTTAATTCTTGGATGTTTGTTGATATTTCGAACCCCTCAAATTACATTATTTTATTCTTCTATAAATTATTTATTACTGCATTTATTACAATCGAATCTTAAACTTTTAATACACTTGGTGGAACATTTTAGGATCTACTTTAATCACAAAATAAACAAAAAACAAATAATAATTCGTGTTAGTTTTATATATCAAAATGTACTCTTAGCGCTTCTTTTTTTTAAAAAATTAGTCTGTTTAACTTTTTTGCCCATTCAGAACTTTTCTTCATATGGTGTTTATACTAGTAATTAAAATATAATATATTTTTTACAATTGAAAACTTACTTAAAACTATCTGTTAAATAAGTATGAATAAAAAGTCGTCACCATTTTTATTTTTTAAAACTTTACATAAGAAAAAAGTTCATGAATGTTTTAATGTAGTCATAATAATAAATGTCATGGTATTGTACTTGAAAGAAGTTATGCTTTATTGCTATTTTCTAAATATCTGGTTCATCAATAACAATTGTTAAACTATTGATGTTTCCTATTCTCTAAGATTAAAAAGTTTATAAATCATTGATTAATAATTATTTTGAATTAGAATAAATAGCTTGACCTATGTATGACAAAGTTAAGTAACAACATTTAATTAAAATCGGATAGGAAAAATTAAAAAAAATGTATAAATACTGGTTTTAATAATTACTCTAAGAAATTATTGAAGACAACTTGGTACCCATAATATGAAAACTCTGAAATAGGAAATGATTATAATACATCAGTCGGTCCAACTCATTGATTGACAATATGTATATAAAAGTCAAGTGTCGAGTAAAAAAGATACTGTTCTATAATTTTAAGAATATTTCTAAATCTCTGAGATATTTAGATTGAACCTTTTCCTTACTTTTAAATCCAAATCGAAAGCTATCCAGAAATTGCTTTTAAATTTGTATATCACATATAAGAATATACTTTATATTGTCAAAGGTGGACAATAACTACTTTTGTTGGATTAAACTACAAATCAAATAAATTAATTTATATTTTTGTCAAACTGTGATTTATGTAGTCCATTATACATACACCCTAGACATTCAAATCTCAATCATTATTCATTAATAAAGGTTAAAACTAGTATTCATGATATAAAATATTTTAATACCCGGTTTTTCAAAAGCGTTTCGCAAGACCTCCCCTGAAATATTAAATACATACTATTTGTCGTTTTGAGTAGAATTTGGTATTTTGGATAAGTTTTAACTTTTACAAATTGCCATATAAATTGAGAAGTATATATAAATGAAGAATTTACAGTACCTTTTTGTTATGTGTAGAATTGAAATTCAGTCTAATGTTCAATTTATAAATTAATGGTATAATTTTGATCTTTTCTGATTAGAGTTATTAATTGATAAGTATTTTTAGCACATTCCATTATTTAAGTTCCCAGAGTTCCATAACTCGTAAATATAAGATAGATAATGAGTATTAATATATAATAAAATGAAAGTATAGGATCAATTAATAGTTGCTAATTAAAATAGATCATACTGTAATTAATTAAGGCGTTATGAGACGTATAAATTATATCTTATACAAAATCCTAACTTGTATCTACAAAACAAATTTCTTTCATAAATAGTAAACTCTTCAATTAGCAGAAATTCCATATACTTTCAAGGACAATTCGCGAAAAAATACTCTACTATAATAATTATTATATTGTACTAAATTATAATGTCAAATATGAGAATGTGGCATGTAATTAATATATTTAATACATAACATAATATATATTTGTATTTTGGATCCGATTGAACCTTGATCTGGAATGCTGTTCACTATAGTCAAAGGAAAAAAAAAGAAAATGAAGGTTTATATCCCCTGATCAAGTACATTTTTCCTTCACTTATCTACCCAAGGGAGCAATACAATTAGAACTATACGTTCTACTACGTTATGATTAAAGTATTATTACATAAAAGAGCACTAATTAATTTACCTACCTATATGAGAATACAAATATCACTTTTTAGTCAAAAAACTATAGCTTAAAGAGTATAAATTATTTATATTTATTATAATTTTATTAAAATATGCATTTTTTAATGTATTTTATATTGAAATGTCCTTTGGGCCAAAATGTTTTTGTTAAAAATATTCACTCACGATTCCATATATCATTTTCTACTATTTTTTTATTATTTTGATTTATTGAAAGTTCCTTTAATAATAAAAAAAATTGAATAAGCTTATTCAAAATATACGTACAAACAATCAATCAATGGGTTATATCTGCACATTAAATTTATTTTTGAACAGAAAATAACATGCTCAAAATTATAATACCCCTTGTAAAGTCTTTTAGTCTGTATAAAAACTTATCTTTTAATACATTGAAAGTAGTGCAATGTTTTCTAAAGTCTCTTATTTACATATCAAGATAAATTGAATTTTTTTCATAGACAATCAATTAAATAGCACAACAATTGAATATATTTTTAATTTTGGGTACGGTGTAGTCTTGTGGTCCTGATCATATGCCCAGAGACCAAAACGATACCAATAATTTGAGGAATTGAGAATAAAATTGAAATTACGAACAAAAAATTCTTGCTTTTTTTAAGAGAAAGAAACTTTAGTCTAGCTGTTTAGGTCTTAGACTTAACTCTGAGATCAAGACAAAACCAACCTTTGACGGTTCAAGTCCGAGATGAGATCCAAAAAAATTAGTTTTGAGACTAAAACCAATCTCAAGCACCACCAAACTTGCAGTTGCTCCTTTGAGAACTTCACAGTCTACAAATAGTCTACAAAGGATATTTTTTTTAGTGTATAATGATTAAAAAAGTATTTGTTATTAACCATATTTTCTAATGATGTATCCTGCATTTGACAAGAAATGATTCTTTACTCAGAAAACACTTAATCAACTTATAATAAATTGCTGTTAATTACAAATATTTATCTGGCCCTTAAAAAAGGAGCTATGTTATTCCAAATACTTAATATCCTCAATTTTTAGATTTATGTTCAAATTAGTTCAATTGTGTTTGTGTAACGGAGGGTGCAGCTATAGAACATAAGTTTGAGTTTTTACAATAATGGAAAAATATTCTGTCATATTCTTCATAACTTTAAATAACATCGTTATCATTATTGCCTAAAAGGATAAATTTATAAATTCTAAAAAAATATCATTTTTTTAAAAAATTTTATCAATTTTCTCAAGTTCAGAAAAAGATACTAAAAATGTTTAAAGAACTTTTAAGAACTGGAAATATTTATCCATAACTTTTATTAGATTGTTTTTTTTTTAATATTAACTTCCTTTGTACATGTTGAAAAATGAGTATGAATTTTCAATATGAACTAAAAAAATTGAAAACTAATCTGTAGACCAGAAAAGTAAAATTTGAAAACTCATTTTCGTGATATTTGATATCGAAGCAAACATAAAATAACCATTAAAATTCATGCACAAAAATGATGTTACATAGCGTAGTTATATCTAAATGTATTCTGTATAATTTCATTTAGCTATGTAATTTGCTTATGGTTTATATGTTTTTGTCCTGAAAATTTTCTTAGATGTACTACCATGGGCAAAAAATATCGGGAGTCAATTTTTTTTAATTAATTATCAAAATTCATTTAATTCACCACAAAGTAGTAACCCGTAGGTGTACAATTTGGTGGAAGATATTTTCCAAAAAATATGTATTTATTATGTATATTTTAATGCAATTTAAAATGAAAGTATCATAAATAGTTTTATTTATGGATAATTAGATTTATTTATTTATTAGAGTGCAATATATTATTTTTCTTGAAAATATTTATACCAACGTTAATTAATTATTGTTCTTTTGTAGATATTTTAATTATATCAATTACAACGCAGTAGCGTTTCGTTCTAATCGTATTGTTACTTAATTAATATTATGGACAAGGGATTAATTATTATTATCAGCCTTCATTGTCTTATATACTCCTTACATCTTGTTGCAGTATGATCTCACTCGCATAATTATTCCTTAGCAAATATAAATGAGTTTAATTTTTACCTATTTGCTAATAAATTACTTTTTTAGTAAATTTTGTGCTTAAAAATTCAGTTCGTTATTCCTAACACCTCGTGGTGCAGTCGACAACCCTATAACCAGTATTTCTCCTTTTTTTCCGCTTTTTATCCAAACTTCTTAAGTCATATAAGCCATGGATATTTCTACATTTTTTAAATCACAAGGACAAAAACAATTATTTAAAACAATCAATAGATGGATGGACCTCATCCATCAGGAAGCAAGGTGATCCTCTCAAAAGTTTCATCGAGTTAATTCGTTTCAATCACTGATATGATTCATTCTCCAACCTCTGGCATCTGACAGAGACGCAAATAAAAACAAATTATTAGATTTATTTTTATTTTTCCTTGTGTTCAGACGTGCCCTCGGTGAGCTGCAGTGATAATTTTGGATTATTAGTGCTAGTGAACTGAGACTTATGGAGTCAAATTGATGTTTCTCAACTATGAAACTCAGAGAGAATGTAGCCTTGCCTTTTTGAGTTTTGAAAATAAAGTTCTTATGGAGGATGTCACTTTAATAAGTTTTTCCTTGCTTGGAAGTCACAACCAAAAAAGCTTTAGATTTTCTATTTATATTTTCCATCTAGTTTTTTTTTCTTTTCTTATATGTATATTATGTAAAGAGTAAAATCTTTTATACTTTATTAATATTTCCAATTTCCAGAAATAAGGATCCTTGGATTTTAAAGAGAGGGTACAAAAGTTGAAAATTTAACCCTTTTACCGTTTGACAAAATCTTTCTAATAAGTATTTTTTTAACAACCTACAGGACCCTTCATTTTAAAAGAAAATGCTATCATCCATAATATTTTAACAAGATGGAGCACTGTTTAATAATGGAGGATTTAGAAACCCACTCTTGAATTCCTCTAAGTTCCATATGATACCTTGTCCATGGCACATTAAGATGATCCTACAAAATTATAACAGTGAGATCGATAGGTTCTGGAAAACTTCATAGAAAGCGCTTGGATCTCCCTGCAAAATGGAAATCTAAAATCATATCCTCTCTGAGGTGGATAAATGACAGTAGAAAATTCACTCTTCAGCTTCAGATTTCTACAGATTTAATAAGGTTCTCCAGGCCCTTAAAAGACTGTAAAAAATATATGATGATGTTTTACTCAAATTTGTGGATTGCCCTGCAGTTTGTATATTATAATATTCTGTTTCCATAAACCTTGAAGGGCTTGAAAATGGGGAGCAAAAATGTGTTAAAGCCCTTATTCTCTTCGGAATATCTGGGAATAAACTGAATCAACAAAAGCCCTCGATAAAAAAAATCATATTTTCTTTAGAATTTTTCGTTCGAAATGAGTAATGACAAGATTATTTTTAAACCAAAAGAAGTTTGTTGAAAGTGTAAATATTTAATTTATCGTTTATAAAAGATAATTTGTTTAGTATCAAAATGAATTTAATTTGATATTTATAAAAATATTAATTGCTAGAGGTTAGGTGGTTAATTTTAAAGTTCCGTGATTAAATTATGTTTTATCAATGAAAAGAATAGGAAAATATGTACATAAATTGATAAACAATAAAATTTTTATTAGTCAAACTCGTATTATTTTTGTATAAATAAAATTGAAAACAAATCAATGTTACCATATTTTACTCAAATATAAAATTATATGGAACCTCATTTTCTTTTTGAAACTCAAGGACCTTGGTTTAACTTCGAGGTATGTACCTTGTTAAAACAATGAAGTCATTATATCTTGATAATTAATTATATTAACACCAAACGGAGTAAAATTGAGAGCTAAATTATAAATAAAAGTTGCCCAGTTTATGGTGTCATGCAGAGGTAACTAATTTTTAGGAATTTAAATAATATGCAAATGGGGTGTGTAAAATAAAAAGAAAGAAAAAATCAACCTGGTAACTCTGACAATTTGATGAATGTTGAGAGGGAAGCAGCTTGAGCTGTCATGACGTTTTACTCAGCTACAAGCTGCTATTTTCCTTTATATATACAAATGAAGACATCAATAATAATAACATTATGTATAGATGAGAGGCAGAAAATTGACTCAAATTAATGTCAGAAAATTATAAATTCTTAGCTAATAAGTCGTAAACTAATATAATTATTAGGGGGAATTGGACTTGAGCCCTTTTTGTATTTCCTTTTTTTAATCCAAGAGGTTGTATTTCTTTCTACTTCAAGCCTTAAAAATGGGTAGTATATGCAAGAAATACAATCCAAAAATCTCCTTGAGGCTTCTTCCTCAGGCAAAGTAGCTAAATTTGTCTCTAAAATTACCCCGGTATAATAAGCGCATTAAATCAATATATACATATTTTTTATTCAATGCTAGATCAAAACAATATAATTGAATGTGATTAAAACTTTTAATGAATTCGATACTAAATATATGCTTAAATTATACATATATATATATATATATATATATATATATATATATATAAACTCAAATTAAAAGAAAATAATTTGAACTCAAAGTAAGATTAAGCCTCAAATGTAAATGTTGTGAGGGATGTCGAGCCATGTACATGATAATTTAATTAATGAAAGAAAAATCATATACATATATATATATATATATATATACATTGAAAACGTTTAATGGCAATTACAAAATTAATAAGCAATTAACAATTTAATAAAATCATCCATAAAGTAAGAGTAAATAAATTCTCTAATCGAGTTCGTGTGAAATTTTGATCGTTGAAAATGGAGATGAAAAATTTTAAAGTTATAACGAAGATTCTAGGTTAGTGAAATGACAACTAAATGAATTTGGGACAAAAGCCATGAGAAAACTTAACATTATACAACACGTTTAAAGTCGTAATCACGACATAAATGTAGAAATTTATTCAAGGAACGTAATTGAAGACAATTCTGATATTTTTAATTGCACCACTATCAAGACCAAGACGCTTGCTTCCTTGAATGTTCAACTCATCATCGTTTTAATCAATTTAATCTCCTATACTGAATAATCCGATCCTTCATACTACGGCATTTGAAAGTAAACAAGTGTTGTCCAAGATTTAGAAGTAGGTTAAGCGAAAGAATATCTCCACCATCATGTCATGTTAATACACTTGAATCACTCAAAAGTATATGTCTTCATGTGATTGAGAGGAACAAGGGATAAATATAACTGAAGAAAATGTCAACAGAATCCATGATTCACGATTGCAAGTCCTTTAAATACAATGAAGGGGATGAGGGATTCAATGATCATCAGATGGAACTCGGACTTTGACAAAATTGGAGATATACAATGACCATAATGAAATTATCTCAGTAGTGGAGGAATCCAGGAAAACATCCAAAAAATCTTAAATCCTAAAGTTTATATAATGAATACTTATTATAAAACTACAGCTTTAGTTTCTATGACAGCTCAAGCTGCTTCCCTCTCAACATTCATCAAATTGTCAGAGTTACCAGGTTAATTTTCTCTTTCTTTTTATTTTACACACCCCATTTGCATATTATTTACATTCCTATGTATACATGAGATAGTTTCTGAACTTCTGGATTTTCAAAAATCAATAGGATCCTATAAATATCCCATCTCCAGTTAAATGTATTGATAATTTCATATATAAACTCATATTACACGCAAAATTAATTAATCGTCATGAAAATAAATGTTAATATCAAAAGTCTTTTATAAGCACCTTGGTTATTCATTTACGTGGCTTTGCAAAGAGAATGTTTGTCATAAGTCAAATAAGTAGTTAGATTACTTTAATGACCATGGCTAATTTAATTATGAGAAAGATAGGAATAGAAATTCTATTCTTTGTTAAAATATAAATTTAAGCCCATAAAAAAGTCTTAACGATTAAACATTGCCATTTGGAGGTGTTCTGTCTAATTTCCGTACAAAGAAAAACTTGATAATAAGGACAACATCTAGTTGAGATTAATTATGGGTATGAATCATTTCAAACTTGTCACCGAATACGCATGAAATAAAATTCAAATTCTACTTGATGGAGTAACAATGAACAATAAGTGTTTTATTGATGATTTCAATAAATTTAGAAGTATATTTATTAGACTATTGTATAGTCTTTTTTTGTTTTTTTTTTCATAGATTGAATTTACAAAATAAAAAAGAAATGAAATATTAATTAAATAATATTATTGTAGGTATTTTCCTTATATAAAAGAAATAGATTCAACTTTGTTGATAGCTAAACATAGAAAAGGAAATATAAACTTTGAATTGAAGACGAAAAAGAGATTAATTCATTTATTTAAGCCGTTGAGTAACATTTGCTAGAGCAACTGCAAAAGCTTGAAGAGCAGAAAAGGGATATTGGAAGTCCAGTGTATAAGCGTTGCCATCAATTCGACCAAATTGCATAACCTAGATTAACAGAAAAATGAACAAAAAAAACATCATTATATGTATATTCAACACAAATGAACATATTTCTCACTTGTTTTCCTTTATATTCAATTTGAAAATTCTTTGCGGACTCTTGTGTCACACGGCCACCAAAGTCTAATTGATATACTTGGCTAAAATCGTTCCACATGGGAGATTTATTATGGAGTATTAATTTTTTCAGTCTCTTGTGTTGTCGGTTAATTTCTTCAGCTTCAGATACATCACCTCTTCCTGGGAATTTTCTACTCAGAAATGGACTACAGTCCGGAGTGTTTGATGGTGTACGATCTCGTTTGAAGTTTTCTTGTGCTATATTGACGTCATTATTTTGATTTGTACTGGAGTTGTTGTTAAAGTTTAGATAGTGAAAGCGTTTGATCTATATTTAGGATTAGAATACAGCAAAATTATAAACCCATGAATATAACTTAATACCAATGTTAGAATTTGGCTTATTTCTCGAATTTAAGATTTAAAAAAATTCAATACATTTGTAACAGAATAAAAGAGAATTAAAGGATGTACTTCAAATAATTGTTATTTGGCAGGAGTTAAATAATTTCTTAATACAATAAATACACAAAATTAAATTATATTGGCTCCTGCAAACTATTTTTATTTTTTTTTCAATTAAAATTTATTTACGTACTTTTTGCTTAAGCTTATTTTTTTGAAATGTTTCGAGGTTCCTGTATCCGCCTGAATAATTTTCTACAGGATTTGCTTTTTCTTCTCCAAATTCATCTTCGGAT
This sequence comes from Lepeophtheirus nordmannii, assembly GCA_963680855.1. Lineage (NCBI taxonomy): Eukaryota > Metazoa > Arthropoda > Copepoda > Siphonostomatoida > Caligidae > Lepeophtheirus > Lepeophtheirus nordmannii. Next base: position 32,906,073 of record OY804518.1, on the reverse strand, counting down.
GAGTCAGTAATTGTAGAGTTCCCTGAATGATTCCTTCCTCTATGGTTGGATCTATTTTTTCGTTTCATTAATGGTGAATTGAGAATGGATCTAACAAAACAACAAAGGTATTTCACTATGGATTAATGACATAAAAAACGGCAAGACTCAAAAGCAAATATTGAAAAATAAATTGAGTGAGTGAATAAAGGAAGATTCACTTTATTAATAGAAATTCGGATTGTCCTTTGAGTGATTTGGTGATTTGCTAAAATGAACACAACAACAAACTGGTAAATAATAATACTGTAAATAAGAAATGGAATGGTGTTAAAAATGAAACCCTCATTCAAGAGCTGTGCATTTGAAGAATGAATTATGTTTGTATTACCCCTAAGAATATGTACTACTTGACCTGTTCCATAAATTTTCCAAAGAATACGACATTCTTTTTCTGTAAAATTTTTATTTATAAGATTGAGTTTTAAACGTGACTTTTTATATTGGTTTAGTCAAAAAATATCTCTTGACTTGTTTTACTCCACCACAGAAAAAGATCAAAGTTATACCTGATGGGTGAGAATGACGGATTTTGTTTGCTATTGTTTCTTCGGGATTGGAGAGGTGTTGAAGGTGATGATATTGATAATTGCGGTAAATGTGCATGAGGAATACTTAATTTTTTTCTCGTATGCACGGGGCTCTTTGGACATGAGCCAATAATTTCTTTCTTGCTATTCTCATTTTTATTACGCGTGAGGGCATTACGTGCTTTTTCTAATAGATGTAAAACAGTGTCTATTTTACAAGTTTCACGCCAATTCTTCGAAGGTCCCTTGTGAGGCGGCTCAGAATCGTAGCAACAAACTTCATGCTCCGAATGATCATCATCTTCGTCTTCTTCTGGGACCTGAGGTGGAGTAGGAATATCAAAAATTTCCCTGTTCAACTCTGCATCTCTCATCCGACATGTTCGGCAAGGTCTATTATGGCGGGAGAGGCAAGAATGCCGATCTTTTTGATGATGTGAGTCCTTCTCATCACAACTGCGACTCCGAATTGGAGGCCGACCTCTATTACGTTTTTTAGATTTATCTCCTAGTAAAAATAGTCTTTTGCTAATATCTCGTTGTAACAATATCTCAGTTGGAGCACCCAGAATGTCAACTATTGAATCTAATTGGTTAGCACTACAGCTAACTGGTAAATGTGGCCTAGTTTCGACTGGAGAAGAAATTCCCAATCCTTTTGGAAGCTCTGGTTCATTTGGCGTCATGACATCCTCTGCTTTTGCTGCCCAACGTACTCCTTCACTTAGGTAATTATCACAACTAACAGATATCCTTAATGATCCTTTTGTAGCTTTAGGCGGAGAAGTGGACATTTTACGGTTATTCTGAATTGAATGGTTGACAGTTTGACAATCAACAAGAGTTACTTCGTTGCCCGTGAATATTTGACCTACAGACGATGGGACAATAACAGTTCTTTTGACTGATTGAGGAACAGCTCCGTCACATAGCAATTTGGATGAGGGTAATGTTGGAGAGGGAGGATAGTTTTCAGATAATTCTGAAGATTCAACAATGGCAGAGACAGTATTGGATTCTCCACCATGATGAGATGCAAGATGAGAGGGAGAACCATGAGCACAAAAGGATAGGCGAGAAGGAAGAGGAGCCACAGGAGCAACCTTTTCTCTGATTGATGCTGTTAGAATGTCGTCAGTCATTTTAACTGAAATACATAGGAAAAAAAAATCCTTGAATTATTCTAGTCTAGTAAAATTTATTCTTGTTTCATACCAGTATCCTCTTCGTCATCATCATAGTCATCGTAGTCATCTTCAGAGAATCCTATATACGAATTCTCTCTCGAAGAAGATGATAACTGAGTTGTGGCATTATCTTTCAGATCTACTAACTCGAGTCGCATTTGTCTTGGTTGTAAATGTAATAAACTTGCCTTATACATAATCTGTCAGAGCAAAACTATGATCAATCTTACGATTAACACAAGGAATAAATTACCTGGCCTAGACTCAACGGAATTAAATCTGGCTGTCGACCAATGAGTTTAAATTTTGTTCCCCAAAAATTAGAGACCACCTCAGCAATTTGATTTGTTTCTGGTAGTATATTTGCGTAGTCCATTTCGTGACTTCCGACATAACCAAAATACCTAGGAGTTGGCTCACGCCTATACAAAAACATACTTAATATCAAATCAAAAAATGAATTTGCATATCATACTACCGTGTACATGACACGTTATGTTTCGAAATGAACAAATTATTTCTAAGAACATTGAAAACGCTTCTTTTTTTTGTGAAAATGAAACCTCTTCATTTCGAAAAGACGAATTGCTAAGATTTGAAAATTATAATGTGTATAGTTCTTAGAAATAAATTGTCCATTCCCAAACACAGTTGTGAGATGTGCTAATTTACCTATATAAATTCATTTATAAATTCATTATTTATTGTTTTGTTTTTATACCTCCTACGATTCCTTCGTCTACTGCGTGGAGTATTTATTGAACCAACCTCGTCTTCAGATTCATTGTTAAGCAAGGAAGCTGAGGAAGACGATGAGGGAGATGAACTTCTATCATCTCGTATCTTGAGATAATGTGACTGAGGAATATTCTTCCATGTTTCAGAAAGGTCCTTGTTTAGATGAGGATCAAAAATGATAAAGTCTGGACGTATTTTGCTGATTTTTTTCCCTTTGAGAAGAGGTAGAAATCCACCCATATGTTCTAAAAACAAAGTGTAACTCGAATTTGCTCCCTCTTCACGGCTGCTATGACGAATAATTGTGCAATAAAATCGAACACCATGTCCATCTACTGGAGGAGGAGTAATGACAAAGTTTCGTAAATCCATAGGATCTGGCAGATAACACTGAAAGGAAGAAATGAAATGATAGCAACGGAGAATATACACAAAGAATAAGTACCTTTATAGTCTGAGTGAATAAAATTCCTAAAAGAGCCCTAAGTCGGCATGGAAGTGGGAGTAGATCCACATCATTTACGTGCGTGATAGTAGAATGAATCTTGAGTCGACAAAGTAGCTGCAGGGATGCTATATTTGGAGAAACCCAAGCCACATGGATTTGATTCCCTGTTGCCACAAATAGTCGTTTGTCGTTGTGGCCCCAGGTCATTGAGGTGACTGGACACTACAAAAAGTTTGAAAATATATTAAAATATGTACATGCATAGTACTGCTTACTTTGTCATATGGAATACGAATTCGATAAATCAATTCCCCTTCATCATCATAAAAGTGGAGGAAGTTAACAAATATAAAGGTATGATCTTCTCGACAAGGATATTCTTTATATTTCCCAGCTACTGCCAAGAGTTCCCCACTATTTGACCAATCTACTACACTTTGAGATAAACCCGTATTAATAACCTATAATGCAAGATAATTTTTGATTAATTTCCACTTGAAATTGAGTTAAAGGATTTTGGAAAATATAAGTTCTTTCATTTAAAACCCATTGCATTGAAAGAAGAAAGTACTTTGTACTATAACATACAGTCGTATTTCAGTTTACGACTTTAATATGTTTCAAAAGGTTATTTGCAATAAGATGAGATAATTTCTGTGACACAAATTATTCATATAAAAATCATACTACGTTTTACTTAAATACCCAATTTAAATTCCTTACATAGTTTCAACTAATCATTATTATATCGTTTTTTACTGTGTACTGTTATAATTCGTGTCGCCTAAAATATGTATATATGTACACTTTTTGAAATCTTATTCCTTTGGCATGTTTTTTAAAATCCAAGGATCCTTATTTCTGCGTACTTTTGAAAATTTGACAAAAATGTCGCACACACACTACACTACCTTATGAGAACCTAATTTTTTTTTACGCGTTTTACAAAAAGTTTGAATGTTTTTACACCCGTAAATCCAGGTTCCACTGTATATTCAAATATTTGAATGCATGTATGTATGTACTTAGCTATGTAAATATTTCAGGTTTACATTACTACATATATAAATTTAAAACAACCTAATTTAATACCAAGAGTTGACAATAACTGTTTTCTCTTAAGGGTTTTTGTATGAAAAAATGAAAGGATTTTCTCTACTGAATCATTTTAAGAAGTAAGGACTTAGAATATTTGAAATAAATCCTCTTTCTGTTACATTATCTGTTCTTCAGCATAAATGAAATCCATTAAATATTATATACACCCCTCCTCCCTACAATTCATCTTCTCTCCCCACTTGCCTGTAAAACAACATCATCATAACTACGCATAAGAAAAATTTCCCCATTTTTGAAACAAACAGCCAATACGAAGGATTTCCCATTCTGTTTCAACATTCCATTTAACTTATTCTCTGCTGCCATTTTCTGCTGCTGTTCCTCCATGTTGAACTTCTCACAACTCCAAACAAGATCACTGATGGGAAGACCTGTCTTCAAGACAACATTAGCCACCGTATTTCCTTCAATATCCAATATGAGCAATCCTCCTTGAGATGTACCCAAATATACTTGCTGATCATCTGGAGTCCATGATGCACTTGTAACAGAGTTCACATCTGGAGGTAGAAGAGTTGACCAATAGCGTTGCCCTGTCACGGATCCTACCAACACAAATCCATCCTATAAGGTGGGGAAAAATGTATAATATATAAGACATTGAGTCTAACAAAAATGTGGAGAATTATTCATTTCCTTACAAATGAAGAAGAATAGAGTTTCTTTTTTTTTACAAAGCATGAAATTACAACGTAAGTATCAAACTTTTTTTTACATATATTAGCATAACTTTAAGAAGAAGGTTTTTTCTTTTGCATAAGATATTATATATATATATATATATATATATAGGAATAAGTAAATATAAAATCCAGGAAACCTGATAACAAATCAACGCCATCCGTCCATCATGTGACCAAGAGAAGCAAATGACTGGAGTATTTCGATCATTGATGAGCTCAATGGACCAACGGCCCTCATATTTTATCCATACGAATATAATACCTGAGCTGTCACATGATGCTAGTTTTTGATAGGGCTCGTTCCATTTGACAAGAGTTACCTACATCGTCAAAAAGAAAATAAATAATGATGATTATTCTAATAAAAGATATTAAATAAATGCTAATTTAATAGAGTAAAAGCGAATAAGTAAAGTATAAATGTATACATAAATATGTTTTAAAAGATATAATCCGAACATTAATACATATTCCTAATATATTTACTACTAAGTAAAACAACTTTCCATATGGACTAATATTCACATTAAACATGTAAAATATATTTAATTTTATTTACGAGAGCTATTATATAATATATATATTTATTTATATTCTTACATTGTTTCTTAAAAAAGGAGAAAAAAAAATCCGACTTTCTTTAAAATGAAAAGGAAACTATGTTAATAGCTTCCATTTTTATGAGATCACTCATAGAAATATGCACTAACTTATTAAATCATATTGTAACAAACAAATGCATAGGTAATAACTGAATCCCTCCTTTTTTTTTTTGTAACTTCCTTTCAAATACATACTTTATAACCCATTTCCTTACGAAAATATCAGATCCGTTCGAGTAAATGAATGGAAATTGACTAAATCATTAACTTATGTATTGTTTTGTTTGTTTGTTTTTTAAAAAAAAGCCTATTTGATATTTTTGTAATGGTTTTTTTATACATTTCAGAAATTAATTTAAACTTAATTGAAAGTTTCATAGCAGTTTGTTCCTTACTCTATTGAGTTAAGTATGTGTTTATAGTTCGTGTGTTTCCTTTTAAAAAACTCATTATATAACCTTTTATACAAACATTTTTTAATATTTACCATTGTGAGTACTCATTATAGGCTTTTATATTCATTCAATTCGTTTCTTTGAGGGTTAACTGTATACTATTTCCAATGGCTCATTTATTTTGTTGCACTAGAGTAATTGTTTGAATTATACATATATTTAGTGTGATTTCAAGGGTTTTTTTCTCCTTCAATGTATGGACATAAAAGGAGATGAACAAAAAAAATAATGAAATAATTTCATTGCAGTTTCATGCTGACTACGTCTACACAATAAGTATACTAATGATAAATGTAATAAAATAGTGCAAATAATCACTGATGCATAGAGTAGTTAGAACAAAAAAATGAAAAAATAGAAATTAAATTAACTGCAACTTTGGTATGGATTTTATAATTTATAAAACAAATATTTTGGTTTGAAAATATATAAAATTATTATTGTGAATGTAAAGACTGGAATTATGAATTTCAGAAAGGCTTAAGGTATTTTGATTAACTTTTTGTAGTCTTTTTTTTATAATTTTACGTTTACTACATTTAAATTTATTAGATCAGTGGTTTTCAACTTATTTTTCGCCAAGACCCATTGTGGTGGTGGTCCATTTTTATTGCACTTCAAACAAAAGTAAAGTATTTTATTTTGAGATATTGATCAAATTTAAATTGACTCTGTTATCAGTACGTATCCCCCATTAACAAAATTTATTTAATATCTTTAAATTTTTTCATTCTTAATTTTTAATCAAGGTTGAGATAGTTCTTCATAACTGTAGTGGCTATAAAAATCAAATAATATTTTCATTTAAGTTCTTGTTAAAGTAGGGGGGGGGGAGATACAAGAATATACCTACCTTAAAATAAACTTATTTCCAATATTGTTCAATTTTAATTATAACTTTGAATTAATATTTTATATGAAATCATTCAATTCTGAGAAAAAAGAATAAATTGTCAAAAAAAGTCCTATTTTATTTGGGTTTTTTCTATCATGGATTATAATTTGAGTTTTATTATTATCTTTAGAAGATATTTAATATATAATTAAATAGTTTCATATTTTCAAACATTAAAGTTATTTTTTATTAATTTATGTTTATAAGAATATAAACATTCAAAGTAATCAATAGATTGCCATAACAAATTCTCACTGTGTCTATAAAATTGTAGTTTAGATAATAGATAAAAATACTAATTACATAATTAAAATGATATTTGATAAAGCTTGACTGTAAAAAAATAAAAAACAGAATTGGTTTTAAGTAAGAAGTATTATTTATATAATATATTTGAAGAAAATTGTCGTTTTTATCTTTAATTAAATTAAATATTCAAATAAATTTTATATCATGAGGTATTTACTCTTTAAATAAATATATATATATACATCTAGTATGATTCATTTTAAAATGATTTGCATAAAACATATTTTAGCGTGTTCTGTTATTGGAGGGATAATTGTCTTAAGCTACACTAACATATTATCTGATAGAAGAATAAAAAAACTACATTGGCAAAGTTTCAAACCTCTCCAACCATTTTTGGCTATGTATTGACTATTGAATAATGAAAAAGGAAGATCATTATTCGGTCCTAATGTTCAATGAACGTTAACTAACTATAAGAAACAATGTTTCACACATTTTTTGTAGATTTAAGTTGTCTGAGATGGATATTGACTCAAGTAGAATAAGTAATTCTACATAATTTGATGAAAAGAGAGAGAGAGAAGTAAGTAAATCTAAAAATAAGGTTTTGAGCACCATTAAAATAATTTAAATCCATCTTAGACTTTTAAAAAAAATATTCAATTTAACTTTGTATTGTAAGTTTGGGCTTATTTAACAATATGAGTTCAGCACATGACCCTTGGCTTAAGTTTTTGACCAAAAATGACTTTTTTTTATAGTACCTTTCCAAAATAAAGTTTGAGAGACCTGATACGTATGGTTTTTTGATTGCTTTATCCGGAAAATGTGTTGGTGCAGTTCAAAAAATCCAAATTACTCTTAAAATTTAAAAATGGATGATGATATTCACAAAGTGTAGTTTGACTCATGGATAGTGGCGTCAATTGAGTATGACACCTCCATACTTGCCCTCCGGAAAATATTTTAATAAATCAAATTAATTGAAAACTACTTTCTGTATTTTAGTTACGTCCCTGTAATTTTCCATACCTTAACTTTATCTAAATGGATGCAACTGCTCAAGAGCATTCGAAGTTGTGTATAATTTGTTTTAGTACCGTATTAAAATGTTTATGTCTAACATAAGCTTTGTTAAGTAAAAAAAACAAACTAGAAATACTTAATCAATCTCTTGGAACTGTTTGATTTACTTACTAACTACATAGTATTTGACAAACATGACAAGATATAACTTTTTACTGTTAGTTAGTATAAATTATTTACTTAAGAAACTGGAAAAGTCAAAAAGCATCTCAATAATGAAGTAATACATAGTATTTTACCATATATGTATACATATTAGAGAAAGTGTCAAATAAATCTACATCAACTTCAAGATTTCACTTGTGAAGATTACATAGACTCAATATATATTTTTATTGAAATAACTTATTGCATTATACATATATACTACTTTTCTGAAAAAGTAGTGCTCCCACGCAATCAAAATGTTTCTTTGAATAATAAAATACTTTATATAATATTTGAACACAATAAAAAAAAATTAAAGGCTAATAGCTAATAATAGAAAATAATGCTCTTTATTGTCAAAAATGTGCACACTATACAGAAAACGTCCTTCTAGTTTGTTACACTTTTTTGATAGTGAGTTATTGATTTAGATGAACAGTTATTAAAATACTTTTTAAAGATCAAATCCTCATCTAAAATACTTATTAACATGAAAATGCTGTATCATTAGGTATTTTGGAGATTTAGAAAGAAATATTCCAGTTTTGTCTAAAAATCAGTAAATATGGAAACATTAAAGTCGATGTGTAGACTCTAAATATTTTTGACTGTGCTCAAATGTTGTATAAAGTATTTCATTACACCAAAAAAAAACATTTTGATACCTTGATAGCACTACTTTTGTAGATTTTTTTTAAGGACCACCCAAATAAATACATATATGAGCGTACATTTTTGCACATGTATATTCTTTTGCAGTAAAATGAATTGATGACACAATTATCATTTTATGGACTAGAGTTGTTAACAAACTATATGTATATATACAGTGTAACATTTTTATAATATGTTGGCATTAGATACAAAATCAATGCGTTTGTAAGTACATACATATGTACGAGTATATTTGATGCAGTAAGGGGAAAAAATATACATATATTATGTAAAAGAATGCACCTTTTGGCCTAAACTAATTAGAAGGGATTGAAGTAGCATTGTTGTACATTTCATAGATATAACATGGCCACCACACTATGTACATACATATAGAGCTATAAATTCAATTATAATTGAGAAGCACAAGATGTTTCAAGATAGATGCATCTCTGTACGAATTTAATTAATGTTTTAATTCCCTTGCAAAATAATAATAAAAATAACCAATGTAGTTAGGGGATAAAATAAAAATGCACTTATTTGTGTATTTCATTAGCCCAACACGTCCTCATATTATGTAAATATATGTATACATACATATATTATCACAATTAGATCTTCATTGTATCCTTCAATCAATTTCTCCAAAAAGAGAAAGAAAGAAAGAAAGATGAGGTGTTATTTGGTCAATTTTTGTACTTTCTTCAATAATAATTACACTATTCTTTATTTAATACACGGGATAAGCTCACTACTTGACAAAATTTAATTCAAGCTCCTCAAATCAGGAAGTCCTTATTGAATCTCTCAACCTTTCCTTAAAAAATTGTACAGGAAAAAACCCGAAATTTTAGAGAGTTAGTCATTTACGTCACTTTTACCCCTTAATTATGTTTTTATTCAATATCTCATAGAAAAGTTAACAAAAATAGCTTTTTTGATGTTCAAGAAATAGATCATATTGGAACTGATTCCGGTTTCCATTATATGCATAAACAAATCAGCAATTCACATCAAAATAAACCCTTTTAATAAAAGCTAGCAATAAATTTTGGCAGAAGAAAGGTTTATTTTGATGTGGATCACGGAATTTTTTTTTATGCTCAAAAAATGGTTCAAACATATAAAAAATTTAACATTATCTAAGAACTTTAATAAAACAATCTATGTGTCAAATAAATATTAGAGTTAGATATGAAAACCAAAATATATACAAAGAAATATATACTCTATTTTGAAATTAAATATGAGCTGGGTATGGATTAACAATTTGGACGACCGGATTCTTTTACAAGTGACTCATTCCATCATTCATTTATCCTTACAAAAGAGCTTTCCTTAATAGCTGCACTGTTTCATATCATCAAACAATATCAATGTAACTCTCTCTATTTATAAATATATACATACAGTCTCAACAACCTATAATAAATATATAATTTCATCAAAGGGATATAATATATATATGTACATATATAGTAAGTATATTGGGTCATACCTCAGAAGAGGAAGGAAGTTCAAAGACAGAAAAAACGAGAGTAGAGAAAATAAAATGTCGGTGATTGATTAAAACAGGAGGGGCTAAGAGCCATTTATATGAAAACTATAATATAACTCTTTATTTTTTCATTTATAATTAATTATACATATATCATAAGAAAATTGTTTCTTTTTCATAAAAGAGAAAACTCCTAGGTAAACTTTTAGTTACTTCCATTATTTAACAAAATATTATTATAATTGATAGGTAAAAACAGAGAGAGTTATATACAAACTCAAATCAACAAAAATAAAATACAATTTTTCGCATTATAACTAAACAGTGCTCACAACAGTCCAGCAAATTAATTTTTTTACATATATTTCATCTTTGAGCTACCATCTCATAATTTATTCTTTTTTACAAATAAAGGGAGGATTTTATAACAGAAAGGGTCTTAAAAATGAAAAACCATGTTATAGTAAAACCCAGAGTAAAAAGGATAAAGTTTATTTAATCCTTGTAGTACATATACATATTCTACAACACTTACAGTACCAAAATCATTTCAACTGATCTTTCATATAACTTTATGGTATCCCTGATTGAAATCAATTCATATGTTTCTTCTTTAATTATTATTATTATTTAATTATTTTAATGATTCAACTCTGTATAAATATTTTATGTGTTGGTTTTGTTTTGTAACTTGTAATCAAATGGTAAGATAGCCGAGAGGAGACACTTCTTCCTCTTTCCTATAAGCGACAGCTCTACCCACCCCTCTTTTCACTCCCCGAATATATAATTAAACAGTGCTTCTTTTTTCAGAGTAGGTACTTTCATTAACAATATATATATAACCCAAAGGGCACTTGATATTATTATTTTTTGTAGTATATGGAGTGTTATCTTGCTAATAAAGTGAAGTAATAAATCATTGGATTTTCATCGAGTCAACCTCTAATGGAAATCCTTTTCATAGCCATGGCTATTATCACTAATCAGTCTATGAGTTGTTTTTGTTGTTGTTCACTTTATGGCGAAAGACGTTAAGAGAAAGAAGAAAGTGGAAGGGATGGAACGAGACTTTCTGTATATACATACAAAGAAAGGGGGGGGAAGAAAAAGGTACATTTAGCTTATTTTGAATGCTTTCCCTCAGAGCATAACATGTCTCTCTCATAAATAATAATTTCTACTATCATATTTACTTTTTATTTATTTTTTGGGACTTATTCCTTAATCAACTTTTTTTTAAATGTACCTCAAAATAATATCAAGGAAAAAGACTAGCTATGTACATAAATAAATGATAAATTTAAAGTTATCTGAAATAACATGGATTGAATTAAAATCCCTCTACTTAATATTTACAATAAAATCATTGTTTCAATTTCTTTTAAACTATAATTTGTAATTCATATTCAGTGATACAGTTTCATGTATTTCTTACAAGAACGTTTACCACTTACAAAATGGTATTCATGTCCATATATTATTTCTAAAAATATTGTATTGTATTTTTTTTTACGAAAACCATTATTATAATTAATCATTCTGGAGTATGTATACACTACATCACCACCTTGGTGCGTTTATTTCTGTGTGTTTAAGCTTTACGTATGTACAATGTGTATATTTCTGTAGACCATTCATCAATATCTTCTTTTTTTTTCAAATTTGTATTGAGTTGAAAGTAATTTCGATACAAAAAATATTCCAATTTTCAGTTGTAGAAATAAGGAGAAATTATAATAATCATTATCCTACCTTTCTTTTTCTCGAATAACCTTTTAAACTCTTATTACTTATTGATTTTTTTATCTATTTATTACAGGTGTGACTTTTCTCTCTACCCAAATACCCTATTTTTATGTCCCAATGCTTATCATAAGAACAAAGTTATCGCAGCAAAAAAACATACAAAAATACATGAATCAGCTTTAAAATAGAATATTCTATGTGAAAAAAAAAAGAAGATACATACATATATTCCATTCTTAGTACAACTATTCAATTTATTTTACCAAATGCTGGATCATTTTTTTTCTTTTAAAGTACATATGTACATTTGTATAACAATCTATCTAAATGGTATTCAATCTATTTAACAAAGTTTTTATACGATAGCTTGTCTTGAGGAAAAAAGAGAACATAAGATTGAACAACTTTTACCTAACTATTTTGTTTTTAAAATAGACCTAGAACAATATATATATATATATATATATATACACTTATACAGAAAGAAATGGAGCTAGGCATGGAAAGTCTCCCCCCCCCCTATGTATGTACTACTATGAGCCAAAAATACCGGGAAATTAGAATTTAATTGTTTGGGATTCCGATAAAATCCTCCGGTGTTTGAGGGGAATGAAATGAATTTTCATTATTAAACAAAGATTTTTTGATTCCCGATATTTTTTGCCTCATAGAAGTACATCTTTTACAAAAAAAAAAAAAAAAAAAAAAAAAAAAAAAAAAAAAATAAACAGCATGAACTTTATGTTTATAAAGTAAAAATTACTTGAATCTCATTTCTTCTAGAAGTGACTTAAAAATGTATTATCATTTATGCGACAATTACAAAAGAAGACTTATAAGTAGGAAAAATTGCAACAAAGTGAGATTTGTGTCACGGCTAGTCTATAAATTAAACGGATACACTGTATTCATTATAGAAAGAAGCAATTTTTTATCATAATAAGGTTATGCAGGCTTATAAACTTCTTCTTTTTTTTTTTTTGAAAGTCTTCTTTTATTAAAATTGTTCAATTTTATCAATAGATGATATAAATATTGCTAAGAAACAAATAAAATAATTGTTTTTTGAAGAAGCAAAAAAAATATGTTTTATAATTATGAATGTTTTTATTAAAATATTATTCATATTAATTTTTAGTATCATTAATTATAAAGTAACTTTCAATCACAACATAACAAACTAACTTAAAATCATTTTTATCTAAAGAGATAACTAGTTAAAGTATTGTCAATAATATGATGTAATGGTTGTTTAACTTCAATTTCTTCTCTTAATTGATCATACCTATATAATATTCATCTTTTCAAAATGAGCTAATTATATTCTAAACTCTAAATTGATGTTATTCTAGAATCAAGGCACCTGCAATTCCTCCATCAGATATCTTTATTTTACTCTGTTTTATTATCTAATCATAAATTTATCTCCTGCCTCCCTACTCCCAATCTTTTTTACAGGTAATTGTGCAATTAAGTAAGATAAAAAGAAGCTAAAAATAGAAAACACTCGATTTATATCTTATCCTAATGAAAAATTAAATTTAGGATAGTTATGAGGTGTTTGAGTCAAATTGACCAGTCTTGGCCGCAATGAGTTGGTAAAACGTATGATTTACTTACAAATTTATATGTTATTTACCTGAAAAGTATTAAAATACATAGAAGTAAATACACTTTTAGGAAAAGTCAAGGATTATCATAAACTTTTTTTTGTATTTATGTATGTAACCAAGTTTTTATATTATCAAACTACTAAAAAGTCAAAATGATAAGTTCTAGTGTAAAAATTTCGGTATGAAGTAAATATTGGTAGTTAAAGTATTCAAAAGTACTTTGACACGCATCTCACTTCAGTTATACGTTCAATATAAATACCAAACATAGGTACGATTGATAGCATTTATAACCTATTAATTCAACTATTTGTAAAAATAACCAAATACGTAAGGATTCAAAAGGCAGAGCCAACTCATTTTGCAAGCAAGTTGCAACAATCCATATTTCTTATATATTTCTTAGAATTGACAAGGTCAATTTACCTTTTAAATTGGGAAAGAGTACTGAAAAGCAAACACAAATGTGCATACTCTTTATAATTAGCACATTACGTTTTCATGTCACTGCTTTTAGAATCAACGAAGCACAGAACTGTTTAAAAACTACAGTTATAGAGATACATATGTATATATATAACTTTATAGCTTTGTCTTCCATAAAAAAGCAAGGGAAATGTTTGTATTTTTTTGAAAAAGAAAAATGTACACACGAATAAATGTAAAAATATATATGAAAAGATTTTTTTCAATTTATAAAACATTTGCGATAATAAAGTATAGTCATTATCCCAAATACCTTATATTTATTAAATTGTATCTATTTATATGTCTCATAAAAAACGGATATTCTAGTATTTATACTTATCATATATATCCTAGTTACTTTATGGAAAAATAATTTAATATTTATATAGAACATTTTTATGTTACTATTAATTTATTATTTGACAATGATGGCATAAAAAAATCGTTTCTCAACATTCTGCCCTATGTATATTTTTAAATGTTTTAAAATATGAGATATTGCACATTCTATAAGTAGAAGTCTTACTTGCTATCAAACAGAAAAAGACTTGAATGAATTAAAGTAGTTAAGACTACAATTACCTATATTATTATCTTAATATAATTTTTGTAGAAAACTTACTTCTGCTCTGTGTCCACGGAGGTTATAATTGGTTCTGATTGGTGGCTCATGGGACCCTTCTCCACAGTGTGACTTTGTATAAGTTACGCCTACAACTCCTCTTAGATTAGCAGTGCTGAGCCATCCTTCTTGATAATAATGATTCCGATTGAGTTTCCATCCTTCGTCCTATCATTTATAACGTATTATTTGTATATAATGAGTATATAAATATAGCTGATATCTCTATTAGTTTTTAATAAAGTTATGGTTGATGAATCTTTAAACAACTAACTTCATCTTTACATTCTCAGACTTTTTCATGATCAAAAACAATATATTTATGACAGTAATGTTTATTTACTAAATTATTAAAACTTTTTATATATAAATAAATATGGCCTTGGAAGTTTAAAATGGCTCTAAGGACCTACGATGAGGGAAAAGTTTCCCCCTCTTCTAGAAGAAACCAAAAAAAAAACATTATGTACTTTTCCAACTCTTTTTTAGGATTATTTTTTTACACAAAATTATTTTTTTAATATCATAGCTTAATAATATGATTTTGAAATGAGTAAAAATCACGATAAATTATTTATACATACCTAACTAAAGAGACGTTTATAATTATCTGCAATGTCTTAAAAAGCATTTTTTACCTCAAGGGAACATTTATTTTTCATCTATATAATATACAACATAAATAGTTCTTTTTTTTAGTACTATGCTATAATCTTTGCTTCAAGGCTTGTTTTTTCTGACCATAACAAAAAAAAAAGTCTGCTGTTATGATATAACTACATTATTTTGCTTATATTATCAGTGTATAAAGTATTTTTGTGATTTTATATGCATACTTAAGTACATAAATATTTCAAAAGCTTATAGTATATGCATAATATATGATACTATCGTTGACACAATATACGATTATGTTTACCCATTCTTACACGTTATAATAAGAAGGTATCTCCAAATATTTTTTAATCATTAAATTAAAGTAAAATTCAAACAAATGTCTTTCAGTTTTTTTTTTTTTTTTTTTGAAAGTTCCTTCATGTTATTTTATGATAAGTTATCATTAGTTAACATTGAACTTTTTATAAGATAAATAAATAAATTAAATCCAATAAATATATATATTTTCCTTTAGAACTCAAACATTTATATGTAGATATTTATAAAAATTTATTCCAAAAACAAAAAAGAAAGATCTAAATCGATATTTTCCTTATAAGAAGGAAAAAAAATAACTTTCTCCTATGAAGGAAAAATTTAATGGATATAAAATGTCTAATGTTTAAGACAAAATTGAAGGAATGATGTAAATGGATCATTTAATTACTTCAAGTCTTATCCAGAAGATACACCATTATTAAGATGCATGACTTCTATTTTGGTTTTTGTCACAAAAAGTGTACAATTAAATTTACATTAGTGTTTAGTTAAAACCATTAAAGGTATGTATAACTTTCAATATGGTTAAAATTCAATTGCTCACATTTTCAAAGTTCATTTTACTTTGGAAATAATAATAAAATAACGAAATTGTATTATGCAAATAAATAAAATACAAAAGATTAAATTAGTTGTGTCTAGGATTCATTCTAAATTGTTTCGCAGCTTCTCAAGCTTAATCAAAAGTTAAATAATTTTTTGTCACGTGACGGCAAAAAACCAATAAAGATATCTATAAACAAAATTTACAAAAAAAAAAAAAAAAAAGGGGGGAGGGGGGATTATTTTTTTGTCCTTAACATTGCCTTATGTCAAGATTGAATACTTTCACTTTATTTCTAAGTATTTAATTAACTGTTTAAATGCAAATTTAAAATACAATAAGGATATTTTTAAATGTATTTCTGGTTGTATTTTATATTTACACATAAGTTGCAAATATAAATTTTAAAAAATTGATAGGAAAAAATGCATATTAAAATTTAAAAAAATATTTTTTGATGAAAAATAGAAAAAAGAATTGCAAGCTTATGATTGAGAATGTAAGGTACTAGATTTATAATCATTCATCAAACTATTTGATTATTTTTGTGTTGCTAATGATAAAGTGTGAAATTAGTATAATGATTTTTGTGTATGTATTTTATAGTCAAAATGTAGATAGTTATCTAATTCAAGTAATGCAATATGTGTAAGGAGTTGCCTTACTATCTAATATAATTCAATGTAAAGAAAAGTAAATTGTAAATAATTTGATTTTCTCTAGATAATATTTTATTCTATTTATAAGTAAATACGTAAATATATTTTGTAAGCTAACTTTTATGAAACTTTTGTAAAAAAAAATAGGGGTTGTATTAATATCGTTTATTAGATAGGGTTGTATTTTTTTATTGTTTTCCATACTTATAAATTTTTTTTTGTATACTTTAAAAAATGAATTTATTTCTTTATCTATACATACATATATCGCAAGCACCTTTGTAAGTTTGTCTCTTGAACCGAGCATCACATTCAGCCAGGAGAACTAGGGGGTAGAGGCAGGATAAGTTATAAGTAAATTGATCCTAAAAGAATATATGCCATGCTTTGTCGGCCTCAGATGTTGTTTAAGATCGTTGGAGGCTGATTTTGAGGTCGAAGTGCAATTTAAAGGCTTAAGGGTTCGAATTTGAGGTTACTTTTGATGTCAAAAGCTACAGGGAATGATCAATTTAGGTGGTTTGGCTGAAGTCGGATGACCTCAGTGATCCTTGATTAAGGAAATGAACGAAAAAAGGAACCTAATATGTATAGATCAATAATATACATATAGATTGCTTTAAAATGGTATGCTTCATGTCACTGTTTTAGGACGAGCTAAATAATAAAGTTGATAATAGTTTTTTATTTGAAAAAAAAGGAATCGCAATGTTATACGGTATTTCGTAGAGAATGTTAAAAAGAGATTTAATTAGCTATTTTTTAAATAGTTATTTTGAGAATATATGAATATAGGGTGAATAAAACTTGATAAAATGAAGGAAAACGTGCTTTCCCTCTAAAAATATTGTAAAATTCATAAGGTGTCTGTTCTATATATCTTTACATATATATGTACGATGGTAAACATACTCAAAATTGTGCATTTATTGGTTTTTTGTGATGTGATGACAAAAAATTATTTAACATTTTATGAAGCTTGGAAAGCTTGCAAATCCCTTTAGAAGGAATCCTAGACACATATAATTTAATCACATCTGTTTTATTTATTTACATACATAGTACAATTATTGTCTCTATGAATTAAATGTATTCATCTTCAAATGATGCACTTATTTGTATTAATCAATGACTCATCAACACAGTTCACTTTATGTACATAAAATATAAATTAATATTGTTGCAGACAAATAAATTTTAAGGAGTATAAATAAGAAAATGAATTTGTCGAAGATTGAAATATCTACAGTTCAATATAAGTATGTTTGCACAGTTTCATACAGGTACTTTTTTGGATCAAATTGACCTGTTTTAAAGTTTGAAGACGTAACACACACTTAAACTATCATTTTTTGATTGGCTTTATTACTTAATATATTCTACACATACAAAATTTAGCTCCTTTTGCATTTTTGCAACTATCTCCAACCCTTTTAGATATTTGGGTCAAAAGGGTCGATTTGAATAAAAAAATGCTTGAAAAAGTATGCAAGTATTTAGAAAATGGTTTGAATTCACCCCTTCTCCCCACCTGGTCTTTTTTTTGTGTGTGTTTTGCTTAATTACGAATATTCTTTTTTTGCTTTTTTTCTCCTTTATGTTTTTATCATTATTTGTATTTTTACTCCAAAATATTAGAATGGTTAATACAATACTTCAAATTTGTCTTGTTTCTTTTATATTTTGCATATATAATCAAGGATGATCAGGTCAAATTACCTGTTAAAAGAAAAAAAAAACCATAGCAAAAGGGTTAATTAAGGCTTTTAATATTAAAATAGTCAAAATTCAGACTTTATAACACTTCAAAAAGAGTCTCTAAGTATTTCTTAGAGCGTTTAATATTCCCCAAACTATTTTCAAGAAAATTGAAAAACTCATAAGAATCATTTTTTTGTTTTTTAATGTAGAGAGTAAGTTCAAGGGTCGATAAAGTGTTTATTGTAGATGATATTTTCAAATATGGGTCAAGTGTATCTCTTTTGACTCCTATTCAACCTCTCGAAAATGTGATCATACATATTTCATATGTATAGTACTTTATGAGTACACATTTTTGTGTGTTTAAATAGCCATCAACAAGACGTAATGTTATTATTATTTTTTTTTAAGAATTAAAATAAATGGAATACCTTAGAGCTGTATTTTAACTATGAAATTATCATAAATTAATGTCAAAGTTAATTCTTTTTGTACAAATTTTGTCACTATTTTCATATAAAAATTAGCAAATTGTAATATACATTTAAGAAATGAAAAAAATACCTTAATGTTTTGATGAATTTTGATTTGTCATTAAATTACTTTTATATCATCTTTTAGGGTATAATTATTAATACGAACCAGATAAAAAAAATTACTATTTTATATACAGCTTCTATCTAACTTTGTGTTTTAGCCATTTTTTACTGTATTATGCAGATTAAATTTTGATATTCAAAATACAGTGTAAAATATGAGAATAATATTTGTATTCATTAAATTATAAAATGTTATTTTGTAGCAACGTTTTAAAATAAAATATTTGCAATTAAAACGTTGATTACTTGAGTTTTTTTATAATTTAACTTCATCTTACTTTAATCATAACTTAACAGCTACAATAACAAAAACTGATAGAATACGATAAACATCTCGAATGATAAATAGTAAGTTCAATATTTATTATTATTTTTTGCACTTTCGTTTTGAATGTTTTTAAGACATCGTACAAAAAATTATTACGAGGATTCTATATTTCTAATACAAATCTATATTTTAAATAAGACTACCGCTATTTACATAATTTACAGTTAGTACCATTAAAAGAATTAAATAGTTCATTAAGGAAGTCATTTTCTTAATATTATTTAATTACACATATTTGTAATTACTGCAAAAAATGCATGTAGCTTATTTTATTTTCAGTTTGTACCTACTGAAAAATTATTAAGAAATATAATTAAGTTCTTATTTTTTTTATTTTTGCAAATCCTTTGCAAATGGCTGTAATTTATAAGCATACAAATTATATTCACTATGAATCATTAAGATATTTGCGGGTTGTAATACTAATTATTTGCAATTTAGCACTAATTACGTTAACTATTCTATTTATGTACATTATTATATTCATTGTGAGCTTGTAGATGGAATGTTTGTTTGCATTTTAAATTCAGTAATGTGTCTTATTCCAATTAAATTTGTGCAGAATTATAGTTTTTGACAGAAAGAACCTGTTTTCAATTTGAAAAGTGAGTAACTTTTTGAATTCTTAGGTAGTTCTCCTATTAGACACGCAGTAGGCTACTCTCTATTTCATTACTTCTGCAAAAAAAAACTATATCCAAATTTTCCTCTTTGCCATTATTACACCTGCTAGCAGAGAGGAAAAAACCTTCTTTATGTTCTATTGTTTTTTGCAAAATTAAGCAATTCAAGGTTACTATGCTGTTGCTCCTGGATTCATTCTACTTAAGAACCCTGCTATAAAAGTATGTACAGTATGATATCCATTACAGTAACTCAGAGAACACTGATGCAATAATCATTCAGTTCTTGTCACCCGGGACAACTATAGTTATTACCATCAAACTATTATAGTAAATTTAGTTTTTTTAAAAGCAGTTTCTGATTCATTTTTTGGTTTAAAAGTTAGTGTAAAACAACTGCATATGAAGCATTTTCACGAAATATCACCATTTTTGATGTATACAAATAATCAAATTTTACAGGATTAAAAACCCTTGTTCTAACATAATATCTTACATTGTGTTGGTTTTACTTTTCATTTTTAAAGTCATAAAATAAATTTATTTGTGAGATTTTTTTAATTATGTCCCTATTGACAAATTAATAAATGTATATAAACAGAAATGTCTCTAACACAGCGTCACTTTCGGTTGATTATGCAATCTGAGACCTCTATTGTTTATTTTTTACATTGTTTGTCGTTAAAAAATTGTTATTGTTTTTAATGCTTATTTTGCATCATAAGCACATACTTTTTTGCTTTACCATTTATTTTTCTTACTCAATCTCTTTATGTAGGGCTTAGAATTTCTTATTTGGTATTTCAATCTCAAAGAAGTATTTTGATGCATTGCTATGTTTGCAAAAATAAACAATCTACGAGTAAAGACTTTTCTTTTTGTTAATACGTAGAACATGATAAAAAATTTAAGTAGACATATTTCAATATACAGATTTAATTTTCAATTCATTTCTTTGAACCTTAAGGCATTACATAGGTACATTTTATCAACTTTTTAAATGAGAAAAAAAATCTGATATATATATATATATATATTATATACATTGAGTACATACATATATAAAGCTTATTAGTGTTATCCTTAATAAAAAGTATATGTGTATTTTTTTGTTCGAGTAGATGTAAAAAAGTTTGACAGGAATAGGAGCTATACATACATACCTATATAACAATTATTAAAATGTAGGTCAGAAAATTCTTTCAAGTTTGAAATGAAGGAAAGGAAAAAAAAAATACCTTTTACTTTAAAACTTTTTATCCTTACATATTTAGATATACAATAAGTTCTGGCACATGAGTAGTGTAATATTATTATCTGATATGTTAATAATTTATGCCTGTCCAAATAATTCTAAATATATAATAAATTATATTTTTTTATACGACAGAAAAGAAAATTATTATGACATGTAAACGAAAAAGTATTATTGATACTATTTTTTTCATTGGAAAATGTATTTGAAATGATGGAAAAATAGTCTATTTATTTTTCTTTAATAAAAAACTCGAATATAGAGGGGCAAGAATAACTATGGACAAAAAATACTTTACCGCGTAGATCGTTTGCTGATCCAATTTTTTTTTTATTTGTCAGTCAAGTATGTGGTACAGGAAGAAATTATTTATGGTTAATTAAAAGTTGTTTTTTTTTTGTTGATCAAAACTATTTTATAGATTAAACTATCTGCTTGAAATACTTGAACAAATAATATAAACAGTTTGGTGTATTAACGCGTTACTTTGAAACATTTTATACCACTAATATAGCGATATTAATCTAATAAAAGAATAATAAATAATGTAACATTACTTTTACAAAGTAGTACATAAAAATATTTTTAATTAATGTTCAACATAGATATGTAATCAGCTTCATGACGAAATACTTGCTGTCAAAAAATTTTATTAATAAAGAAAAACTTTTCTTCTTGCAATTTAAAATTATTCCGATGCAAAATAAATAAAGCTAGTTAGATTAAAGCAATAATATTATTTTTGGTTCTAAGTCATAAGCAATATAACGAAATTACTTTTTCATTTGAGTAATATGTAATAAGTAACTTAAAAATTTACTAATTGTAATCAACATTTTCTAATATTGGATTTGAGCTTTTTCAAATTTATTATTTACATAAACCACATATTAAATCAAAACAGTCTGGTCAGATACTTGATTTCATTTGGAGATTAGATTCCAACCCTTATTGAAGACCAATCAGACGCATAAATTGGTTGAGTTAGACGTATTATCGTCGAGTTTATTCTGGTTTATTAGCTTCGAGTCAAGTTTGAGATAGATATCCATTCCAATAATTATTGACCTTGATGGCTCTACACTTTTTCCAAATTAAAGTTTATGCAGTCAAAATGTTGGTTCGAAGAGTTAATTTATCGGGCTCATTTAGTAGCTGTGTTGAACTTGATAATCAAGTATGCAGGGTTGGGTTTGAGAAAAAAAAATGTGTTCGGTTTGAGTTAGGTTGAGTCTCAATATTATCATGATTGGGTCTACTCTATTTTGATTTGTTTTATAGAAAATCAGGTATTGTTATTTATTTGATACATTTTTTGATAAATTATATTAAGATTTAAAATCCATTCTATAATCAATAATGCATTGAAAAAACATTGTAAATATAAAAAAATAATAACAATAAAGTTTTTCAAAAAAAAAAAATGTATGTTTGAATTGTATGTATAGCAGATACTTCAATTTAAAATTACACTAGATTTATTTGAAGTGTATTTATGACTTTTTACGGCAATACTTAATTGATTTCTGAAATTTTTTGTTAATAAACTAAAAAAATCTTTCAAGAGAGTACAGATTTTTTAATTTTTGTCGGATCTTTTTAGTGTAAATGAACCCTTTGTCGATAATTGAATATATAAACAATGATTTTTTATATTATTTAATATGATTGGTACAAAAAAAAATCAACAATATAGACTAATGAATCAAATTTTGAAGGTAAACTAAACAAGTCAACAAAAAAAATATTTTCGGTTTCATATCTAACTCTAGTAATACATATTTAACGTGTTGATCACGTTTGTCAAAAAAAAAAATTAAATCAAATCCATATTGCTGGTAAACTAAACCTTTTAAAATTAATTAATTTTTTGTTAGTTAGAAACCAATCATTTACACTTCAAATGCATTCCTTTTATTTAAAAACAAATGAAAAGCTGTGGCATTACTTTGTATTTTCTCAGAATTTGATAATTTTTGATTATAAAGTAACACAACAAGTAATAAATGAAAGATCAAAATCGTTCTAATGACATTGGATAGAGTTTTGTTACAATTAATGCTGAGTTTATCATATCAAACGAAATAAATAAAAATAAAAGAATGCGTGTTATACGCAGTATATCTATATTTTTCTTCTTTCTTTTTTCTTCCTTTATGTCACAAAAAGTTCATTTTTAGAGAAACTTAGCATAAATAGATTTTGAAGATTGTTTGTTCAAATAAAAATAGTAAAAAAATAATAAATATTTAACTCGATATATTTGGATGATGATAACGAAGGAAGAAGAGGAAATTTTTTTTAAATGTCAATATTTTTAACTTTGAAGCCGTTGAGCGACCTCTAAATGCTAAAATTTTATCAAAAAATCAAAAAACCGCGGGTAAAGTCTATAGAAAGTTTAAAATTTAATGTTCACGACATTGTGTTTGGCACCTTTATATATGTACATATGATTTGTTAACCAATTACCTAGATCCATAGATATACAATAAATTATACATTTATCATTTGTCACATTTTAATTTTCTTGAAATAAAATGTAGAAAAGTGACAATATAACTTCTTTTTTAATAAAAAAGTCAAATACATATTAAATCGCAATCAACACTTCATCATGTTAAATTTAATTCTTATTCCTTTGGATAATACTATGGTTATATTTTTTTTGCATTCTATCATATATATAGTATACAAAAAAAAAAAAAAAACAGACTCTGCTGTTTTACAGATAATATGGAAGCATATGTTTACAGAAAGTTATATATTTGATGAATATATTTAGAATGAGACAATCTTTTAAATATACAAAATGGGTTTGCCACAAACATAGAGTTTCAATGACAGACAGCTTTCATTTTAATATAATAAATATTTTTATTAATATAAAATGAAAAAAGAAAAAACAATTTCCGAAATGCTTCCTTTCCCCTATTGTATACTAACCTGAACAATAGAGGAAAGTAATAATATGTCATTATCATAAAAACCTATAGTAATCCCCACCCAACATACATATTTGCCTTTGTGGGTTGATATTTCAAAATCTCTGTTTATTTGGAGTAAACACTGTTTAAAGTATTCTTTTTAATATTCAGACTTTTTTCGATTTTATATATGTAAAAGCAATATATATCGGTTACAATAACTATGAAGAAAAAAAATAAATTATAATTGCTGTTATAAATGTATGTACATTAAATTCTTCCTATTATTTTTACCCTACAAAAAAATAAATATAAAAAGTTGGAAAAATATGTTCTTTGAGCCACTTGAGGCCATAAAGTTAATGTTGTATTTATATATTTCCCTTTTATTTTACTTCTATGGGACCCTATTTGGCCACAGAAAAAGAGTTACATCACCCTTTTTATTGGGTAGTACATAAAATATAAATCGTACCAATGTAGGGGGAAAAATGCTTTCTTCGGAAATTACATTCAAAAAGTAATATATTCAAGGCTCATACTATTACTTATAAGAATAAAAAAAGAGAAGAAGATGCATTGATTCATGTTCATAAATTCATGAAATGCTGCCTCATCAAATTACATTTTGTAAAAAAAAATAAGTTAAAAGAGGAGCATTACTTTTATGCCACACTCTGAAGAACATTTCTTTTTGTCTCTGAGATGGGAAATGCTCTTACATAGATACCTATATATACTTAATGAAATGAGTGAAAATCTCGACATCAATAAAAATTGTCTCCAACCCATAAGCATTATCATTCCCTTCTTTAATTTCTTCATTCACCCCCCTATAGACCTTCAAAGGTCAGTTAATATAAACTATGCACTATCCTTGGAAAACCGACATATTTAGATATAAATATATAGATATATTCTATGTAATACTGATTATGTATTCATAAACTGAATATTTGCTCGTTGTTGTTATTTTCATTTTTATTTTTTTGCACTAAACGTGTAAAAAAGGAATGTACAAAAATATTACATATATATAATTTATGTATAAACATACATTATAAATGCCATGGATATCACGTACTTAGAAGCATCACAGCCATTACTATACATACATAATATTTTGATCGAGTGAAAGTAATGCAAGGATTTATAGATTAATTTTTTTAAATGATATTCTTTTTTGAATTGAACTTAATATATGTACATACAAATATGTTGAATAATATTACCTGTGGAATTTCATCCGGTACTCTTCCCATCCATGATAAAGATCGAATATGACAATCCCCCGCAGTATTGGAGCTACGCTCCCAATGCAGATGCATAATCTACTCGGACCCTTGATATTTATCTATGACAACCATTATATACCTATCTGTAGGAAAAATAAGATACAAATTAAAAATAAATAAAAAAGTATCATACACAATAATAGCACTTATTGTAATAGACTATCAGCTAAATTGATAATTAATTCAGTTGTTTAGACACTTCTTAAAGTATATGTCAACTTAATAACTGACCTTTGTTTTTTTCTGTTTTTTCTTGGTAAAAAAAAAGTATTTGCATCCTATTTTCATAGAGTTTATATTCTAGATTTAACTCAATAATTTTTTTAAATTTTTTGCTAGGTATATGGTTTTTGAGATCGATCTTGGTCTCAAGGTTAGTCTTCAGATCTGTTTTTGAAGGTTTTAACTCCTTCAAAGTTTTGATGTTGAGTTTAAAACGAGATTAAACATTCCTTTTCTAAAATAGAATAAAAGAAAGAACTTTTTTTTTTCTAATATGATGTATTTACAACTGGTTGAATTCTAACTTTATTAGTCATTACATTATCGATTAAAAATAGAAAATATCCCCTCTTAGGTAATGGGTAATTGTGAAAAGGAATTTTGTAATTCAAGTTACGAATTGAGTTTTCTTAATTAAGATTTAACTAGGAAAGTTTCTGCATTGAAAAAAGTCAAAATGTTAATAATTTTAGATTTAGTATTTATCTTCATAAATGAATATCAATAAAGTATATGTAAAAATAATATAATATAGATTACGGAAAAACCTCAATTAATCACAAATTCAGGGTAATTCATATTTATGCTACGGAAATTACTTATACCAATAGTTGGAGGAAATTATTCTAATTAATCATTACTAAATTCGTTTCTTGTATATGGTGTAAACTGAGAAACTAAATAGAATACATAAATGATGTATTTAAAGTCAAACTTGTTTAAATATGTACATAGATGTTCATTATATAAATTTTTCTTAAACGAATACTTCAGAGTCTCAAGTCTCAAACTTACATTTTTCAAGAGGACTGAAGATCTTAAATACTGTGACTCATAAAATGGGTAATTTTGTCATGCCTCTAAGAAGAAAGGCTTGTGATATATCGAACATAAAAGAAGAAGAGAACTGAGGTTATTCGTCAGAGGACGATTGACCTTACTTAATAGTCTCTAATAACTCGTCCTTTATTGTGTTTCCTGTGAGCCTACTACCTAGAGAAGCATTTTGACTCATGTGGAGTTTTGCAACAAATATATTTTCAGAACGTGCGACACTCGTTGCTAATGTTTCTTTTTAACATATTTTTTAATACAAAAGTTTTATTACACAAAATTACAATATTTATTAATCGTGCAACTTTTTAACATTTTTTTGTACTTTTTAAAAATTATAGGAGACAGGCTTAACTTCCCAATACCTCCCCTTCTCTTAGAACCACAACTGCTGTGTTTTTATTCGACTTTCTAGAAGTTAGAGTGAATGTAAATACTCCATTATGGACACTGGAACAGAGGGAGAATGAATCTCCACTTTTTTTAAAAACAACTACAATCAAAAGTTGCGTAATTATTGTGTCATTTTATTAGTAACGTTATTTTTATATAACTTTCAATTAAATTTGAATATTTTCCGGCGCCATTGAACTTCATTCTGCATCTTAAATACTCGCATATTACAAAGTTATATTACAAACATAACAATTTACCTATACTCTACATATTTGTTCTCAAGACACCCATCTCTACTTCTTTTCCCTTTGATATTGTTTTGCAGGTTAGTTGGTCGAATTCCAATTACCTGTTGTTCAACTCTGAAACATTAGTATCTTCTATTAAATAATAATAATTCTACGGTTGGAAAGAAGAATGGACTACTACCAAATGATTTGGAGCATTTTTACCCCTTCTTACTTTTGAGAGGGGGGGGGGGGAGGTTGCGAGATACAATAAAGAATACATCAATACTAGAGTAGATACGTTCATTCATATGTAAATTTTGAAAAGCTTTATTGTACACCTAAAGTCATAGCATAATAACTAGTGGGTATAAATATGGGAACCATAGTCAAATCTATGTCTACATATGTATACATCTGAAAGGAGCCAATACTACATATAATATCCGCTTATATGTAACTATAATACAAATAAAAAAGGCAGGATGCACGTATAAATGGTAATAAATTAAATATTAAATACTCTTTTCATATTCTGTATAAGTAAATACCACTTCATAAATAGGTAGATTGTGTGTAGGTAGCTATACATATATGTACATATATAATTATGAAATTCCCAGAAGGATGGTTGTAGCCACATAGGATAGGTACATATGTAGTAATTTCATTAAAGAATTTATTATAGCAAATGTATCTATGTATTACTTCCACGCTCATAACTTAATTTACTTATTACTCAATTGATTATATTCTTTTCCTTTTATATAACATTGCTATACATATAGGTACATACATACATACACCTGCAAATAATCAAAATGAAAAGAAGGGAGAGATTGATGATACGTTAAATAAGTGATTGAAAAGAGGATCATCTACTTAATATAATAGATCTTTTTGGAGTTTACATGTACTATTTACGTTACATAAAAAAAATTGAGAGCAAAATACATTTTGCATTCGATCCATCAGTGTGAAGAAGAAGGAAAGAAAAAAACATATTTTTTTTACTTAGAATAAGGCTAATGGAAAGATTTTCAACACTTGTTGAAAATAGATACATAGTGTTATAATGTGCAGCTAGGTCATGAATCCTTAAAAAAACTGTTTAAATAATGTTCAAATCAATGAAATATGTGGATAAAAGGACTTGATTACTTCCTTGAATATTTTATAAAAATAGTTGTATTTATTTTTTGAGTAAAAGAGTTTAAGAAAGCTGTTTAAGATGTGTTCTATGTACGATGAATAAATACTCGCATATATCATTGCAAATTCTACTTTTATTCAAAGTAAGTCATTTGACAAACTTTTTCTGAGAAAGACAATTTACATATTTATTACGAAGCTATTGTATACATAGCCTTGCTGGCATCACTGCATGTATAGTAATGAGTTGAAAAATGTCTTCCGTCCCAAATACATATATAAACACCTAGGGAGGAGTGGTCGAATTGGACGTATATTTATTGGGGGGGGGGGGGGACTTCTTTCAAATTTTGTGTCCTTTGTTAGCCACTAAGCTACTTATATATGATCCCCTATAATATATTCATTACTGGAGGAGGGGGGGAGGGGCAGTGTAGTAGCTTTTCAGCCAAAAGGGTATAATACCTACATATAATGGAGTTATACATGTGTATTATTGATGGAAAACAAATATTATTCCTCAATTCATGGAATTCATCAGAGAGGTGTGGAACACTGACGAAATCATCCGGTTGCACCTCTGTATAAATCCCTATTATTCAAAAGGGTCAAAGTGGTATATAAAACAAAAAGCAAAATGACTTATAAATATCAATAATTTAGTTTTCGAACATCTGACATTTAAATACAAAACATGATTATAGCTTATGAGGAAATGGTAAAACATTCAAAAGCTACATTTTCGGTTCAATAAGCCTATTTAAGTTTCCATATTTTTTGTCTCCGATATTTTATTATGACTTTATAAGGTTATTTTTTCAAAAAGTTATTAATATGTGAATGGAAATTAAAAGTCTAACACTGAGTAAATAAATAAAATAACTCTTTCAAAGGAGTTAATATACGTATATTTTTATATAGATTGAAAAACAAGAGTAATGATGATATGTGGAATGAACTCATCAAGTTGAGTAATCACAGATTTATTACAATTATTTATTTGCTCTCTCTCTCTCTCTCTCTCTGACTTCAAAATCTCATTTTTTATGTAGGTATTTTGTTTATGCTGTATATGAGTGGAATACTAAAGGCAAAAAAAAAACAAATAGAAAGGAAGGAAGAAACAGCTTCATCCTTGGACTTGGAGATTTTTATATGCCAAAAGGCGAACAATATATGTACAGGAACAAATAAGGAGGGAGGAGGGGTATCCAGTAAATAATAAGTATAAGGCTTACTGATAATGTATCCTTTCAGAGAAACATATCATGTCTAATAACATTCCCCCTTCTCCCTTTGCTTTTTAAATGGAAAGAGACGTTTGATAGTATCTTTGGAATGAAAGAGATTCTCCTTTCTAAGAAAAAAGACCCAGGAATAATATATGTAACATATACATACATAGAACTGAAGTAAATACCAATGTTTAAATATATATATATATATATATATATATATATATATATATATATATATACTGTAAACTTCTATACTCTGATAAAAATGTGATTAAAAAATAAGGGATATATTGATGTAAATAACTCAATCAAGAGCTAGAAAGAACAGGTATGCTCGAACAGAGAAAGAAAAAGAATATAAAAAGTTTATTTCTCATTCATTTACACAAATATATATATATATGTAATATTTGCCTATTACCAACACGTATATGTAAATAAAGCTATGTATGTTAGTTAGTATATGTATAATATAAATACATATGTACACATATTGAGCTGGTCTGTGAATATTGGATATTTAATAATTCAATAATGACTTATAGTGAAGAATCTATCGAGGTGTGTGTTTTTGAATATTATAATGATGTTACTTTGAAGTACAGTCTCTATACTCCATAGTATAAAGCCAAATGTTATTTTTTAGAATAAATTGCTTTCCATTCTAGGCATTATATCTGTCTTATATAAAGTAGTTCATTTGCTGTACATACATAAAATATGAGTTATTCTATGGGAACTCAATTAATGAACATCACTTTTTTACTTGATTGAAAAAATTTCCTTCGAATCGATGGAATTTCGAAAGAAAAATGATATATCTCCTTGAACTAATTTTTACTAAAAGTTGAAGTGTATGAACTTTTTTGTTCATTTGATGTGGACTGATCCCTATTTTATTCGATTATGTGCACTTATCAGAACATTCCTCAGATTCAAAGGATGAAAAACTCATAAAATATATTTGAAACTTTATATTTATATGCAAAAATTACTCGACATATAAAAATATAAAAACCAATAAGGTGACTATTGAATGAAGCCTAAAATAAAAATATGAAGCGTTATTTTCAATATTCAATATGCAGTATACATTCTTTCATACAATTAATATTATTATTCTGTGATATTGATAACTCATTGATATTTAATTTCTAAAAATCCAATCTATAATTTTAATCTTATTTTGATAAAAATAATCATTCTTAAACTAAGAATCATAGAGTAAATTAATTTAGTTTTGCTACACATACCGGATTTTAAAATTGAGTCTAAGTATAACATTAACAAGGAAAAATACTTTATTGAAAAAGGTCATTCTTTTGATGATCAAATCTTTATTTTTCTTTAAAGATAAAATCTATCTTCCTTTCCAATGAAAAATGATTATGTGCCTTAAAAATATAAAATGCATTTTCAAAAAGAAAAGGTAAATAATTTCCTTCCATCACTTACATAAATGTATGTATATATAAATATATGCAGAGATAAAACAGGGTGTATACGTTTTATTTGAGGTCCTAAAACTTTAAAAACCATTTCTATATTCCCTATAGTCTAGATTTTAAGTTTTGAGATGGGCAACTTTTTTAATGTACAATTTTTGAGAAAATTAGAGTTTTATCTTGATTCATAGTGTTTTTTTTTTCTATCGTCAAGAAAAAGTTCAAGGATGAATTATAGTATGAAATAGGGACTTTACAATTTATTTCATAAAAATAATTTGTCAGATATAGATTTCAGCAATTTAGTAGTAAATTTTTTTAAAACTGTAACGGAAAATCAAGGAGATCCCCAAATCGTAGTTTGAAAGCACGAAATTCGACATTTTTAAGAACGAACATAAATGCGTCATTGTATGAAACTTCACAAACAACGAACTGAATATTGTTACCAGATGGTAGACAAAAAAAATAAAACATACTCCTAGCGACATCTTTTGCCTAATAGCTGATAGTCTCATTTCATAGGTATAGACCTAATATATATATATATATATAACAATGAAACAGTAAATATCGAGGGCTACTATTTTTATTTATTACAAATATTTCTCATAACTTTCCTATGAATATATGAAAAATATATTGAATGATTGCAAATATATTTAGACTATGATATATTGTATGAGCTCTTCGTCTTTAAAACCTTTTCCCTCATACAACTATATATTTGATAGACTCAAATAGATATTGGGTACTAAAGAAGTTAAATAGTTTCATAAACTATTCGTAATTCTCCTTTTCTCCATATAGATACAATGTGTTTTCCCCCTTTATTTTCACAATTATACTATATAAAGCAGAAAAGGGTAAAATATATAATTCCTTTAATGGTCGGATAAATGTTTTAATTAAACGTGTTAACTTTTGTACTCAGTTTTCTTTTATAGTGTTATATATTTATTAATAGATAATAGCTGGACTTTCTAATGTCTGCTTCACTCACCAATACTTTAATTTCATATGCCAGAATATTGTATGCAGAACATTCTAATGCAAAGGATATACATAAATGCTCTTACAAATGTATGTATTTACATACATATATCATATTTCAATATACATTTACATAATATAGTTATATTTGATGATAATAATTTATTTAGTTCGGATGTAGGCGTCATGTTCCTTTTTATTTTGCTAACAACAACACTTGTAACAAAAATAATATTAATTTAATTTCTATATAGAAAATTAAATTGAAATAGGTTTTAAAGTTGTTGTATTTTTTTGTCTCTTAATTGAAGTTATCTCTTTATTTTTTGTTTTTTGAATGATACCCCATTACTATGACCTTTTCTAAAAAATATATAAATTGTTTATTTCGATCCATTAATAATTAGTTAATTTGATTATTTTTATAGCAGTAAGTTTCTTAAATTAAAAAGACATAATTCATGAAAGTTTATTTTTGTCTTCTAACAAAGTAACAAATATTTACGAAAAAAGTTTACAACCCTTTCATAAAAGCACTCGAAATGATAAATTTTCTGCAAAATATTTTTAATTTTTGAATTTAAAAGTATAAGGATATATTTTGTAATACATTTGTATTTGTTAATATCCACTGAATTGAAAGTAATTTTTTAACCAAAAACCATTATCTAATAATTTCATTTGTTAATAATGAAAGTTTTTCGAGAAATATAATTTTGAATGTGTGGTTGTGCTCTTGACGTTTCACCATTTTAATACCATTATTGGAGATGTAAAAATATGCATTTGTATATTTGATTTTTTTTAAAGCTGTCGCTATTCTTCATAATTCAATTTTAAAGGTCAGTTCTTGACAAAATATAGATTTATTTTGACATTTTAAATAAGTTTAAGAAATATTTAAATTACATTTTTATTTTAAAAAAATGTCACTAAATGCAATGACATCAATGACTTTGAAATTTAACGTCGCCGGTATGTGCTTAAGTCAGTTTAAAAAAATCTGATTTGAGATAAAGCAGCAAAATATTGACCACTTCTTTATTCTTATCCCCTTTGTTTTAAGACTTTAACTTTATTTTGTAATATCAGGTGTCGTTAGGGTGATGTTAAGACCACACCACCCGAGAGCAATACTTTCAATAATTGATCTCTAGATCAAGGCAGGTCTTGAAAACTACGAATATGCTTTTTACACTCACAGAGAACTAAACTTTTTTTCTTCATGCATCTTTAAACATAATTTAATGTCACTTCTATATGTAAAACCAAACACTTTTTATAAGTGAGTATATTTAAAGATAGACAAGATGTCAAATTAGCAACCCATGAAAAAAAAAATGACCTAAATAAATTATAAACTGTCATATACTTAGATTATTATCAAAAAATTGTAACAGAGTCATGTTGAAAGAACATTCATCATATAAAGAAAAAAAGAGAGAAAAATATAAATCATTAATTATAAATATTATGTCGTTTTGTAGGGTTAAACATATGTACTAATGAAGATAATGATGATGTATCAGACTTCTGTTTTTGACAGAATAAAAAATTAAATAAAAACAGGATATAATGTAAAAAATGTCTAAGTGGGAGCCATTTTTATGTGGTTTGCCAAAAAACAAGAATTAAAACGGTAAATTCTTTGATTCCTAGAATGAAATTGCTCAAATTACGATGAGTATATGATTAAATATTCATTTGCTTTCATGTGTACATACATATGATACAGATACACATCTATTTTTTGCTGTTTTGAACAAATTAGTATGTTTGATGAAAGACAATTAATTAAATTTATTATTTTTAAGCAAAAATCACTCGAGGTTCCATGCAGATTTTTTGACGCTCCGTCGTAGCAATAAATGATTATACATATATATATATATATATATATATATTTATAGATAAAAATTAAAATGCATATAAATATAAACGGAAATTGGTAAACTATGAAAAAAGTTATATGTATAGTTATAGTAAACATATAATTCTTTTCATAGTTTCTTGCATTTATCAAAATAACAAAAATTACAACACGGTTGTTATTCAATTGAATATCAATTTCACAAAATATCACTATGATTGAATATATTCTACAATTGATAAATAACACAGCATGTATATTATTGGATACATCATCTATGAGTGATTTTTGGCTAAAAAACAATCAGAAACCAATTCAATAAAATATCAAAGACTCGCAAATTTCCACCCTTAAAAAAAAATCCTGTAGCTTCGAATTGTGCTTTCTAATGTTTAAAAAAAATTACTATATCGCTACTAAACTAAACCCTTATTTCATGATGAAAATGAAAGATCAGCCAATCAGAGTTCAAATATACCTCTTTTGCTTTAAATGTAATACAAAATCGATCTATTATTTATTACGAATAAAATTTGGTCCTAATTTTTTTTTCTTCAAGATTATCTTACTCCACGTGAGATATAACCGCAAAATAAAAATTTGCAGAAAATAAAGTATTTACTCCGTGTATTTTTGGTTTCTTTACTTTATGCATAAAATGTTTCAAAATTACAGAAATGTTTATTTGTAATTATAATTACTTCTTTGTAATTACTGAGTTAAATAGTACTGTTTTTTAAGGTGGAATCCTAATTATTTTTGAGAAAGTTAAACTTAATTAGCTTGTTGAGAGGGTAACCGTAAAAATATCTAGTTTTTTTTAAACTGTTTTTTTAATGTATCAAATAAGTACTAGAAAAAATTTTCTTTTTTTTTTTGCATTTTATCCCCTGAATCCCATTTACAACGTTTATTTTTCTTAGTAACTTAATCCTTCTTCACTTAAATTGATTATGCTTTTAAAAGCTTGTTTTTTAAGTATACACAGTCTAATGGTATATAAATGATGAACCTTGAAAAGATTTTATTCAATTTATTCTTATGGATAGAACACTACCTATTTGAATAAAAGCCTTCAGGGAAAAGTTCCTCCCCCCCCCCTTCCTTCTTAATAAAGTGCCAAAATTAGTTGGTTGTAGGCCAATTCTTCCCAATTGTCAGAGTATTCCTTGTTTCATAAGAAGGAATTACATATAGCAAAAAGAAAGTTAATTCAATTTCAACCAATTACCGTTCAGAGCACTAGTAAGAAATGAAGAGTAGAAACATCAACAGCTGACAAAAAAGAATATTGCTAATTTCTATGCATGTGAAATAACATTACAACAGATTTACTACCCTCTTATTAAATGAACAATAGTCCCACAGTTCGGAGGAATTTGCAAACTACAAATTAATTTTTAGCTCATTTTTTAAATTTTTTTGGCAGAAAGACTAACACCAAAACCAAAGATGAAATTTGATGATGAAATAAAGATTTTTTGATTCCCCACATTTCTTTGCCCTTGATAGTATTTGTTTTCTCTACACAGAATTTACCCTATTATAATTGAAGTAACATAGTAAATTCACAAGGATTGTGTAGTTTCTTATAGAGTAATTCAGTTCCCCTGGCGGAAAAAAAAATCAACTCTTGAACAAGTGAAGTTGTACAAAAATTGATCATGTTTACGTCATTTTGCCACTTTGTTTCATAGCTTAACCGATTAGATATCCTAATCCGTGCTTCCTTTAGCTTTTCAAAAGAAAAATAATTTTATGTAGTACATACATAAAAAAACCTTTCATAAGTTATATCTTTATTGTATTCTATGTATTCATTTACATATTATTCACATACAGAAAAAGTATGTAATTTTGACAAATATAAAATTAAACGAAAATATTCATACTTTGAAATCCTGAAATATCTTCTTTCTTTTCTTCTGACACGTTATAATAAACTTTGTATATTTGTATTGTACATATATTATATACTATACATATATTTGTAAATAAAGAAATTTTGAAAATAAATTTATACATAACATATGTATATACATATGTTATGTATAAATTTATGTTAATGCATTTTTACATATTTATTTGAATAGTTTACAACTTAATTGGATGGACTTTACATGTACAAAAAAAATAAGACTAGTCAAAGGAACCAGAGTTGTCCTTATTTTTTTTTTTTTTTTGCAAGTCACGAGTTTTTGAGCTCAAGTTTAACTAAAGTCACGAGTACATAATTTCATATTGAATTGCGAATTGGCTCTAAAGTTAGAGTCTTATGAGACTACAATTTGACTTGAGTCCGAGTTCCCCAGCACTGACTTATGAGTATTTAAATCAAATAAAAAGATCATGGGATTTAAATAAATAGAATAATTTGAAATAAGAAAATGTTTTGAAGTCTCAAGACTCGAGTCTACATATTCAAGTTTAAATATTTTAACATGGAGTCCAAGTTGTGAGAACAATTTTCTAGCCTTGAAGGGATCCTATATTTCAAATTATTTAGTATAACAACTTGTTTAAAAAAACACATTGAGAGCAAAATGAGCTTTTATAAATACATATGTAAATATCACCATAGACATTGTTTTAAATATTCTTTTATCTTGTAAAGATCCTTTGTTCTACAAAGAAATTCATTAATAACTTTGTCAAGATACTGCTGAATAAAAAAGGTTGTCAAATAAAAAAAAAAGACATTTGTATATTACATTAAGGCTTATGCAGAAAGCTTTCTATGGTTAGTATGTATTTACTCAAATCCCAGACGTCATTATCCTTCATAACCTTCTATAGTTAAAAAATACTAAAAATTTATTAGAGCCTTTAACTGAGTTATACTTTTTTCTCAAGTTAATTCTATGAGCTATTCTTTGTCAAAGAAGGACAACCATTTCACCATATGTCTCAGAATTGGCTGAAATTTGGCTCATATTTTTATACATATGCAAATAAGAAAACCTGAAAGTTTTAGATCAATAGCTTTAACCATTAAGTAATTACGGCTAATTAAAGTTTCACTAATTTTCAGTTCATTTTGCTTTTGTTCCGCCATTTAGAATTTACGTGCAAGTCTAAAAATGAAATATTTCTATCAAAACAAGACAAAATCATGATCAAAATAGATAATTTAAGTAATTTAGGGGTGAGAAATCCAAAAATGCTGTTAAATTTGGTGTCAAACTTTTAGAAAAAGATCTAAAGGCTATTTAAATCACATTCTCTTGCTCAAAAAATGAACGGGTCAGTTCACAATCGATCCAAAATTTGAACATGTGGGACAATTTTCTGAAATTTGGCATGCAGCAAATATAGGCTTTTACTCATATCATACTAAAAAATCAGCATGGATAATTTTTTCCTTCAGAAAATATTTACATTTTAATTTCCTTAGAAAATTGTCATAATTTCATGTTGTTTATCGTAAATTACTATTTATGGCATTTAAGTAGATAAGTAGTACATAATAAATAATAATACTTTTCTCGTTATATCCAATTTAAAACACTGACAAAGTGATGAATATGAAATATATTATCATTGAATTAACTCTTTCAAAATAACTTGGAATTTTTATTGACCATTTCTTTACCCATTATAAATACTGAATGCTTATTTGCATATTTAGACATACTTTTAAAACTTAATAAACTAAGTTATTTGTACATTTTACATACATATATATGTATATAAATGGTTTTTTTCATTGTTATGCATAGTACAAAATCAAAATGAGTATTTAATGAGTATGTAGAAAGGGTTTTTTTTGATTATTTTTACATTTTTTGGGTTTATATTGAAATTATTTTGATATTTTTTTTTTAAATTGATTTTTAATGTTATATTAGTAATTAAATTGACTTTTTTGTTTTGCCGCTCATCTCTGTTGTCAATAATAGTCATTAAAAAATATTTAAGATTTAATTGGTAATATATATCCATTGAAAGCAGATTGTATTAAATCACCTAGGCATTTTATGTGTTAAACACGTTAGTTCTGATGGGTGTCCAATTACTACCCTCCCCCTCTTTTGATAGTTTCGTTATATCAACAATTAACTTTTCTCCGTTTATAAATCTTTAATTTTTTTACGATATTAAGTATGAAAATGTTTAATTATATAAATGGAAATATAAAAAGTATATCAAGATATGTCGGTTCCAAAAAAAAAAAAAATATCATATAGTGCTTACATAAGTGGAAAAAACCTTTCACCTTTTTTAAACAGTGAAAGAAAGTATTGTTTTGAAACCTTTTAATTATTTATTACCTACTCTTTTTTTATACAAGACATAGATTTGAACAAAATAAAAAAATATGAAAAGTGTTTTTTTTTTTTCATTTACCCTACTTATTGTTTGACTTCTACAGTATGCATATTCCAAAATGAAATAAATAATGAAAAAAATGTCATAGTCATAAAACACATTTAAATGGAAATGAATTAGTGTCATTCACAGACATTCTTCTACAGTTAGGAATTATTTTTTAGTGTAAAATTTACTTCATTCAAAAGTGGGTTCATTTGATAGTGGATGTGTCATATTTTATAGGAATGATAACGTATACACATTATGTATACTTATCTTAAAGCAGAGGTATTCAACCAGCAGCCCTTATTTTATTTATTTGGAATGCGAATATGGCCCTTATATAGAAAAAGATTGAAAACCTATGTCTTCAAGCATAATATATATCAATTGTCTCACATCCGTACATTATAATTAATTAAACAAAAATTCTTTGCACATTTTAAATAAAGGAAGTATCAAATTTATAAGTAGATGCCACCTCCCTCCCTCCCCCAGAAAAAATAAATAATACTTCAAGCATTAAAATGAAACAAATATTGCATCTATTAAAAATAAACATTGAGTCATAATAAACTCACATCAGTCTAGCTGATATCACTACGTAAATAGATCAAGGCATGACCTATAAAATGCGGCATTTGCAAGTCATGATATTATCTTTATTCCTTTCTACATACTCAAAAGGCATTTTCACTAACTAATAAGGAACCATGAAACATACTTTTTAAAGTACATAATTTAAACACTTCATCTCTGCTGAGAGATAAAGACTATTCCACCTATATATATATCTACATATTATGTAGACACACATAATTATCAAAAAGATGTCAAATGAATTAAATGACGACTCTATGAGAGCATCGAAATAATAAATCAATATTTACTTATAGTGGTCCTTGTGTGTACAGCTGAATCAAGATGAGGGATGAGACAAGAGGAGACGATTCACTGTTACATTTAAATAGTTCCTTATGTAAAGTCTTTTTATGATATAAATATAAATAAAGAATGAATGTTGTTAAGGTCTTTCCGTTAGGTGGATCAGAGAAGACGTACTGTACTGACTCGGTGAGGTTTTCCCTTTTTACAAAAACAAAACAACAAAAAAAAGAATATTGCTCTTCCTCCTCTGTTATTAAGTTTTTTTTATGGGAGGGAGAGAGAGAAAAAAAAAGGAAGGAAAAAGGAAGGAAAAGAAAGCTATTGTACATTTCAGAAAATAGAGGGAGCCTAAAGACACATTTAAAAGAGAAGAAAAAAGAAGGAATCTGTAAATAATAATATTGCTTACACATCCTCGGCTGTCTAAAAAAAAATGAAGAAGGGTGTGAGTTTTTGCTAACCCTTAAAATTGAAACTTTCAATAAAGTTTGTACATGATGTAAATAAATTTAGCTCATTCATTTTTTTCAATAATGAAATTATGGTTTTTTTAAATTAATTTACTTCATCAATTGATTGAACAAAGTCAATATTTACACATAAGTTATAGCTATATATTATACCGTAATATGTGTATTACCTTTGTAAACAAAGTAACTCCATTTCTAAATTTATATATTTATATTGAGTATAAATATTTTGTTAATATATTAATTATATTATGGGACGACCTATTTTTACAATATCAATCGTTTAAACGCAAATGTTTCTAAGAAATATTTAATATAATTATAATAATTCTACTTGAGATTTTCTATTCATTTGCCTTAAAAAATGCTTCAAGATCAAAAGGCATTATTATTCAATTATATATTAAATATGAAATACTTTTTTAAATTCAAATAAAGTCAAATTCCTATACAAGCAACTTTTCAGTTTCATCATAAATATGGTTTTTATCTAAAAAATCTCATTTTTTGATAAATTAAGTACATTGGTGACCTGTGCTGGAAACAATTTGCTATTCATTTAAAAATATTTTTACTTCATATATGTTAAAGACTGTTTTGGCCGATATTAATACTTATTATTTTGACAGAGAAAAAAGTCTGATTATCAAGAAAAAAAATTCAAATTGACTCAATAAAATCCAGTAAAAATAATCAAAAAAAAATCTTGAGAATGGTCACACTACAATTATCCTATTTTCATCATTATAACAAACTAGCTCGTCCATTTTTCTTTTGAAATATATTATAGCCTTATAGCTTTTATGAAATTTTTATTCATGGCTGTATAGAACACAAAGGTATTTTATTTCATTGATGGTCGATGCAACCATTACTGGAAGTTTTATTGTTTTTTGTCATTAAATCCTCACAAAATTTTCAAAAAACATACAAATTATAAGTTTTAACATTTATAAGCCACATTCCTTAGCCTATATTGTTATAGTTGTCAGAATGAAAAAAGTATGAAAAAAGGAAAATTAACTTTTTTAAATAGCCGGAGTCCATATTTGGATTTGAAATTGTTAAGTAACTTTAAATATTTTGATCTAATTTTTTTCTCTTAATAAAAATGTTGATTATTTTTTAAAGAAAAAAAATCGGTTATAATCGACTAAATTTGGCAAAATACTGATAACTGCCTAAGATTAGTATATATAGTCAGCTCACCGATATATTAGTTGAGTCTTAATATAACCTATTATGTTTCTCTGTTTTTTGTTTTGTTTTGTTTTTTTGCTAAAGAAGATTAATTAGTTTAAATTTTTTGTTTTATCAACAGTGGAACTGGCAAGCCCATTATACTCCACAAATCTTCTTGAATATTTCAATATTACATACATAACAATTATGATATTTTTATCTTTCTATAAATGAATTGTATAGAGAATTTTCTTCGAAAATATTACGTCTAAAAGTTGCACTTATCTGACTTCTTTAGCATCATGTTGCTTTTATGCAAAATAGTTCAAGTAGTAAATTATTTGTTTCTGAGAAAATATTGCTCTTAAAAAAATATTATTTTTATCCGGATTTGATTATATATATCCAAATTTCATCTCCACATAAGGAAGCCAGAATAGTATCTTCCATTTCTATTATAAATTATTCTAATTACTCTCTCAGAAGCACCGCAAATTGCACTTACATAAATTTTGCAAAAAATCTCTGTTATAATTTAAGAAAAATATTATTATAGATAATTTTATTTGAAAATACATCTTGGTTTCAAATAAAGTTTAATAAATTAAGCTAAGACTTTAACTTATAGCATTTATTTTATTTATTTCTCAGAAAATGAATAAATTTTTTGTATATAAATTGTATACAGTTCGAAATTTATACGCTTCATAATATCTTATTTAATTAAAATGAGCTAAAGAATACTAATCAATTTTTAGTTTTATCAATAAGTCAGAAGTTAGACATTTGCACATCCCATATAAATTCAATCATTTCATTATCTCTACTTCAAGTTTGTTAAATTTGGCATTTAATACTTTTCGTCTCATTTTTTTATTGTAATTTGTACAATCTTATATAAGTCACAATTTGTAAAAAACTGTAATTTGTACACAATATATATATATATATAATGCTATATACTTATTTATTATGTAAAAATTATACTTAAGAGCTTGTCTTTTTCTTTATTATTGTTCCAGATTGCTTTTGAGTTGACGAACTATCAATACATATATTATATTATATTGATTTACAAATTCTTTTTTAATGTCCATCAACCAGTAATATTTGGGAAAAGGAGTTTTTTCTTTTCTTTTCTTAAAAAATCAA
Source organism: Lepeophtheirus nordmannii (assembly GCA_963680855.1). Lineage (NCBI taxonomy): Eukaryota > Metazoa > Arthropoda > Copepoda > Siphonostomatoida > Caligidae > Lepeophtheirus > Lepeophtheirus nordmannii. Next base: position 32,864,038 of record OY804518.1, on the reverse strand, counting down.
GACATAAGGCAATAAAAAGCCAATACTAGGATTTATTTTTTCTCACCCATTAATCTATGGAGCTTTTATACTCTGCATTTATTTTAATTTCCATCTAATTTAACGTCAAAAAAAAAGAGTCGAGTATAGAATTTTTTAAACTATTTTTAAAAAATAACTCTATAAATTATTATATATTTCTTAATGATAATGATCATTACAACTAATGAGTATAATCTAAAAAATTAAAAAGAACCATGTTGAGTTAATATAAAAGCTCTTTTTTACATACTAAATTTTCCCTTATACATAATTTATGATGAAAATTAACTAAAAGCTTTAAAGGAACAAAGTTAAATACCCGTATGAAAAACATTTGCTACTTTGTAGGCTTGTATGTAGGTATGATATTTTTAAAGACTCATTTTTAGTGCAACGTTTTGAAGAATTTTGAATGCAATTCTTTTAGCAATTTGATGTATAAATATAATATAAACGTTATTATATACATAGAACTTAATTTTTTTTAAAGTGAAGTGTTACATAGAAAAAGAGGATAAATTACTATGGTATATTTACTTTTGTATTTGTGATACATCAATATCCTTAAGAGTACGAGTAATTTGGTTCGACAAATAACTATCATATCACACTTTTTAATTTTTTTTCGCATTTATAGGATGAAGTTGATTAACAAGCTCATAATATGGACAACAGTACTGCGTATTTTTTTTAGACTTTTAAGCATTCTATGGTCATAAAAGTATATGAATGGCTCACAAATTGACTATGTTCTTCCACGACTGGCACAGAACATATGTAATAAATAAAGTGAGCAATTAAAAGAAATAAGTTAATTTTAGGTTATTCATGCATAGGAAATAATTCTGTCTTGTTTTATGAGCATTGATATAGGCTTAAGTATTCAGTATTGTTTGCCAGCACCATTCTAAATACACTTAATTTTTCTTTCTGGTATCAATTTAATATTTTCACGTGCAAGTTCTCGAATATATCACAGCTTTAAGCTATATACCTACATATAGATGAAATTATTTTATGTATTTATTATATACATCTCTTAATTATCATTTTGATAATGCATTAATGAACATAGCCTTACTAATTATTGCAACAAATAGCAAATAGATGAAATAGGTACTATATTATAAGGTATTTTAGTGTTGGATCGGTCTAAAATTTGGTGTCAATCTGTACTAATCAATATACCAGTCTTAAAACTGATAATAAAACTAGAGCAGCTCCAACCTCTTAAATTTATATGAAAAAAATATCAGCCATTCATATTGATATTCAATTGTATTTTCTCTCCTTTACCCCTTTCACTTTACATGACTTTCTGTGTTCATGTTGTTTGAAGAACAACCCAACACTAATATGTATATTAGCAATTTTTTGATATTACAAGTATTACAGTTCAATTTGAACAACATCAATTATTGATACTTGCTTTATGATAAATCTTCAATCAAGTCTCGTTGTTTTTTCTTTGCTTGATCTAATATCGGTTTGGTTTAGAACCTTCGGTGATTTAGCTTACAAAACTGTTGGTGGAGAAGGCATAAAGTAACTAATTTAAGGGTAGTTTAATTTGTTATTTCTTTTGTATCTATTTATATGTTGTTTTTGTCTTTCTAATTGATACATTAATTTAGTTCTAAAAATAGGATAAAAGAATTAATATATCTTTATCACTTTATACCCCCATTGTTCATACCAATGTATCTTTACAACAGTATATTACTTGTTTTTTTTTATAAATATAAGTATATTAAATACTTGAAAAAATAATTTTATTGACAAATGAATATGAAAGTTACTTTGATGGCATCTCAGTCCCTCATTCTTTCAATATACCTAAATAAGACAAATCCTTCTAAATATACTTATTTATAAATTAATAATAATTGAATGCAAAAAAATATTCAATAGCTTACTTGTAACTACAGTTATGAGTCTCTTGTATCATTTCTCTTTCATTCTGTTGTCACATACAATCAATCAATCGAACTACACGTATAATACTCGTATTTGTCAATATCGAAACTAAACACATCTAATTTTGTTGCATTACGTCTTGTATAAATACAAACATTTGCCTTGGATATATAACCCACAATCATAAATAACTTCTTCACATAAGGAAAGTTTAATTTCATTCATGATTCTTTATTCAAACAATAAAAAGCAAGAAATACTAAATACTTATGCAATAGTTAAAACTTCAAAGGAGCAGCACATAAAACTTTAATATCAATATATTATTATTTGTTCATTCAATATGTTAATTTATCTACACGCGGATTCAATTGCTCAAAAGAACGACTCTTTCTTACATTGGTCATATGAAAAGTCTCATGTAATTTATTATTATTGAAACAATTTTTATAAAACTTTATAGAAAAAAATTATAGTTATATGAATGAATTGGTTTTTTCTGTCTTCATTCCTTCTTGACTCTTCAAATCATATATATATATATATATATATATATATATATATATATATATATATATAAGTTATAATTAATAGCTATTTAAAAAATCAACAAAGTTTTGTATGAAAAATTATTTATCAAGGGTTCAATTTTTATTTCATAGTTTCATTATAGAGTGATATTATTCTTTGGTTCATTAACTCTCCATTACAATGAAATCACAATAATAATTAATCCCAAGTCAAAAAGATAAAATCATAAAAAAAATCTTTGAGGATCAATAAGAATGGTCATGGAAAATATTTTTCGTCAAGGGTTGAATTTCTATTTTTTCTAATACGTACATATGTATGTATGTAGCAATATTTTTTGTTCCATACAAAAGGTAGCTCAATTAAATGAAAATGATTATTATCAGAAAGAATATTCATAATAGAATACGTATATTTATGAGTAAAACATTAGATAGCTTAATATTTGCTTTACTCTCTCAAATGATTGATATTCTATTTTGATTCATCACCATTAAGATGACTACTAAGAGGAACGTGTACATAGGTATTTCAATATACATACATACATATAATATATATAAATGCACCTATGTCAATATCATTCATCTGTTTTTTTGTTTGTTTTTTTAATATTCAGGGTCTCGTTTACATAGGTACATGTGTCAACTTTTACTCAAGGGATTACATGACAACCTATTTTGTGGTTGTAATAATTTAAAACCTGTGCAAATATTTTTGCTTATAAATGAGCTTTCGAAAAAACAATATCAAAAGTGCTAAAAACACAAATCAAGTAAGTATAGGATAGTTTACATACATACATACATGCTTGTGAATAAATATAAAAACATTAAGGAGAGTTATTATAATAAAACACCATACAATTAAAAGTGAGGGCTAAGCCATTTTTTATTTCCTTGTACAACATATAGATATCATCATATATATTTAGTTTTCTTGTCTTTTTTTTTCTGGCGATCTATACAAGACTCATTTGTTACCTACACTCCTAATTCCTTCTTAAAAAATGTAGATGATACATTGTATATTGGCAGAAGAGACTTAAAACGATTGAAGAGATGCTCTTTTTTTCTCGACTTAGAATACTTTTATAAGAACAATTATGTATAATAAGAACTCAGTTATATATAGATTGTTTTTATTGTAAAATATATAGTTTTAAATATATACTCAAATGCAATTTTTGAAAAAGCTACTGGCTGGAATAGTCTATATATAGGTTCAATCAATAATAAACAGCACACTTTCCTGTGTGTATTTGTAATTTCTCTAAATATAAGTATTTTGGATATATTATGATTATATGTATATATTCAAAGATATATTGTAGGTCCTACAATTAGTTAAGAGCTGTTGTTTTACACTAATGTATCTAGAGATTGATTTATCACGTGCAAATTAAATAAAAAATTATTGATTTTCTAAAATAAATTTTTTACAAATATCTAAATGGGTGTAAAGGAGACAGAGACAGTTGTAATACTTTTTAACTTTAGCCTCAATTACTGTGTCTTGGTTTGACTTAGAAAACATTGCTTCCATTATTTTGATGAAAGATGATTTCTGTTAAATTACCTCTCTTTTCATAATGAATAATGTAACTTCTATAAAGTTTTATTCAATATCCCTTTTCATTTTTTTCGGACTTTCCCTTTCAATTATCTCCCCCTAAAGAATAGTTGAAAAATCCTTATTTTATAAGACGTTTTATGTGACGTCATTATTGTCAAAGTTGATCATCTCATGACACAATGAGATTGACAAATAAAAGAAATTAAAACTATAACCTCTATCAAAAATATATCACTCATTATTATAACTCAGACCAAATATGCATTAAAAATATGTTATTATATATTCACATTCACACAATGTAGCCAATTAATCAACAAATACTTTTGCAATAGTCATATATTTTTTTGAATTATTTTACATACTTTGTTGGTCCTTAATAAATTCAAAGCAAAATTAGATGTAAAAATCTAGCCATATGATTGTAATTTTCAATACCTACTAGTTTTATTTTATTCCAATATCATTTTTGTTTTCTTTGACATCAAGTTTCAAAAAAAATCTTTATATAAATGAAGATTTTTTTTTCATTTTTAAAGCAATTTCATGAAATTCCCTCAATCATTTTTTTAGAAATTTGTTAACTTTTTTAATAGATATATCAACTATGTAAATGTGTCCAACATGATATTGCATTTGGTTTATTATACAATCTGTGAAGTCAATAAATCCGAATTAGCTTTAAGTTAATTTTGTGAATTCAATCATTTTAATTATGTATAATTATTATTCTTGACTATCTTGAAATCTAAATTACTCGTTATTTAGTAATTAAAATAAACATTTTTATAGTATTGTAGAATCTGAATACAAATAAAGGCCAAAAAGATTGGTACCCTTTGTTTCAATTAGTATCTGATGGTTAATTTTAACATATTTTATATCAATATTTATTCCGTTTTACAAGTTTTCTAACAATTTCTTGAGAAGCTATTGGGAGTAAATTTTACAAACAAGTTTTATTTTCTCGTTCTGGGTTAACTAAATATCTCAATTATGCGATAGCTTCTTAATGTTATGTAGATAGGTAACGACTAATACAACACTCTTTGAGGTAAACAGCTACAGAATTATCTTTTTCACTCGTAATTTAATTCAACTACACCTTCTTGAGTGTATCAGCTTTGCGTAAAGATGTATATTTAAAAGATACAAATTTTATTACAATTTTGGAGAACTTTGACGAGGTTACCTAAAACAAAACAAAAAAGTTTTTTTAAATGTTGAGCTAAGCTTAAGTAAATCTGCTGTTTACTCCAAATCGTTCATTGGTATTTATGAGCAACCATTCAACAAAATGTATCTCAACATTTTGAAAAAAAATAAAAAACTTACAGATAATTGAATTATTTCATAGGCTCAATTTCACTAAGTCTATATAAGCATTGTATAAAGACTTAAACGAAAAACGGGCACTATGAGAGTCATCAACAATTCTATAAAAATCAAAAATATTAAACAAAAAATTTCGAATGGAATGTAGGAGAGAAAAAGTATATAATGAATCAAGGGCCATATAAATTCAGCCGGATTCACAACAACTCTTTGAAGATACAGGTCTTATGTATACCTTTATTAATATACTATCTATTTTGGTTAAAATCAGAACTATGATAGTACTGTATTTAGAATACAACTTGAAAACAATAGGTTCTTAATTAAAAAATAATAATTGAAAAGTTGACATGACTATAAAACTGAATAACCAAAAAAGATAATTTTAACAAATACAAACATAACCGTTCTTTTGCTTTCTCAAATATTTTGAATAATTTTGTTCCTCTCTTTTTAACTTCCAAAAAAATGGAAAATAACTACAAAGTATCTTATCACTGTTAAAACAAATGTTGTATTAGGTCTATCAAGACAACACAGTGTATACTTGGAACTTATAGCAACTAACAATTTTGAGGAAATCAGAAAAAACAAAAATAGAAGTGTTTTTATTCAGTAAACACAGTAACTTTTTTTACACAGCATCAGTCTTATTTAAGCTATAAAAGAAAGTGATACATAGACCACATGATGAATTTGTATACACATTTTATAGGCTACGAGACAACTTTTTTTTGTTACGGACACAAGGAGCTTCATGAATGTCTATAACTTAATAAACAACCTGAATTAATTTGCATCGTCATCTATTTAGCAGGGTGTATCCTGTAAATAGAATGAAAAATTGTGTAGCTAACAAGAAAAAATAGTAAGAAAAAAGTCATTTTTTGAAAGTTGCCAGGAACAAAATAATAATAGAAGACGATGTTCAGCCACAAAATAAGTGAAAGGCAACAGCTACCCTAATACAGGGTTAATACAGCCAGAGTATATGATAAACAGAAAATAAAGAATGTTCGTCTAGAATAACTGTATATGGGCTGAATAAATTTTGAAGGCTATAAAGACTAGAAAAATACACCATATTTTTCTACGCAAGACTTCACCATTCTTGTTTTCCTTTGTTGTGAAAATGTCAAGAAACAATATATTTAACCTTAATTATTTAGTTTTTATTGCCTTTAAATCACGTTTTTTCTCTATTTATTCTGTTGTATCAACTGTTTTCTGCCCTGAATACACACCAAACTCAATTTCTCTCTATGTTTAATAAATAACGAGCTCCTCTAGTTAGTTACGTATCTAAGTTGATGAAGCATAAAAGTGACATCTTGCAAAATGGGGAAAGCTATCTTGTAGAAAAGCTAACTACCGTATTTCATCACTTTCTTTGATAGTTTTGGGTAGCAATAACGATGTTATTGTTTATTTTTATAGTATTAGTATTAATTATTACACTTAGTATTGATGAACACTCTTTCTAATCATGTTCAGTGACAAATTAATCAATAGAATATATGTATAGTAAGGAACTTTACCGTAAAAGATTTCTTATTATTCTCTTTGATGATGCAAAAGTGGATATTATTAATCAAATTTTATGAGTTGATTATCCAAAGTTTTTATTCTTATGAAGTGAAAAATATAACTATACATTTAAAATTTTAGATGGGTGTATAATGTAATATATTTTGATAAGGCAATGAAAGGTAAATCTAAGATCCAATTTATATTTATCATTATAAAAATACTTAGACATATATGTATAATATATATTCAATAAATTAAATGTATAACACAACACACAATATAAGCACACATAAATACGAAATAAGAGGTATTCAATCAAATTCGATTGCTTCAATGTTATTTATGATTTAATATTATTTATCAGGTTGATTGAGTTGTATTATTACTGATCATTAAATAAATGAGAGCTTTAGAGCTCATTATGGAATTGAGGGTGAAGATCCTCTTTTTCATTTTTCAGTAACCAAATCCTTTTGCTTTCTCATTTTTTTTTTTTACATCAGATGACACCTATTTGAAGAAGGATTCTATGTTCATCTTTCTCTTTCAATTATTTTTTACTTCATAAATTCCTCATCATGGAATCATTCATGCATATTTATGTACTTTTGAACAACTCTTAAACAATCACTCGAAATGAAGGTCAATGGTTTTAAAATTTCTTTTTAATAATGGATGCAGGATGAGAAAAAAGAAAAGAATAAAGATTTTTATACCAATATTTAGTACTAAATATTTTAGATAAAATTGCTAAAAAAACCTGGAGGTGAGAGAACAAAAACTACTAGTTGTTGACAGTGGAGAGCAACAAATGGACATCTTCCTCCTCCAGTTATGGTAAAGGGGGATATCTATTTGACGGATCCCATTCAAATGCAATTTCTGACTAGCATTGCAACTATTCCTAGTCTCTTCAGCTATTAATGAAAAACCTGTAGTTGACATCATCTGTCTGTTATATGTATAGTTTTGTGGAAGAAAATAAATTGCTGCAATAGGGAGGAGAAACTTCTATAAATATTTAAAATAGTACTACAAAAGTAGGTGGAAATTTTTAGCTTCCTCTTGACGAGAGAGATGTTTCATCCACAATGATAAAGTATTAAGATACGAGTAAATTCAATAAAGGAATAGTAATGCCAACCGATTTTCTGTTTCTAAAATAAAATTGTAGTCTTTATCGACAAAAGTATTATCCCTATATATGTATATTTATTCATCACTTGTTTATTGTAAATGTTACGTTATTTGCAATAAATTATTTGAGTTCAATGGTATTTATCTGCAAAGTTCAAGATACAATTAACAAAACAAAAATATGTTCATCACAAATAAGTGTTATTCTATTAAAACACTTATTTAACATGTATCCAAAGGGTTTACTGTCGATGATTTGACCAAAGTAATTAAATTTAAACAAAGATTCGTTGATTTAAAAGAGTGCTTGAATTTACCAAAATAGAACTTCATTTCTTATAAAGGAACACATTTGTTAAAGGTGAACACAAAACAGAAAATACATGGATGATATCTATGCTTAAGAGATAAGGTGCAGATAATATATATATCTATCAGACTGTCTTTTTATTATTTTTGATAAAATTTTCGTGTATGTATTTCTATCAACACCATCATATCTTTACTTCTCAAATAACCAAAACACTTGAAGTAGTGAAGAAAAGAATAACCATTGTCTGGTGAAAGCCATCGTATTCAACATCATTATCATTAGCTCTGTGGGTTTTGTGTTGTTGTTTTTTCCTCTCGTATAATTCTTTCCTAGCGTTTGTAATTATTATAACAAGTGCTTATCTTTTTTTTCATCTTAATTTACTTTCTTAGATTGTATTTTTATATGTCAGACTTCTTTCATTCATTGATACAAATCTACGAACGTAAATAAATAAAGAAACAGTATAAATCTCTTCTGTACATAATACACATAATTATCCCATTAGTGTTGAGTACAAATGTTATACATATGTATATTATCTTCTTCCTTTTTTAATTCAGTTTTTTGATGAAAAAAACCCAAATTGTAGAATTACATTTAGTAAGATAAAAGTTATTAAACAAATATGATGGAAGGATAATGATTAGAGAATATATGAAATATCGTGCATTTCAAAGCGTGCAAGTAGTTCTCAAAATGCATGTAAGCTGAAACCCTACATCATATTCTTTCAGCATTCATAAATCATCAAGCTGTTTTCCTTTTCTTTTTGACATAATAATTCTTATTATATATATATATTGTATTGTCTATTAAAAAAGTTACAATAATATCCCACAACCTTTCTTCAATTTAAGTTGAAAATTTACTTTCATTTGTTGACGTTTTTAATGACCATTTTCTTGAGTTATGGAAAAAGTAGAATAATTATAAATATCATTATTAAATCTTCAATCAAACTTTTTAAAAAACGCAAATATCCAAAAATCTAAAGCTTTATTTTGTTAATGAATAAATAGCCATTTCTATCAAACTAAAAACTTCACAACAAATTTTAGCATTTATGTTCTAATTTTTCTTAAAAATTAATATAAATAATGAAATTTCTATATAAATAGCGATAAATCCAAAACTTTTTCAACACCGATTTTGAAATTTGGAAAGTTTCCTCTTTATTTAAAGTAATGTCTACAACTTTGATTTCAATAATATCTTTCTAAAATATCATCGACAGTAATATATCGACAGCAAATAAGCTGGCTTCCATGATTACCATATCATTTTTCACGTCATCAATTTTTAGATACCGGATGTGTGCTTTTTTACATCTCTAGTAATTAACCCCTAGCAGTGATAAATTTATCGGAATTGAGATCTTGACCCCTTCATAGTCTTGGTCTTCTGGTTGAGATTAATACCATGGCAACAAGATTAAATTGTTCCTCATATAATAATAAAAATAAAAATTAAAAAATTTCTCTTGGTAATGTCTTTTTATCAGCTTCTTGAAGTCACGCCCTAGGTTAAGGTGGTCTTAAACTACTACTTCAAGCCAGGAACGAAAAAGTTCAAAGTGTCGTTTTTGTATATTGTAAACGAAAAATTATAAGAAACACGATATATATTTATCGTTTTAAAAGTAAAGTCATTAATTCCATGAGAAAAGATATATAAAGGAAATATGTTTTCAAATAATACAGATAAAAATAGGTGAATGTGTTAAATATTGTAAAAAGAAAAGTTTAAATTAAATTAAACTAGACAATTACATTCAATAAAATTCATGATTTATTTTTTAAATAAAGTAAATAAGCGAAAACGCTAAATAGGTACATAGCTATGGGGTTTAAAAAAGCCATTATAAATTTACCCATTGAATGAACATTAATACTTATTCCTTTTCTTTTTTTAAATTTGTCATAATTTATCATCATTTTATTATGTATATTCAGATGAGAAAAATAAATGTTATACAGTAATTGCTTTTTTTATAAGAAAAAAAGGGTTTCGCCTTCTCAAGAAATGAGCTCAATTAATTAAGATTAACGTTGAAACAAAATGAGGCAAATAAGATTTAAAGCAGAAAAAATCTAAATAATGTAAGTTGTTTTTTCGAAGGTCGTAATATTACATGATATTATAAATTTTATATGCGTAAATGTTTCTTACTTTTAACTGTTTTGTAAAGAATCGGCTTTATGTGTATGGCTCTTAGAAATCTTCAACTGAACTTGAAACTGTACATGAATATTGATAAATTTCTTTTATTTATACCATGGATTCTTGATACGACTTCAAAAGTCAAAATTTTTTATGGTCGTACCAATAAGTTTGACTTGGAGCTCAAACACAAACCTGGCAGTCTAGCCCAACCAAAGCACGTAAATAGTTTATCTGCTTAAAAAAAACTCTTACCAGTCATCCTGTTACGGTCGTGAGAATAATTAAAGAAACAAAAATGAGAAATTCCAAGCAAGTTTCAAACTCTTCAAAATATGCCAGCGGTAAACGACATATGAGCCAGAGTAATTCACCAATCATGTAGTGGTTTTCGCAGGAAGTACAACTCCGACGAACAATATCTGTACTCTTCCTTCTAAGGACACCTGAATACATTTTTTATTAAGGTGACCAGCTAGGACACGACGACATTATTTACATAATTTTGTGAGGCAAACTACTATCCCATTACAACTAGCTGGTGACAGTGGTAGTCCATTTCCTTTGAATGAATGGTCCTTTCTCTTTCATCTACATTATTTTTGACGAACCTTTATTTCTGATGAGTAGGAATGAGACTTTTGTAGAGATAAAATGCATCTTTAATATTAGTATATGTGTACTTTTTTGAAATTAAATATGTTCATTCTTCATTAGATCGTAAACGAGGACACATTTTCCTTTGAAAGAAGAATCAAAGATTTAGATTTTGCTAAAAATGAATATTAAAGTTATATTATATCTCTCCACCTTTTGATATTTATAAATGCATAACACAGAGTCCTTCCTGAGGATTTAAGTCTAATATAATTAAGGATGTAAATTTTTTGAGATGAGTGAGCGTGCATGCAACTACTATCTACTACTTTTACACTTGATCGACTCATTGACAGCATTAATAATATTCAATAAATGATAGAATCTGAGAGGACTGAATCAAATTTGAGTTTTCAGAAAATCCCGGAGAAGGGGTATCAAAATAGCAATCAGCAGATAAAGTGTAGAGGTAACAGATAGTAATTGCGTGCATGATTTCTCATCTCAACAAAAAGCCCACTCCTACACAACAATATCTCAACATACTGCCCATGTCTACTTATGATACAACTGAACTGATACCCTCATTCATTAACATCAGTCGTCTGGTATATGATTTGAGGGTAAAGAAAATGTATTAAAGTAGGGATGAAACTTTTGTATAGTGCAAGGAGAAGGCGAGAGGAAGATTTGTTGTATCAAAACCTTAATAATCATTTTGAACTCAATTATCTCTGTACTGTTGAACGAAAACTTGCTGCCGTTATGAATTCTTCAATTTCCGATTATTAAGAAATCATGGCAAAGAAAATGTGGCCCCTCTCCTGGATTTATATTGGTTATTAGCATTATTTAATATTATCAAATAAGAATCAGCCGATTAAATACAGAGGTACTAGATAGTAATGGCAGGTACACTCACTCATCTCAACAAAATGCCTATCCCTTATCATAAGTCTCGCTGCCACTGTCTCTTCGCGGTTTACAAAAGTCGCATCCCTACTGATGAGTTAAACAAAGTACATTTCCCACATTTTTTTAATGTTTTTTTTTTTTTTTACCATTCTCAACTGTCGATCTTTTCAGGAATTAAACAGCCCTCTGGAAGTATTGATGCTCCATTATATACAATAAAACATCTTTATTTATCATAAAATGCAAAATAATATTAATACTTTATAGAGTTATTTTCTAAAGTAAAAAAAAATGTATTACTTTTTTCAGACACAACTTAATATTTTTAATATTTATCATTGCACGGGACTATAAAAGAAAAGTAATAATTTACACACGTTTTGCCCAAAATAAATAAAAATAGAACACTTGATCAATAGATTTGTGGTCTTTTTTTGCAACATTATTTTATAATATAGAGCAATAAATTTCGAGTCAATGAAAATTATTTCTTCATAACAGAAATAGGCTCATACATAGACTATACATAGGATCCCCTCCTATTCATTCTAAAAATAAAAATATATTAGGATCTATCATTGCATTAAAACAAATTTGTTACTTAACAGAATCTAACTAATTAATTGTTTGTAAGGCTATGGTTGTTTAGTCAATGGTATAGGAGTCAAGATCCTACTTTTCAAGTTATAGAAGATTTCATTCTTTAAAAAAATTGTTTAGCTTAAGTAGTAACAAAGTGTAGACCAAGAAATGAAAAAACCTCTTAGATAACAATGACATTTTTTTTCAAACAGTTAGACAATTAACTATTCAAAGTAAATACAAATAAATAGCTTCCAATCGCACCGTTATTTCATTCTTAAAATGTACCCCAATACCTTATATCAAAAGTAAGGCATGCTCTTTTTAAAATTAAATTAAATTCATTTATTTATTTTTTTAAATTAAATTTTTGATCGTTAAAGTAATAATTATAATTCCCTTGTAAACAATTATCTCAAGATTTATATAAGATGAAGACGTATAAAAAACGTTTTAATAAACTGAAGATATTAATATTTATAATTTATATACAACATTATTTCAATTTATTTCCTTTCTTTATGCCAAAAACTAAGTTTGAATAAGATTTAAAATGCACTTGAAAATTTAAAAAATAAATTTGTAGACAACAAAAGGAAAATTTGGAATGTAAAATTATTATTTTTGTGTTATACGTCATAAAAGCTAATATAAATTAACCACTCAAACCCTGGAACAAAAATGTTGTTGCGTTGTGTAATGAAAAAAATAGTAAACATTTTTTACATGAATCATGCAATGAGCGTAAATGAACTCTCATTTGGTTTCCAAAAAAATTAGTTACGGAATAAAAAGTATTTTATAATATACCAATAACAAAGAGTAAGGACTTTTAAGGCAACTCTTTTTTCATTTTATATAATATCATAAAAGGCTTTGTGTTTGTATTGAATATATTAATATATTGATGATATAACACTTTAATCTTTAATCAAACTTCTGAGATAATGGGAAAGGAGTGACTTATGTAAAAAAAAAAAAATGATGATGATGAATATATTGCAAAAAAAAAAAAAAATCTAAGTAGATCATGAAAGCAAATGATGACACCTCTCCTTTCATATTTCTTCATTAAAACAAGGACAAACAAATCATTGTCAACAAATATGGCAAATGCATTATTTGTTGTTATAATCTATAATATTTTTTTTGAAGTATTTTAATATTTATTACAATATTTTCATACTTTTTTAAAAAAAAAATTTAAATTCAACTTTAAATATAGAAAATATAATGAGTCGTAAGCTTTCAATTTTTTTTTGTATTTTTGCAATATCAATTTAATGTTGTAAAAATATTCTTTTTTTCTCTCTCATTGTTGTTTTTATCATTTATTTACAAATAAAAACTAAAAAATTGCCTTAAATTTGACTTTAAATGTATATTAATTAATTATAATAATTATTATTATGAATAAATACTTTCTAAAATGCAAATATGGTATATAAATATATATATATTTCGGAGAAAGTTTCTTGTTGTTTAAGATAAATTATTTAGATATTTCATTTATTTTTCGCTCAAATTATTAATACAGATAGCCTTGAAAGATTTTCCAAACATGATTTGCTCTTAAATTAACTAAATAATCAAACAATACAAAACATTAAAATCTATAAAAAAGGCTTTCAAAAAGAGTTGAATGATGTGTGATTTTTTGTATATGCAAATTTGTTTTTGTTTTTTGATACATTTAACGTACGTATGTAGGTAGAATATTATTAATTCATTTTTTTCACAAAAGTAATGTAGCTCCTACATGATATAGAGAGGAAAAACGTAGAGTCATTGACAGTAGGGCGACAGTATTTCTAAAATCTTATATTCTGCGACATAAATTGCTCAGCTGAGGAAGGAAACAATGGGGGATTTGATGAGTCTGGATTTGAATATCGTAAATAAATTTGTTTCAATGTCCTTTTAGTAAAATTCATCATTTAAAAGCTAGTCATGATTCAAACAGTCAAGTATATTCACAGAACCAATTATTTTGACTACTCGAGGTATGAAAACTGAAATAACTTAAAAATTATTCAAAAACAAATGACGTGACGTCATCCTATGAGCATTCCCTGAATGTACCCCTTTTTTTATTTGAAGTCAATGGTTCTATGTTTTTTTATCTATTATTGTTAGTCTACATAATTACATAATATTTAAAAATATGCTTCATTTTTCAATTGAGTTGCACACTTTAGAGATGATTATTTGCTTGTCTGCTGATTTGACTATTATTCTTGCTTTATTACAAAACAGGGTTTTTTTTAATGTACAATATACCATAACTTATAAGTCAATATCGAAGGATGCAAACCTTTTTCCAGATGTTTTATGTCAATCATCAGTGTCTGTTGATGCATTTTTAGATATATGAAATTGAATAATCGAAAATAATATATGCAAAAAAAAACATCATTATTTCGGTTCAAATTATTTTTAGAAAATGTTCTCCAAGAAAAACATTTTTTTTTCAGTGATTGAAGCCATATGTTAACAAACTACTTTACATAATGTATTTTTTTTTAAAAATAGGGTAAAAAATATTGGCCAAACGTATAAAATGTTTACATTATGGATAAGTTTAATACTATAAACATACAGTAAATTTTATGTTAGTGGAATATAACTATTTAAAAAAAAGTTGAAATAATTTAGCAAACCCAGGCTGAGATTCTTCAAAATTAGATAAACACTAGTTGGCACTTTTTATTTTATTTGCAGTGAATACATAATCATGTTCCAATTTTTAGCTATGGTTGACTGGATGTAGTTTTTATGTACATTTTATATCCTTTCTCTCTATGAGTATCTAACATATTTTTTTAAAATTATAAACCAATGAATGAAATACTCAATGTTAAATAAAAGAGATAAAACTCTCGTGAGACATGATTCTTGTAAGCCTAAGTATCATATATATATGTATTCTCACTATATGTTCTACATTGTAACGATTTATTTTATTATAGCAATAATAATTTTATTACTATAAAAGGAGTTATTATATTAATGTAATTGTTTACTATCAATGTCCTTATAATATACGGGGAAAAAACAACGTTTATACAATAATACTGTATCAAAGACAAAAAGTAAATTGTCAATGTTGTAAAAGTGTATCAATTGGACTAAATTGAGCTACTTATATGTCATTTTATCTAAAATCATCTTTCTGGAAGTCAGGCATCTTGGAAGTAAGACCGTTCTCCTTTGTTGGTTTTTTGTTGTTGAAAATTTCATCTTTTTCCCTTATCATCAAAATACATTAAGATATAATGTTTTTATTAATAATTTTTGTTAGTTAAACAAATAATCTATAAAAATTATTACTCCTAGTTTTCTATAAGATGTATTTTTAATGACATAAAGGAAGGTAAATTAAGAAGAAAAAGTAAACTTACCGTTAATAATGCTAATTTTTGTCCTCTTATTTCTTTCATTTGACAAAATATATTCAGGATTAGAACAACAAAATGTTATACAATGTTATTAGAATAATTTTAATCTTTCATTGAAGACTTGTATTATTACTTTATAATAAGAAATTAATCAAATATTTCATTGTAAATTCTTATTCATGAAATAAAAAACATTATATCTTAATGTATTTGAACGATAATGAAAGTTGAGTACCATTTAAATGTTAAACATTCTCAGTTGGTACATTTATCTACACAGTAAAATAAAAACATTCAGGGGGAATGAAAGTAAGAATTGTAAATCATATAAAATATAATGTTCACTACATAAGGATTGACATCCTAATATATATATATATATATATATATTCATTTTTTTATCGAAAATTTTTTTTTTGATGTGAGAAGTCATTGAGGTACTTGCATGGGTCGGTCCTGAGGGGCTTTAATTTGTAAGTTTTAAAATAAGAGGAGGCTCAGTAAATTTATTGACGTCATACATATTTGTAAAATTATCAAGATGTTTTCCATCAAAATTAATTTAAAAGATACTACCAACCCTGGAAGATATCTCAAAACAATTGACTTCTTATGTATTGACACTCTCGTGACTCTAATATTAAAGATTTTATTGGCAGCAACTTTTTGCAAAATAGCTTCCGGCTGAACATAGCAGGGTAATTTTCTTACTGTGTTTTCAACTACCTCTACAACTTTCTTTGGCTGAATTTTTAGAAATTCAAGTTGATAAAGAACATATTTGGGTCTCTCAAAGAAAGATGATTTAACCAATTTGGCAAATACAAACTGAACAATGTAGTCTTAGATTGCTCTCCTTTTAAGTAATGAAGACAAACCCAAATCCTACATAATTCCAAGGGTCTGTGTCGTGAGTCACCTATGCAGAATGAGAAACTTGACCTATTTGTAGAAATGCAAGTTTGTCATGTAATAATTATGTTCTTATGGTATTACAAATCATGTAATCATAGTACTGATTGATACTTAAATCAATTAATACTGTTTGTTTATGCTCAATAAAGTAAGTGTTTCAATGTTGGGATTTACTTTCAATTCAGTAGCAGGTTCCATCATCATCAACTCAAAATATCAAGATCATTTGTTATTCTGTAGTGTCTTACTCTCTATCTCTCAAATGTTTTAACGAAAACTCATTTGTATGAAGACTGTTAAGTCAATCCAATCAAGTTTTCTTCTAATCCTCTGTTCTATATATTGCATTACTCCTACTTATCACTATGTAAATATTTGTATTAGGGCTGTCACCTTCAATTGCCTGAAGTATGCTATCAATGCTTTTTTCCTTTAGCCCTTTGAGTATTCTATCAGCTACTGGCGTCTTTGCTTCTTAATTTTCAGATGAAAAATGAAGCAACAAGTATAATGCTCTTCTTTCACCAACTTCTCGGAATTTTCCAATTTAATTAATACTTTTATAGTATCTCTCCTTACTTCAAAAAACAACAACAACAATGTATTATACGGACCAACATGGATGCTAATAATTAATTATTAGATGTAACAAAACCTAAAAATTAGTGGGTGAAAGCAAATGCAAGGATAGTCCTTTCACTTTAACCAGAGGCGCAATCCATTTTTCTTCTTTATTAATAATATTTTTTTGGGTATTTGTACATTTTGTTCGATAACTAGTTGCTGTATTCCTCCAACAAGATGTTACTCTTGATTCATTATGCAGTTTGTAACGTAAGCTAAAGCGCTTAATTCGTACGTTCATTTGAAATAAAATTATCTTTTTAAAAATTAGTAAAAAGTTAAAGAGGATATTGATTTTTCTTAATATGTAACAATTTTAATCGATGACTACAGTAACTTGTTTTGTTTTCTTAATCAATGTAAATACCTTGTCTTATCTATTTATATACATAACTTAATTCATTATTCAATGCACAAATAATTTTATTCAAAACTTCTTTTTTGTCTTTAACTTAATTCAATTTATATCCGATATATTATATACTTCAACTTATAACTTTTTTTAACTGATGTTAAAATATATTTTTGGATAAAAACAAACTTTTTTTAGACAGTTTTTTTTAATCATGTGTCATAATGTAAGTTTGATAGTCACAAATATGTTGTAAATTATATATTAATTTTTTTAAGTACAAGTGATGTAGACTTTTGTGTTATATTATGGATTAATCTGCGCTAAGGCCCAACTAGTATCAACTCTTTGGGGATGATACTGATTATTTGAGGAGGAAAAAATTAACTTTTCCACACTTTAAGGAAATTTTTTTATGAATATTTTTTAAACTGTATGTAGATTCATTTTGGTTAGAGTTTAGTTTTTGACAACAGATGATCAAACAATATTCAAAAAATCTCCAAAGTTAGTACATTTATAAGAGACATTAGTACGCTTAAACTACATAAATGGTCATTAAAATTAATTAAGCATAAAAAAGAAAGGAAACTTTTAATAATGAGCAATTCCACCCCATTTGGGCTTTCAAAGGTTACATAATTATAAAAGTTTTGATCGATTTTTAGTTATAAGTGAATTGTTACTTTTATCCATAGTATTTTTTAGGGGAGGAAATATCGGTTATAATCAGTAAAATTTGACCTACCACCGATAGTTTATCATCAAACTGCCTATAATGGGTTTGCCAATACACGTTGGATCTTTTGTACATCAAAATCCAATACTTTATGAGTCTTTCAAATCGAACGCATATCCTTAAATTTCAACCTCAAAATGTTAACCAATTGTTTGAGATAAAAACAATGTTTTTGTTGTTAGAATAATCGAATACAATAGCATTAACTTGTTATTGTTGTTTGGGCTATCTATGATCTACCCGTGCCTGCGCTCGTTTAGAAATACATTAAAGTTTCTTCTGTCTGACATCCATGTACAAATATATATAATATATATAAATGGACTTGAAATAGACAAATGCTAGAAAAGGGTTGGAAAGCAGGGGTGACCTGGTTAGATTTGAACAGGAAAGAATGGAATGTGTAAATATTACTGTCTACTTACTACAGATTTACAAAATTTACCTTTCCTTAACAGTTTTATTTTTTTAATTTACTTTTACAAAAAAAATTATTTTTTTGATTTTAGTTATTTGGAGAGAGATAAGTTTTCAATTCCCCCCCCCCCCAACAAAAAAAAAAAAATATTAAGCTGCCCCTATTGTAAAATATTGGTATGTTAGCCTGAAAAAATTTGTTTTTGGTAGCCAGGGAGAAGGAATTTTAAGCTACCATTATCCAAAAAGACACATTTACGCCTCTACCTTTTCTTATTATGCACTAAAAGTAATTTTTTTATTTGTTTTTGAAGCACAATTCCTTCACAACTATAATACAAGCATTTAGTCCTTGTAGATATATATAAACATATGATACTTAGCCCCAGGGAAATTTTCTATTAATCTTTTTCTTAATAAATGTTCCTTCCTAGATATATCATGTTGTTGAGCTGAAGAACTTATTACAATTTAATTTGTATCTTTTTTTTTATTTTATAGTATAGTATATGTACATAGCTCATACTTGTATATATTTATTTATGCATCTTGATAGCAAAAAAAATGAGTTATTGTATAATACTCGTAGTAGCTTTATTGCCTTAAAGTATAAATTTTTAATCAATCTTTATTTCTTGGAAAACAAAGGTGTAGCTGGAACATTTATCATACCAACATAGATGGGCCTGAAATTAATTTCAAAATTAGCACCCTTCAATATTTTGGTGGAGTACTATAAGTATTGGCTTTTTAATAAACACATAGCCTACAATTCTAATTATGGGTAAGTTGTTTTTCATTCATGTACATTTAGCCTATATATGTCAGTAAATGAACACTTAATCGTCATCATAGTGGAAGTCGGCTATTTTGGAGATATAAGCAATCAAATTTTATGAGATTAAAAACTTTTATAGTTTTAAAATCAAGGAAATTGGTGAATCCCTGCAGTGAATTTGGATGTCACAATAAAAAAACCCACAAATAAAAGGACTTAAATCTTTATCGTCACTCTTTAATCTCTCCCTCCCTCAAATTGTATTTAATAGAGCTTTTTCATTTTTAATATCATTAGATGAACTTTTCTTAAGACTTTGGAAATTTGTCCATTTTATTCAATAAATAAATCAATTCTATAAACCCCTCGATTTATGATGCAAACTGTGACGTCTGTAAAAATACTTCACAAGATATTATGGGAAATGAAATGAATCAGATTGATATTTATTTATTTCATGTGGGTATAAGGATATAAGTATGTGATATGTATGTAGTTTAATAGCACAAAAATAACCTACAAACTTAATTACGCTGAAACGTTTTTCATAACAATAGAATTCATCTTTCATCGTTCATTAATTTTATTAAATATTGGTTCATTCATCTATGCAAATTTCGCCCCAAAATCATATCTCCGTTCTTTATTTTTTTTTTTTTTTATGTATTGTTGTGCATATTATTTGCTTTAGCTATGAAAATCAATGGTAAAATCGGCAATTTTTTTTTTTTTTTGCAATATTATTATTATTTGTAAAAACAGTAACAAACTTGCCATTTTATTCTATCTGTTCCAAACCTCTATGATTAAAAATTTATTCCATGGGTTAGTTTCATTTTATAATACAAAATACAAAGATACACAACAATATGTCATATAAATGATTAAATATGTGCCACTAAATTATGTCGTAGATATTTCATGTATGTATCATACTTTCTATTTTCAGCATGCTAATTACTTTTAAAGCACTATTATAAATTATTTGCAAAAGCTTTAATATTATATTAAAGCGTGATAGTTATCCAAAATGAGTGTAATTCTTTGATTTAATTCTTTATATTTTCTTACAATGACTGATCCATTCTGGTTTTGTTCAAGCATCATTTTTGTGGAAGCTTGCTTTGACCTATTTTCATCAAAGATTTTTCAATGGTTGGATGACAAATTTTTTTATTATTATTAGTTGTATATCTATTGTAAGCAGTAATAAAATTTTAATTAACCATTCCTCAACTGCAAACAGTCAAAAATGAATTTTATGCAATATACCAATAAAAGACTCTTTCTTTCTTCAGCAAGAGCATAAATTATATGCAATTATTTTCACACAAGTACAAAATTGAACGTTTTATCACAAAACCAATATTTAAAACTTTTATAATTTTGGCAGTAAACTATATTTTTACTTCTTCATTATACAAAAACAAGAATGGTTTTCCCTTGTTTTTTAAATTCCATTTTTTTCCAGTAAATCAAATTGACGATATCTTTTTATTTTCTACTTTTTTTTTTTTTTTTTTGGTAACCTTCCAACAACTTTAATTGACACTGTTCTTGTGTGCTCAATTGAAATGTCTTTCATTTCATGTTTTTTTCCTTCATATCCAATAGATGACAATGGTCCTGGGTAATTTAGATTTCCAATAAATTTTAATATTGATTTTTTTGTCATAAATGAGTTTTTTGTCTTCTATTTGAATTTTTATGATTTCTATTTTAAAAAGTTTCTACCCTTTACATACATATATGTATCTTATCGAAATTACAAGTAACATTGTGATTAAAATTGTCTCTCAAGGAGCAACATGAGGATTTTGAGTGAGTCCATGGACTGAGGATGAGCCTCGAGAAGGATCACCTCTCTTTGCGAAACCTACTCTGACTTTTTTCTGTATCTACTGTCATGAAGAACGATTACATAATTAATTAAATATTTACCTAGTATGGGGGGGGAGGGGGGTTACCGTGCAACTCCGTCATAATTAATTGATCAATGAGAGGTGATCCTCCTTTGTGCTCATCTCCAGTACACAGATCAACTCCGAGTCCCCCTAATACTTCATGAGAGATTAATTTCCAATCTTCTTGAGATAATGAGACCTTAAACTATATTATTAACTACTTTTACGATCCTGATTATCCAAATAACTCAAAAGAGTCGAGAAACCATTCCAACTCCAAGACATGATACTTGTTTATTTCCATTTTTCCGGTTTAAAAATTCAATGATGTTCACTGTATCGGAATAGAAAGAGAAACTATGACGTCATGGCAAAGTATTAGATTGGAACCCAGTGCCAACTGCCAGTGGAACTGAATATTATGTACATATTTAAAAATGGCATATCTGGCATAACTTTTCTTTACAAAATAATTGGTCACGGGGTATTGAAAAGAGGCTTCAGCTCTCCACTTCAAAATGTTCTCCAGTGTTTTTGTATTTACGTAACTTCAAATTGAATCAAGAATTCTAAAATAACTATTTGCTTAATATAACAATTGCTTCATTGACTACTTTTTTATCCTTGTACGAATCATCTTCAAAATAAATATAAAATAATTCATATCAATGTAGAATGTATTAGTTATTTGGTTGAAACTTCTTATTTAAAATCTTATACACACATTATATAAATATATTTTATATATGTATGTACGTATATAATATAAAACTGTGTATTGACAATTTATGTTTTCCTTATCTGTGCATGTATTTTACTTCTTGGCGCTCATATCGACTTGATACTTCTCGACTACCAATGGCTACAAAACTTATTCAAAAAATTATTTTTAATAAAGAACAATAATGAGGCAAAGATTTTTTTTAATTTTATAAATGAAGTAATGAAAGGACACAAAGGAATTATCATATTGGACTGAATAGCAGTTACAAATATTTTTTTTTTAAATAATAATTTTCATTGATTATTTAAATGTCTTTCTTTTTTTTTTTTCAACAATGAGTGCTTTTGACAATTAGTCCGCTCTACGCCTTGTCCTACCACCCTTTGTCTGACTAAATTTTGTCCTTCTACAATATTCAATACGGACTGAATATCCGCTGAAGATTCACAAATTCAGTAATTTTGATTTATGTCGATAAATGTTTATAAATATATAAAGGAAACCTATAGAATATAGATGTAAATGCATAGTATTTCTAACAAATTTATTAGGTATGTAATGTTAAAAACCTAATTACTTAGGTATTTTATTCAGTAGATGCTGGTTCTTGAAGTATTTATCCAAAAGTTGCCATCTGTTTGGGTGAAGCACCAGTTTGGCCTTGGAAGAGATTCTCTCACTTAATAAGCTTGTTGCTAATATGATGTTCATCTTAGAAAACACCTATTAGATTTGCCTCAGCATCGAGGTCGAGAAAAGCAATACAAAAAGGGGGAGCAACAGTGCGATAAAAGGTGAAAAGTAAAAACAGATAAATGAATGCCCTTTAATGATTGTTTCCGTTATTCATTTAATGTACGGACTCAAAAAATGAATGAAAAGCATGAAAAGTGCTCATTTTCTGCTCAATGAATGTGAATAACGGGCTAAAAGTAAAGATATATATTTTACAACACTGCAGAGAGTAGTTACTTTAGTATCAAATATGCCAGATAGATTATAATAAAGCTGTGTAGTCTTCATAATTACTCAAGTAGTTCCATTCTGACACCATGATACTATTGAGATCTTTTGTATATAATCAACATATTTTGTTTATAAAACAAAAGCATCAAATATACAATGCTCAGAAATTTCATTATCAGCAACCCATATCCCATTTCATAGTTTTATAATGTATAATAAAAAATTTAGGGATCTTTTATTTTTATTTTTATAATAACAAATTTCATTATTTTTTTCTCGAATTGACAACAAAGCTTAGGTTTTTAACAAAAAAATTATCCACACACACCCGTGGTCACAAGTTGATTCAAATTGAGGGTCTATGCAACTCAAATCATTGTTTAGCAGTGAACATGGTCTTTACGAACACATGTTTGAGCAATTATTACATGTGGTTACATACTTTTTTATTCCTGATAAAAATGGTCACTGAACTAATGCTTAAGGTTAAAAATAAAGGATTCAAAAGCTCCAAAACTCTTATGTTTCAGATAATTATATAAAACAAAGACATGGCTTATATGTACATACTTAAGGGAAATATAAGAATATTGATAATGATCATATTTTTAAATAATCTATAACGGCGTTTATAGGATTACTTTTTTGGGGTCCTCCCTCCCTTCCTCTGAAGAACTCTCTCACATCCAAGGGAGGCACTGTCCTCCAGTTTAAAAACTATTGATTTAAGTAAATGATGTTATGAAATTAAACATTAATGTATGTAAAGAAACAAAATTAGTGATGCCCTAGGTAGAAATATAAGCAGGTACTTTATAAATCAATCA
This sequence comes from Lepeophtheirus nordmannii, assembly GCA_963680855.1. Lineage (NCBI taxonomy): Eukaryota > Metazoa > Arthropoda > Copepoda > Siphonostomatoida > Caligidae > Lepeophtheirus > Lepeophtheirus nordmannii. Next base: position 32,839,778 of record OY804518.1, on the reverse strand, counting down.
ATAATTAATTCAAAGGGAAGAATAAAAATTGTTCGCTCTTATAGATAAGGTTAAATTTAAGGGGAAAACTTTCAACACATTGCTTTTTCATGTGTTATAAATAATTGTTGAGCACAATTAGACTCTTGTATATAAGTAAACATCATATTACTATTAAACAATATTGATTTGAAACATGATATAGACCAGGGATTTTTGACTGACTTTGCACCGAGATCCACATTCGTCCATGGTCGTTCAACAGCTATGCATTTTCATTGCCGTTCAAACCAAGAAAAAGTAAATTGTTTTTTTAGGGATCAAACAATTTTTGGTCGGCCTTGACATTCGGAATTGTAACGTCTATTCCCTATAATAAAAGTTAATAAAATGTACTTAGTGTGATTTTAAATAGTGTCCAAAGGGCACACATTTCTAAAATATTGTGTTTACATAGTGTGCCCGACGTGCACAGAGACAGCAGGATAAACTACAATGCCAGCATAGCCGAGTGCATAACACTATGATATTGGTAGATTCAGACTTGTAGTGAATGTATTCAATCCTTCTTTTATTCTCTATTTTATTGAGATTAAGATAGTTATTCATTATTGTCACAGAAATGTAGATCAAAGATTATTTTCATTTTTGATTACCACTCTGCGACCCACATATAAGAGCTCCTCGACCTCTTTCTGGGTCAGAATCCACCAGTTGAGAAACATTGTTTGAGAGAACAGCGAACATTTCCTTTATAGCGAGTGAGAAAAAAAATAAACTCATAAATGAATTTTTTCCTGTTGCTGTCAATATTATTACACTTTAAAAAAATTGTATGACACTAAAAGCTTAATAAGGAACAGTATTAAATTAGGTCTAAGATTGAAAGTTCTGTCTCTCCTTTATGTAATTTTTCTTTTCACAACTTCGAGCTCAACATGAATACCTTCAGCGCTCCGCCAGTACTGTCAATTACATATTTCTAGATATAAGTCCTTTGGATGTATTATAGGTATGCATAACTGCGGATTTGTGTAAATATTTATAAAAGTAAGGAAGTAAGCCCTTTTTACTCTTTTTTACATCTTGTGTAACTTGTAAGAATGAATAGTTTTTGTTCAGAGTTTTCTATATTAGAAGAATAAACAAAGCATTTTATTAAATTAACAAGGTAATGAAATTAGTCATATATCAATTTACATTACATTGGGGTACTTTCTATGTTGATTGTAAAAATGTTATTCTCTAGTTTACTTTGTGTAATTAAAAGAGTGATAATATAATTGTTTATGTCTTAATTTAAATATAATATAGGAAATACACATTTTATTTAAAAAACAAGGGAAAAAAATCTAAATTGTAAATATATACATGAAAATAAAATCAATGCTGAGGTATGGTGTACTGGCGCTATATTTCTATATTTCCTCGAGGTATTGGACTGTTTTTAGGACTAGAACTTGCATTTTGCTTCCTTATTGATTTCATTAAAATTTGGAGACATTATATCTTAAAACAATGGGTAACATGGAATTTATTGGCCGGACCTGTAATATTTTCCCTGATGACTCTTAATGTTTTGATGGCCTTTGGCTTTGCTTTTAAAATAGAAATCCTTATCATAATCTGGGTGGTAATTTATATATTGGACTTATGTTTGATGGTCATTAGATACTTGCAATACGGATACCTGGGATATGCCAAAGGAATTCCCGATTTCTTTTTAAATATTATGAGGATCAAAACATCCGAATCCGCACTAATGACAGAGCTTTGTATCCTAATTTTTGTTACAATATTATATTTTTTATTGGTCACGTTGGAGGAGGGGTGTTACCGTTATATGGAACGGAGAAACAACTTCTTTCATTTTACAGATAACCGCCTTACACAGCATCCACCAAATGAGCCCCCTCCACCCTATTCTGAAATTTATCGAGACGAAAGAATTGTCATGGAACCTTCTACCTTAAATTTACTTGCTAATAGTGATGTACCACAATACAGCCAGATCAATTTCGTATGACCATCCAAGTAAGAACATTCGAGTTCAATGTAGTAATAATATGTATCTATATTTAGCTATCATACGTTCCCCATATTTAAACCTAATAACAGAGTGTTTGCCTAATGTACTTGTAAAATACCAAGTTTAGACATATATGTGTGTTGACTTTACCCAAATAGCTTGTCAGATTACTATCATAACAAAAATTTACATAATAAAGACTTAACATATTTATATAAACTCATTTATTCAGACGTAGAAGATATGCTCAAAGTAATACTTAAAAGGAGATAAAATTACATTGAAACTTGAATAAAAATAGCCAGAAGTTTAAAGGCATTACTATTTAAATGAAAAAATGACTCGAATTTTTTTTTTTTTTTATAACGAACCTAAAGTAAAAAAATATTTGTAATCATATAAATAACAGTAACTGAGGGTAAGGAATTATAAATGCATTGAAATAAAAAATACATCTTGATCCAAATATATATGTATAATATTATTACTGAATTCTTAAATGGCCTGACTTACACATGTAATTTTGAACATGTAACTTAGTTAGAATAATTGTATCTAGATATCACATCAGTTCAAAAGTACACTACGCTGATAAAAAAAATCACAGAAAGAGTATTACAACTCTGTATGACCGTGAGCAGATTTTTGTTGCTTCTTCTTGTTCTGCATAATTTCATCAGTAAGTTTTTGCATTTCTTCATCAAGTTGAGGCCATTCCTTAACAATTCTTCTAGCAGCATCTAGTTTGGACTCCTTCGTGAGAGGATTATTACAGAGATCAATGCTTTTGGCATTCTTTAAAGTCTCCTTAGCACACCAAGTTTCACAATACAACCATTCTTGAGGTAGTGATTTGATGGGTACCTGATGAACCATATTATTTGGGAGATCTTGATCCAAATTAGCCAAAGAATTAGGATCCTGACTTAAAGCTTGATATTGACCTCTAAGTCGATCTCCAGCAGCAATTTGTCTAAATTTGACTAAGTCTACCACATAAAGAGCACTAATATGATATGCCCTTCCAGCTAAGTGATTCTTCCAGTAGCCAGACTTCCAAAAACGGAACCCTTCCATATCTTTATTAGAGTCACAAAATGGAGTATAACCATAAGGAGCTCCACCAAGGTCCATATCTCTGAGTTCTGTTAAATCTGCCCTAACAATTTGATCAGTGTCAACAAAAATAATTTTTTTGACATCTAACGGAAACATTACATCAAGGAATAAGATCTTATAACCCCAAATTATACGCTGTTTCTCTTTTTGTTGATTAAGCCAACGAGGCCATTTGTATTGTACATACTCATATTCAAACCCATACCTACGAGCGTACTCAGGTAAGAACTCTTTTAAGGACGGTGATAAATACCCTTTCAAAATCCAAAATTTAACCTTAGCCTTTGTGTTTCGAATGGTACTAAGCATCATAATTTTCAATAGACGCTCATATAGATGACCAGAAGCCAAACAGAATATATTTAGAACATTGTCATCTTCTTCAGAAGAATCCAACTCTTCCTTACCACTGCTCCCCGTGAAAGTTGAGGTGATCGAATTCCAAATGCCACTGTCAGCTTTATTGTGATCACTAGAACCAAGTAGTTCTTCAGTTTGCATATCAGGTTTCTTTGAAACTTTAAGTTTCACGATGGTACTTTGAAATGATGTGACTAGCACTTGAACCGTATTATTTTCCAAACTTTCACCTCCATCTTGAGAAATAACTTCGTACAAATTCCTTGAACGTCCATCCCGAAGTTTCATAAGCCATTTACCAGGATTACCTTTCAATTGAAGATAGCCCAAATTTGCCATGACAATTGTATCAACCAATAGAGGTTCTTTTTTGGTTCCTAGGGTTAACTGAAGTCCTCTAGGAGAGTTTCCAGTGAGAGCCTCAAAACAATGACCTTCAACGAGTAAATGCTCCAACTCATACTCTGAATGTACAACGTTAGAATCGATATTTTCTAATTTAATATTATCCATATCATAGATTGACTTCACTGGTTCAACCAGCCAATTATCAGGAATATGATAATGCATAGTAAATATAGGAGTCTCGGGTAATTGAGAAAATCGGGCAGCTGGCCCAGAGGATCTTTTACCCGTGATGGAATCAAAAGAAATTTCTGATTCGAGGACTGTTCTAAAATAGCTTTTTTGAGGCATTTCACTGTGTTTATCAACGGCATTCATGAAAAAACGTATTCTACAATTAATAACCTTACTCAAAACCGATAAAATAGATGACAACTTTTGTGCACCTCTTGAAACTGGATCTGATATAGCTACAACATCAAATGACGGGAGCTCAGGATCCATGGGCTCAACTTTAATAACAGACTTTTTATCGGCAGCGAAAGACACCTTAGATCGAGTTTTTCCAGGAGGTCTAGAAATTAACAATGAAGAGATTCTCATTGCCTTATCACTGATTTCTTTTCCAGATGAGTCTGCAATGCTCATTACTTCGTACAAGGCATGAACTAATTTATCACCAAATTGAGACATGGAAAACTTTTCCAAGAGATTGAAATCATCAGAACTAAAGCTTTCATCAGAATCAAAAGGTCCAATTACCCTGCCATTAACTACAACCCCATTTTCACCTGGCTTAAAACCTAAAACATCTGCAGCAAACATAGAATGAATTTCAAAAACAGCTTCTTTGGGTCTATTTTCAATAGTATCCGCAAATGTACCCATCTCAGCACCAGGAATATCAAAGTTTTTAAAGCTTTTCTTTCCACTTATAAGAGCTTTGACTGTTTCTTCTTTCAGTATTTTAGAAAGTAATGTCTTTAAAGCACTGTTACTTAGGGATTCAAAAGCTAATTGAGCAGATCTGGTCATCATACCAACACCTTTTCCATTATTAGTAATTAAGCCTATACGAGCCTGTTTACTTTGTTTAGAATGCATAACTGCATTCCTTAGAAGCTCTCTACCTTTGACAGTTTCCAAATCAGCAATGATCCAAATTGTAAGAGGTACAAGCTTATAATCATCTTTAAAGGTCACGTAATTAAGATGATTAGCCATTGTAATGACCTTTGAGGACGAGTCTAATGGTCCAAATTTATTTGCCTTCAAATCTGCCAAGATATGAGCTCCTGTTGACATATCTAGAATGCCCTTATTACTACCATCCTCATTTACTTTGAGAACTCTATTGCTTAAACGTGGCATTATGTGGCTTTGTTCCATTAGATAATCTGTCACATCTTTACTGTCTTTTAGCTCTCGATGATAAACAGCTTTCTGCAGCTTGTTAGTCTCCCTCATAATGAATCTCATGATAGTTTCTTCAAAGTCTTCAGCATTTAAGTTTTTAGCATCAAGAGGTACTCCATTCATTAATACTTGAGGAAACGATTTGAAACCGGATCTAATAATAAAATCCTTGGATGTAATTCTTCCGACGTCATAGCTAGAATCTTCGCCAAATACATCATCACTGTCATATTCTCCAGTTGCTGCCTTAAACTCTTTGACTACGGTTTCAACCGTAAATGCTTCCTTATCATTTGGACTGATTTTCCCATAAAAATCGGTTAAAAATGAAAGAGCTTCATAGTTCCCTTTTGATTCAGTGATATAATTGTAAGATTCAAAAAGGGCTACGCCAGGATCTTTGTACCCTGTAACTGAAGGATCCGAATTGACATGGAAAATTAGTCCAACTCTAAGTGGAGTACTGTGGACGTAGAATGACTCTAAAAGTCTTAACAGAGGGGAAGAGAGAACAATATTCGTCGGATCAAACATAATCACAACATTAAAAAAGTTTTTTCTAATGTTTCTTAGCATTCCTGGAAAAGTGGGTCGAAGTAACTCATCCACAGTTCTAGGCCAACCAACATACATCTTATCCTTTTCTATATCGTTAATCCATTTAATCGACGAGTCTCTGATATCCAGACCGTATGATTGTTCACTTTCACTCTTGAAGTCAAGCGATATTAATTTATTAGCCTGACTTTCCGAGAGTCCCAACTTACCGAGACCGTCTAATATACTTCCTTCAGTTTTTAAAGAGTCAAAAATTGTAAAAATATCAGCATAATCCATATCAAAATGAATTCCATTGATAAAAAGTCCAGAATCAGAGGGTTGTACGTTCATGCTACTAGAAAACACTTCAGAATTCCGAACAATTTCTTTTTTTAAGTCTTTGGAGACCTTAACTCTACTTAAAGATCTTGCATGGGAGGGGAAATTTTGTGATATGTCAGTAAGCACAGACAACTGATCCTTTTGAGGACTATTCATGATCCGCTCTGATGCCTGCATACTCAAGTCCTAGAAGATTAATTAATTTTAGTGGCTAACCAAAAAAAAATTTAATAATAATAAAAATAGAAATGCATATAAATAGATATGTATGAATATAACATACCTGCAATTGCCATACTTTCATAGGTGCCATGTCATTATTTTGATCCTTCAAATGTTGTTTGAATTCATCCAGTTTATCTTTTACATCTGGGAAGTTATTTTCCAACTTTTTGAAATCAAATCCATTAATGACTTCTTTTTCACTCCCTTCACCCAAAGAGGAATTTTCCTCATATGCATCCTCTTCCTCCCCCTGAACCTTACGATCATCCTGAGCTTTATACTCCGTAGACTTAATTTGAAGCTCAACACCGTATCCTACAATGAGAATACATATGTATATTTATAGTTAAAGACATGTATAAATCATGGTATACCTGATAGGCGTACTTTGTTCGAAGCCCTATTATGAAAATAAGGTCTAAAAATATAGCGAATCTTTCCTTGAGATGCCAAAGTCTTTAACTCATCATGAAGTTTTTGGGTTTCAACCGTACCCACTAAACCATATAAGATCATTGTTTCTGGCGCATCCAGACTATTATGAGGATAAATGTGATCAATTTTAAGCACTTCCAACTCATCACTTCCTTTCTGCTCCGAGTGTTTTTCGTTCAATGAACAGGAGAGACCTGATGATGTTTCAATTACGGCTGAGCAATCCATGGACTCGATCCCACGATCCATAGCAATTTGTTGAAACGTTTCAATTTTAGGGGATGCAATGCGTAAAGAGAGTGCAAATTTGAGCATATTGATTTGCGTCCATGGCATGTAGCTACAGAATAAGGGTTCAAAATAAGTTATTTGTCATTTCCATGATGATGATGATGAACATATGATCCTCCATCTAAAAAAGACTCACCCCAAAACGAACTCTATAAAATGATCATAGAGGTCCTTATCGGACATGGACTCCCTCTTCAAGGAGGAGGATTCCTCCATGTACTCCCAGAAGGAAGCAGATTCCAAAAACTCCATTCCCTCCGAGATGAAATCCGTCTCTCTCCATTTCGCATTCAACAGAGTTGACACGACCTTACCCCCACTCCGCTTCTCTCCCTCGCCCACATGGAAGGAGCAGATGAAAAGAAAGAGAACAATGATCCTACCATCCATATTCATTCTCTCTCTAGATATCCATTTCCAGAACCCGGTATAACAACTTAGAATAAATAACCAACGGCAACTCTCACAAAGAAGAGAAGAAACAGACAGTACAAGAAAATAAATAAACCCATTGACAGGGAAGCTGCAGCAGGAGAGGGAAACATGACGTGTTATATATTTTGAAAAGTCAACGTCACTGGCCGATACTTCAAGACTACCAACTATAGACACATCATGGACTTAGAACCATGCATAAGTAATAGACTTCGCTGTATATGCTTTATAACTATTACTAATAGTTATAAAGCATATACAGCGAAACTAGCTAGCTAATATTTCATGAACAAATACATAGATAGATTATAATGAGTAGGATCAATAACTGTGAAAAATAACTAATATTTAATTTCTATTCATTTATAAATAAGATTTAATGAACATAATGTTATATAAATATTGGTAAATTATATCAAACTTTTGACATGCTATTTAGTCAAGCATTTTTACAAATACATCTTCGTTGTAAAAATCATATTTGTTTTTGATATGACATTATTATACGTCAATTAGCTGACAGCAACACGTAATATTAATATGACATGGGTCAAGAACGAAAATGTCCTGAGATCGAAATAGGCTGAACTTAGTAGAATTTCATCCCGTGACTCAAAATATGATCTTAATTTTTCTCTATATATTGTGATTAAATACTATTTTGCTAATTGGAACGGATCTAAGCATGTGACGTATATTACATCGTTCGATATAGTTTTGGCCATTTGAATTGATACCAACTACAATTTATGATGATGAATCAAATATACTTAAATATAACACAAATTACATGTTAATGCTCTAATTTTTACTAATGTTATAACTTCTTTTCATAAGATCGTTTATTTAAAACATGATAATTTCTTAATACAATTCAATAATTGAAGGCTATACTTATAAAAAAAAATATGATGGAATTTTGAATAAGAAAATATTAAAAAAACGAAAAATATCACTTATGGCTCTTTAAATTAACCTCATATATCCCTGGACATTAAATAGAGCATCTTATGTGAAACATTTTATATGTTAAATATCTAAAGATTTATTATGTAAAAATATAATCTTTGCCCGAAAAATAAATATAAAAAAAAAGCTCGAAGGAACATTCTTGAAATATTAGTTCAAATTTAAGGATACAATATACAGTCTATAGGTCTATAGTCTATATACAAATTTATACTATTAATAAAGGTATATCTTTTTGGGTAAACTAAGCTTAAAGTTTAGTTTAAAATTTTATTTGAATAAACACTAAAAATTATAATTCAGTAATTACATGTTTAAGTTAAAAAATTTAACTACATGAAATCTTCGCAACAATTTCAATTTTTTTATAGTCTTGCAACCTATTTTTTGGTTTAAAATCAATGTTGGATTGGAGTATTAAGCAAAGTACTTAATTATATTATTAGACATTATCGGCAAATTTTGAAGCTTTTTGGTAGACTAATTTTTGCTCTAATTATTATTTATTACATTTAGTTGTAGATAATTTTGCTAAAATGCAATAAATTAGGAGACCATTTTATAATTTCGTTAAATTAATTGTCGATACGTAAATGAGTTACAAGCTTTATTCCATAATTTGATCTTATGTAACCAAAATGGATTACTTTAAACATTTGAAAACTTTGGCATAATTTTATATTAATGTGCTTGCGTCAACAGTAGATACTTTTTTAATCTTAATTTGTGTCACAAGTTTGTTTAAAAATAATGTATCCAGTTCAAAAATATGATCTTTATTTATTCATCCAAAATTGAAGAAACATTAAGTTTACATAATACTTCTTCAAAAAGTATTTAATAGATATTCATTAATTTAAATATATATTTAGATATATACTCTGATTGTTACAATAATGAACCCATATATATATATATATTTATATTATACGTTTAACTGTAAAGATAAACTACAAAAAAGAGAAGAAGAAAATGGGCAATGAATATAGCCTTTATACAACTTTTCTCCTAGTGATATAATGCGTACTAAATTCAATAATGAACAAATAAACGACAATAAATTATTGGTTCTTCAATATATAATATAGAATGTATTTTAAGAAAGATTACCTAATATTGGAGAAGTGTTAGGAGATGGTCACGATTTGTCTTTCTTGAAATCCTTGAGATATTTGCATATGTATATTTGCTTGAAAACAGTAACTATCGGATAGACAGAATTTTAATGTTCATTCTATTTCTGAATAGAGTTAGATCATTGACAAAGCATAACATAGAAGAGTTAAAGGCATTTCCATTGATAGTAATTAGGCACCTGTAGATTACAAATGAACAATCTGGATTCTAACAGCCCGATATATCTTTGGAACCAATTGCCCGAGATGTTGTATTCAAATTCAAATCGAATTAACCAGCAACTTATGTCATCCATTGAGCATCTCTTGATCATTATATATCACATCAATGGCTGAGTCCTGTGAACAACTCCCCCATGTTTTCTCCTCTTTTATACGTCTATGACCCAGATTAAATGTTGGTAAGTCAGGTACTTAGTACACACCAGAAATAACCATTAAACATTTTGATTTTTAAATAAAGTTAATATTTCTTATGCATGCTCTTTCTAAAACTTAATTATAATCTAACCCATTCTTTGAGGATAGAACTAAAAAAGAAATCAATTTAATTTTTGTAAAATTACTTATTACATACAATGTTATCACATTTTAAATATATATATATATATATTACTTTTTAATAATACCCAACATCATTGAAGCTCCATCAATTCCTTGTAATTAATGAATTTAAAATTATCATTTTTATCTCTCTTTTTTTTTACATTTTTTTTTAAATGTAGAGTTATTTTATTATTATCTATGTATGTATTAGACCTGAGTAAGATGAAGTTTTATAATATAATATTTAGACATATTCAATGAGTATTTATGTATGTATATATATACCTATAAACATACATATTTATAAATATATGTACATACATATATATTTATCAATATATTTTAATGAGGCATAAAGGTATCAAACAACATAAAAATGTAATACATATATATATATATGTATAGAAAATTAAATCCTGATTTTGAATAATTTTTAATTATTATAAGAATTCAAATTAAATTTTTGAAATTTGCATACATCAAATAACCTAGATGGGAATTTTATACATGATATAATTAAGCAATTTAGTTAGGGTTAGACTAAGAGGGTAATTTAACTTCAGTGTTTTGTTGTTAGGAAAATATATGTATCTATGTATTTAATTTATGCCAAATTTAGAAAGACTACATCTTTTGTATTAATGAATCAGCCCAAAATTTCAAATATATTACATCTAATTACTATCAACATTCTACTAAAAAGTTAACCATTTCAAAGGTATGTTAGTATAAAATTTATAATTTCCTTGCAATGGCCTGACTTTTAATAGACCATTTAATATAATTTTTATCTTCCATCTACATATTATATGCTTCCCATACTTAAAATGGGCCTCGAAAATTTTGCCCAGGAAATGACTGAAACTTACTTTTGAGAGGTTATTTCTATGTACTGCATTATAATTTTTTTTAAATTACACTTTTGAAGTCAATGTGCTTTAAATAACTTATACACAAATTTAAAGCATATAATTGAATAAAAAATTATTAGAAATATTTTAAAATTTATGTGAAAGCAGGGCTTGAATACAGTCTCCGTTTTCAAGAAAATATTTTCAATTTAACCAATTGAGACGCTCAAATCTCTGGGATTAATGAATTACATGACCTTATACTTAAATGATTTTATTATATGAGTAGATTTTGAGTAATAATTCCAGATGGGTTTGTATTGAAGCTTCAGGTTGAATTTTTGGACTCAACTTGAAAGAAGTTACTTAAATGATGAAGTAGGTATGTGGATAATGTTTTTGAAATTTTTGAACACTTTAGAAGATCCAATAACTTTTTGGTTTAACTTAAGCATAAAGAATAAGAATTGTTGATTACCGAAAGCAACTTGATGCAATTAATGTCAAAGGTCAATGAGAAGGAAGAAGAATATCTGACTCCAACTACGTATTTAATGTATATAAGAATCATAAATACCTATGTGGAAATAGAAAGACGTCACAAAATAATTTTGATAATTAATTTTTAGAAAGTACGTGCATAAGAAATATTAACCTAATTACAAATTTAATATGTTTAATGAATAATTCAGTCATAAGAACATCGAAAGAAAGTAATTGAGAAATTTTGGATGAATAAATAAATACTTTTACATTAGATGTGTTACAATATAATATATTGTTTTGTTTCATTTGTTTAATAACAAATCTAAATGTTTAAGTAATTCCATGGTACATAAAAAAATTCCATCCCTCATAAATATATATTATAGAATATTTGTATACGGGACTGGTATACAACATAATATTAGTTATGTATATATTATATACATAAATAATACAAAATCAACTTTTTTTCACTTCTAATAATATTTATTTTTTAATTCTATTTTTTCCTTAATACATATGTATTGTGACCTCCATAGCGTATTGTGAAAATGGTGAATCGTGTTCCTTCAAATATGTATATTTAAACTGCAAATATTAAGAAAATTGAACATCGGGAAGAATTTTTTCATTTTGAAGGGTAATTTAAGAGATACATAGGAGATCACTATGAAATAAATTTGTATTCCTTTTTGAATACTGATTTACATAAAAACATATGTCTTGGCAATATTAATATTTTTTCATTACTTTTATTTATACATAGTATCAGTGTTTCCATTAGCCGAAATTTATTGTATTTTGGCCGGCAAAACTTGCTGATGTCCGGTAACCCTTCTGGTCACAGTATCCGGTGAAAATATCCATTTAAGCACAATTTGAATTGCATTGAAATAAGCAATTTCTCCGTGCCATTTCAGACTATTAACCCATTAGAGGCGATAGGTTAATATATAATATTAAAGACCCTGGCCGCTGATTATCTTTACACAAGGCAGTGGAAACCATAAACAGTAACTGGGCTTCTCTAGTTATGGAGCTAAATAAAAAGTATGTCGAAGGAAATGCTGAAGCCCAAGGTATCCCGTGTCAGATCCAGTCATACAGCTTCATTGCTTTGACTCTCACACTGGCTGATGTGTTACATGTGATTACCAAACTGAACTTGTTTTTCCAGAAAGACGATATAAATCTGGATATAATCAGACCAATGTTTCAATCATCAGTTGCGGCATTAACACTAAGAGATGCACCAGGTTCAGAAGAGGAGCTGTTGTTTCAGACAGAGTGGAAAAACAACATGTACATCAACGTTAAAGTAATGCATGTCGATGATCGATCCGTTCAGACGTTCAAAAAAGCCAGAGCAGACTACATCCAATATCTAATAGATGCTCTATAAAACAGATCCCAGAGGATTCACTGGATCTACTTAAATGATCTAATGTCCTTCTCAACAGCTTGCAATGTTCGCATCAGAGATTTCAGCGAAATCCATCCTGAGTGGGTTAAACTGGCTAAGATAGCTTGTGTGATCCCCGTCTCTTGTTTGCCAGTAGTTTCTCTCTGCAGAACGAAATCAAAACAGAGCAGCGCAGTTTCCTGGGAGAGAACAAAGTAATAACTAATAAGACTGGGCACATTGCAAGTTACAGAGAGACACTCACCATCTTTAGTTTTAAATCACCTGCTGTAAAAATGCGTAGAAAGTAGGATAAAATGATCAATAAGTAACATTATAAAGTACAATGACGTGCCTTGGGATCATATTCATATAGCCAGCATATCATTTTAAGCTTATTAAATTCTGATAATATGTGACTAGAATTTAAAAATTTTGTCTGTTAAATTAAAGACCTGTCTAGGGGAAATTCTGCATTGTATTATTATGTAAGTCTAAACATAGAAGAAAACACAAAGATATGTATTTGTTGTAATTCAATTTTTTTGATTGATACGTTAAGGAAAAGGCACTTCATACACTCCAAAGTATTAAAATATATTTTATTTAACGCAAAATGCATATTGCTAATTATGATGTTAACATGACGTCAGGAAAAAACATCATATAACTACATTGCTAAAATTAACTTTTCCTAATTGATTTTCGATCAATTAGTTATAGGTATTACTATTCATTTACCTCTAAATTGCTGTAGTATATTTTGTTACGGGATTTTAGAACGTTGGGATCATGTGATTGAAAAATCATTCTGGATTTATTTACGTATGAACCGATAATTAATTAATTGATTGATAAAAATTTGCACAGTATCCTTGATTGTGTGTATTTATTTGTTCAGAAAATAAATTAAGGGCAGATTTGTATCATCTAACACACAAATTGTACATATAAAAGTTGATAATAGTACAATAGACATTTTTGTCGTATAATTAAAACTTATAAAAAAATTATCATATAGAGGTCACTTCACACTTTCAAAGTAAAGAAAGTTGACAATTTAAAAAAAAATCATCTTTTTTCATTATCATTCAAATAAATTGAGATATAATGTTTGTTATATTATAACTTTCTTTAGTCCAATAAATAATCTTTAAAAACTATTTTCACTAGTTATCTTTAAAAAAAATTTAACGACATAAATGAAGGATAAATAAAGGGAAAAAAATAAATGTATCGCGTAAAACGTACTATTTTATTTTTTATATTTAAGAAACTTAGGTTAAGTTACAACGGAACGTTATACAATGTTTTAAGAACAATTTTGATTTTTCAATTATGACTTGTTTTCTTACATTTTTTTTTTCCTTTATTTTCATTTTATTCAGATCAAAAAGTAAAACAGTACTTCGAAAATTATATATTTTTGCATTTTTCATTGTTTTTGTTTTATGTACATAGTACACTACTGAAAATGTAAATAACAATAATGAATTAGTCTAAAATGATAAATGTAAATTATTGCAAGAATCAATAAGGACAATCTTTTGTGGCTTTTTTTTGTGACGGACATAATGCAATGTGATTCTATAAATCGGAAATCTTTTGGTCAATATTCATAAACCTCAATGTTCAATTCTTTATACATAACTTTTCCACACAAAGGAGTATCGACTCAATGAGAAAATGTATGTATGTATGTATGTATGTTTACTTATAAATAATGAAAGAAATTTTTCATTTTGGAAGAGAGGATTTCATTTGAGCTCTTCTTATTTTGAGTACCATTGATGATGGGGGTTGTCCATACATATTTATTTACAATGTATCGAATGGGAGAATGACAGATTAAAATAGTATACATATTAGGAAAAAAAATCAGGAATCTATATATTAAATGTATTCTATTGCTTAAAAGATTGAAAATGCGATTCCAGACTTTTTTTATGGGTTGCAGCAAGGGTAGTTATAGCATGTATGGGTTTATGCCATTAGCATTTTGAATAAGAAAACGGGAGAAACAAAATTGTTTTATGTTGATTTTATCACATGCACATAATAAAGAGGTAGTTATACCTAACTAACTATATGTACATATGTACAGCTATATATATTTATAACATGCTTCAACTTTTGCTAGGCATGGATTTTATAGAGAGTGTCTTAGTTATGAGTATAGTATGTACGTACCTTAATGACTTAAAATAAAAAAATCTGCAGTGTTCTAAATTTAATAAATATATGTATCTTTTTAGGAAGAAATAATATTGACTAAGTTTGTATAAAAATATAGTATATGTATAAAGGAAAGCCCAATAGCTAAATGTTCAAGGGCCAATCGGAGTGTAGCTCAAAAAAAATGTAATAGCCTTCATTTTAGTCCATTATATTCCCTTCAGTTGGTATCTTGTTTTTAAAGGCTTACTTTTTCTTTCTCACTACTATTAAAAGCTAAACTCGAATACATAGCGTTTTTACGTGACGTCATCATTGTGAAAGCAACACATATTGGGGGGGGGGGTACATAGAACCAAATTTTATAAGAATGAAAAACCAAGTTCCTTTAAAATTTTGAAAAACTACTACCCTGCATTGGTATGTCTAGAGGGATCGACAAATAATAAGACTTTATCTTCTATCAAAAATACACCTCTCTTTATCATATTTTTGGTCCTAATATGTATTAAAAGTATCTTATTACATCATTATACATTCACATTTACATTACATTAGTCAATGAACTTACATTTACTTTGTCAAGAATCGGATATTTTCATCCAATTATCCTACTTTTGTGGTTCCGAATCGATTCATAAGAAACTTTATAGTAAAAATCAACTTCCACCACTTATGATTAATTTTATTTTATTCAAATAACTTTTTCTTTTGTTTGACATCAAGTTGTATTCTTTTAATGTTTTTCCTTTTTTTTTTTCATTTCTAAAGCCATTCGATGAAGCTTTCTTAAGATTAATTTGTACATTTTATTTAATTGATATATGATCAATATACCCCCAACAAGACCTTGCTTTGATTTGTGATGTAATCTGTGACGTAGTAAAAACACATTTTATTTTTCAAATAGACTTAATACCAACATAATTGCAAAAATTGTTTGATATTTTGGGAACCCTCAGATACACAAAATTAAAATGGCTGAACCCAATTTTTCGTTTTTTGTGACGCTTTTTGTACGTCAATTTCTGACAATATGTTCTATCTCACGAAAAATTTATGTGAAGCAAAATGTACCCAAAATTTATTCTTTTGTCTAACAGTAGAGGCAAAAAAAAATATTAATTTTAATTTTTCAAGGGAGCCCATAAAAATCTCAAAATCAGATTTCGAATTTTTTATTGGGTTTTTGAAAAAAAAAATATGAAAATAAGATGCATTAAACTTTGTAAAACAAATCATAAAATGCCTTTAATATGGCTTTACATGCATAAATGGCTAAAATATGAACGGTTTTGTGACTAAACTTTCATGGCAAATAAGTCGCTAGTTAAATAAACAAAGTCCAATATAATTAATTAATACTGTAATAAATATTGTTAGTTAAAACATCTACTAATTATATTTAAGCACTAGTTATTAATTTTGTAGTTATCAAAACTTGAATGAAAACCTTTTGCATGGGGAGATGATTTTCAAATATTGAACTATAGTTTAGCTTCAGACTAACTGGATTATAGGCAAACAGTTTCATTTTTTTTTTTTTTTCGGTAAACTATGTATAAAGAAGAAGATAAGAGAGAAGTGAGAACACAGATAGTAGCTACTACTGTCTACTGATGAGATGATAACTTTATTTAAGAAAATAAAATAGAATGACTTAATGTTTTTTTGCATCAAAAGATCCAAGTTAATAAAAAAATAACGATGACAGGATTTAATGACCTATGTATTTGTCTATACAAAAGTAAATAATATAAATACAGCTTTAGTAATACAACATGTACTCCTTTTTACACTAAAATTGACTTATTTTAGTAATGAACCTCATGTTAGGTCATTTCACGACACTTCCATAAAATTATAGACGTTTTGTATCAAAACAAAAGTTTTTGGTCCACTTCAAAATACAAATTGGTCCTATAGGGTCTTAGAACTGTCAATTCTAAAGACTCATATCACTTAATATGAGAAATGTAAGTCCTAAAAGAAAAATGCAATTTTTTCCTCAATTTTTCTTACTCATAAGCCATTTTTTTAAGTTCAAAACAAAATAATTTTTTTTTGAAAAAATAAGTTATAAGCTAAGAATCATTCTCCATAATTTATATTATTTTGATATTTTTATTTTCTATCTTTCTTTTTGTTGAAAAGTGAGTCTGTCCTTAATATGCACTAATAATAAAAAAAATAATTCGTGGACCATAAAAACAAAATTATGAATTTTCGTGTTATTCGACATAAAATCAAATATCAGGTTTTCTTGGACAAAAAAAGATCAAATTTTGTTACATAGTGTTACTTCAATTGTGATAGGTATGTAATTTACTAGCAATTTGAAACTTACCTCACAAAGGAAAAAAGTAGTTAATTTTCATATTAAACTAATCATCATTTATTTCAGACTATCCCGAAGTTAATTAAATATTAAAAAAAAAATATTAAAGGATAAAAGACTCCATTTTCAGAGCTTTTTTTATGCCTCTAGTAAAATTCAAATTCAAAAAGATTATTTACTAATAATTAAAATTTAGTAGAAAAATTATTTTTTTTTACTTGGATGACATCTATGAAGCAATTGTTTTATTTTTTAGGTCCAATTGTGTACTAGACCGGAGTACACTGCGATTTTAAATTAGAATCAATACTACACTATTTTTAATGCATTATCAACATGACACATAAAATTAATAAAAATTATTAAATAATATTAAACTCCATGTAAAGATGGAGCCACATTAGTTTTTACATAGTATCTTTCTTTATTTCGCTCAATTTTTCCACCAAAATGAAAGATAAAAAATAATGCATAAGATCTGTTGATGTTTTAAAGATATCATAGAGCCTTATAGATCCAAATTGCACTTTCACAATTTTTTTTAATAAATAAAACATTAATAAATTAACATTGAAATCGTTTTTTCCATAAGCATATGAAATGAAATATTAGCACTCAGTTTGTTGAATTAACAGATTCAAACTTTCAGTTACAGTTTTATTTTATTTTTTTGAATAGATCCTCCTTTCATTCATTTGATTTTTTTATTCTTTATCCATCCTAATTTTTTTTGTACAAAACTCAATTTGATGATTGAAAAAAAAGGGAAGAGAATATTTCTTAACATTCTCTTGATGAGTTCATATTATTTTTTAAGTAAACTCAAAGTCTTATAAACTAAGTAACTTTTATACATGATTTAAATTATTTTATGCAAAATGATTCTGTACAAGATGCAATTTGAATAAAAAAAATAAGTAAAATGTAGGTACTTCCAAAGTCTAATTTTAAATTATAAAAAGAAAAACAAAAGAACATTTATTATAATAAATTTATTCAATATTTACTTATAAGCGTACAATCTGGTGTACTAGACTTGAATTATTATTATTATTATTATTATTTTACTGATTAATATATCAAAAATAAGGGGGCTTCAATTCTTATATCAATTACAGAACAAGCGATGACATGTCAATCAATAAATTCAAATTAATTATTCTGAAATAAGATGGAGCAAGTTCTAATATTTGAATTTTCAATATATGTATGATGTAGATATGTGCTCGTATTGTCGAGTTTAACAGAAACGGATACTCTTATAATGGATTCTGGCTCTAATAGGGAAAATCAAGATGAGGTCAATTCTTAATTCACAGCAATAGCATATCTAAATTACCTAAATATTTCCTTCTAAAAGTGGCCAGAAATGATTTGTTAGCTAGTCAATTTCGTCACAGTATCTCATAGTTCTGTAATATAATACATTATTTAATTCGAGTTCAGTATATCAAGGATCAAAAAACTAATAAGAGCCAACAAGTTACTTTTTTTTTATTTGTTCATGAAGCAGAATGAAAATTAAAGAATGGGGAATCGTACAAATATTTTTGAGAAAATACAAAAACAGATGCACCCATTTTTTGATGGTTTCTAAGGTAGTTCAAAACAAATCAACTTCTCATCTGTGATTGAAAACAATTTTCTTTCACTGTATGAGACTTTGTGCACTGTGTGTCATATAAATAGAACTTAGTCGGTAGCGAGCATACAGCAATTAGTGTATTACTTCAATAGTCAACTCTATATTTATTGAGTATTTATATAATATATTCATTAGCTCTTCGAGAGTACAAATAACGACAATGATGTAAAATGAAATTATCCCACTAAGATTAATAGATATTGTCTGAAAAGTTGACTATATTTTGAAAATTTATCTAGTAACAACGAAAAATGAAACTATTCTCATTTTTGGGTATATAAACTACTTTAGTTACGGAACATCTGGAGATATTCTTTATATATTACATTTATTGGTAATTATTGTAGATAAAAAAAAAGCAATGATCAAGGTTGAGTGTTTTTGAGAGCATGTATTCAGAGAAAAAGAATTTATTCCTAAAAATTCAAGCTAGTGATATCATAAACATGCTCATTATGAAATTTTTGAAACTTTGATAAAGATTAAATATTTATTATATTATAATTTTTTTTAACCTGATGGAACTTCATTAAAATTGGTTTCTACATAGTAAATAATTGCCCTGAACTACATTGTGTATAATTTTTTTAAATTGTCCTATGCCTTATTCCTCTAAATATACATTATTTCAAAATTTTCATTCATTAAAGTAGCTGTTTTGATCAAATGAATAGCGGATTAACATACAAATAATAAATATGAAGTATTTTTTTTATTAATTAGATCCTAAAATGACTCAAAACCCAATTAGTTTGTGACCCAGTTAAGTAAAATAAATTATAAAATAATGTATTATAAGTAAAGCAATTGCCTATTACCGTTTAAAATTCTATATATATTTATATGTACTTATATATAGGAACATTATTATCAGACAAAGATTTTGTGAATATGAGTCTGAAGGGTATTTATAATTTGTCCAGGTAAATATATTTAAATGTTGATATTACATAGATATTTAGTCAAAGCACCTGTTATTTCGATTTTGATACAGATAAAATATATTTTCATTTCTTAATGAGAGGGTCTCACGAATGACTTAGTCAACATTTATTGGTAATTATTGTAGATAAAAAAAAAGCAATGATCAAGGTTGAGTGTTTTTGAGAGCATGTATTCCGAGAAAAAGAATTTATTCCTAAAAATTCAAGCTAGTGATATCATAAACATGCTCATGCATATTAAGTACTACTGCGTAATTATACACAAATATTTATAATAATAATCAAGCAAATTTAATTCGAATAAAAGTACAGACATGATGTTGAATGAAGAGAAGCATCATATGATGAAGTGAAATAAATTTTGTGTATAGAACAGAGATCTTAGTTGTCTAGACGATAAAGAAATGCATAGAATAAGTTTTTACAATGCTCTTAGAAAATTTATTCCAATATTTTAGCTTTTTTAGTAAAAAAATAATGGAATGTATTTCATTTAGACACTATTTTTTTTTGTGAATCATATCTCTTAATTTTCTTATTATCTATATTATATGAAAAACGATTCATTGACTCAAATATAAATATGTATATATACACGTAAAAGTTAATGTACACAACTATTTGTAACCTCGTGTTTGAAGATGGGAATGCCGTTGGAAATTCAGAGAAATATTAAAAAATTCTGCTTCAAAAGTTTTATTGTCAATTGCATTTTCTTCTTTCATATAATTACATTCATACAGTCGAGACTCACAGTAAAAGACTGATTGAGAGAAAGGGTGATCCGTCGTCATTATATATCAGAAATTTAATATACACCTCTAATGTAATCACAAATTCTGCTTGTTGATCAAAAGTAAATTGAAAAGACAATGGACATACATTTTAAATAAGTAACATTTGTGGTCTGCAAAACCTTCTTATTTTTATTTTTTTTAAAGAAAAATTTACTTCGTGTTAATTGAACTATAAGAAAATTCATAAATCCAAGAAACTGAATTTTGTTTATCTTGCTTCGACACTGATATGTAGACAATACAGAATAATATATATTTAAAAATTAGCAATGCATTTTTGTTAGCTGTCGATTTTTAACTTCTCTTGTCAGTTGACTGATTTATTTCGAATCACCTATTGTAGAACTGTTCACTATTAAGTCTATTATTAAAACAAAGAGTTTTCCCAAAATTGGCCTTACTGCGAGATACATCGGGCCTTTTTCCCTTTCTTTTCGAAGGAAAGGTTGAGAGATTGAATGAAATTTGTTATGTGAATAGGAGTCAAATTTTGAATTATATATTTACTTTGTCTGCTAAGAGCAGTAAGTTTGAATTATTATTTTTTTGACTGTTTCGCAGCACTGGACAAGGATTTTTCCTTCCTCTTGATTTTGTCCGCCCTAGCTAAAATCTATTATAAGTAACAGAGTCTGTTACTGTGAGGATTGACTGTGTATTTATGTATGTACATAGATATAATATATACATACATATATGTATATAAATTCTTTTTTTTCCTGTGGTTTTTATATAGGTATATCGAGCTCTCAGTTACCGTTACCATCATTAATCACATCAACTTTAAAAAGAAAATGAAAACCGTCACATGCTTCTTTTATAAGTTGCGTACACACACTCCGACAACAAATGGTTTGAATGCAATTTCTGTGAGAAAGCAGATAATAACAATATTTTATATACAATTACGTAAACAAATACGGAGTAGAGTTCTATACATAACTATATTATTGCACCTACACAAAGAGGATTCCATCAGAAAAACGGAGTCAATCCTTTGTTAACATGCTTATATCTAGAATATAATTTTCCTTTCCTTTGGAAACTTTATTCAACATGGGAGAATACGCAAATCAATATTACCAAATGTCAGCGTTAAACCTATTGGAATAAAATAAACTATGATCACGTTTCTAGTACAAGTTAACTGGTTCATCTCAGATTAGCACTTGTTGAGTTGCAAACAATTCATAATATTTCCAAAGAATAGAGCCAGAGTTGGTATGAATTGGCTAAGTTTCAATTGGTTTTGATCCTTTTTTTATTACTTCCTTTGTGAGAAAAGTTAAGAGATACATACACTGAGGATAAATCCCTATATATCAAAATAAATACTCACCTTTATAAATAATATTTTCTTCTTATTTTCTCAATTTACCAAATATATTATGTGCAGTTAAATAGGAGATATTTCTCAGGATTTTTTAATCATGAATCTCAAAGGAGTTTAAATGTATGCCTGTCGTTAATTTCTCACAAAAAGTTGGCCCATCATTTTTTACATTTTTTTGAATCAATTCTGACTAAAATATGAGGCCTTTCTATTCTTAGACTATGTGGAAGATAATTAAAACTCTGATATTCCTCGCTCTAATCTTTTATTGGAAAAACTGATAGTTAAGTACTTGAATTTATTCCTCATTAAAATGTGTTTCCTATCTATATATATCATTGTAAAATTTGTAGCTAATAAAAATAGTATTTACTAGTATCACACTCGAATATGGACTCATGTTTAAAATTGGAAGGATCTTTGTATCTACTTCCAGCTATATTCACAGTACTCTCATGACTTTACTGCCCAAAGTTTTTAAAAAAGTGGCGAAATGTGCCTGTTACTTAGGAGATATTTCTATGTCTACGATACACTTTCTTCCGCAAGATGTCGCTTTTGAAGTACATATATATATATATATATATATATATATACCCTCCCTTTGCAAAATTCACCTTATTTGAATTGCAATAGCAGGGTAAATATATGAAGGCTACGCAGATAGTTATAGAGTAGTTAATGGTATCCTCAGCGTCCCTAGCAGACAAAAAAGGTCGTCTTTTACACTAGAGAATCTGGGCAAAACTACTCTTGGTACCAAGCTTCAAACATTAAAAATAGATTGACATATTTTTTTTAAATTAAATAGGTAAAAATATTGAGATAAAAACTGTATACAATAATAATAATTATTGATCTGCTTATAAAAAATGATATCGAAACATTCTAATTATACATTTTCATAAGCTATTTGTAAAGAAACATTTGCTTGATTTAATCTCTAACAACAATATAGTGTCTCCATATAATGTAGAAAAGCATTTGTTTGTTTTTTTCATTATAGAGTTTGAAACTCTCTTTTATTCAAAATGGTTTCATCTTATTAGTTCATTAGTTATTATTATCTTTGTAATATGCTTTGTATTTTATACCATAATATCCAATAGAACGTTCCCTAAATAAAATAAAATGAAGCCATAATCAGATCTGGGCGCTCACATGTGGCCATAAGCTTATCAAAAACTAATTTATCCCAAAAGTATATTTCCTTTAACACTAATAACCACTTTAACATGTGATAATTTTGGAATTTTGAATATTATTCTGAAGCAAATAAGAATCAATTTATAAATTTGAAAATTGTGTTAAGCGACAAGATAGGATTGCCATTGTTACTAAGGGATGTCAAATTGATTAAGATGATAATACTCTTATCATGTATTAGAGATAGTTTGTCATATTTTTTGCCAGACCTCTCGAGTTATCCTCATTAATTTGTATTCTAAAGTTGTGTTTCTCAACAGGTGGGTCACGAAGACATTCAGTATTTAAAATTACACTAAATATATTTTATCATCCCGTGATATCGATAGACGGAAAAATTCCTCGATTTGAAGGACATTAAAAATGGGTTCCAGCATAATGGTCATTAAAGAAATGAAAATTTTAGTCCAAGAGGAGTTGAGATCCTCTTTTCTAATGCATATTGACTCTGCAGAACAA
Organism: Lepeophtheirus nordmannii; assembly: GCA_963680855.1. Lineage (NCBI taxonomy): Eukaryota > Metazoa > Arthropoda > Copepoda > Siphonostomatoida > Caligidae > Lepeophtheirus > Lepeophtheirus nordmannii. The sequence continues at coordinate 32,815,975 of OY804518.1, read as the reverse complement.
ACAGACGACATTAGTTTTACATACCACTCATTAGCAAATTACAATTCAATATTTTTGGCACTGATAGAAGCAAATCAAAATATGATGAGGGCTCTCTTTTTTTTGTTTGTCAACATTGTAAAGCCAGATTAATGATAATGTTTGTACCTCAAAGGAGATTCATACTTAATATGAAAGTCCTTTATTACTAATGTTATCAATTCTCTAGGGATTTTTATTTAAAAACCGTATATAAATATATTGTATAATTTGTATCTTTCAACTATAAAACAACACACACACACACACATTTTCCAGAACTCATTAATTACTATCCGAGTTAATGATATTTCACACAAAGTCTTTTCATGTTCTTTATTGAAATATATTTATTGATATATGGTCAAAAAGGATAATATATGTATGTATATTGATTTTTAAAAAGGTGTTTTTCCAGTCTAACTCTGGGAAAAGTAGCACAAAAATGTTATTATTTAGAAACTTGGTACTATACCTGGTAAGACAGTAAATAATAAATTAAGTCAGGATGGTTATAGCTGGAACAATGATTACTTTGCATTATCAACGTTATGTTTAGAATACAGCTTATTTTAAAGCCTACAATATGTCGATACCAATACATATTGTTATAAAGGTAATATAATATATAGTGAGTTGCGAAACAAAGCAGTTGTGCCCCTCATTGGTAATGATATCAATGTACATATATATAGATATATTTAGGATGTCAATGATGAAAGGTTTTTTTTTTATTCCCTCTACTCAACGTTTAACAGCAGTATTATTTAATTGTTATAATAAATTGGGGAATCCCGTTCAATCTATTTATTTATTAATATCTTTTCCTCATGCCTAATGCATACAACTGTTAACATTTAAAATGAAGAAAATACTTGTTCTGAGATCGATATTTAAAAAAACAAAACAAAATAGAATAAATAGCCTTTATCCTGATTTTTGTTGAATAGATCGGGAGTCATTTGCTTCATGTCTTCTTGAAACCCAAATAAATTTATTGATACAAATGATTTTAATTATAATTCAGGATAAGGGCAGAATGTTATAATACTTGATATATATATGTATGTACTTATATTTATGTAGTAATGAAAAACAGAATTGAGAGAATCTCTTGAGACAATTTTCCTTCCCCAAAAGACAAAGAGTGTGCGTAGCAAGCAAGCAAGAAAAATAGGAAAGTATAAATTATGAAGAAAATAAATATAACTCGTATTATAATAAAAATAATATTCAAAGTGACATATTTAATATTATCTTATATTCCTCTGTTCATATATAATAATAATGATAATAATAACACAGTCAAAATAAAATATTTTTTTTTTCTTTGGCAAAGAATTTATGTGAACTTTTTTCATACGAAAGGTGTCAAAGTGTACCTATATAATGTATATACGTACTTTGTATAATATACTTGCATATATTGATATGCGTAAATGTCGTATGCAAGCTGGGACTTATAAATTGTACATGGCCTTAGTATATTAACATTCATACGTACACCATTTAAAACAAGGAGATTTTTTTTTATCTCCTTTTTTAGCATTCTGAACTTATATTTAGTTGAGCCTTAATTGCCTCTTGTTAATTTGTGAGCGATATTAATCCTTTGAATCCCAATGGGACCTGGATGTTCCACCAGATAAAATTCTCTCTTTATCTTTATGAATGCAATATTATTTTAGAGACAGACTAGTCGATTTATTTTGCTCATTCCGACCTCAATTAGAGAGTAAAATACCTTTCAAGTAATTGTTTTTTCTTCAAAGTACAACAATTGGAAATAATTGATAAACTAAATACAAAATTATTCCTGGTTCTTCTTTTCTTTCTCTTCTTGAAATAAAGGTAAAGATTGCATTGTATAAGTTTCAACCAAAAAAATAAAAATAAAAAGACAAAGTATATTTTGATGAATAGACTATATAGATAATGAAATACTCAAAATTTCATTGAATCTCCTATATAAAAGGGTAATTTTTGACTTATTTTTTTTAAGAAAGGGACTACATGCTTATTAATAATTAGTATTTTGTAGCACATTATAGGGCTTAGGGCTCTCTATGAATCGTTTTTTCATACTCCTAAAATATAGGTATATATACAGATCTGTCCATCTGACAGAATATGTGTTGATATCAAAATGCAAGTTATATAAAGAAAATAAAGAGACAGATTTAGTAAAAAAAAGTATATGAATATTTGATAAAAATTGCTGTCAAAATTTGTATTTTAAATAAAAAAGTAACAAGAATACAAATTGTCTTTTGTAAAAAGAAGAAAAAAATACAAATAATAAATATTGTAAAAAATTAAATTTATACAATATCTTATGAGGCTTAGTAAATAGATTTCTGAGCTTGCAGTTATACACGGGCACATATAATTAATTAATTAATTACTATTTAAGCAATTTGACTACATCAAAATGAAATGATGGTATCAACTAAGGGTTGCTATTTGAAATTAAATATATATTAAATAATTGGTACGCCATTATGAGATGCAATTCTGCAAAGTCACTCCCCCCCCCCAACAGACATACAAAGTTAACTTGTACACAACATACATATACACGTGATATACCTATTCTCAATACTTAAATTCATTCAAACTAGATATTTTTATCTCTCTTGGGCCTCATTTGTGCTTATTCATCATCCTTAAAGGTCAAAATCATGCATTTCCCTCATATATTCACAGTTTTTTTTTCCACACAAAGAATTGAAATGTATTTCTTTTTTTTGTTTTTTTTTGTTTAGATATGTATGTATAATATATATATTTAACATGTACATCTACAAAAGTATATGAAATAAATATTTACATTTTTATTTTTTTCAATTTTTTCGTGACTTATATTTTAGCTGAATATCACTTATTACAATTTATATAATTTGAAGGACGTAGTCTACGTCAAATACAGAGTTTTGCTCACTTTTTACGTATATGTATATACGTACACAATTAAGTCAATATATTCACCTATTTGTATCGATATTTATTCATTCCCAAAAATATGAATAAATAGCAAAAAGCATTGACCTTATTTATTTGAAATATTTGATAAAAAAAAGAAGTAGTTAGAACAAAAAAAAAAAACACAAATTCCTTAGTTCCCCCCTTTTTAACTCATATCCATAGCTTACTCATGTGTTTTTATAAAGACATATTTAGGTAGGTTTATACTTATTCACATCGGCAATTAGTCATGAATATGAAATTGTACTCATTTCTCCTTTACCTATGTATGTATAAGAATTAAAAAATTATATATAACTTCTGTGAAAAGCTCTCATCTTCAATTGAGAAATGTTCTAAAGTATTCACTCCCTTTTTCTTTCTAAAAATATTAAATAATAAGATTACCTACTTTGCTCTATTATAAAGAGTTCCAATTAAGAAGGATTTTAATACTAGCATATAATTAAATAAGAGTATAATACAAACTTTGACTAGTTTCTCTCGCTTATTTTATTAACTACTGAATAGACAAAGGGAATTTGAATTCCGATTCTAACTCTTCATTAATTCCCAAGGAGTTTCAGATCAAATGAACAGAGGAGAAGTATAGACCACACCTAAATTATATATATTCTTGTATAAAGCAGATAGTCTGCTGAAACTATGTAAATGTTAGCAATCACATAAAAGGGATCAAAATAGTCTTCGATATAAGATTATCTTTATTCTCACTCACAATCAGCCTTCCCAAAAGTGAAATAAATAAAAAGGCTGAAAATCACTTTGTAGTTGAACTACACTTATAACAATTGTGTGACTATTCTTGAATAATAATTTAAGAACTGTTTTATAGTTTAACAAGAGTTATACATTCAGATTTAAATGAGGAAAATGAGAAGTAGGAAAATCGACAGTTGTCAAAAAAACCTGTATAAATAGTACATAGGTACAAAGTACCATTATGAGACAAAGAATAGTCTAGAAAGTTAAAATTGAAATATAGTACATAGTTGTTTTTCCTCTGTTTATTAATTTAAAATATACAACAACAAAAAAGTTGTCAGCTATGAGTCTACAAAGAATGGGAATGTAGATTAATATATTTGCTAAATTCATCGATTCAGTGTAAATGCCTTAGTACATTTTTGGCAGACAAAAATAGCTAAAGTATATGGTCAAGTAAGTATAAAACGAAGAAAACCAATGATAACCCTTCTGTATTTACTGAATTTAAATTGAATGAAAACAAAATTACGACATACTTATCAAATTGCAATAATCAATTTATTCAATATCAAATATTTTGTCTGACATATACAAGAGAAAATAAAAAAAACTTGAAGGATTTCTCAAATATGGAAGTTCAATGTCCTTTTTATCACGACATGGAAAATAAATAGTGTAATTCCAGCTTTTCGATAAAAATTTCGATCTCTTTTTCTCCAATTTGCTCTATGCGTTTACACTCTAATGTTATACCATGATGGTATATACATACATGAAATTTAATTGGATAGTTGTAATATTATAGATGATATACAAAAATCCCTTAGAAAACCGAGAAAATTTATACCTTCAAAATATTTTCAAACCCTGTATGTTGTTATGTAATTACTTACTAGGTATGTTACTTGGAATCTTAAACATTCATTTTAAAGGATTTAATTCAACTCACAAGATATTTTTTTCTCCTTTTTGCGAAGTTTTCACGTGATACTACAAAAGACTATATCCGCAGCATACTCATATAGAAATCGTCACTCAATCATCAATTATTTTCTTTTGTCCTATAAATTCTGCTAAAAGATATTTTTTCTTTAATTCAATATAGGTGTGCATTGTGCTAAAGCCTAAAGTATGTCACTACAAAAAAAACCCTTAACATTTATCAGGTACAAGGTTCTTCAGTTTAAAGTTCATAGCAAACTATCTTTAAATTTTCATTATTAATTTTCATTCAGATTTCTATCGTTACAAATGTATAGTAATATATAATACAGCAACGTTATAGTTAATTTACATATATAGCTTCTAGGGTTTACGCTAGAAAAAATTGGCACCGGACAACGTGACTGGCAGGTCTTCAATTTACCAGACAAATGCTTTATGTTCTGGTCACACATTATCTGAATTTAACAAGTTTCAAATGATATGCAGACTATTTAAGAATGATCCCAAGTCATGTCATTGTACAGTATAATGTTAGTTATTGATCATTTTACCCTACTTTCTACGCATTTTTGTTGTAGTGAAATCTGTAGCAGCTGATTTAAAATCAAAGGTGGTGAGTGTCTCTCTGCATGCTCAGTCTTATTACTTTGTTCTCTCCCAGGCGACTGCGCTGCTCTGTTTTGATTTCGTTCTGCAGAGAGAAACTACTGGCAAACAAGAGACGGGGATCACACAAGCTATCTTAGCCAGTTTAACCCACTCAGGATAGATTTCGCTGAAATCTCTGATGCGAACATTGCAAGCTGTTGAGAAGGACATTAGATCATTTAAGTAGATCCAGTGAATCCTCTGGGATCTGTTTTGTAGAGCATCTATTAGATATTGGATGTAGTCTGCTCTGGCTTTTTTGAACGTCTGAACGGACCGATCATCTACATGCATCACTTTAACGTCGTTGTACATGTTGTTTTCTCACTCCATCTGAAACAGCTTCTCTTCTGGAGCTGGTACATCTCGTAACTGTGTTAATAATGTAACTAATGTTTGATTGTAGCCAAATTTACATCGTCTTTCTGGAAATGATTTTAGTTTGGTCAACATAGCCAGTTTGTGAGTCAAGGGGATGAAGCTGCATGACTAAATTTAACCCAGGATACCTTGGGCTTAGGCATTTTCTCCGATAGCCTCCTTATTTAGCTCCATCACTAGCGAAGCCCAGTGACTTTTTATACTTTCTACTGCCTTGTGTAAAGATAACTAGCGGACAGCAGATATTCTATTAATGGTTTAATAGGATGAAATTACACGTTTAAATTGCTTATTTAAATACAATTCAAATTTTGCTTAAAGAGATATTTTCACCGTACACTGTGACCGGAGGGGTCACAAAATACCGGACATCAGCAGATTTTACCAGCCAAAGTCTGGTAAATTTCGGCTGACGGAAACACTGATTCTTAGTTCCTATAATTACCAAAACTGTATTGTTATCCAGAGCTACAAAATATATCAAAATCAGTATTGCTATGTTTCACATTATCAGTTCAATGGGCAGCGCTAATTAGAGTTACAGACTAATGGAAAAATATATTTTTATATAAATTGACTTACGTTTGAATTCACAGAAAATATTTATGTAGGATGTTTCAAACGGTATGTCCACAGTTTGCCGTGGAATGGTTTTCTTTGTAATGAGTACTGACAGTATTTTACTGTAACATCTGTAATTTCATTTACATTCATAGTAGAGTAAAATCATTATTCCAAAAGATGGCGTCTAAACTCTTGCAAATTTTAATTTATTTAAATTCATCTTGATATTCTTTGTTGTTATGTAAAGGATCACATTTGCTAGACAATATGTATTATATAATATTATCAAAGTACATACATAAATTGTACATATATTGCAAAAAAAAAGAAATTCCTCTTGATACCATTATCATTATTCAAAAGAAAAATTAAATAGAACAATACAATTATGAATTTATCATTGTATTATGTAATTATTGCTTTCCCTGTATGCCTCTTCTCTGTACCTATTTCAAACACAACAAAACAAATACGAAATAAAGTAAAAAAATAAATAAATAAAATACACTTAGGTGGTTTCAATGAAAAGACTTTGATGTATACTTTACCATAAAGAAAACGAAAAAAACAAAACAGAATAAAAAGAGAAATTACTAGATTGAGTGTCTTAACATTTATTAAACAAGGGGAATTAGAAATACATTAATAAATAAATTGTGGAGTTTCTTTGTGAGTACATACATCGGTACTTGAAGGACTTAGAAATACAATAAATCTAGATTTGCCTAAAAAAATGGAATACATGTGGTCTATAATATTAAATAAAATACTCATACTATCTTCATTTTGTGCTTATTCTAGTGCTTAAAGAGTGTAAAGATGTGAATTAAAAGGATTTTGGTCAGAAACCTTCAGTTCTTAAACCAATTTTGAACTCTTGGTCAAAATTTGAGATTGTTTATAGTAGAGTAATCAACCGTTTTCTTTCTTTTTCTTTTTTTGGACACCATCCAACATCTTGTCAGTTTGTAACTTGCAATTTATATTTGTACTTATTGAAGAAACACGCACTTTTTGTTAAAAAAGTATTTTAGGTATTCCAATAAAAGCAAATCTAAAATATTTTTCTCCAGAAAAACAAAGCAAGAATCAAAATTTATTAATATACTTTATTTTTAAATTTATTAATTTCAATATATTAATAACCGATAATTTTCGGGCACCGTGTCCCTTTTTCTGGAACTCAAAATATGATCACTTTAATTTATAGTATACTAAGTTATTGATTAGAGATTTTGCAATGAAACTTCTTAGCCAGCCCCCACCTTAACGCCCTGTTATTATTATGGTGGAGCTGTAGTAGATGTGAGATATCCTCATTCAAAAGACATTGAGTTAATTCACTCTATTTTCTTTTTGTAAATAAGTATATATGGATATTGTATATTCACACGGAATGAACTTTTGCTTGCAATAACCTCGCAATATCAAGGCTACTTAATGTTTACAAGAAACAAAGAAAAAGCAATATAGGTATGTATAAAATATATTGTATGTAGTTTTCTCTTTTTCTATATATAACTATATACATATGTATGTAGGTATATTGTAGACTCTTTATTCGATATATACTGTTCATATACATGAACAAAAAAACCAAATTTTTTTTTATAACCAATATATGGGAGTGATTTATAATTCTTGGTTCATCAATACTTATGTATATATATTTATATACCTATATATGTATGTATGCTTAGTGTATTGAATGGTTTTTATACCTTCCTCATACACGAACCACTACCACTACCATAATGGTATATGCACGTCTTTTCTTTCAAATTTAAACATAATTGTATTATAACTTAATATATTGTGATGAAGACTACATTTTGATTTTCAAAAAATATGTATACAAGTGAAATTGGTAGTATTTCGGAACTTTATAAATTTTTCACGCAACCTCAATCCCCATGTATATTTTTTTTCTTCTTATGTAAATTATTGAATATTAAAGATAGGGGGAAAACTGTTCACCTAACGATTCAATTATTAAAAAAATGACAACATTAGCAAAATTGTTACCTCCATTCTGCAATTTATTTTGCTATAAACAACGATTAGAATTGTATTTTTACAAGTTAGTCAACAATAGTAGAACTATTTTTATGTTGGTTTGTATCTGAGAAGAACTTTATTTAATCATGAATTTAAAAGAACAACTAAAGGCAATTAATTAATGTAGAATGACACAATGACTTATTAAAATCATACATAGTTTATAAAAGTTTCTTGAAATTTATTTAATTTAAAAAATGTAATATTATGTATGTATTATTTTTAAGTAGTTTCACATAATCAATTTTTTTAAAAAGTTCTTGAAATAAAAAAAAAACGCTGATTAAACAGGATTTTTTTTGCAGTTTATTTCAACGTATTATATGTAGTTACTTAATTTTTAATAATTATGACATGTGTAGACAATTCAAGAGGAGTGATTTATCATTTTACTTTTATATATATTTGTAAAGTGTGTCAGAAAAGTTTTAAGAAATTTTAATTAAAATAACTCAAAGTAGGTATTTTTTATTATAACTTTATAAATATACATATATACTTATGTATTAATTTGATAAAAATGTTCATATTTTTGACACGAAAGCCACTGTCTTGAAGCTTTCGTGATCTTGACAAAAAAAAAAACTTGTTCTATATTTTCTCATTAGATTTGCATGAAAGTGACACTTGTAATATGTGCCATGTAACAATAGCAGCAAAACTTCACAATGCTACCACAGGGTGTTGGTCTTTTTATATAAAATACATACATATGCTTGTTTTTCTATAACTTTAAAACTCTTAGTTTTTTCCCCTCTTTTTCTCGACAAAGAATTATACATAAAGCAAACTTTATTTTTCAAAAATATAAAATATCGTTTTATGGAATAAATAAATAAAAGTTTTTTTTTTTTTTAATAAAAAAGCCGACTCAATACATATTATGAAACACGAGTATAGTTCATATAAATATATATACAATGTACATATCCTTTTTTCAAAATAAATTAGATTTTTAGGTTTTTTTTAATCTTTAATGATACCTTCTCTAATACTTGAACTAAAGTAGGAGTATATTTTCGATCAAATGCGTTTCTTTTGATAACTAAATAAAGAATAGTGTTATAATTGAAGCGAATGATGTATTCCAAACTGTCAATTAATTTCGAGTTTTTAAGAAAATGTTGGGAGATGTAATGATCATTTCAATGTGGTTAAGGACTAACGTGTTTCTAAAATGACATTATTTTGAATGTTTTTTTGTATATTAGTTGTCACAAAATTCAGTTTTTGGCATATTAGTCAGCTTGTGATTCTTTTGTACTACAAGGTATAAAACAATATGCCATTCTTGACAATAAATTTATACCACAATGTATTATAGTTTAGCTGTAATATCATTTAATGTTAGTAATATTTTTAGCAAACTTACCCCACCGATCGGGTAAATTGGTGGAGTTCTGGGACAAGTTGGTTGGTTGTGACTATTAATGAATAATAATTGAAAGAGATAATGTTTATCAATATAGTTGAAACAAAGTTTAATTTAACCGAAAATATATATTCATTCCTAACACTACACAAAAATCAATCACCTCCATCAAAGGCTTCTCCATAATGATCGGAGATTTTTGCCCCTGATTCGTGATTTTCTTGTCAATTCTAAGCATTTTAGATTCTGATGCTGGTCTTTTCTCAATACCTCCAACAATTACACATTCGAAAACTATAATATTCTTCCGTTTTTCTCTCAATTTTCCCCATTAAGAGTGTACATACTTTCTCCCAAGACTTTAAGCAAAAGTTACCAAATATTTATATTAATACCAATATTTAACACTAACATTAATCACAAATATTGATAATTTTATAAAATAAAAGGAATTTAAGAATGTGGGCTTCTTTTCGAATTTTAGAGGGAAATGAAAAAGTTACTTGGTGGTTGAAAATTTAGGAAATGTCTCATAGCTTAGGTTCGAGTATTTCCACCACCCTCAAAAAATTAATGTGGCACTAATAGGAGGCTATTTACCCTGAAATTCAACTCGTAGAAACTAGATATAAAATTGAAGCTAGTCGCCAAACAAGCCCCTCTCCATACATAATATATTTAAACTCATTTTAATACGAAAAGAATCCCTTTTAAGAATATATGTATGTATAATGTTCATAGCCTCCATAATTGGCGTAGAATGCAGGGCCTTTTTTCTTTGTACAATAATGAGGATTGTTTTTTTGTTCGCAATGAATCATTTTTATTTAGAGATTATATAATTATCCCTATAAATTCATAAATATAATATCTAGAATGGCTGGCCACATTTATTTATTTACCCATGTATGAATGTATTTATGAATGCAGAATCAATTATATTCAAGTTCTTTTCGAGCAGTGAGTATTTATTTATCTTTATAAGCGAATGGTTAATCTAAAGAAAAAATGGCACATTATTTACGAACAATTGACTTTCAAAATACTCTATTGTATATACGGCTTTAAATGTACATACATACATATGTAACAAAACAAAAATGTATACCCTAGCTTAAACATTGTATTATATCTACTGCAGGATTTTATTCATCACAAGAATGGAAAAAAAGGATATTTTGCGAGCCTTGGACCGTCATAACAAGTCATTCAAATATTTATAAATGTCTGTAAAAATATTCTCAATAGTTTAAGCTTACTTTACAAAGCATGAATTGAATCTCTCTTATCCTTCCTTCCAAATACTTGAACAGTTTTGTTCATTTGATTAAACAAATTTTGATGTGTTTGATTAATGTATAGGTATATATTATTTTATTTAGAGTATTTGGGAAAATTACATTTAGCAATCCAAAAAGGCTAAATTTAAAAAGTCTGAAAAATTCATTTTGGATTTTCATAAAACATTTCCATTGTCTTTTGCCTAGAAACAAATCTATTAATATTTTTTTATTACTTCAATACATTGAGTAAGCATCTTCATTCTGCAGAATATATATATAAAATATATTAATGACATTTTGTAATAATTATGTAAACATTATGTAATAATTTATAATGTATTGTGACTCATTTATCCTGGAAGTCTTTACAAATATATAAATATATATTGCTATTATGTAGACTAATAATTTGGTGTGATTTTTTAATTGCTTGGAATAGGTGTATAAGGCAATACTGTGAATAAAAATATTTTTCATTACTCTGCTATATTGCTTCAATAATAATAAAAATTTATTTATACCTAATATCAGTAATGAAAGCTGGAATGGGTATATGATAGGATTTATGAATTGAATTATTAAAATTGATAAATACCAAACAAAACAAAAAATATTACATATTCTGTAGCCTCCAAGGATGGGAATTTCACAAAAGAGTAAACGACACATCTTAATTCAAATTTTTTAGTAGAGAGAAAGTTGCAATAAATCTCTTCAAATAGTTTACACTGTTCCCATTTTTTGTAGACTGTTGCTAGGTCTAAATTTGTATAGACTCTTAGTTTATACGATGACATAATGATGAAAAAAGAGTAGTACATATTTGTAGGTTGGGAGAAAGCTGTCGGAAAGAAATATCCAGGGACTCTCTCCCTCTCTTCCTCTCTCTCTCTCTCTCTGAATTCATTCATCTTCTCTCTCAAATAATAATAATAAATAAATAAATAAAGTTTCAGACCTTGTGTATGTATCTACAAGGCCGGCTCAGAAATGACCTATTTTCCTTCTCTATTTAACAGAGATAAAAATTAGGTTTATGGGTCAGGAGACGATAGGTACAGAAGTTTATTGGTCAATGGTAAATATATTTCTATGACAGATTATTTTGAATTCGTACAATTTTTAAAAGGAAATATATAAATTTATTGACACATGCTCTCCATAGTATAATATAATGTCGTTCGTATTTTATTTTTCTCTCCTTCTGCTTAAAATAATCGACTTCTCCTTTGTACATACAAGAGCTCACAAAGGATTAGTTCATTTTTCCTGTCTTGACCTAGTTTCCGTTTTTCTTCTTCTTTCTCGTCTTCTATTATAAATATTGTATGTGCTTCTTCTTCTTCTTCTTCTGTTGTAGAAAAGAGAAGAGAAATAAATAAAAGTGAGACTGTCTGAGATTTCCAGACAGGCGCACCCAACATAGAGAAAGTTAGGCCTAGCATAGAATCATGCTTTCCATATTTCTTATTCATGGAAATATGTATGTATGTACCAGAGTAGTCTTGAGTTGTTGCGAACCTAGCAGATAGTTGAGGCGTTCAAAGAGAAATAAACACAACTACATATTCTATAACAATATTTTTCCTTTATTTTTATTTTTTGGCTTCCATGTAATTTTATTGTTATTAATTATTCAGAATCTTTTTTATTAATGTCAAGTAAAGATTTGGTTTTTTTATTAGTTTTTTTTCATGTTAAAAATACGGACAAATTCATTCTTTCAATCATAAATTTTATAATTCATTACATAGATCTGTATCCATTTGCTATTAGCAAAATATAGATGAAAGTCTACATATATTATGAAGATTAGATCCATCATTGTACAGTTAAGGGTATTTAGTTATATATGTATGTATAAAAGACAACATATTTAGTCTTTATCTTATCCTGATTGGCCGATTAATCTCTGAGTAAAAATATAGTAAATTTACTTCTACTACATTAAAAAGAAAGATCCTTATTGGATCCTTCATCCTTTCTTCGAAAAAGAAAGAGAAAAGAAGCAACAAACTATCTGATGATTAGGCGTTTATGTCATTCTTACTAATGGTTTGACTATTCATTGTTTATAACTTATTTCAAGTTCAAAAAGTAATCAATCATGGCACTAATAACTATTCATAATAATTATCCCTGTTTAAAAAAGTACATACATAGTAAAGTTTAATGTGAGTGGAAAAGAGCCGTGACATAAAACAATAGAATTTGTATGTAATTATTTTCTTATATTATACATAAGTAGTAGTACAGTATATGGTCAGCCTGCATGTTCTTGTATTTTATCTCAATCATTATTTTACAGCGATAAAGCTGTTATAATTAATCATCAATTAATTATTTATAGGCAAAAATGAGCCTTTACGAAATGTACATTAATGTAAAACACAACACTTTCTAATTGATTTTTTTTGGACGAATAGTGTTTGTTTTCAAATTGGGTAAATAGTGATATATTTCTTTCAAAATAGTTATCCCACCTCAAAGAACACTGATTGGAGAACAATTAAGCTACTTAAGAATAGTGATTATTTTTTTTGATGGAATGATAGACAATTTTATTTCAAGAAGTAAGGTTAACATATATAGATTTGTAAATCTCGTGTTTTAATGTTTAGGAAATATCCTGAGGATACTTGTGAAAAAACTATTACAAATAACATGAAAAGTTTGGGATTTATCCATTACTGACTTAAACAATTCTAACGTAAACGATGATTTGCTTTTTTATGAAAGCTCCCATTTTTTTAAAGAAAAAATGTCTAATTTTACAAATCAAAATAAAGAGAGAGATAAAATATATAGGATAGTACAACACGACACTTAAATACGTGAAAATAAGGCCTTATAAGACCTTCAAACAACTTGTATTTAAAAAAAAAACTCGATTTAGTTAATTAATTATTAATTTAGTGGCAAATATGTTGTTATAGTTCAGACGTTATTCGCCAATAAGTATTAAATTTTCTTCATATTACAAAAACATATGATATCCTACTTAAAAGTATTTTAAAAATGTATACATATCTATGCATTTAAAAATTAGTGAAGATTAGTCACAAGTATGCTTCATTTCTAAATTTTTAATTTTGTATCAATTATACTTTGTATTTTTTAAAGAAATGACATTTTTAAGATAGCAATATTAGAGAACTAGGTTATTAGCAAACCTTCAAGTTGTTGCTTTTAAGGTAAGTGAAGATCTCGTATTTGCCAAAAAAAATCACACAAATCAGCAAAGAATATTTAATAATTCATTCATCAAAAGAAATGTTTCTTGACTTTTATATTATTTATGTATTCAAAATAACTTGATTTTAATATTGATCAAATATACTTGCGATTAATTTATAAACAGTATTTCGTTTCTTAATTGCACAATTGTTAAGATCAAATTGCTTTCCAAGTCTATCTCAACTTTCCTCAATGGCAACAAAAAATATATTTATAGAAAATTATTATTTGATCCTTGACCTAGCTCTTATGACGTCAATGCCAGTATTTAATTATTGAAGCAATACAAGGACAAAGTATAGTGATAATTAAATATATGAATGGGTGTACTTTTAAAAAAAAAATTTCCTTTTGGTGAAAGCTTTCCACAAATTCATATAAAGCTAATTTAAAGTAATGAACAATTATAATTTTTATTTGAATTTAAAGAAAAAAAAATATACACATACCCATAAAATTCAATTAAGGAAAGCATCTATAAATAAAAAGTAAACAGAATTAGATAAGAAAAATGAAAATAAAAATAATTTTGTTATCACATCAATGTAAACAGATGTTTTTGTAATAAAATTATTCTTTTGCTGGAGGAAGGGAATCCTAAAGGTATAAAAAAGTAGTTCATAAATTGATGGTCTTATTCTATTTCAATAGATCCAATAGATGTCGAAAGAGTTGTAGAAGTATTAACTTATGCTCAAAGAACTATTATATTTTTACCTCAAAGTATTAATAAATAATTTTTTTTCTTCCAAAAATTTCATTGAGTCTTTTTCACAAAACCGTCAAGTAATAAAATAATTTATTTTTTGTAGTCATTAAAATAAAAATTTAAAAATGATATATACTGTTAAATTCAAATTGAAATTTCCCATAGAAACATCTTTTTTTTTCTTTACAAAGGCTTTGCATAAAAGTAACATTTAATAATAAATACTTCGGATCAGAGCAACTTTTAACATTACCAAATATGTATTTATTCAATGTTATTCGCATAAAATATTTATAAAATACATTAAGAAATATTTTTTAAAGCAAACTCTTATCTTGCCTTTCCCTTCTCTCTATCAAATAGGTTCCAAGATACATATATGTATAATATTGGACAAAATTCTATAGCAGGCTGTTTAAGTAGGATAAAACTAGCAGCTCCATAAATATAAAATAAAAAGTACCCAATATGATTCATATTATTGCTCAATGCAAAAAATTAAATATTTTAATATCCAAAATTCAGAAGGTGCTTATTTGATCCATTTTAGAACCATGGAATATCCTACTTCTGCAAAAGTTTGGTATAATATATGTAGGGAAAGTTTTTTCTTTTGTACTAACAGGGTTTAATTGTAGGATGTAGTCTACTTGTTATAGGCTACACATGTGTTCCAGTGTGTCTGACCTGTATGGCTAAATAATTCGACAAGCTGAAATAGAGTTATTAAAGATTTGACTTATAAAAATATTTTTTTGATTTGGCTACGTTTCAACGATAAAATAATGATTTATTAGTATTTATTTTTATAAATTATATTTAACTATTTTTGTAACATTACAACATAGTCCAATCCTGGTTAATATTTGGATTCTTTTATTTATTTGTCTACAAAACTTCTACACTTTGATTAAATAAGCCAAAATTTTTTTTAACAAAAATTAAATATGAAGTAACTGTAAAAAGTAACACAATTTTGAAGGTATTTTTAAAATGAAATTGTTTTTTTCTTTTTTGATTCAAATTT
The DNA here is from genome assembly GCA_963680855.1 of Lepeophtheirus nordmannii. Lineage (NCBI taxonomy): Eukaryota > Metazoa > Arthropoda > Copepoda > Siphonostomatoida > Caligidae > Lepeophtheirus > Lepeophtheirus nordmannii. The sequence goes on along the minus strand of OY804518.1, from coordinate 32,800,040 downwards.
TAATATTGATCGTAATTACTTAAAATGAGAAATTTATAAGGATAAAAATAAATACGTGAATTTCTCTTCATTTTTACTCACTTGGAAATGATAGTTTAAAGTTGAGAAAAAGCTACAAAAACTTTCAAATATATTTGAGAAACGATGACTTTTGTAAATAGTTGTTATCAAATGTTTTTTTTTTTTATTGAATTTTTAATACATATTAAAAAATCAATTTGTGGACCACAAAGGTAAAATTTTCTATTTTCGTATTACTTGAGATAAAAGCAAATGTAAACTAGCCATTAAAAACAAGTCCAATAGTGTTGTTACATCATAATGCAATATTTAATTCAATTTGAGTGTAATGCTGCTTTTTTAAAAAGATATTGCTGCAATTGTATTTAAATATATTTCTGTTGACAGGACTGATACAATACACAAATGAACTTTCAAGCTAATTGCAATTGAAGAAATGTCTTGAAAGAAACTATTACAACAGGATATGCATAGCTTTTTTTTTATGGCTACTATATCCTAAATACTAATTAAAACAATTATAATCTTATTTTTGTAAAGAAAGTTGTTACCTGACTATCAAGTATGACTCTATGCAAAATCTTTATCAACGTATAAATTTATAATACGTCTACTATAATTAAATATACATTTATGAGGAAAATTTGATAGATTTTAAATATCATGGGAAAAATATAATATATGTGGTGACAGCCTTTCATCCTTGTTGTAATAAAGGATAATACAATGAAAATGGAAAAATTCAGAATGTTCATTCAAATGTGTTTACAAACAGAAAGTTAGTCGCTCTTTGCCACAGTTCATAATGTATCCATGAAAAGAGTCGTTTTGAAAATCACTCAATTATAAATGATTATAATACATTTTCCGCAATTAACAGTCTTTAATCAGTCAAAGTTATGTGTTGTTTTGTAACTTTTACAAAAAAGTTGACATTCCCTGTAAAAAAGATTGATAGTATGAGTTTTCTATGATAAAGGTGAAGCCATTATCATATGTAGTGCTTGGCTTAATAATAAATCTCTATATTTCCTGTTTTAGCGATTAATTTACTTCATTCTGCTTTGATGCAGTTTTCACTCATACAATGGAGCTTTTCCTAGTCAATGATTTTGAAAATTTAATTTCCGTTCGTAAACTTAAGGAGTAAATAATTAGAAATAAAAACATGAAAATAATAAGATTTATAAATCTGAAACATCATTCAAATAATAATGGCTATTTCAATGCATATTTGAATATGTGCAGGATTTAATATTCACTCAACCTCTTTTAAATGCAAATGAATTATCAGTATATAAAAAGAAAAACGAACATTTAAGCATGTATTTTTATGTTTGTTAGGTAGAGAAGCGTTAATAATGAAAATGGATTGACTTTGTTTTCCTTTTGTAAAAGAGCATTTAATTGTTTATATTGCAATAACATGATATCAAAGTTGTTGACATAAAGGAGCAAATATAAGTGTTTGTCCAGGAGAAGAAAAAAAATAAAAAATAGAATTGACGTTTTTTCTTAATGTTTGATTTTGATTTTGTATTTTTCAAAATAATAATAATAACATATTTATTGACTTTCTTATTTTTCTCTATTATTACAAGTCTTTAAGCACGGCTACCAGTCATATTAAAATCCTTAATTTCTCCTAGTAACGTGTTGTTAAGAACTTTATTAATTTCTTTTTAGCTTCAAATTAATGGAAAATATATTTTTGCTAAAAAGTCCTTTTTTGTAATTTAAAACAATCATGATGGATTGCCGTGAAGCCAATAAAAGTCACCTAAGTTTGTACATGGGTAGATGGACAATAACTTGAGATGAAATACCTAATTAATAGAGTTAATGTATGAAAACCATTTAAAATGTACGTTTATTACACGATGACTTTCAATATTTAATATAAGCTTTTTATATTATTTTTACGAACTATTTTATGCAAATATTTATGTTGTGAATGGACAGCCTGCATGATACCAAACGTCAATTATTTTATTACAGAAAAATTGTCATTTTTTATTTGAAAATTGAAATGAAAAGATAGAAATGAGGAGCTCCAGTACTTATATTTGAATATTATGTCAATACAATAAAACCTTATATTGAAAGAAACTTGATTTGTAAATGTTTTGATCGAGTGGTGGTTTGGTTCAACTTTAACAGGGGATGGAGGAAGGGTATAAGTTCATAAATATAATTGACCCTAGAAAGCAAATTTACTAAATGTCTCACTTTTTTTTAAATTGATAATATTACCTTCTCTGGACTACGATTGTCCATTTTAATTTGAAGAACGAGTGACGTCATGGAATATGAGTAAGTTTACTTTTTGTAGTCGGTCAAAATAAGTATTCCTATTTGGCACTGATGCAAGAAGCATTCAGCTTCTTGCAACTAAATTGCAATCATAAAAGAAGAAAAGCAGAAAAGATTTCTCTCAAAAGGGAAGCTCAGGAAATGAAGTCAATTTTGTTTTTAATTATATTTAGATATTTCAATTTCAATGCTTCTCCAATTCTAACTATTACTTCTTCTTTCCTGGTGCAGACAAAAAAATATAGATCCAGTTTTGCACATTTACGCCAAAAGCCAATAAAAACACCTTGGAACCTTCTTTGTTTTTCTTCTTACATGGACATTAGAACTCCTAATTGTTTTTTGTTTTGTTTTTATTATATCATTTGTTACTACCAAGTTAGAATTGTTTTGCCTTAAAAAAAGTTAAACTTTTCACAAGTATTTATGTGCTCACTACTATTTTCAAGAAAATTTTATTAATTTCTATTTGATACAACTTTTAATACTAATGTATCAAGCTTTGGGAAGTTACAATGACGACGATGACATAATTTTAGGATATTTTGTGGGTTTTTTTTCAAAAAAAAATAAACCTAAAAAATAAAGCTACATGTCAAAATTAAAGTAACTAATATTAATTTTAGACTAAAGAGAATGGAAATAATTTCAAATTTGAAGAGGCCTTAAGGGCATAATTCTATGAAAATGCGTTAAACTAAACTTAACTTGATAATAAACTGAGTTGAAAAATACTTGTGTCATGTAAAAAAAAAAATGGTTTATGTTATAGAGACAATTGCTACTTGTATATTCATATTATATAAATATAGTTATACCAATATTTAGATATATAAATAGAGAAGGTCCTTCAAAGAAGGATTTAATACTAAAAATAAGGATCAAACGATAAACTCAAACGTGCAAAAAGTATATATACAATTTTTTTTTTTTTAAAGTTGACCCAAAATATGAATGATGGATAACACATCAATGGCGCGGAGATATTTTTTTTTTTTTGCAAAATATTTGTTAAAACCGTGCATTCTTTAACAAATTATTGGGGCTTAATGGCTACGCCCCTTACCCTTCAAAAAAGAAAAAATATTTTCTTACAATATTTTAAGAAATAAAAACAAAACAATATGTGCCCTACAAAATGTATTCAAACCTTTTATTGATTTCTCAACCGTTTCTAATTTCTTGGATGCCTCACATTTTAGCTCAGTGTGCTTTGAATATATGGATGGATCCATATACACAATTAAAAAGTCTGGGAATATAGATAAATATAAATCATGGACTCTATACTATTTGATTAAAAAAAAGTAGCGGTAAATTGAATGAATCGAAGTAGAACCCTAGAAACACTTGGTTTTTTGCGTCTTGACCTTCAAAAGAAAGACACAGTTTATTTTTGTTCCTCCTTTTTTTGTTAACAATAATAATAAAAAAAAAAGAGGAGGAGAAGGGAGAAAGAGAGACCTTAAGATTATGTATGTAGAGAACCAAAAAAGTAGTATTAGCAAATATAGTCTGTGAAACTCGCATATAATATGTATATACGTACATAGGAATATATATATATATTATTAATCATTGGTATAGCTGCTTTTTTTATTCTCTCTATTGTGAACGGGATGGGTAAAAAGTAAAATAAAAATTGAAGTTTCTCCGATATTTTAATTTATATAATTTTAAACATATATGTATACTAAACGTTCGTAATGATCAAGCTCTGTTTTTTGATAATTTTTTTAGCATATGTATTCCATACAAAAATGTTTCCATTACTTTGCCTCTCCCCCCGCATATTCACTTAATGTTCACATCACATACGTTGTAAATATAGCTAATTTAGAATACATTGATATGAAAATAAAATCTTTAATTAAGGCCTTTAGTATGATGTTGTAATGAAATTTGAAATATACTTGAATAACTAAAGTTTCTAACATTTTGAAATAAGAAGTTTCCACTCAAAGGAAATGCAGTCAGTTCTCTTTCTACTGAGATCGGTTTTAGCTAAGTTTACTCATGTAAAATACAATATTAAAAGTCTTGTGTATTGTTCTATTATTTTCTTGTGTATATGGTTTGCTTATAGCGAGAGAAAGAAAGAGAGCTGAGGAACAAAGCAAGAGAAACTTGGTCTATCGATAAGTTTTTTTTTTTGTTCTTTTAACGATATTTTTGAGGAAGGGAAATAATAAGAAAGTATTTAAATAATTTTAGTTATGAGATCAGTATTTTTTATTTCAATTTCATTCGACAATAATTTTTTTGAAACTCATTGAACTCTTAAAAGTCAAGACTCTTTTCCAAAAAAAAAAATTAATATAAGTTCATGCGTGAAATGTTTCTAACGAGGTAGAAATGGATCTCCTTCGCTCTTGTGGGAAGCGACTGTGCTATATATATATATTTTTTTTTTTTAAATACATCACGATTCACATATTAAAATAATTTCCATTGCATTTCTCAATGTTTCCGTCACAAAAACACTAAGTAGAGACAAGAGTAGACAATTAGCTAACCTGTACATACATTTGTAACTTCTGAAATCTCAAAACCTTTTATTTTAAAAAGGGAAAAAATGCATAGGTAAGTGAGTTAAAGATCACTAAGTTCTACAAAAAATATATCCTCATAAGAACAAAGACGTTGGGAACGTAATAATTTGAGGTTTCAAATTGTTGGTTGTTATGATTCAAAAGGATTTAGTCATTTTCTAAACGTAAGTAAATATATCAAGGAATAGTAATTAAAACTTAGTTAGAAATGAAACTATGTAAGTACATACAAAGAATTATTATAGAATGAGTTTTGCGGTTGAGCCCTCTAAAATATAATTTTATCATAATATTTATTTTGGCACAAACGAAATAACAGGAGACAATTGAAAAATATAAGTAGCAATTTATTCGCCTTATTTTTTCTTTTTTATTCGTTTCTTGTTGTTTTCATTTTTTGCAATGATAAAGAAATGCACCTTTTAATTTTTATTTTTAGTTTTTAGTTTTGGCATTTCAATGCACTTTCACTTGTATGTAATATGTACGCTTTTTATATAAGTACTTTATGTATATATATATATTAATTTATTTATATGAACATAGCAATACCTACATTTTAAAGTATTAAAGACATAATTAATGAACAATATGAGTGATACCTATCATTTGACAAAATATAAGTTTATTTTTAGTACTTACGATTAACATACATATAGTATGTAAAAGTTTAACTTTGTATGTATAAAGGGTAAGTACACTAATACCAAATCCTCTTTACCTCAAAATCCTACATTAGCTAATAAGTACACCAACAAAGAATTAGCTCTTGCTTATGTGTGTACAATCTTAGTGGACCTAACACGTACATACTTTGTTCATTTATAGGCAAATATTAGAAATCATTGATTTGAAGTGTTTGAAATTAACTCTTTTTCCAAATTCGAGTATGTTTACTCTGTTTGAATACATACACATATATATACGCCTACTTTTTTCATGTACTTTTTTATAGTTTCAAGCTCAAGTTTTCCTCATATCCTCAATTAAATCAAATAAGCTCAAATAACAAGCTCAATTGAGTATTAAAGAATCCAATTAATAATTCATTAGGACTTTTGCGAATATGAGAAAATAAAAATAAAAGATAGAATGTAATTTAATCCAATTATAAACTAACTCTGAGCAGATCTATGTAAGACGTATCTATGCCGGTTTTTTTTTTGACTTCAACTAGATATATACATGCTAAGAAAGAAATGAATATTTGATGACTTAATAAAGTTTATGTATAGTTTTCAACAAAGGCCAATTTATGGACTTTGTTCTATCTTATTGTGCAAGTATCATGGTTCATGTTTGGAACATTTATACTTTTATTTGTACGTCCCTTCCTAAGCTAATGGTACTACGTAGTACATGGTTGATTTAATGTAGCAATTAAATGAATCAAACTGAATTGAAACTTACATATGTACATATTGATCTACATATCTATCAAAATAGATCTCATTAATATTCATGGAAATATTAGCAAATATAAAACATGCCTCAGGCCTACAATATATATATATATATAGTTATATATTTATATATATTATTAATCAAACAAAATTGAATATATGGAGCTCAAATAAATCTGATTCTTTCTCTTATTTCATCAAAAATGCATTGAATAGATGGAAGATTTTAGCATTATTTATTATTAATAATTTTTTTAAATGGTTTTTTATAAAACTGTTACCATCCCTTCAAAAGAAAATAGAGATGGGTTTTTCCTAATTTTTTCCCTATTCTACATATATAGAGAGAAATATTATTCTTGTAAAAAAAACCAGCTCGCAAAATGTTTTCTCGTGACATTTGGAATGAACTTGGTATGTTCATTTCAAATGTTGTAAATTATCATTATTAATATAATATTTTCATCATCTTCTTGATAATATGTATATCCACATACATATCAACTTATCAATGAGAATAAAAGAAAGTTAAAGATGTGTTTCCAAGATACAACTTTTGTGTAAAAAACCAGACACTTCAACGTACAAAAAGAAAGGCTAATAAATGACTTTTTTTTTCTTTGTGCAAAATATATTTATTTGTATATTATGTACATATATTGACAAGGGTAGAGCTGTTCACTACAAAGCTACCTACATGGAGAGAAATAATATAACAAAACTTTGAATTGAACTTTACTTCATGGACCAAAAATCAATTATTTAATCCTTTGATTCTCATTATCTGAATTCAAAATAAAGTAGACTATGTAGTGATGATACATAATAAAAAAATAATCTTTTAGATACCTTTCAAAGTCAAAACTACATATATAGATATATTAAAAAAATATCGAAAATTAAGTATTTTTATGTCAATAAGTGCCTATATATTCATACATACATATGAAAGTATATCTATCTATCACCATTTAATGTTCATACAATACAGGCATTATGTTGTTTTTCTGTTTCTTTTGTTACACATATCATACGTCATATCTCATAATAAACGTCATTTATGATTTAGAAAGCTAATTTACAATACACATTTTGAAATATTTATGAGGTATTTTTTTTTTGTTCTACTACAAATGTTATTGACATTTATACATTGCGCTTCTATGAATAGAGTTTGTTTTCATCAAAGTTGATATATGCACATATGTTTGTAGATAGATATTTATGTAGACGCATACATGTTATTCTTATACATACTTACATATAAGCATGAATAAATTGGTCCTTATAGGTGGTATGTCTAGTCATTTAATCCTTTATGTTAATCAGAATCTATTTTTCAATTAATTATTATTAAAAAAATTATGTAGAACATTACTGAAAAAAGAAAATAGCAAGGTTTTTTAAAAGAAAGTAAATTCCTAAATAAACGTTTTGTCACTGCTTTCACACGACTCATTTCACTGTAAAAATAAACAATAATACTTTAATGTAGGTTGTGTTGAAGGCTAATTTGAAAGTAGAAATAATAAAGGTCTCTCATTATTTTTGACATTCATTTCTCTCTCTCTATGAATTTATCTATCTATACATATAAATATATATACATATGTTCTTTCCTAATTACTCTTATCGCCAATAAGCCGTCACGATATGCACTTACATATTATGTGACATATACCAGAAACTATCACATGAAATAAAAATGTAAGGAAAAAGTTGATGTGCTTTCACGATGAACAGATATGTTATAAGACTTGTTTATTTTACTATTCTCAAAATGTTGCCTATATTCACTAACTGTATAGTATGTTTCTAGATATTTTGAAAAGAAGTTGGGAGGAGATGATTGTATAAAAAAATAAGCCTAGATAATTTATATCCCCTTCACTTTCTATAAAAACATTACTTTGATTAAGTCAATGTAAATTACATTTAAATGTCGCAAAGAATTCATGTCAAAACTGAAGAAAAGGAATATGTAAAATGAATTGTCTTTGAACGGCTATATCAGAGCAAAATAAGATCTATAGATAAAAATAGATAATAGCTACTTTTCTTAGATTTCTCAATACATCCAAGGAATTTGATCAAGAGGACTATAAGTGATCAATATGTATATGAAATATTGTACCATTTATCCACATACTTATATTAACTTTGAAATAAGAAATTATAGGTACAAATTTTGGAATTTATTGATTTCTGCTCAAACTGTCGTACCTGAAATAAACATGTGATATTAACAAGGAGTGTATTAGAAAGCAAATAAGGAATTGGATGGGTTCTCACATATTTACTTACTTGGTTTTCAAGATATGTACATACATTATAGCTTATTTCTGCCCTTCATTCTGCTCAGGAGGAAGTTTTGTAGGAAAGAGAAGGGAAAATAATTGCGTCAAAGGAATATTATTATTGGAACATTATCTATATTATGCATGAACTCCAATCATACAGCTTTTCCTTATAAATAACATGGTGATGCATATATATATATAATATCTATGCCTACGCAGATGTAACGCGGGAAAAGAGAGAAATTGCGTATGCATTTATTTATGTGTTGCAAATATTTTATATAAGCTTAAAAAATATAAAAAAAATATTACGGAAAAATGCATTTTTATAATCTATATAAAAAGGGAAACTTATATGAGGAGAAACAGCAGTAGTTACGAGGAGTAGGCTAATGCAATGCACTTTTCTTCCTTTCTTTCTTGCTTCTTCTTTCCTTCTAGTGAAAAAAAAAATAAAAAATAGAAGGATAAATTCTTCCTCACTCTATTGTTCTATTCTTCTGTTGTAATTGTTACTAAGGGCTAATGTTCTCTTCCTTTCGTCTTCTTTGTTAGCGAAAGCTCCATATATATTAAATTGATCGCGAAATCCCAAGTGCTTTCTCTTCTTCCCACTCATGTTCTTTACCTGAAAAAAGAAGAGTAGTTTTTTCTATTGCTTCAAAATACTAAGTATGTATAGTACATATTATATATATGTATGAATACTCATTCATTTAAAGAAAAACAAAATTTCTAAGAGTACTTTGAAAAAGAAAAAAAGAGAATTTTATTGGGTCATACACACATGTATATGATAATACTGAATTAAATATTATATATTTAACATGACGCAAAAAGTTTTTTTATTATATAATTTGCAAATATACATATGTACATAGAAAGCTCAAGAAGGATGTTTATACTCCTTCGTTTTTTTAGCCAATATATATATATATATATATATATATATATATAACCTAGCATTCAGTCTAGACACAATTATATTTTCTTTAAATTTTTTATTCTTTTTGTAAGAAACTGCTGTCTGATAATCTTTTGTACATATACGTTATTGTATGTATAAACTTGTAAGATTATTCGTTTCAAATCCCCACGAATAATGGTCAAATTAGGGAATTGAGATTAAAAATATGTTCAGCCATGTCGGAACATGCAGATTCTATAATTATTTCATGTTTTATCTATTTACATACATGCGTATGCCTATATGTATTTTGATATCCAAAGCAAAAGGATTGAATAAACAAAGGAGGAAGGAGTTAGATAAGAAAAAGGAAAAAGTATAAAATGATAAAAGTTTATTTTATTTTTTTATAAAGCAAACTTTATTCAAATCAAGTATGTATACAGGGTGAGTTTCCATATTCTTTGTAACCTCAAATTTCCCCTCTTTCTCCTACCTATCAAGAAACTTGGATCATCATGACAAAGTCATTTATATAGACCTGCTCTAACATAATACTTAATTATCTAGATACATTAATGTAAAAATAATATTTCAAATTACACTTAAACTTAATTAATGATGAGTTTTCACTTTGTCTTAAAAAAGTGAGGTCCAAATAGTCTTCTTTTTTTTTTATTGCTCATGAGGTTATTTTTGACAATATTATTTTTAGGGCTTGAAAAATGAAGGCTATATCTTGTTTGGGAAGTTTCTATTCACATACAAAATGACAAGTATGTAATGTTATTGAAGCAAAATATGTGTGTACTCTTCTAAAAAAGGTCGTAGGCTATTTAAAACATAATTTGACTGCCAATTTGTTTCAAAACGTATTTTTCAAAAATCATGTGATTAATTGAAAAATAAAAAATATAGGTTTGTAAATACAAAATACTTTGTGTTTTATAAAAAGTTTGTCTAGATGGCTCTAAAAAACCACAATTGTCTCTCAAGTAAATAAAAGTGAAATTACTACTTACTTATAATTTATACCATAAATTCTAAAAAATCTACAAATTTAAATAAATTTTCCATTGTGATGTTTGATCGTAAAGATTCATTTTTATTAAAGTAATTATTTTCTTAATACAAATGTGTGACTTTTCACCAATTTCATTTCAACAGCATTCAATTTTTTTTAGTAGTAATTTGGTATATCTTGAAAATTATTTGCAATTATTTGTTTAATTTATCACAATTCTGGATCACTATTACGATTATATATCTGAATTTTTATAATCAGCTCGAACATTTTATGAATATTTTATTACTGTGGTATGGTTATTGGTTGTAAAAAAACTAGAGTGTCTCAGAAAAACATCGTTCATATGGTGGATTTTGTTTTATTTCGAGAAGGTGAAACTAGGAATATCAAAATGAGAAATCCACAAAGAAAGAAAGAAAACACATAATAAAGTCCTTACCACAAATTACTTTATGGCTTACTAATCATGTACTTATGTCATCAGAGAAATACAAACAAAATAAAAAGGAACAACCCCAGGCAAATATGTAACTGCAAGGTATTTACTATATTGCCATTGATTAAATGAATATTGTCACAAATCCATCTCGAATGTCTTATCTAAATGTTATTTAATAGTATTCTCATTGCTTTTTCCTTGAAATTTAAATATTTTGTTGAATTTATCATTAATTCAGGAATATTTTGCTATTTAAAAATCAATAATGCATAATTAGGTTATAGAAAATGGTTTGAGATATGTAGGTATATAGCAAACATTTTTTTTATGTTAATCAAAATCTTTCTTAATTTGATCATTCTCTATGCTGCAGTTCACACTGGGAGCTGCTAGCAAATTATAAAATTATTGTAGATGTATTAAAAAAGCCAAAATTGGTAAATTAATTATTTTATTTGCATTTTATCACATGAACTTTTGTCGTATTAACTTTAGTAATTTATAAGAATTGACATGTTCAATACAATTTTTCTCTATTTCATCAAAGGCGGAATTGTTGAGTCCATTCTAACACACAAATCATCGTACTTTTAGTCCATTATAATAAATATTAACCGAAGAGTTTACTATAATACTACTTTGTCATTTTGACTGTCCATTTCCCCTCCAAATGCATTCAAAGAAAAATTTTCATAGAGGATCTTGCACCTCTCCAATCCAGGGTCACTTTAAGAAGTATTTATGTAGCTGTCAGAGGTTATTTTTCCTACATGGACAAATCTCAATACTGAATTGCACACACAAGATGGATTTTCTTTTATGATTTAGTTTATAGTTCTGCTGCCACTTATCTCAATTTTTTCTGTCTATTATTATTTTATTAAATGATATCGTAATAAATTGACTTTTCTAAAAAAATCAATCTCAAATGTTATTTGATAGTTTTTCTTTGAAATTTAAATATATTTTGTTGAATTTTGAATAGAATCACCGATTTTTATTCCAAACACATAATAATTAACAAGAATATAATAATTTGGATTAAAAAACAAATGGGTTAAGTAATAAAAACGTATCGACATTGTTAAAATAGTATAAAATAAACGTTCCAATATAAAAAAAAAAAAAAAAAAAAATATATATTCTATAATTTTACTCTTTTCTGGGACACCCCTCGGCCAAGTTCCTCAGAATCTCAATTTTTCGTATTATCATCCTTACCAGTCCCACTGGAAGTTCTATCCTTGAAATATTTTGATGGTCTTATCTCAAATTGACAATTTGATAAAGAGTTTTATTGATGCTCTAAATTAAAATGCAGACATTTAGCTATACATGAAATATTTTTACAGCTTATTTTGTTTACTCTCCTATGAGTTATGGGCCTCTGAAATAAATGCATCAATTTTCTTACTCAAACAAATACTGTTTTAATGCAAAACATGATTAAAAAAATATCCAAATAGGTTTACAATATTTAAAATTTAGTTTTTTAAATATATTAATACCCTTTGTCTCTATCTTCAACATCAGGTGTAAATTTTTTTTGAATATTAAAAATAGCGAAAAATGTGTTCTAGGGTGATTTCCCCCATAAAAATTGTTCTCCGGAATATTTCTATCGGAAAACAGCCCCCTAGAAAATTACAATAATTATAATATTTATATAGTGATTCATCCATCGATCTGCACCATCTATAGATGGGTGAAAATAAAATAATCATTTTAATTTCCAAAACTCCCCCTCCCCAGACACACGGGATTTGTGCAAAATAACTATTCGACCTAAGGAACCGGTTAAAAATTACCGTTGCCAATTCAAAGTACTCCCTATAAAATCATCTATACCCTAAGTCCACAGGTCGTGTAGTACATACTTGGGACCCCGAGGCAAATTAAATACCACCAAGATCCATAAAGTACTCCCCCCCCCCTCTAATTTTCCAAATTACACACCATGTCTACGGGTTGTGTAGGAGATATTTTCAAAACAATGACTGGTGCTGCAAAGTACCTAATATATCACTCAAATCATAAATCTATCTTTTTACAATAGAAGCTTTGACATCTCCTATTTATGCTCAACAGCTTTTCTTATTTCTACAAAAACACCGTACCTAAATAAGGTTTTTTAAAACACAGTTACTATGGAATCAAATTTTTCGCCAAAAAAGTAAAATATTTGTGCGACTTATTTTCATTTTTTTTTCATTTAGTCTGTTACACGACAGTGCAGGACAGGACTTACAAGACTGATAGTACTAACTTTTCAAAAAATTTATAACATAAGTGTTCATTTTTATTATTTAGTATATAGTAGAGGTAAAATTATTATTATAATTTTTGGGAAAAAGGTTATCTTTTATAAATCTTTGTTTGTAAAATATTTTTTTCCGTTATTATTCCGATAAAATTTAAATAGAATAATTGCCCTATTTATGAGTTTTTTTATTCAAAAAATATTTCAGTTGTTCTGTTTGTCACTTAGTAACATATATTTCTTTCTTTTTTTAAAGTTGAGAACAAATAAACTAATATAATTATTATTTGTTCCATAAAATATTAAGTTTACTAATGGGGTTATGTCAAGATAATTATGTATTTGGAACTGTTCTTTTATTATCTTTCAATGATACCAAATACGTGTATGCTGTCAAGTTTCAAAGGCAAATTTCAACCTTACTATTGGGTGAACAAATTAGTTTGGTGGTTTTTGTTTGTGTATGATACCTATGGATTTCGATCATAAGGTGACAGATTGTGGCGTAACTTTTAATGATTTTACAAGCACCTCTTGCGTTTGACTCGGATCTTCATTGAATAATGCCTCCAATTCTTCGTCTTTGAATTTTTTAGCTGTCCAGAGCCAGGCCTGTTTTTAACGCTGTAACGTCGAAATCGTTTCTTACATAATTTATCAGTTAGAACATTGACACCATAAACTTCTACAAGCATTCAACGCACTTCAGCTTCACTTTTCTTCCAATCAAAGCAGAAACATAAAACCTCTCGCAAATGCTGCTTAGTTACCACAAAATTTGACATATTCAACAAAATAAAAATAAAATTTTTGGTTTGAAACTCAAATTGATATAAATTGAATATTTTTGACAGATGTCTATCCTCATTAAAGCAACCAAAATCTGCTGATACTATGAAACCTGCATAATAGAAGAGCCAGTTTTACTCCCTAGGTTTCGGTTGTTTCAGAGAGGTCAGACATATGTAAATAATATTCAATATATATAAATTTGAGTCTGAGACAACCAAAACCTAGGGAGTACAAATTAGTTAAGGACGTTTATTAAAAATGGCTGTGCTATTTAGAATGTTTCATGGTATCAGTAGGTTTCGGTTGTTTCACTAACTTGTACTGCCTATATTTTTTTTCCTATGAGCATTCAAATTTAACCAAGGCTTTTAGATTGGATTAAAGTCGAGATTGTCTAGTTCACGAAATTGATATTTTTATATTGAAGTAACATTGAATATTTTGTATTTGCTTGTATTGAATTATCTTATCACTTAAATATTATCAAAAGTACAATACTCTTGCATATTTTTCTAATTAATCTTGGACATTTCTTTTGGCAGGATTTTGAGGTTATTGTCGAGTAGAATATTCTTTCTTACATATAACAAATAAATCAAAAATATAATATAAAATGTAGACTTAATATTTTAACAAAAATATTAGAAAGTAACATTTTGCAATGTGGCAATCCTACTTCACTATGAATCTATGTAAATATGCATAAAATAATATTTTTTTTAAATGTATAAACTAATTGTATATAAAGTAAAAAAAAAAAAGATATGGTACTAATTTATTTTTCCACAATGGGAGCCTAGGAGACCATATGTATGTATTTTTATCTCCATTTGACAGATTTACAGCCCCTTCTTGTGTTTTTATTTATTTTATATAACGATTTTTTTTCTATTGTACCCCTTCAAAGTTTTCAAGTTTTCCCGCATCCTCTTAACAAGCAATTTATTCCTCAATTAATTTGAAAACGACTTCTTAAAAAAAAGAAAGGCTTATTGCTTCCTAGAATGCACAAAACAATACGTAGAAACAACAATTGCAATCACTTTTTTTATATCTGTATACGTACATATTATGAATGTAAATTTTAGCAATGTGTTCAAGTACATTTGAAATAAAAGGTGAATGAACTCAACTTTATTGTACATTCAAAATTATAGAGGATTATTATAATAAGCTGCTTCAGATCTAATCAGATTACCTTGGATACTTCTAGAATATATCTTCTATTTGTAGATATAAATGACGTATGTGAATAAGTCTCTTATCAAATTAACTTTGGCATGGTATACATAATTAGAGAAAGAACGGTAAGGAGGTATGCAATTCGTGAAATTTCCACGAATCAATACAGAAGATTAAATCGTTTTAGCTATTTTTATCGAGTGATTCATTTGATTTTCCTTGGTAGCCTCTACATACTTAAGCATCCATTTTGGAAGTGTTTGTCCCTTACACATACATAAATATAAAATTAAGAGTCAGACTTAGAGTATGTAGAAAGCATCTAAAAACATTCCTTTGAGTAGCTGTTGTTGTTTTTGTGCAAAAGTTAAACATAATTGAGTTTATTAAAATTGCTACATTAATTCCTAAGAAAAAAAAAATCTAAATGAGAGATTTATATCCCTGTCATTTTCGAGTACCTTTCAACACCTTTAGAAATATTATAGTTGTTTTAACATCAAATATGAATATATATAACTATATTTATACAAGAAATGAAGACAAAATACGTCACAAAATACATTATTTTATATGAACATAATTGTAGCATTCAACAGTTTAAAAATATTTGCATCCAATATATAATATATTATGTGTGTATTTTTTTATGCCCGTGTCATTTTTTATTGTTTTTTTTTTATTATGAAATAAAAAATGGAGAGAAAGGGAATGAGTGTCATAAAAATGCGTTGAAATTAAGAGAGAGGAAATTGGTTTTTAATTCAGTAGATATTGTAACTATGTACATACTTCCTCCTCCTTCTGGTTCCCTCTTATAGATCATTAAAATCAAGGGGAGGGACACATCAGTGTATGTATGCACATAAATATAATTAGAAACCCCCGTATTGACGTATCCCCATTAAAATAAGAAAGCCCTGTCTAGCATAAGGAAAAAAGTAACATAAAATGTGAATGTAAGAATGTTAATATTACAAAATACTTCATTCGTTTCCTACTTTTATATACCTATTACACATAGATACAGAATATACTTGGTTTTCATACCTGATGTAATTAATTTGTAACTGTTTATCATAGGCGTGGGAGAGAAGGTTTTTTTTAGATGAAACTAGTGCAATTTATAATTTTTTATAGTATAACAATACTTTATGTTGAAAAGGGATTATTATTTATGTTTTTTGTTTGTTTGTTTTTGTCCAGAAGAAATTTTGCAGGGTTATTTTTTAGTCTCTGATAGGATCCAAGTACTTGTTTATAGTGTTCCTCTCCTAAGATTGACACTCTTTATGTATCTTTATTTAATATAATAAATATACATATATATCTATATTTTCTGGATATTCCAGATATGATTGTCCAAATCTTGGTAAACTTTGAAAAATAGGAAAGGGCAATTGTTTTCATGTCTCCTATGCCTATGTAACATGAGACTCTAAAACTATAGAGTGCACCCCATAAGCAAGTTGTGAATGAATTCCATGGGACACAAACAATAAAAAGATCTCCGGCAAGTATTCTAATTTAAAAAATTAGAAAAAACATTTTTTAAATACAAACAAAACAAAAAATCACAACTTTCATGAAAAAATTCAATTAATAATTACTGAAAAAAACTATATCAAAAAAAAAAAAAATAGATTGAGAGAAGGTGGAGCATAAATCTTTAAATGGAGGGAATGCAACTCAAAATGTTAAAAAGCTCTAGAATAGAAGAAACAAATTACAATGGGGTTCCAAATATTATATGGACAAACTAATTATGTACATTATTGATATTCGTTCTATGTCTAAAAAAACGTGATCATCGTTCAAAAGAAATACGAAAACATAAGGGTTTTTAAACTACTTAACCCTTGAAACCATGAGCATGTCCACAGTAGTCGTTTTTGAAAGTTCGCTTTCCTTTTTACTCTAAATTAAATATTTTGACTTTGCCAATTTATGTATTTACGTAATATGTATAAGACATTGTAACTACATTTTGAACTGTAATAGTTTTTCAAGATTTTAGAAAATAATTTGTATATTAGTTGTCAAAAACTAAAAACTTGCATGACCATCTAAGTATATTATAGAATACCCAAGAGCTCTCTAAAATAATTAATCTATAATTTAATGAAAGGATTTTAAAAGAAATACACGTATTTTAAGAACCATTATATTTATTAATTCTGTTAATGTCATGTTTCTACTCCTTGATTTAAATGTCTTAATTTGATGATATTTGGGATCTTAGGAAATTATTATATACTAATACATCACTAGTAAGCACATTTTCACTCCCTGTTGGTTGCTAGATAATACTTTGTCGTAAAGCAAAGAAACAATATGCTACAAATTTCCAACTTTTGGGTATAAAAATAAATAACACCATGATCTATACATTACTTCTGTACTTGATCAAACATTTGTTACAACTCACAGATCCTAATATTAACATTTCAAGGAACAGTAACATGATATAAAATCACTCAATGATACGGTTCTTAAAATACAAATAGGTTTTTATTTCAAAATAATCGTGGCGAGTTTTCCTGATACGTATTTATATGTTCATCATGTATTATTTCATTTTGGAAAAGTTTCATTTTGCTTAGTATAAGCATAAGCCAATTTAAGAAAGCAATTAAAGTTTTATTAACTTTCATTGGTAAGGTACTAAGATTTCAATTGTGTTTTTCTTTGTTTTTTCTACAGTAAATGAGCAGTCTGAGTTCTTTCATAAACAAATAATATAACCTAATGCATCGATAAACCTTTGTCAAATCCTTTTTTTCATAGAAAAAAAGGATAAAAATAGCCGTAGTATCATTGAAAAAATAAAGTTATACCTGTCTATGTATTTCTTATTAATCTAGTCATTTATCCCTAAAATCCAGGGCCAAATATTTTTAGAAAATTAATTTAGTATTTATAAGTAAAACCACTCTGATGCACTAAAATAATTATAGTTGTTATTGTCGAATATACATATATACATGGTATATCCATATTTAAAGTAAAAACGTTTATGGAAAATTTCCAAATTATGTAAGTCCTTCATTTAAAAAGTTTAATAATTCATTGAATTTTTATTGAATTAAAACTTCATAAAGATATAAATCTTACACTCTTTTTTCACATAAATATTGTTCACATATGTATATAATGTACATAGAAAAAAACACTTGAATGAATAATTATATCAATTAGCTGGTATAATGAGTAGCTTATGATTTACAAATGATTAATTAACATACCGATAATAATGAAAATAATTAAATTACAGGGAATTGCATCCCAAACCTTTGAATAATTTTCCATGTAATTACAGGAAAACCTACTTTTTGTTGTTTTTTATGTAAGGAAATTACTTTTTTTTATTTTATAGTAAGTTTTTTTGGTATGTAATTATAATAAGTAAGGGCCCTTTTATATTACTTATTTTTCGATAAATTAATACCTTGTTAAAAAGTCTTTTTATGAATCTGTTAAAAAACAATTTAAAAAATATCATAATTTTTCACTTTACAGAGACATTTTAATAGTTTAAATTTTTTTCTTAGTGTGTTAGATAAAAAGTGGCCAGCAAAAAAAATACTTCTAAAAAAGGAGTTTGAATTAGATTTGTATTTTTTCAAATAATTGAACTATTTTTCTATTTGTAAATATTTGCATTAATCCTTTAGAGAAGCTGCAAATTGCACTTTTACTTGAAAAAATTTCCAACTACATTTAAAAAATCAAAATTTGATAAATTTTGTTTAATGGATTGTAATTGACTCATATAAAGTTCATTAATGTATTCATTAAAGTATAATAAATATACTTCCAGAAATTTTATATATTATGAAAATGCAATAAATTTGTAGAGAGCATAGTGTACTTTTTTGTGCCATCAAATGTCTGAAAAGCAAGTTAAATGAATATACTTTGAATTAAACAAAATTAAACTTTGATATATTTATTAATAATAATTATCGATGTAATCATCATTTCTAGATCTAAGTAAAATAATATATACTAAATTGTGGAAATAAGTAAATATAATTCATCTCAATAATATGCAAATAAATGCATCATGAACCTATTTTTAAAAAAATTGTTTGTGTTGCTCATGATTTATAATTCACATTTAACTTCAAAATAATTTTCGGCCCAAAACCAGAGCTCATTGAAAACATGTTAACGAGGTTGAAAATAAGCATAAGACAGTTTTATATACTAATGTATTTGCTCTTGTTTCAGAATATTACCTGAATAATAAGTATATCTAATTATCTTTTATTAAGTTGACTAACCGTTTGAGTTCATTTAAAAATTGCTGACTTGAAATTCAAAATACATAGTGGAGTCTCATTTGTGAATTTGAAAATTATCAAATTTTCAAGTGTACAATTTTTTTTAAAACTAAAGTTGTATAAGTTTTGCTGCAAGAGAACTATCGATATTCCTAATAGATTTGAGAATACATCTTAGGGATACTCAATTGTTTTTGGTGGTAAAAGGTGTTCTGGCCCTCCATTTGTAACCACAGATGCATGTGGATAGGTGTCGGCTCTTTCGAGAAGCTTCTAGGAGAGGGTTATTCATGAGAAATCCACAACAATCTCTGATTTTGTTCGTTACTCCATTATTTCAATCAACTCCTTGTCAACAACCATGAATCGTCAAATATTGTTTGTTGAAACAGAAAGATGACCCTTGCTTCGAAGCACAGATATTTGGTAAAGAAAAAAGTTAATTTTTGGAATAATGATTTTCAATTTAGACTGATCCAACGATTTTCAGTGTTTTTGGCATGGTGAAAGAAAGAAGAAGCTAATGTTTTGAAGGTATTTCTGCGAGGATTTCGAGAGCTTTTTCTACGTATGGAAAAACAGATCAAGCATTAATGAAAAGGAAGCCAAATTTTGCTTGATGTATCTACCTATGTGTAAAAGTCTTAACTTATTAGAAATCATTTTAGCATCAATAATAACTTTTTGATGCAGAACAACAAGACTATACATAACATACTTCTAGGGTTAGAAACGATTGGTTTAAAGGAAAAAAAATATTGAAGTTTTGTATCATCAGGTAGCTAAGTTTCCATATTAAAACCAAAATAATTCCTGTATAAAACTTTCCCAAGGAGAGTTACAAAAATGGACGTGAATTTAAAGATAAAGAAACGTTAAGCTTAATAACCGTAAATACCCGCGTATAAGACGATACTATGAATAGGAAGCAGTGGGTATTTGACCCTAAGAACGATGGAAAAGCTTATAATAAAAGTATCCATGGATAAGACGTAACTAGGTTTTTAGGTCAACTTCTTAACAAAAAAATGCGTCCTATACGCGGGTATTTTACAGTATTGAACAATATTGGAATGAAACTCGTTCCGAAATTTTCACAAATCACATTGAGTAAAGTAAAATAATCGTGTTGATGTATTGTAAATTGAAAGAAAATAAATGATTATAATCATTTTACTACAATATTTCTCTTAAACTTATGCATTCAAAACTATCTTATACTTATTTCCTCCCACATAGAAGTTTTTTTCATGAGATTTAGTTTTGGGTCGAAGATTATGTTGAAGTTAAATGTGACTTATAAACCATGAGCACAATAAAAAAAATTTAAGAAAAGTTCTTACATTATTGAGGCACTTATTTATATTTTATTTGAGGGTATCTTATAGTACTGACTTATTTTCACCAACTAATGTAAATATATGCTGACCATAATAATTGTATTAAGATCTAGAAATGATGATTTTATGGAGGAATACTAATATAACAATTCCGTTAAATTCCAAGTGTAATTTTTTTCTTACTTTGTAGATATTTGACTATGCCAATAAATAGGTCCAGTTATGCCAATAACTGGACCCTTTCCTTCTAATTCTTCAAAAGTAAATCCAAATCTAGTTTTCAACCCATGGTGTAGTATCTCTGATCAGAAAAATTCAGAATTCCACCTCTCTCTTACACCATTTATTAAGCAATGATTTTCAGAAATCCTCAAATTTTACAAGTCCCAGACCTTCATATTTCTTGGGACACATTAACAGCTTCCATAATGTAATTTTGTTAGTTCCCCTTGGGTACTCTATAAATGTATTGCATATACATGCACATTATATAATGATTCCTAGAAAGGACAATGAATATAAATGTATTCTCATTTCATTAGTCAATGGTTTATTCCACTTTTTCTTCTTTCGAAGAAGTATTGTTACTTCAATTACTTAATACATACAAACTTTAAGTCATTGCAAAAAAAAACCTTTCTCTTAGAGTTTCCTTAGAGAGTAGGTGGTTGCGACAAATTAATTAAACAAGGTTTAAGTGACTTATGTAACTTTTTTAGTGGGTGTATAAGTACACACATATGTATTAATATGATTGCATAGTGGAACTTAAGTATTAATCAACACCTCATGACGTATAACATCATAAGTAGATATTTGGAAAATGGAAACAAAGAGGAAATGAATTTTGCAAATGACTACTTTGTCAAAACTTTGGCTACATATGTACAATGTATGTAAAAAAATAAAAGATTAGTTATTTAAGATATGTTTATTTTTGAAAAAAAAATATTATGTAAAAATATGAAAGCATTTTATAAATAACAGTTATGTCCTTGAATTTCCAACTTTTAAATGAAGCTAAGATTCAAATTAGACAAATAAAAAAGTACTTGGGCAAACTACTACCTATATGGGTCTGAATTATGTTCTAACAAAATATTTACTACTTAAGACTTATCGTAGTTGCCAAAGAACTTGTACTTACGATTGTAGTTTTATAGTTAGGGACTACACAAAAGTTTTACACATTAATGACCTCCGAAAGAATATAGAAAATATTATGAATTTGTACAAATCTATGGAGAAGAAAATGGAGGACTCATTTAATTAAGAGAAGCAAAATTGAGGCAAACATTCGTAATTGTTAGAGCGGAAAAACAATTTAGTATCTTCAGTAGGAGTAGTAGCCTTGACACATTTTGAGGGAATTGAACTTCAGACAGTAAAGAAGTGGGTTGTGCATATGATAATTTTGTTGTAGAACATTCTTTTAGCAATCGTCATCTACTCTACGCCGATACATGTATGCTATCAAATGCCTGTGAGGGTTTCAAGAAGCTTCATTTCATGAACAGTTCACACATAGGGGAAATGCCATGTATAAGGAATCAGTTCTTATTATTTATAGAATTCATAACAAAGAAACTATTGAAGAAGACAACAATTTGGGCCGTGGTTGGGGATTCCTTGATTATGGTGGACAATGTGATTTGGGGTATGGAGAAGAGAAAGCTAATGAAAAACCTGGTTTTGAATATTATTTGATCACCAAGCTTATTGGAAACTCCAAATCTCTTATATCCTATACAAAGGATAATATTTCAATGCAGACTATTCAAGAACAATCGATGATTATTCACATGAAGATTGTGATAGTGATATAGTTGCAATAGTTCCTTATTGCTTCAAAAATGTTCATTTTGCCTTAGAAAACTTCAAAAATTGAATTGGCATGGGAGAGGCACAAATCTGTGAAGCTTGTTTGCAAACATTGCATGAACTTCAAACTGAACACGGCTTTTGTTTGGGAAATAAGTTAACTGTGAAACACATCAAACTCTATCAGAGCAAAATTAAAGTTGCATTAGCATTAAAAGCTATAACGAGCAATAATGTTGATCTTGCCTTAAAATGGTGCTACAGTAAAGAAATTCTCGGGTTTCAAACAGATGATTTTATTATATTTTATGACAAAGTTTTTGATATTCCCAACATCTATTCAATGAAAGTTCCAGGGTGCAAAAGCACTAAAAGAAAAACTTTCATTTTGATGAAAACATTTTCAAGGAATTTAAAAATATGTATGAAATCTCTTTGATCCGAATGGGGTTAAAGAGATATTTTCAATGAGAAAAACAGGTCCTCCTACTATTCTTGACGATATCAAATATGTTTGTTATTTGATTTCACAACCAAATTCCATGTTGCTCTTTTACCTTATTCCACATTTGGATCATTTGGAAATTTGTGTTCGATGCTGTGAGATTACGCAATGGGTGGAATTATAATCAGAAAGTTAATTTCATTTATTTTTACCAAATTGTTATAATTTTACTACTTAAACTTCAAATGCTTTTGTTTAAAGAAAAAAAATAGATTGCAATAAAGTCAAAACTACGTAAATAGGCAAAATATTGAATGAATATCCCTTTTTTAAATAAATATTTAGTTGTTTTTACTTACATCAAAAAACTTGCTTGAAAAAATGAAAAACTTAATAAAAGGCATTACTCATTATTTATACAGACATAATTATTTACATAAATTAAGAATAGATTTTTAGGATTTAATAAAACATGTGTATGATAGCTATGTTATATAGTAAGAAAAAGTCAAATTGAACTTTCTTATGAAATCAAAATTATTCATTTGATCTATTATTTTATTGTTTCAATAAATTTAATAAATGGTTCTCTTCTACAGAGGGAATATTATTATATTTTCTTATCCCTTCATTTTTACTCATTTTTTTGACTCCATTCGCATGAATAAGAAAATCAAAAGATCATTTTTCCTTATTTTTCTTTATACTTATTTCGTTAAAAAATAATCAACAAACAGTTATTTAACCTATGTAAGGTTATTATTATATATTGAATTTCTGAAGAGAATTATTGCAATTGTTCAAGACAGCAAATATTGGAAACTAACTTAATTATCCATTTGTGGATAAAATGTTTTTCTCCAATTTCTTCTTTTTTTCTATTGGAAAGGGTGTCAGAGAGGAGTTACCAAGGCCAATACGAAAAAAAAAACTTTTATTTGACACCATTTTGAGGATAAAAAGTATCATAAGGATTAATTAATCTTCTACGAGTGAATGTTGGCTATTTTAAGCATACATACATATTTTTGAGTAGTATGCTTTGAAAACAGAACCATACTGCCTACTCTATATTTGTACATATTTGAGGCCTAAATGAGGTCATGCAATGCGAAAAAAAGCGTCTATTTATAAGTTTTTTTTTCAGGTATTATATAAGTAAAGATAATTCAATATTCATTGCCAAAGGATTAAATAAGGAAAGTTCTGATGAATAGAACAACAACAAATAAAGAAAAACGAAGTTTTTTCTTGAATATTTAGGACATGTGAATGTATGAAGTTTTACCGAATCATTATAAGTTGACTTGTCTCCTGGTTTAAATAAATAAAATGACTCATATAGGCACATATGTTATGGAATGTACTTTGAAACTACATAGATATTGAGCACCAATGCCAAACAAAAATTCAAAAAAAAAACCCAGACATAAATAAACTATAAAACATTGGTTTGTTTCCATGCAAACTCGATTGACCACAAATCTTGTATTAATGTTCTTATAACTTTTTATTATTATAAATCCTTTACTTTGTTGTGTGGCAGGGATTCTCTTTAAGCTATAATTTTTTTTTGATTTTTTTTTGGTAGCTACTTATAGTAAATATATATAATATTCAACAATCACTAAATGATTTGAGCAACGTTCATTTTCCTCCTTTTATTTAATTACTTACCGATGTTATTAATTGAACTATAGTAATATATCTAGATATATGAATATTTTGAAAAATATTTTCTAGTATTTTTTAATTTAATTAACTTGTAAGTAATGGTCTTATTGATAAAGCTACATTAATCAAATATTCAGAGCATTTTTTCGGCCCAACCATTTATATTTTTAAAAAATTTAGATATCGAGGTGGTAAATCTGTTGAAATTAAGAATTAACAGTTATTTCAAATTTTCTACAACCATAAACATCTACGATCTTACAGAAGCTATAGATACTTAAGTTAATTCGAGGCATAGTTCTATTCAGTTAATTATACAACGATGAAATAAATTGTTTTTTCTCCACATTCTATCATAATTCTAACTATGTGAAATAAATATTTAAATTAGTTGTATAAAACCTTAGTCAGTTATCTCAAGGAGATTTTTGAGATAAACCAAAATACTATGTATTCTCCTTTCATCTATTTTTCATCATTTAAAAGCAACTGACTCTACGTGTTATGAACTCAAAAGGGATATATATATATTAAATCAAGGATTGCGCGCCCTTTTTGGTTAATTTTTTAGTATTGTACAATTATTAACTATTCATTTGTATATTGGTAAAATTTATCAATGTATAGTATATAAAAACTAATAACTTTGCTCAATACTAAAAAGTTGGCAACAAGGAAAATATAGAAGGGTTTCTACCAGTTGTTTTTTTTTCAAATTTTTCCTTTCCCTTTTGAGTGTACACAAAAAAATTCGAAATATGTATTTATCATGGATAGTTATTTAAATAGTTTAATTTTTCTATAATTTTGTGGTTGGTTACTTATCTAAATGTGTTTATTAGGCATGAAAACAGACCTTTCAGTATTTCAGTCCAATATAAAAATATTTAGATATTTCAGAAAGGAATTGAAATCATGGGCTTTCATAATTTCTCTAATAATAAAAATTTTATTAGACCATACATTCAAATACTACATGGATTTATTTAAAAAACTAAATTATAAAAAGGGTAAATTACCTCTTTTACTTCAAGTTATATGAAAACCTGCATTTCAATATCTTTTAAATTCATTTGAAACGCATGTAAGTAAGTTTTATTATGTTTGGTCTAGACTTTTAAGGGCAAAATACAATTATAAAGGGACTAAAAAATAGTTCTTATGTAGAACCTCATAATATTGTTCAATTTTCCTGAAATCTGTTATGTAACTATAAAATATTAAGTTTTAACATAAATTAAGCAGCCATGTTTGTAAAATATTTATTTTTTTAAAAATAGTTATCAAAAGAACACTTACAAATTCCATTCAATTGCAGAATCTCAAAATTATGTTACACTGATTTGAAATTTATTTTGAGGCCATGTTCTATAGCAAAATAAGTTTTCTTAATTATGTAGTCAATTTTCATTTATTGTAAGAACCCTTCTCATACGAGCCACTCGAATTGTCATTTATGTTAATTGTTAGACTTTTCTTGCACAAGGTATGAAAATTAGCAGACAACGAATAAATTTATATAAACGTAAATTGTAAATACCTTATTATGTATATATGTCACTTAGAATATTTTACAAGTTCTGAGCAATATTTTCTCAACTTGCATTGATATTTAGACATATTTTTAAGTATGGAAATACTTATATATGTTTTTAGGTATAAGCAACATGTTTTTCTTTTAAAAATACCTAAGAATTCAAAATTATGTACATCATAAATTATATAAACTCTTTAACAACAACCCATAGACTATATTTGGGTGCATATATATATATGAAAGAGTTTAAAATATTCATTGATCAATACTACAAAAATATACAGGTATAAGTAAATAAAACTCTATGCCTTTCAAAGTATAAAAAGTTTACTTTCAAACATATACTAGGTCTATGACTTTTTTTCGTTTGTTTTGTCGCAAAAGCAAATAAGCATTAGAAAAAAATACTTCACTGTATCGTAAAATTAGGTGTATAATCCTTCAACATTTAAGGAGGAGTATTAATCCCTAATTATGTAAAAAATAATTAGATTATTATATTTTTACGAATTATTGATCTATTAAAATGTATTTCTATTATTAACTTTAGATTCATCTTTAAGTCTTACAAAAAAGACTTTAATGTATTTAAATAACCTAGACTTAAGAAAATAATAAGTTTAATGTAACTCTAAAGTAATAATAAGTCTACAGTTAGAATTTACATAATATGCTGCTTCAACGAAAACAAGAAACAATTTAAATCAAAGTTCAAAATTGTATACTAAAAAAAAAATCAGAAAAGGGTGGCCTTTTGCCAAATTTTAGAACTCAGTGCCCTTTTAGATGATATAGTTTATTTCCTTATTTTTGCACTTACTTATTATTTGTAGGATCAACGTATATTTACGTGTAGCAACCTATATAATAATATATTTTCTTCTTTACATACATACAGTAGGAAAAAAGTTAATTTAAATTATACAAAAACATTTTTTTCTTTCTTAGAGCTAGCAGATGGTCGGCGCCTTTTTGATCAAAGGGGTAATGTGGTTTTCTTATTGTTCCCCCTCTTATTTTTATTATTTCTTCAACGATGTGTATCTTAATGTCTTTATGTGCAATAGGTTAGAAGTAAAGAAAACATACAGATTTTGTAGGATTGTATGTAAGAACAATATCAGAGCAAATTAGAAAAAAAAAGTTTTAAGTAAACATTTTCCAAATTTCATATTTTTAAAATAAAATCTACGCCGTATGGAAAATATTAATATATTTATATTTGTTACTTGATATATTCTTAAGTGACAATTATTATATCATTTATATAGGTACCTACATATATTATATTGGTTAAATAAACAGATCTTCAAAAATAAATATGTACATAAAAATCAGATCATATACTTTTGAGTTGAACCCTTTCTATTTATTTACTAGTCCATGTGCAAAACCATATTAACCATATGTCAACATTAAGAATTCATAATATTCCTCATAGTGTTGGGTATTCAACTATTTTGCTACTCTTGCAAAACCCTCAACTCAACTGGTTATCTTCAAGATTCTTTATAGAAAATTAATTTTATCATAAAAAGTTTTATTTTGAACTTCCAAAATATATTATCTTTTGAAATATCTTAATTTCTATACTACTCTACATGGATAGAAAAATATATAAGAATATGTATGAATGTATATAAAAAAATTATTCATCGTTATTAAATTGAAGGAAAATGTCAACTAAGTATGTTTATGTATTACGGACAACTTAAAAAAAAAATCTTAAAACGGGAACAAATATATATATATAAGTATATTCGTAGAATGTTTTAATCTCTCAAATTTGAAAGTTGTTTTTTTTAACTTTCTAATTTTTAAAGCAAAATTAAAATAGCTTCATAGAAAGAACCAACTACATGAATACCAGAAATAATATTTATAAAATACTTCCAGTACCTTGTGCTACAAAGCAGTACATATAACAAAACTACTATTTACAGAAAATGTACCTATTTTTTTCTCTATATATTTTAAATTATGATTTTCAATTTAAACCTCAAAAATTAAAAAAATTTTTTTTTTATGAATCCTTTAATATAACAATTAGATTTCATTAATATTATATTATTACTGCCTTTTAGAGCGAGATAGACGATTTAAAAAAATAAATAAAACCCAAAGTACTTTGAATGTGCATCCCTATAATTCTTATTAATAAATAGATTTTTGGCCGTTTTTGGCACCCAAATCAAATATTAAATAGCTTACGACCTTTACTAGATTAATGTTGACATTTCTTAATGTATGGTTGATTTCGATCTGGATCATAGTTTCAGAGTCTATCGAGGGTATACTTACTCCCATGGTACAATATACATGTATGTATACATATATATGAATATAGAATATTATAAATGTTTTTCATGAACCATAATTTAAAATTAGTGTTTATTTAATTAGTTTTTGTATTGTTTACATTGAATCTCTACACTTATCATGTACATACATATTTTTATTTATCTCAAACAACCTGTTCTACATTCATTAGAATTATTGATATTTATAATAAAGGCTTTGTTTTTTACTGTTTTTATTTTTGAGAGAATATATACTAATTGCTGGCCTTTGTTCCAGGCAATTAATATGGGAATTCATTTCTAAAAGTCAATGTATTCACCATAATAAAACATGAATTAAAGTCCATACTTTTTTAAGAAGTAGTAGAACATAAAATAAAAAATTGAATTTGAAATATTTTTGATTTGCAGCTGTGTTCTAATGTTACCCGCGCTTATTGTATGTAGTTATATATATGTGTGTATATATGTATAGGGAAGAGCTTGCCCTTCTGTCTAGACATTTTGCCTCTACAATAAATTGACTCAATGTATTCGTAACCCTAGGTACTACGAATGTATTGTTAGCTATTATTATTTCCTTTTATGCACGTATTGTTTGAAACTTTTTGAGACTGATAAAGTCTGAAACGCTCGCGCACACGCAAGAACACAGACATTTCAAATTAAAACCAGAGTTTTCCTTATTGATGATAAGGATTTATTGTGAGAGGGTGTGTTTTTTTTTGTTGAATAATTATTAATTATTTCACATCTTAGGATGAGAAATTTTATACGATCACTAGTCTTATCAAAATGGAAATAATGTAAAATGAAAATAATAATTAAATAGGTATATGTACCTACATACTTATGTATGTACTAGGTCTGAAGAGCTGAAAATGACATGTAAATGTCCAAAATGTATATACGTGTATATTTATGATTTTAATATGAAAAAAGAAATAAAGATAGAAATGAAAAAACGTCGTTTTATTAATCTATCTTAATCTATATTTTTTAATTTAATTAATATTTCTTTGCCCTAAGGCGAAGTAATTAATAAAAAATATAAAAATATCATAGTTTTTTTTTGTTCAGCTCAGTTCTTTTTATTCATAATGAGTTACAGTCTTGCAATATACATATATACTTGTAAGGAGTATATTTTTTTGTGTGTCTACAAAATACTTGGAGCCATTCGTTGATTGAGTAATTTTGTTCATATACTAATAAAGATATGTTTTTCATTTAGATAACAGAAAACTATTCAGGGAAAAATATGTCCTGGTTTTCACTTGGTATGTACATAGATCATCCCATTCATACACTTTCTAGGTGTATTTGAACTACCAATTCCTTGGTAGCTGGTATGAAAAACTACCAAATATGAAAAGGAAGTTAAAGCTAATTACACACTTTCCATTTACTAAAATTCATGATTGAAGGATATGTATGTAGTAGGTATTTTGAATGCTGATTCGGGGATTTCTACTGTTTTTGCATGTATAAGTAGATCAAAACAAAAATTATTCTAAAAACAACTCAAGATATCTACATACATAAATGAGAGTTGAGGCAACCATATTTTTTTTTTCCTAAATTGGCAAACTTCTTACAAAGCATGTCATGTGACCAGGAGAATGATTGATACTCTGCATAATATATTTAAAATATTACCCATATTGTACAATGTAAATATACTCAGTGTATACGTAATTCATCGCATGCTAAAATGAGCCTAGGTGTAAAAAAAAATGAATCTTTTCATTTATTTATCTCGACCATGTCAATTTTTATTTTGATCATTTAAGATAATTTTGTAGAAACTTAATCGTAAATTTAATGTATCTAACGTAAAAAAACCGGCGTTTTATCGTCAAAATCAGTAACTTGCATGTAATATGATTTGAAGAATCTTGTTAAGTGAATCTATGTATTGAAAAAATCATGATTGAACAATTTGTTCCCAACAATGAAGAAAAAAAAAGAAGTTGAGCATTTTTCTTTGGCAAAAAAGGGAGATATTGTCTAAAGTTAAAAGAATGAGGCTGATCTGGTAAAAACCATCAACTATCATGACTTTGATAACTGTTTTAACTGAATTTATAAATTAATAAGCCAAAATACCAGGATTATCTCAAGCCTTCAAAAGGCATCTCTCCTCCAATATGAGAAAATCCATGAATCCTTCAATATCAACTACTTTTTTTTTCTTTATAAATGTACATCTTTTAGTTTTTAATATTCACAAGTTTTATTTACGTAAACAAATATAACAAAACTGTTAAATGATCATTCTTCGATCTAGGAACTCCACATAGTGTGAATGTAAAAATGGAACATGCTAATAATATACTTATTTGCATGAATGGACGACACTTTATTTATATGAATGTATTTCATTGTAAAATTCAAAGTTTCATTTTGAATATTTTTTGAATAAAAAATAATATCTTATACAAAAAAATAATGAATGGATAAAAGAACACCAATTAAATGACAAAAATGAAGTGTTTATAAACTAATTATAATATAATAATAATTTTTTTTTACTGTTATGCGATGTTACTAAGGAGTAACATTTTTTTTTTTCGTGAGTCTTAATAGAAAGTTCCATTAATATACATGTTCGTATATATATATATCCAATGGATGATAATAAATCTATATTTTTTGAGAAAAAAGTACATAATGCATATCAAATGTAACTCTAGTTAACTTAAATTAATTCGCTAATCTTTCCGAGAATTCGTTAAAAATGTATTAATATAACATACATATTATATTTTGTTACATATGTATATAGCGTATCACATGGACTTTCTCATTGGTGATAACAAAATTGTGTAACACATTTTAGCTGTGGCCAAGGAAACAGTAGGTATAAGTTACATATATGAAAAAAAAAACTCCTCATCCCTCAATAATTATACCTAGTACATCGATAAAGAACTCTTATAGATCAAAAAGTATTTGTAAAACATTTTTTTCTTCTTCACTTTAATCTAAATAAATTAAGTGGCTAACTTTATAATCTCAACTTACTTATTTATAAATATATAAATAGATATTTCTTATTCCAACGAAATATTTGTGTGTATACGTACACATAGGTATACAATTTGTTCACATGACAACGCAAGTAGATTAAATGAAGCTTTATATGTACAATAGCTAATGAATGTATTAGAAAGTAAGTTAATATATAACTGTATGGAACGATTTTATTGAAATTATGACTAGTAAAGGTTTGCGAAGGATAATTAATTGTGTTTTAAGGAACATATTAACGGTATACAATAATAGCAAAGCTACTTAAGAGAATATAAAAGATTATAAATGTTTGGGTCATTCAGAGGAAATATAAATTTCATAGCATAATAATAAGATAAATTTAAATGTTATTAACATATATTTTAAAAAGGCATATGAATTAAGAAATGATTAATATTATCAATGATATAAACTAATAACTTTTAATCCATCAAAATAATGAATTGTAAAAATGATTGTAGGCGGAAATATATAACTATTAAAAAATTAGTTCTTTTTACACCCATGAGAATATAATATATATAAAGAATATATAAAGGCATATTACTGAAAATAAGTGTTTATATTTTTATATCAGGAAATCGATTTTGAATTAAACATTTTCGGAAGTTCTTGAAAGATTCACGTTTCCTTCTCCCTTTCTGATACATTCTCAATATATGTTTTTGTTGTTTTTTAAATCACAAAATGATTACGAAGATAAGGACAAAACTTGAATTTATTGAGTTTTTTTTATTTCTATAAAATGTTGTTTTTTGGGGAAAGTGTAGACAAGATGTTGATAGACAGTGGATTTTGTTTTAAAATAGGTTAAAATTACTTCTGTCTGACAATCATGGCTTTCCAGATGTATAAACATCTCTGTAGAATTTTTAAAAACCCTATTTATGGAGAGAGTAGGGAAATGGGTCTATGAAAATTTTTCTTCTTAAAATTCCTTGATATATTTTCAACTGACTGCTAAAAGATTATAATTATCATAGTCAGTCAAGTTCAATAATTACGGGATAGCAAAAGTCCTGATAAAAAGTTACTTTATTACTGAAATAGCATAGGCATACCATGCTGGAGATATAATTTTCGATGAAACAAGTTATTAAATAAAATTGACAAATTTTGAAAAATGTAAACTTTATCGAATGGCTTAAAAAAACTTTTATATATATTGGAGCAATGATTTTTATTCTTATAAAATTTTAAAATTATGCCTCTAAGATGACTGACTTCCAGAATGACGATGTCAAATTAAAACGCGCTATACTTAAGATACACTGAGGGCGTATAACTGCATTATATTGGATGTAAAATATATATGTATATATGATTAATAACTCTTCCAAGTGACAAAGCCAAGTTAGTATTTTTTTATTCCCTATCCCATGATATTAAAGAAGTTAGGAATGAGAAGAAGATTTTACCATTTTTTTAAAGTAAAAAAAAACTCTTTTTAAAAAAAGATTATACATACACACAAACATCGATGTATGTATACCCTAGAGAGCTAAACTAATAAAAAACTTGAGCACTTAAATTAACAGAGAGTGGTAATATAAATATGTAAGGAATTATTCTACATACATAGAATGAGATAAGAGAACTCACCCAATTCCACGACTCTGACACTTTTTTTATCTTATTTTTATCTTATTTTATGAATGTTATGTATCTAATAGGTTTTATTGTGTGTATCTATACATGTTTGGTTTGTTGGTTGAAAGGGGGCTCATCCGTCTTTATATTCCTGATAATAGAGCTCATTTTTTTGTATGTCTGTGTGTGTGTGTGTTTTTTTTTTTTGCAATGCATTTTTTTGATTGATGAAAGTAAAAAAAATAAAAAAATACACACAACAAATTGATGGTTTTCTAATGACTTTTTTCGTCTTCTAAATACAACCATGTGTGTGTGTGAATGAACAAGAAGAGTTCACTACTACCTAGTACCTACATACCTTTACATTGGACGAACGTACATATGTGTCTACATATATGTAGATACAGTTAATTTTGAAATGTTGAAAAATTCGACGTTAATGATAGTGCAACCACAAAATATAATAGTAATAATAATAACTCATGATATCATGCTTTAATTTTTCTACTCTTTATTCTATGAATAATTTATGTAAACATACTTGGGTTTTTTTTGTTTTTGTTTTTCATTATACTTATGTATGCTTATGCTTACACATGCGTACAAATCCATATTGGAATATTGACTTACTCTCATTTAATGAACAAATGAAGTGTAAAAAAATGAGTTTGATTTGAAGTAAACATGTATATTGAAATCATTAAAAAAAGGAAAGGATCTAGATTTGTGAATAATTATTTTGATCATGAAATTGTGTTTTGTTTTTCAAGTCTCATTATAATCCATTCAAGCTTCATAAATATTTGCAAACTTTTGTCTTCTTTTAATTAAACTTGAATAAAAACTTGTTATACAAATTTATTACTTTGAATGGAGATATTTACTTTAGAATAATTTGATTGGTAGTTGATCTTTTATTTTAAATGATTAGAAAAAAAGTTTATATATACATACGTAATACGTTAATTTCAGAAGAGGAAATAAAGTCTTTAAAAAATGGAAAAAAAATCATATATGTTTATGTTACTAAAATCCTTTACCGACATTAATTGGTTTAAGGGTTTTAGTAACCTACTTAAATAGCCTGAAAAATAAAAAAACCCAATAATTATGGGTTACAAAGCTGCTGTAAAGGAGATATTGAAGAAAACAAAACAATATTCAATTAATATAAATAAATATATGTAGCAAATAGAATATTCTCCATAGTTTGAAAAAGAGGGGAAAAAGATGTCTGAATGTCAACAATTCCTTAAGTAAGAGCAGAATTGAAAGCAAGCGATAGCAGAAAGTCATGCAATTATAAATACATAAGACATATAAGCTATTGGAATAATATAAACAAACTGTATTATATCTAATCTCTATCGGTGAAGTGAATGTCTAATTTCCAGTCTCTTCAAATGTTTACAATTGCAAGACTAATAAATTATAAAATTATTGTTAAGCTATTTTATTCATCTTCATTTTCTTTTTTTTCTTTTTTTTTTTAAAGAAAAAGATTATTTTTGACATTATACATACAAAGAAAAAAAATATTTTTTTTAGAAATTACAAACTTGAATGGTTTTTTTAGTTATGAAAACATCAATAGAGTATATGCCCATGCCTTAATCTTAACTTTTGACCCAATTCCTAAAACACATTCTTTTACCACATAAAATGTTGTTATCTTCAACAAAAAAAAATATATATATTAAACAATTTGCTTTATAATTTATCTATGCTTAAAGATAATTTATAGTCCATAAATTCTTTAAAATAGACACGAGTATAATTTAAATTATGCATATGACTAGCACAGCAAAAAATAAAATGTAAGCCAAACACGTTGAGATAACTTGATTTTGCCAGTACTGACCCCATAATGAAACGATTCATTAACTGCCCATTATCAACTCAAATACATAAATAAGTAGATAAATAAAATAAGTTATCAGATGTGTGATAATTTGTTATTTTCGATTTTGTTCTAACAAAATCCTCCTACTTTAGTTGTATTTATATGATCAAAAGGCCATGAAATTTAAAGCGATAAATTACTTAAAGTCTGTCCATGAATTTGATGCATATTTCTAATTGTAAAATGTTTTTGTATTTTTCTAAATAAAATGCATTAGAATGTTTCACAGATTAAAACATCATTTCTTTTACAAAACTTTATTCAAACATTTCCATAAATTAAAATAGTTTTCCTCATTAGTAGTCTAATAAAGTTCTTGGTATCACAATTATAATTCGTTCATATTTGTACTTTTAGAACAAAAATCAATAATTTAATAGTCTAAATTTTAAAGATATTTTTAAGTATGGGCTAAAATATCGATAAATATAATAAATAAGATACATAAATATACGTAATAGTTTATCATGTTTCTATGCTATAAATATTTTAAATATGAAGGTACTTGTCTTGATGTTTCAATATCTTCTCAACATTAGCTCACGTTATTTTCCACTTATTATTCTATAAGAATTGTATAACTTTAAC
The DNA here is from genome assembly GCA_963680855.1 of Lepeophtheirus nordmannii. Taxonomy (NCBI): domain Eukaryota; kingdom Metazoa; phylum Arthropoda; class Copepoda; order Siphonostomatoida; family Caligidae; genus Lepeophtheirus; species Lepeophtheirus nordmannii. The sequence goes on along the minus strand of OY804518.1, from coordinate 32,764,321 downwards.
TGCAGATCCTCAAATATACATATGTGATGACCTAAGTAAATTGTACTGTTACTATGTAGATCAAAAAAATAAATAAGTTAAATAAAAGCCCTCAATATAACATGATGCTTATTAAAACGCTCCTAGGTAACATCACTTCGTGGCCCTCAACATCCTTTTTTACACCATTTTTTTAAGAGCTACAACCCGTTAATATTAATATGTATTTACATACATATGTAATTGTAGAATCAAATACAAAAATATAATAATTTCCTAACACCAATTATGTAGAATAAAAAGGGGGCCATAGAAAAAAGGATAGAAAATTAATATTAAAAAAAATGTAGAAAAATCATGCAGAAAATATGATTTCATTAAAGATGAACATATAAGATAAAGTTCTGCTTTTTTGTATTCACATGTATGTATGTAATTTGTAAGCACATGTTATATTCTTAATTAAAAGCGTCTAAAGCACATATATCCACATTTATATATAAATTTTCTGTTAGAAATTGTTTAGATATTTTTGAAGTACTTTACATTCAAAAAAATTGAACTATAATCAAGTTTTGTAATTTTCATATTTTCATTGAGGATGATCTAATGGTAAGCCCACTGTAAAGCCTTAATGAATAGTTTTAAAAAGTGAAAAGATATGCATAACAATTTAAAAATGACTTGACCAGTCAAAAAATGCCCTTCCTGACCCCTCAGCCCTTATATTTTTTTTAGGTATAAAATTAACCTACATATATTTTATTATTATTCCACAATATTATAACCACTGGCAAAAACGATTTTCCTCCTTCTCAAGAATGATTATTATGAATGTACAATGTTCGTATATATGTACACATACCTCCCCCCTAGATCAGTTGTGATCCAAAAAAGGACATACATACAATTAAGGAGCTCCTACTTCATGTAACGTAATCGAGGGAGGGAAGATTGCAGAAATGATAAGATTTTTCTATGAAGATAAATTGTTTATGTAGAGAACCCCTTTTAATATTATATATTATAAGTATGTATATACTTTAATGTGGGTATATTCGTCCCAGAGTCAATTTATAAAAAGAAAAGTCTATTCATCCATTTTGAAGTTCAACAACCACTTTGTTGTTATAGTCCCTCCAAGTTGAGGTATGTACAATTAATGGCAATAAATGTGAAAGCAAGAATAAGTAAAAATAATGACTTACAAATAAATAGTTAAATAAATTGTATTATGTAAACGATACTACGTAGGACTCACAATAAGAAAATAATTTCCTTCGATTTAGTAATAATAATAATAATTATTATTATTATGATCTAGGTTTATAAATGCACTTATTAGTTAACAAATTTTTAATTGAAAGGTAAATTATACATTTGATTAAGGTAATAATAACAGAGATCCCGACACACACACACACAAAAAAAATGATTTCACGGTGTTATAACCATTGATAATTATCTAAGAAGATGTCTGATATGCAGTTAATTTTTACAGCATGAACATTGGAATTAAGGAGAAATTTTTTGTCTAAAATGTGTATGCTACAAGCAATTAAATATGGACAAAAATGTTTTAAGATGAAAAACTCATAATTCTTACATTACCTTACCTTCCGATATATATAAGGTATATATGTATATATATATATAAATCATGCTCAAATGATTTCAAAAAATATTTTATTACACTTTTTGGTTTTTTTATTGTCTTTTTCCTAAAAATATAAAAACAAAAAATAATCACTTTTTAATCATTTCAAAGTAATAAAAAATAACTATATTTATTTTAGGAACAAATTTATAATATTATTATATATATGAAAAACTTTCTTTGAAAAGACGAATTTTTCTAGGAGAAACAAAATATTATTTATGGAAAAACGATAAAAGAAAAGTTTAAATACATATATACGTATATCTAGGATAAAACTGAGTAAAACACATTTTCTAACAAGATATTTTTTGATCCAGTTAACTATGCATACATAAATATACATCAGTACATGACGTAAGGGGTGGATGTCTTTGTTGTGATTATTTCAAAGGATTTTCTTGTTGTTTTTTATTGTTATACATACGAATTTATTATATATGTATATATATATATATATATATATATATATATATATATATATATATACATTTATGCCTCAATCATTTATATGCATTGACAGGCATATCCATAATCCTTCATTATAAATAGTTTTTGTATGTGTCTTTTTATCGCATATATTCTTTTTTATCTTCTATAAATCTGGAGAAAAAGTATGAATATAATTGGAAATCTATAGTTATTCCATCTATATATTACATAAAATCAATCTTAAACAATAAAAAAGATGTGATCAATCTATTTACATATATAATATAATATTTATAAAAAGTTATATTATTTTTTCACACTTTAAAATCCATTACTGTTATGAATCGGAAGTTTTACTATCTGCTATCACTCAACCTCTTCTTATATCTACATAAATTGCTTTGAAATAATAATATTTTAAATTATATACATATGTATACATAGTTAATTATTGCGTTGGTCATCATAGGTGATCCACTTTTGTATAAGCTTCCCCAAAGTACACAAAAGGAATTTGTTTTTCTACAGAAAATAAATTGTGCTTATGTAACAAGTTTAAGGTAAATTGAAATGGGATACTTTGTACCTCTTCTACGTTTGTTCGTTCCTTTTTTCTTTTGTTATTTAAATGGTTATGCTTATGTATGGTTCAATAAATCTTAGATTATTTTTTTGAAAGAAACTTAGACATCTCAGCAGTGCACATATTCAAATAAATAATATGATTATTTATAAAAGGGAAAACAGGGTCTTGGGTATGTCTTTTACTACATACATACATATGTAACCAAAGGTATAAATGCCTACAAAATACATACATTTGACATCTAAATTTATATACTTTTTAGTTACATATGATGAGAGATTAGAAAAGTATATATGTATACATTGTATATAAATAAATATTTGTGCATTTCAAAAAATGGATCTTTTCTAAAAACATATATTATTTTATTTTTTTAGTCTAAGAACTCCTTATTTGACGACATTTCTGTATATACATATACATACGCACACATGTTTATATATAAATCATGTTAAAATGGCTTTCAAAAGATGAAAACTATGTATGTACAATGTACATAGTAAGTATTGTATGTAGGATCATGTGACGTCATTCTTGCCATCCTCATTGTTTATACTTCCTTTTTTGAAGGAATTTTTATTTAAAGAAAATACTATAGTACATTAAGGATGTTCAGTTCAAATGATGGCAAAAGTAATTTGGTGTGGTTCTCAACATCAATTTTTGAAGGATTTGTCTCTTGATGTAATTGTCGTACTCAATAAAAATTCCTGACTCTAAAAACAGAAACAACTTTTTTCTCTTACTATCGACTAGTCTTGTTTCCTTTAAGTCTTGCTATGATTTTGGTCTTGACCCTCTTGGTATCAATGTCGGGATTAAAATCAAAGCAACTGATTTAAAAATATATTTTCTTAAAAATAGGAAAAACAAGAACATTTAGTTTTCAGGGTTTCCTTCCCTTAAGATCCTGGTATCATCTTGGTCTCGATTTCTCATTGTCTTGGTCTCAGATGGAGACTAAAAAAATAACTCATTCATAATAGGGGAGGAGAGTCAACAAGGGTTTTTTTTGTATGTGTACCTTTGAGTACTAAATTTAAACTTATAGTCGATTCAAAAACTGATTACCACTCCTTTTTGATAAGCACCATAAAAGCTTCATGTAAGAAAAGGTCAATAAGTTAATTATAACTTCTCTTTTTGAATATGAACAAAAAAAAATGTAATTAAATAATAAACACATTAAATTAAATTTCATCATCATCGATCTAAAAGATCTAAGCTAAAGGAGCTTTAAAAAAAAAGAAGGGAAACATGTCTTTTCTTGGTTTTGGCTTTATATGTATTTATGTATATATAGAATCCACTTTATATGTTTCAATGAGAGTGACCCGTTAAGGTCTGTGACCCTGAAGTAGTATATTGCTGTAAGGAAACGTTATAACGCTATATAATGCTGCTGCTACTACTACTTTGATGACACATCTCATATTATGTGGTTGTCCAGGTAACTAACATAACTATGTATATACCTACATAACTACATACAAGGTTTTCTTTTAAAGAATCAGGCACATTGTACAAAAAATATATTGCATATATAGTTATATTAAGAGGGTTAGTCTATGAACTTTTACAAATGAAATTAAAAACCGAGCATATTTTCATATATATTGACCCAATGAAGGAACTGAATGTTGGATAAGAATTAGTGTTATCCACATAATATGTTTGTATATATATATATATATATATATATATATATATATATATATATATATATATATATAAATTATTATTTGGAAAAAGGATTAACAATTATATAATTGATTTTACATGAATTAAAGTGAAGCATCAACATTGATTAAAACGATACTTTGTAGTTTTTATACCATTGTTATTATTACTTTATTATAGGGACTTATAAGTTTGTTTATTCTTTTTTTTTAAAAAAAAGTTAACTAATTATTTGACACATTGAAACTAAAATCCTGAATTCATATGGGCTTAAATTTTTAAAAAACACCCAACCGTTTAAGATCAATAAGAGTAAAAATTCATATATTTTATAACAATCCACTTGATTTTGCTGTTGAAGTTTTTTTTTTTTTTTGCAGTAGTATGATCAAATTAGTACTTTTTTGTTCATTTGTATATTTTTACACGCGTAATGATCTAAGATTTTTAAATTATGTCCATAAGTTTATCTTCAACATCAGGGTCTTTGACTTTAAAATTTTTTATTCAGGTTTTGATATAGTCTTTCTTTCTTCTTTGAGTGGAAAGAATGATTAATAAATCCATTTAAATATCCCAATAATTTGACTCATACAAACCTTAATAAAAGAGAAGCAAAGCAAAATACCTACAAATCCCAGTGAAGAGGTATGTATATTTTCATTTCTTGCTCTCATGCCTTTCTCCAGAAACATACTTGCACATGTTTCTTAAAATAGTATTACATATAATTAAATAAGATTCCTAATGATGAGTTATTCCATAGTGAGTGTTACCAGGGAGAAATAAGTGAGTTACACGTAGAAGTATGTTGATAAGTAGTTTATAGTAATTGAAATATGATTTCACAACTCTGTTTAGATTAAAAATGTATGGGATTCCCTTTTGAGCCCGGAGTTATGAACATTCCAAGATCATTGGAGTTAATTATGGAATCTCTAATTGCCCTTATTAGAATACATCATAAATGAATTGCATCTTGAGTATTACTTACAACTGTTTCTGAATACATATATACGACAAGTCATTAAATACAAACGACTCGAAAAGCTGGGGAAATATTTGCAAATTTCATAAAATGAATGCATTTTGGTGCAAAGGAAAAAAGTTTTTGCAATTTTTCTTCATTTTTTTTCTATCTATCTTTCTTTCTTTCTATGATTGTTTGTAGTAACATATGTATGTGCCTTTAAATCTTCTACAACGAGTTTTTTTCGTTTAAGAAAATAAGCATTGTTTTACTACTAATGCGTATGACCTATAAAAACACGTGAATAATCTTTGAAGATCTACGTTTCTTTTAATTTCGTACTTGTGCTTGGACGCAAGTATTCCCTATGATGAAGAAACACCGTTGAACAAGTCAATATCGGGTTCATCACTTATTAGAATGACAATTAAGATGGTCCTTTTTGATAGTGGAACATTTTCAACACCCCTTTTTATTGACTAAAAACGCCTAGGCATAGCCCACAAATATCAACCTCCTATTATTGGTTTCATTCATACCTATGTATATACATACATATTCTCAAGCAAAATCTATAAATATATTTTGCAAAGTGTCAATAATTAGATTTATGGTATTTTTTTTGTTTTTTTTTTCATCCTTTTATTTGCTTATTCTACGATTAATTGACGCAGTAACTTCTCTTTTCCTTTTTGCTCTCTACGCTTTCAATAAAAATAAAAATAATAACAATAAGAAAAATAAGTAGAAATACAAGAATAACAATGCACTATTTTGATGAAAATGCATTTTAAATTATTTATATAAGTTAGTTTGCATTTTAGAATAACTGTTAACAGTCTATGAAACGTCTACTTCTAATCATTGTGTAATTCTTTCTTGATTACGCAAAAATTAGCGTATCATTATTATTATTATTATTGTATTTTAATGATTGTGATTGTTTTACGATCTTTGTTTTAACTTCTCGAAGACTCTATGGTATTTATTCATGTTCTTGCTCTCAAGACGTATGTTTGTATTCAAGTATCTACATTCCTAGATAAATATGTGAGGTGGCTAAAGAAGTTGTAGAATTGTAGGAATCTATGTGTGTATATGGGAGTTACCGTTACATTTTACATAGATATACGTCCTTCACTCTCCCCATCTCCCCCCCCCCCCCATATACACACATAAGTATTGCTCCTTACAACAAAACAGCAACAAATAATATTGTGTTATGTTAATAAGACCTGACCTTGAAGGATTTTTTTGATTACATCAGATTATACATATGTATAAACAGACATATGTGTTCATGTATTTTATCTCTTGTATTTGTCTTTGTATGTATATAAATAAAACGACGACAACTATTTGCAAAAAAGATACGTTTGACGTCACTGCTCACTCCCAAATAAAAAATGATGAAATTAGTGTCGAAAAAGGTCAGAAGCTATGTAACATACATACATATATACATTCCCACTTAATGATCATTTATTATTTTATATCATAGATCTTTGAGGGGGGTGGGAGGGAATGTTGATTTTCATCGTCATTGAGCGCCTCTTGACTGCATATATATATATATTAAATACAATGGTTGTTGAATAAAAATAAATAAACAAGAGTACCTAACAACATACTGATACAGGTTGAAGAGGGTCAGAGTTGACCCTTTGTTCATGGATAAAACTTACATACATATGGCTCTACCTTTTCTTATACAAAACGCCTCGGCTTCCATTCCCTAAATTATAATTATTTCCAAAATGAGGCATTGTACATGTATGTATATATATATGTATGTACCTTGTAAGTGTTAGTAATCTGGTCTAATGTACCTACTTATGAAGCTATGTAATAGTTACATAGATGATACATAGCACAATTGTAGTTTTACCCATGAAATACATCCTTTTAAAGCTTGCTCACCTTGATAAACTAGGGGTTTTATTTGAGTGTAAATGTGACTTTGAAACAGTTATTTAGATATATATATATATATGTAGTCACATATTGTAAGGAGCGTACAAAGGGATAAATTAATAACAATTAAATTTCCCCCTGATCCTAATTGAGTTTGTTTGTTGTATATGTATAATAACATCAAAGCCTCTTGAGTGTGTCCTTTTATTCTATATATATATATATATATACTTATATGTAAAAATATCAAAATGATAAAATATTTTGACTAATCATGAAGCAAAATAACCTATTGCCTCTTCTTTAGTGAATGCAAACTATTCCATAATTGAATGATTCAGCAAAGATTTTCTTAAAGTAAGTAATCTTGAGTAAGTGATAATTATCCATGATTAAATAACATGAAAAAAAAAAGTAGTTAAAATATGCAGTCTCATTGAATATATACGGCATACATACAATCAGATAGTTATGCGAACATTCTTTCATGACATCAAGAAATTAACCATTTATTTTATCTATGTATGTTTGTAATTTAATCAAGTTCTTGAATACACAGAGACAATGTATTAAATATTCTCCTTGACAGATATACGTGTACATACATACATACAAAAACAAACTTATAAATGATTTCTTTTTCCAATTGCTTAAGCCTGAGGGCTTAGATATTGAAGCAGTTTTTGATAATGATATAAATGTATGTATGTTTATACATATATTTTTATTTTATTTTTTTCTTCTTATTAATATATCTATGTACATACAGAGGAATTGTTATTTTGCAAATACATGCATGTTTTAAGGGCCTATGTACATACATAAAATGTAGATATAGGGGATATTTCCACATTTATTGATGATATTACATATATACCTATTTATAATATATGTATAAGTATTAATTAATATACTCAGGTTTTGTTTTTGTTTTTTGTTCATTTTTAAATCATTCAATTTTGTATGAAGGTATGTAGTTTGAAATTTACGTCTTTTAATATGTATACGCTTCTTACTTTATATTTTGTGTGCATATGAGTAATAAACTGTTTTTTTTTTCTTTCCTCTCCTTATTGCATGGCAAATCTACATAACTTTTTTCTTCTTCTAATTTTTATTAATATTCGTGTCACATAAAGTCTATCAATGTTCCGCCAAATTACATACCTACATATATTAGGAGAAATGCAGGATAAACTTTTCAACTTTAAAGGCCTAAATTGTTTGTATGTACCTATATACATATTTAATTATACATATTCCATGTACAAGTTGTAACTTGTATAAGCTTCATTTTAAAGGAAGAACTGGAAGTAATTGTAAATAAAGATGACTCTCTACCAATGATGATTGATGTATATATATTCCATAGGATGTTATATAAGTTGATAAGAGTAATTTGTTTATATATATTGGATAAAAATTATTCATTAATAACCCATAGAGTCATTTTACAGGTCTTGACATCATTTTAAAAGTCAATCATTGTAGAGACAGACACATCCAAGACGAAATATAGAGCAATTTCTTTTCATTTTGATAGACATTAGATAAAGTTTCCTTAAGGTTTTTATTATAATTTTATACATTTTCTTTAATAACTAACATAGTCTTAACATAGCCAAGTATGGTCGTCTATACTGCAATCTGTGACGTCAGAAAAAACCCTCTGTTCTAATCACATTATAGAGCTTAAGAGCCCAGAGTTTGATTACACGTGTATTAATCCTGTAAATAAGTGAATGTCAAAACGAAATGATAGTTTCAATTAATATAATTGATAATAAAAAATGCTGGTGTTAATACAATTAAATAAGACGTTATGAAATGACCAAATTGCACATTGTGCTAAATTATAACATGCGCAAAAAATACTTATATGTACATATTAAGAAGCTTATTACATACACATTGTAACATGGGGCTTGTACTTATCTGGCCTTGGATTGATTATATTTACGAACCTCCCAAAAATATACCAATACCTTTTTAATAAAAAATCTCTTTCATTTTCATTTCAACATCAAAAGGACAATTGAGTTGGTTTATGTGTGCACTGATTCATTTTATGCCTACAACTGCGTATCGAAGAGAATTTCACTCTCTTCAAAATAATAAAAAGATTTGAGCAGGATTAGGCAATCATTATTAAATTCAAATGCAAGCAATTTCATTTATATTACATATACATACATATGTACATTTTCATATAGGTAATACATTTGTAGATTTGGAAGGGGAATGTAAATAAATGATACAACCATTCAACTTTTTATTTTTCTGTCACGAACTTTGAGAATGAAAAAACAAATGAAAACGAATAAGTAAAAAGAAAAAAAATCTTTTTTTTTTTTTGACTTTATTCAAAAACCGTGAAGAAGATTTGAATTTATAAATATATCTGTTCATATGTATGTGTTTTTTTTTCTTCATAATACTTAGGAAGGTATGTATGTATATGGTGGTTCGCTTTTTGTGCATCGCTTTTTTTTTAATATTTCAATACAATTTATAAGACATGAAGCCGTCATATGAGAAGTTTTTGTTATAAAAATTTAAAATAATATATAATACTTAAAAATACGTGGGTTTGCTATGACTCGGCTATTCACGCCTCTATGAAGCTTTATTTCATCTCTTATTCGGTATATATACATATATATATAAGTTTATGAAACAGCGGCAGTTTACATTTTGAAATGATTACATTATGTATAAAATGAGATTCAAACACTCATTGATATAATGATTTCAATGAATGTTTTTTTTATTATTCCTTCAATGGCTTACCCCTTAATCAGAAATTTATTGATTCCTCCATGATGTTAATCAATCAACATGGGTAGCCTCTCATTCACAAATCTATGCTAAATTGCTATCAAATTTTGCAAGTACATATGTATATTATTATACATACATATGTCGAATCAATGGATTCAAAAATGAGATCATTTTATGCACATTTGTACTTTGTTCTAATACATAATCCTTTCACTGCGTATTTATGTACATATATATATATATGTAAAAAATCATCTCCGTCATAGATTGTAACAAATAGGAGATTGGTACACACATACACGCAAGTATGGAGTACTGAAGCAAGCGATATGATTATTTAATTGTTTCCACGTGTACTTATATAATAGATGTAAAATGCTGATGTGACAAAATCAAGGAGTAGAATTCTATTTATAATGAATAATAATGTGTCATAGTGATTTTCAAACTCAACATAAAAGACAAAACTTAATATGCAAATATGTAAACACTACTATTTGATGAAGACCTCGTTAAGAAAACTTTGTCATGACCACTGCTTTTGGTGAGGAGGGGATGAATCATACTCAACAGCATTTAAATAGACGTTTCATATGTAGTCAATTGCGATTTTAACTGATATCGTGTTGGGTCTACCCACTCTATTATATGTATATTCAATTTGGAATATATGTATAAATATGTCTATTGTCATTTCAATAGAATAAATTCACTCCCTGTGTTAATTCAAGGAACATAAAGACACACCAACTCATAATATGTAAATTATCTAATTAGTATTTTCAAAAATTGATATGGCTAAGTTCTATTGTTAAGAGTTATCCACTGTATCGAATGCAGCTCTATTACATATCTAATATGCAATGATATTATGAAAAAATAAAAAAGATATGTGTAAATGATGCAATATTTACATAAATATAGAATTAACTTTCAATTCCTTGTAAATATGTGTGTACATTCTAAAATCAAATTTTTTTTCAAAACAGTTATGATATTTCAACAATTGTATATACTTGACATGAATTATACCCTTAGTAAGTTGGGAGTCCTGAATAAGTTCACAGCTTTCTAATTCATTTATTATTGTTTTTTTAACTTTAAAAAAGACAAATGAAAACCTAATAGGTATGCATATATGTATATTTTTTTTATTTAAACACAAAGTATTTCTTTGTGTATTATTTAATATTATCTGTGCACCACCAAATCATCGGTAACAAAGAAACTAAAGTCATATTTAAGGCCTACATATATAGAGTCAACATTTTAATAATTGCGTAGCCTATGAGTAGAACAATACAAACTTTAAAAACTTTTTTTTTTTTACTTTATTTCATACATTGACAAAGGGTTTAATATATATATATGATTATGATATGTAGGTCTTAAAACAAAAGGAATATGTCTGGTAAAAAAATGGAGAAGAAAAAAGTTATGCTAGTTTTTATTTTAAAGTACTGTTTGCTAACAATTCATTATTTAATGTGATGTTGTAAATGTATGTAAAATGTTCAAATACCCTTACTTATGCTATATATATATATATATATATATATATATATATATATATACATACTTATTTGTATGCTTGAAAACAAAACCATAAAAATCTTCTTCTCAAGAATCCTTCATTTTTGTACATATATATATGATCATACTCTGTTGTTGCTATGAAAGCCTCGTCTTCTTTCTTTCTTTTAAATCCATTTACATATAATTTGCGAATTACCAAAAAAAAAAAAGAAAGTTAGCATGTATTTTTAATAGGATTCTTGTCGAGAGAGAATCAAAGAAGAGCTGTGATTAAAGATCACCTAGGTGATATTTACGTACTTTTCACTTACATAAATGTTCATATAAATATTGAGCTCATTTAAAAAACAACAACATTGTATAGCTTATTATACTATACTCTTATGAGCAAAAAATACAGGGAAATTTGAATTGTTTTTTGTGTGGGATTCTAATAGAAATAAATGTTTTATTTTTAATTTGACACTACTGTCACAGACATATGATACAAATTACACGTCAAAATATTCATGTGTGCTTGAGATACCCGTCCCTTTGTACAGTGCTAAAATCTAAAATGTCTGAAAAAGGATGACAAAAATACAATTTAGAGAAATGTTGTTCAAACCAAAAAAGTTTAAAGAAATATTCCAGACTGTATTTTGTTCTCGAGATACATAACCTATTACTCAAGAAACTGACCATCTGATTTTTTAAATTTCATAAGATATCTAAACTCAGCAGTTTTTTTTGTTTTTTGATTATTAAAATAATAGAAATTTGTAACTTTTTTGAAAATGGGAAAAAACGTTGGCACGTGTGCATTGTATTGAGGACTAATTTTGAGGGGGATGACATGAAATTTGATGATCAAATAACAGTTTTTTGATTTCTGATATTTTTTGCTTACAGTGGTATATATGTATATATATATATATACTATGGTAACACATTTTCTAAGAGGTATAGCTTAGTCTTATGTTTTATTCCTATGTAATCAGTATTTGAATAAGTTTTGACTATTAATGGATATTTTAACAAAAAATATTTATTTTTTTACTACTTATAACTGTTCTAGAAGGAAACCATCAGACTTTTTTTTACTTAAAAGTATTTACTTCAATTTTACTAATAATCATGACTAATATTACAAATTATTGTGTAGCGTTAAAGCTAGGAAAAGTTTAGATTCAAGTTATTGTGTCATACTTATAATTTAGTTACTCTATATATGAATATATATATATAATCATTTTTTTTCTTATTATAGGTCTTTAGTTCATTAAATGTGCTCATATAAGTCTTATGTAAGCTTAATACAAAATATTTTACCTAGGAGTTGTATTACATGATTAATTAATACCAAAGAAAGAATATTAAAATATTTTAATGTACAAGTAATAAGAGCATCATAGCATGTATTGTATGTATGTAAGTAAACTTTTTAAATCTCAAAGTTAGGTTTTTTTACAAGGGATATTAAAATATTTAATTTGAAAAAATAAAAAAATGTTCAAGATAATTATAATCTTTTTAATGACTATTCCGTACATTTTTTATGGATGATATGCATCCATATATTAGGACAGGGTTTTTTTAATTTTTTTATGATCGACATACATCTGGAATGCGGTTACCACTTTTTGGATCCAGGCAGTACAGTAACATGATAATAATTAAAAAATTGAACCGACAATTATGTATGCACTCCAGACTTTTTTAAAGTTGATTTTGTGAACCTTTTGCTTTTCTTATTAAAAATCTTCATTTTTGGGTCTTTGGAAATTTTCTGAACTGGCTCAATATTTAAAAAAAAAATAAGCACAATTGTTCAAAAATTCTTTCAATGTATTTCTTTTTTATTTTATATTTCTTAGAGGATCAACTTTGTAGTTTAAACCATAGATGCTTTGTTTATAAATTCTCAAAAAGGAATGGATCTCTCATTTACTAAACTGCTGTTTGAAAAACTAAACTTTTGTCTCCTATACTTTTATCTTTGGCAAAATCTGAGCCTTGATAATCAGTTTTTACTGTAGAAGCTAAAAAATATTTTATAAGAAAAAACAATTTTATTGGCCATGAAGATGATCAGTACCTTGGTTGTGTGATAGCTATCTAATCCTCGAAAATGAGTTTTACAAAAAGCAGAAACATTGTTAATTTGTCATTAGAGTCAAGGAGGATAACCATGTTTTAACATTTTATATAAAAACCTGAAGTTATATGAATGCAGTCTTGTTTCATTCTTGAACGATCTAACATACTTACATATAAGTATATTGTATACGTATAAAGTGGTAACAAGTTTGATAAAATTATTATTTTTAATATGACGTAATATGTAATTGTTACCAAGCGTTTGTATTCGTTGCTTTCCAAATTATGGTTTTCCTAATAAGTAATGATAAAAATGTGACAAGCCTTGAAACATTATTCTACATACAAATCCAAAGGGATTTAATAATATTAAGTAAAAAGGGGAATTATATATTGATAATTCTTTTTTGGTACTTTATATAAAAGTAACGAATAATTACATGTAAATTATAATCAATTCATGATTTTGTTGATTATTCAGTACATTTTTAGCTTATGTTGAACAAAAAAAGTAACTCTTATGAATGACAATTTGTGTCAAATGTAGGCAAGGAATGTTGAGTGACACAAGAATTGTTGTACATTCCTTTTTACCATTTAAACTCTTTTTTTGAGTCGAACTTTAGTTTTGTTATAAACTTATGTATGAACATATTTAGCATCATATATACGGCTATTTTTTAAACATTTTGATTAGGAAAAAAAAGAAGGATCAGAAAATTATATCCTTATATTTTATATTATTTTGACATTTTCTCTTGGATACAAAAGAAAGAAGAAAAAACTTAATTCACTCAAACAACCTACGTATAACTTCTCACTTGACAACTTTGGTATTATATGTTTACATAAAGAAAAATAAATTTTTATTCCCAAGAGATGAGTCTGAACACGTATGACAAATTCAATTGTAAATTAGTGGATAAATTCATAGTGCTAAAATATATACTTAGCAATATTCTGTAGAGAAAGGCCCTTACTTCGTGAATTGTCTTAAAATAAATGAGTAACATGAACACTTTAATTTAATATTTACATATCTTATTTTCTCTCTGGATAATCATTTCGAGTTCGAATGTATATTACTTAAGAAAGGACATGGATAATGCTTTAAATAAGGCTTTATTAATGATATAGAAGTATTGTACATATAATCCATTCAAATATTGGTGTTTTATGTATCTAATAACATATTCATACTATACTTTATTAAAAATATATGACTAATTTTTTTTTAATTTTACATGACATTAATATACTTGAAGCAAGGATATTTTGACACAGATTAAATAGTTAAATATGTAATGACTTAAAACAAATTTATTGATGTTCATATGTAGGCTTAAAATTCATTCATAATGCTCTGAAAAGTGCCTTGATACGACTGAGTCAATAAATAAACATTCGTATTGTCTGATATACATACATGATTTTCCAGACATCGTATGGAATTATCAAAAGCAACGTTTCCTAACTGATGGGTTGCAATCCCTTTAAGAGTTGTTAGTTCTTGGTTTTGGGTTTCTTAACAAATAGTAACAGGGTTTTTAAGGAGTTTATGTTCCTCTTCTTCAGAAAAATGAAGCTGCTTATAATATGTCATTATCAAGAGGAGTCCCATGGGTTTTAAACCTACAGGATGTTAAATGATTGGGGGTCACTGATCTAAGTGATTTATAGAAAGCTCACGGTAGAGAAAGGGATCTAACATATAATTCGTCTTAGTCAAAGAATCCTTAAGATTTTCACATGTGTATGCACTGCTGGAAAAATCCGTTAGGTCAAAATAGAGGGAATTTAAATTCCTAACCTCTCCATGGAAATGGACTTATGTATGTACAAATATAAATGAATGAAAAGTTTTTTCAACTCTCCACATCTTTTGCAAATTTATATATATATATATATATATATAATATTTAACACATACCTAGTTAGATTATCAGCAGTCTTTTAAAATATTTTGGTTTTTTTACTCTTTACATGTACACATAATATGTATGTATATGTTTGTCTTATTATGATTTTATTTTTAAAACCCCTTTTGTAAATAATATATATATATATACTTATATTGTATATATTTTTGCAAAAGAACTAACTAATATATGAATGCCTCTAAGGGGTGAAAAGAAATTGTAGAATGTCCACATGGACAAACCAAAATTTCTTCTCTTCAACACTATTAAAAAACATATTTAAGACATAATTCCCTCTTATATACAACCAAACAAGAACATACTACAAATACATAAATTCTTTTGATTAGTGGTTGTGTACGGTTGTTGTACATATATTTGGAATTGCATTGTTATTACAAACATACATTTATGTTCGGTTGTGTATATTGTACACGTCTTTTTCTCTTTTCCTATGATTGCAGTCTTTGTATTTTTCTCTCACTCCAGATGAATATCAAGTACCAAATATACATAAACAAAACTTTATGACTTATTTCTTTTCTTCTTTTTTTTTTTTTTTTGTAATTTCAGATTCTTGTCTACTTCAATCTTTACACTTCCTTAAGCATTACAAAAATTATGTATTTAGTAGTCAAAAGAGAATATTTTTTTTATAAAAAAGGAGTTTTCATTCATTTTTATGTATGTATGTGCTTAGAGCACTACTCCGCAACGGCTTGACACCATTACGCACATAGAACATACATATTTGTTTCCAAATGATCAAAAAAGTTGAGAGAATGACAGAAATGTGATTCTTGATAGAATGATTAAAAGATGGACTCTAACAATTTAATATACAAATGTATGTTATATGTTATGTAATAGAGATTAGAGCAATGAAAAAACAAGAACATTACTAATAAAATTTAGAAATTACTTCAACAAAAGAAGGAACTTTTAGCTTTTTGTACATTTGTAAATGCAAATATTTTGTCACTACTAGTACCACTGTGTTTTCGACAGTATCATACATTATATAGGTATGTAGTTTATTTGAAACAATGTTAAATATGTAGCTATGTAGAGTCTTAAATGAGGTCTCATTGAGATTCAAAGTATTCAGAGGTAACTACTTCTGTGGATTAAACATTAAACTATGAGGAGACTCTCTTCCAGATGAAAATATACATTTGTCAGTATTTACGAGAATATATTTTATGAAGTTTAAATTTATTTTACAAAATATTCTTGACTTGGTTTATTTAAGAAAGTTTCGTTTCAATCCTTTTCGACAGGGGAATACTAGCAAATATTTGAAGACATTAATTTGAGATTCACAATATTGCCTTTCTACCACAACATATTACTAATGTTAAACTTTCTTTTATCGATTGAAAAACCCCTTACAACAAAACTTTATCTTTCCAATTCTTTTTTTCTTTTTTTTTTTTCATAATTTTTTTTAAAAGAAGCAGCTGGGTCTTACATGGTCGACATAAATTATATATTGTGTAGTAATCAGATAGACCTTTTTAAAAACGGAGTCACAAGAGATTACATATATATATGTATATACATTTATAAGTATGTACATTTTTTTTCAAACAAACTTACCCACAAACATTTGACCCTAAGAACAAAGGTTTTGGCATGGATCCAAGGTTTTTTTAAAGATGTTCGACGACAAAATGAAACTTTAAATAAAGGTGTGGGTTTTTTTTTCTTTTTTGAATCAGAACGAATCTTTGATTCTTGGAGGAGTTCAAAGATCTATTTTGTAAATGTGCTTTGATTCGGGGTTTTAATAGTTTTGAAGAAAAAGAAGGAAAAAATATAAGTAGAGGCTATTTTGCTAATAAATCGAAAAGAAGAGGCATTGTAAATTAAGTTTATTTAAAACATAAAAGGATTTTGATCGTGATACGTCACTAATTTGGAAAGTTTTTCTGTCTTACTTTCTTTATTTTCTAGACGGAATCATCTTATGCTAAGAATATCGATGAACAAATTATAACAGAAGGGAAAAAAATTATGATATTATTTCTGGGATTATAGAATTGTATTTCTTTAAAAACCCTGTAAATTGAAAGGTGAATGAACTCCATCAATGTAATTTTTTATACTTTATATATATGTAAGTATGTGTTTGACGTACAAATTAATTATAAATACACATGTTTTCTAGAAAAAAAATATTAATTAATGAATTAAAGTACTGAGGGTGTAAAAGTGATTTATTCTTATTTTCAGTGGATCAATATGAAATGTAATTCACTTCCAAATCCTATATTATTCCATACTAAATAAATTCATGTATTCAGGAAAGTGTGTATACTTTTTTCTTATTCAATATTGAGTGTCTCACAGATGTTCACTCATTTATTTATATTTGGGACATTTTTTGATTAATAATACGCCAAAATGTTTTAATAAATTGATTCATTGTCGGATTTAAAGGCAAATTGAGATCTAGGTAGTGCATTAAATTATTAAGTCAGGTGCTCAAAATAAAGCACAGACTCTTATTTATTATATTTTTTGTGCTTTTTGATTAAAATTAAATCTAATAGCAGAGCTGAGCTTTATGTTTTAATACTCCTACATTTTTACGAAGTAAAAAACGACAATTATAAAATATAAAAGTATCTTTTCATATTCCTCACATCACATAAATTCATACAACTTATCCACAGAGTGAATCCTTAGTTCAATAAAGACCCTTTGTAATAAGCTCTTCTTTCATACTATGCAGCCTGTATTTTTTGCACACATACGTACATATATTTATACGTCATTCGAGTTAGTTAGCAGATGTATTGAGACTTTTTACCCTTGCTTCTCGAAAAATCCGTTAACAATTAATTTAATAGATCAAATAGCAACATGGAATGAATCATATGTATGTAAGTATTAGGCGCTATTTTTATTATACAATTTCTATCTTCATCGTATTTAATATACCTAACAAATAATTTATATATTAACTACAGCAACTAATGAATATGAAGAATTTTAAAAATTTTGTTTCTTATTATTTTATTTTGTTAACCGTTTTAATAACAATAACTTTTTCGTTTCAATTATTGTTATTGTATATTTTTTATTACTAATTATATAAGAACTCATGAGAATGGTTCTTGGATTAAAATACCTTTGTATATTTATACGTAAAAAATGTACCATGACTGCATTTCAGCCGAATGTATATTTTTTTCCCTTTTGTAAAAAAATAAATAAGAGAAGATATTATTTGAATGAACAAAAAAGTACATAATTGTGGTCACAATGAAGATATAAATATGTAATTTGTTAAATGTAGACTTCACGTTTTTGTTTTTTTGTTTTGTTTTTTAAAGAAAAAAAAAGCCAAAAACAATGTGTATGTTTAAATCCTTCGTTTCTACATAGTCAAAATTTGAACAATGAAAGAAGTTCTTCTTCTTTAATTAGTGAATATATCCTCTGGTTATGTTTGTTAGTTAATTAATTTGCACGTTTATCAAATTAATGATGGGTGCAAAATATCTTGACATTTACTACTTCTATCCATTGTAATTAATTCTTAATTGGATTTTTTTTTAAATAAAAAGAGGTCCTGAAATGATGAATATGTTAGAATATCTAAAAGTAAAAAAGCCCATTTATTTACATATATTCATACCTTACCAAGATTAAATTGTAGATTTTAAATTCGATTAAATATTACTCTAAAATCTTTAAATAAATAAATATATTCTGTTTAGGTAAAAAAAAAGAAGCTAGTCAAAGACTTATTTTCATTATTTGGGTTTGTACTTTTGAAACTATTATAGCGATATTATTTGGGAGATACAGCATTAGATATTCATTCCATTCAATAAATAGATTTGGTGAGGACTAGGTATTGTTATCTATTGTTTTTTGTTTTTTTTAAAACTATCAAAATAAGGGAAAATTGAATACTTGTCATATAACATAAACTGACGTGTTTCCAACATATCTTCCAAGCATGTACATTCTTATTTATTTTACCAAAAAAGTTGAACTTTATTTCTACAAAACTTTGAATGTTTAATGGGGGTGGAAAGACTTATTTTGTCAATATATCAAAATATAGAGAGGTTTTAACATTAAAAATTACATTATGACGCTTCTACAGGTGAAAAGGAGGCTGTATATCTTAATGATCTACCAATGAATGTGTTCATTGTATGGCTGGCATTCAATGACTTCAAATAACTTATATCAGTACTGACTAATATTTTATGCATTTTTAAAAAATATATTTTTAGAAAAAACAAGCAACTTGTATTTGTAGAAAAAACGATTTGAAAGAAGGATCTGGTAATGAATCATTGTTCAATCTTTGTAAGCCGTCTGATTTCTAATATAAGAGTAATATATTGTAAATTTAAAAGAAACATATAATATTTGGAAATGTTTCCTAAAAACAAAAAATATCTATTCTTATAGTTGTTAAATATCATATACTTGTCGTGCTTTAGAATCTGTGTTCGCGTTATCAAATGTACATATATAGGTATATTAATAGTTTTGTATAGCACTGATTTTTTAATCTATTTAGTCTTGAATCATCAATCATTTATTTTTATCAGATATTATTCCTTCTCAACAGAAATAAAATGTTGAATAATATTAAAGTACAGCACGATATGATAGACTGCCCTTCATCATGATCCCCAGAAACAAATTTCTAAATTCCGGGATGATATAATAAATACTGTGAAATTTAAGTAATTTAGTATATAATTTAAAAAGAAAGCATACATTTTTAACGGGTCTTATTTATAGGTATGTACATAGATTCATGAAAGGTTCAAAAAAATATCACATTGGAATAATACATACTTGATCTAAGAACCATCAATTATATAATTAATTGCAATAGTTAATATATAATAAGTATAAATGTACTTGTAAAACATCTCAGTAATATGTAAGAGCCACTTAGTAATAGCAACATCTTATATATAAATATGAAACATCACATATTGCTTCAAAAACATAATTTAAGTACCAAATATAAGAATAAAAAATGACTTCTACAAAAAAAAATCATGAAGGGTTCAAAACATTTTGCGAATCATTTTTTTGTAGATCATTTGCTTGACACAAATCGTTAAAATCAATATCTTAAGTGAATCATCAATACGTTATAAACTTCTGTTTTAGCAAATTACATAAAGGATCCTTACATTATGAAATAATTAAATGTGAGATATATTTCCTGGAAATTTGTCGGTGGTGTAAATCCATGAGAAAATCCCAACACACAATATTCATAAGTAGTATTGGATTCCATTTCTATGTCATTTATAAGTCCTTTTTGCATCAATAACAAGTCTTGAATGACAAAATTTAAATTTATGCTTGTAATTTAATACAGAAAAAAAAGTATAATAAGAATTATTAGAAGATAATTTAATGTCTGCATCCCAAACTTAGTTTTATGGACAGATATTTATTTATTTTTATTTACTTCAAAAGTTTTTTATCCTAAATTGTATTTTTTTTCCAAAATAAATTGATCTATTCAAAAGGTGCGTTTAGTATATGGATACATATATATGAATATTTAGATATATTTTAAAGTCATACTCAGATTGTTTCTAAGAGACTCGCAACAAATATTATTATTATTATTTTTATAAGAATGTTTAGTCTTATCATGACCATATTTTCAAGAGTTTCATTATTTTTGGTCTTATTAGCTCAGTTTTCATATTTATTTTTAAGGCAATGACCTTTTTTTGAGCTCCGTGTACTTTTATTCTATATACTACATACATATGTATTGTACGGACTGTTTATTTGTATGGATATTTTCTTGTCTGAATATACTTTTATATAAAGACTCTCACTCCATTTACGTAGAATATTTATTAATATACCTGCAGAAATAAAGGACAAAAAATATTCAGGAAATTATATTTACCTTTAATTGAATTAATAAGAAGTCTGTTCAAATATAGATGTATGTATGAACATACACAGAGAGAAAAAGATGTGAAAAAGTTATATAAATACATACATAGATTCAATATATACATATTTTACGCTAGTTGATGAAAGAAAGCATGGGAGGCTTTCACAAATGAGTTCAGAAAGCTTTCTTTTACTTAAAAAATCCCTCTTATATTTGCAAAAAAAAAAAGAGGGGAATAACGAAAAAGAAGAAAATGGTCATAAAAAACAAGGCCTCCAAGACCCGAGCTCTACTTTATAAAATGTAAGCACACAATATAACATATATAGGACATATAACACACTTTATATGTATACAAAAAAATATAGATGTCTGCTTGTACAAATATGTCTTGACCCATATTTAAAGGTTATATTTTGAAGATGAAGAAATCCAAGAAGAAAAAAAATTGGAACAGGGTTTCCGTTTTTATATTGTGTGCCCAGTACATAGGTAGTTAGGTAGGTAGAGATAACCAGGTATAAGTGTATCTAACCCCATGCATTTATATACAAACAGGAATGTTTGTAAACGTATAGGTCAGTGTGCAAATGTTTATTTTGTCGTCTTATTTTTGCAAAGGAGAACTCCTTTTCATTTGAGATCACATGTAGGTATAGAAATTATATGTACATACATACACATACTTGTGTATTTATAACATCTCTTCCAGGAATGTGAAAATCAAATATCCATGTATGTTACACTAATAAAAATATCATTTTATAGCGGGTGAAATGAATAAAAAAGGCTGAATTTATAGAGTATGTATTTTAATTAAAATCATACATGTTTTAAAATAAGGTAGATCTGAGATTAGAACAAGTCAACTACCAAATAAAAAAAAGTTTTACATCTCAATCTAGTATTATTTAGTACTTAATAGCACACTAGCAACGCATTGAATATTAATTTTCTTTATATCAAATTAGATTTTTGAACATTTTTTACTTTATTTTATTACTATAACGATCCATTCTATATAGAAAAAAAGCAACGTCAAGGACAAAAAATTATCTCTTTTAACTTAAAGAATTTCATACAAGGATGAATAAAATCTTGTTTTTTTATCATTTTTGAGAGCAAATGAAACTCATTTAGAGCGTAATTAATGGACCTTTTAGTTTTAAAAGTAGATTTAATTGCTCTTTGAGAGTCTAATTCTGTAGCAATGTTGATTTGGCTGTGTTTTTTTTATATGTATAAATGAAGTGCAAATTACTTGAGATTAAAAGGTAAAAATGATATAAATTAAATAACAATGAAATAAATATATATCTTAATATACATATATGAAACAGTAGACAAAAAACTTCCACACGCATCTCCTCCTAACTTTCACCAGTAAACATACAAGTATTATACATTTTTGGAACCCTCAGATAAAAGAAATAACAATGGTTAAACCCAATTTTCCGTTTTTGAACCTTTTTTTCTCAATTTTTACATAAAATAATTGTATGAACCAAAATATGCTTAAAACTTTGTCTTTTGTTTAACTACAGAGGCACAAAATATTTTTTTTTAATACTCAAAATCAGATTTTGTCATTGAAAAAAAAATTGAGCATGTTACTTATAAAATATATTTATTCTGTTAGAAAAGTCATATAATACCTTGAGAATAGCTCTACAAGCACAAGTAACTAACATAAAAACAGTTTTGTGTCTAAGCTTTCAAGGCTAATAAGACATATATAAAAAACAAAGTCTAAAAATTAATAAAATAATTAACATTGTTAATTAAAAAATCTACTTATAACATATTAACAATTGGTATGTTTCCTTGCTTAAAAAATCCAAAAAGCAAATCTAAATTTTGATTCGAAACTCTAACAGAAACAATTTGCATGGGAAGGTGATTTTTCTTTGCGTGAAAAATTTTTTTGTTGAAATAAATAAAGTTGACATAATTTTGAATACTGATTTTAAAAATGTATACATTCTGGTAGAAGTTATATCTTAAAGTATTTATCTTGATATGTAATAAGAACTATTTGAAAAAAAAATGGTTCATTAGCTTTCGATTAACAAGTTTATGAATAGTTAAGTGTTATTGCTTCCATTTTTATTTTATTTTGCATGTAAGCTAGAAGAAGCAAAAAATGTAAGAGATATTTCAGTCGTACCTACAGTCTACTGATGTGTATATAATTTTATTTAAGGAAACATTATAAAATGGCTACATATATTTGATATGAAACAATATTTTTAACTTTCTACAAATTATTTTTCAGCTTTATAATAGTCCAAATAAAAATAAACAATATTGCTTCTTGCCTTTAGGTCTAAGTCATCAAATATAATTTTAAACTTTACACTTATTAATTTACATATCTTCGCTGTTACTTTACATTGAAAAGTTATTCACGTGTTTTTCTAAAAAAAAATTTAAACCGGGACTTTTGTTGTAAACCTCAAAAAGCACGGGCAAACAAAGAATATTCTTTTAGTATATATCGTAAGAAGTTATGTATAGACTTTTAATGCATATAGTAGAATTGTATCAGCCTCCAGTATAAAAAAAAAGAAATGAAATCGAAAAGATTTTTCGGGAATGTATTATTTTTTTTGGATTTGTTTTAATTATACTGTTTTAATTTTAAAACAGTTTTGCGAAATAATCTACATATACAATATAGAGCGTTTTCACTTTCGTCAAGGATCGTTTATGTAAAATATTACCAAAAAAAACCCTGAAATTTATCAAAATGCATTAATAACGATTAAGGATTTTTATTATTCGAATATATTTTGATTGCATATGTCTCCAAGATGATCAATTATTAGAATGAAGACTCTACACTTTAATTATAAGCAAATTTGTGTCCATGGTACCTATGTATGTACAGAATATTTGAATACATTCTTTGAGTAATCATTACTTTATTTGAGAATATATGTACATATTATATAAAACTGTGTAGCTAAACTATCGATTGTGAATTGTATTACTTACAAAGATGTGTTTATATATACATACATTGTACATTGTATAAACATGTATACATATATACATATAAGTAGAATAATTCTATGGCAGTTACTTGAATAGATCCTTTTATTCATTTGAAAGAGAGTTTTTTCAATTGTACTGACTTTCTCCCTCTCTCTCTCTCTCTTTTTCTTATGTACATCTAATCCTACATTCTATGAATACATACACAATAAAAAAAATTTAAACATTAAATAACTATGATAAAAAAAACCCTAGTTACTAAGCAAAATATGTATATATGTTCATATGAGCGAACTATCGGATTTCATAAAAAATCTTTCTTAAATATATGTATATATATACTTACGTGTAGCTTGTAAATGGATAGATATAAGGTACATTTTGACAAACATTTTTTGGTTATGAAATGTGAGATTAGGAACTCTGAAATATAGACATATGTATATATAATATACATACATACATATAAATTTTACCATGACTCAAATAATAAACGAATGTCATAACTAATACATGGATAATATTTATATTTTTACGTATAAACAAAATTTGCTTCAAATGATTGGAACGTAAAATATATTTTTTTATTTTTTTTATACATATGTACTATTGAAGTTTTTGTTTTTTTTACAATTTTAATTATATTTACAAGGAAAGGGCTAAAAGTTGTTGTTTCTATAAGCCCCATAAAAGCAACATGTGTGTTAATATAATATATTTATATAGATACATATATATAAATATTCTCTGTAACTTTATCTTTTTCGATAAATACGACCTTGAAAGCCACTTATGTCACTAAGGAATGTATTTATTTATTTAAATATAAAATTGCTTATCTTCTTCACTCCTTATTAAAGCATAAGAAAGAAAGAAATTGTTTAATATAGTACAAATTAATTGCAAGGCAAGATTTTATTAGAAATAACTGACTAGGAACAAACGAACGAACAAACTTATTATTATTCATTATACGGACTCTGTGTTTTTTTTTATCTTTCAGTGCCGTTGTTTATTTTATGCTATATTTTATGTGATAACTTTACGACATTTTTACGATTATACTCACTTAAGAGATATACATAATATATATTAATAAAAAATTAATTTATTATGATGTAATGTTCCAAATAAAAGTAGTAATTAACATACACATTGTTGTATCATCATAAATTTAAAAGCTAGACGGATTTTATCTTTATTTTCCTTTTTGTAGAAGAAAAAAAGTACATTTGCGTATATTCAAAGGGATATGTCTCTATAATTCAATCTTTTCTTCCTAAATAAATCCTTCTTAGATATATTTAAGGAAGAAATTAAATAAGGGTGATCGAATTTCAAAAGAACATGCACCTACGTATATTTATTTATATGTATGTTTATTTGTTTGTATCTATGTATTATGTATGTACCTATATATGTAAATACATTTCTTGAAGACATATGTCACTGAGAGGTTTTTTTCCCTTACAGATGTGAGTAGGCTTCTAAGAGTTTTGTTAGGTGTATCTACTCAAGTCTCAGGATCATTTATATTCATTCATGCTCACTCATCCAGGATAAAAAGTTGCTCTTTAAATCATTTTTTTTATTAAAGCTCAGGAGGTTTTAGTGAGGAGTCTTGTATTTGTATGGACTCATACTGTTAATTAAAAAGTAGTTATATCCAAGTTTGTTAATTTCTTAATTAATAGATCAGCTGCTTTATATTTTATTTTATAAATATACATTCATATAATGAAAATAGAGATAATTTCTTTAATGGGTTTGAATAGGTGTTATACGCTTTTGGAGAGGACAGGGGGTAGAAATTCGATAACCTCGATAAGAATATTTCATTCGATGTATAACATGAATATAAAATGTTGAAGTGTAAATATGAGGATACATGGTTTTTAAGTTTTCTTCAGTGGGGAATAAAGGTTTGGTAATCGATCAATATATATTCATTATTCCTATTTTCCGACAATAGGGAGAAATATACGGTGTCAGAGTAAAAAGAACAACTTCTATCGAGGTTCTGAAAAGAGAAAAATCTGCATTAACGAAAGTTTGGGACGCACTAGGATTTATATTCTCAGGAGCAATTCATTGTTTTTATAAATCCATTCGATATAATATAAACGTTTGGGGTAACGAATTTGGGGTACGTTTTCTTTTGGAAAAGTACATTTTTATTCCAACATATATATTTTAATTTCCTTTGAACAATATTTATCATTTTCTATATATTTACATACATTATGATACCATTAGGAAGATAGACAATACAAGTATTATTTTAATCATGTACGCTTTTACAAATAATGGAACTTTGTGTGCTTATATTTTAATAGGCACTGGGATATCTGTGTAGCCCTGAAACGCACATATGTTCATACTTTTTGAAAAAATCTCCGACCTTCAACTCTGTACTCAATTTTCTTTGTGAATCATAGTCGCAATGAAGAAGTATAGTCTTTTCAATTACATATAATCATGATTTGACTCCAAGCACGTTCTAAGATCTACTTACTTCCATTTTGCAGTGTTTCATAAATTTTTATAGTCATTCAGAGGAAGACTTTTTGAGGGAAAGGAAAAAACCGACAGAATTGTCATTGTTTTGATATGTATATATATATATCTGTATGTCTGTATTATTCACTCATAATAAATCCTATTCAAATACAAAAGAACTACACGTTGTATTGTTGTTCTTGTTTTTCTCAGGTTCTTGTATAAAGAACAAAAAAAAGTTATTTGCAGAGTTACCATGATTCAGCAAAAGTGAAACTTATACTCATAAATATATAAAAGGGACTCTATATTACAAAGAGGAATTATGAAAATGAAGTCATGATATTTTGTGGGATATCCTTTTTGCGTGTTGATGATATTTGAAGATGTCTCAGTTTTTACTACGTGACATTTGAATAAGAATTATTTTTTCTAAATATGTACTAGATAACATGTATACATATGCACTCATATGTAAAACAGAATTATGGCGCAGTTTTTTGTTTTTTTTTAAATTGTTTTTATTTTATTTTTGATGTTTAGTAATTGAGTGATGATGTTTATTTTTGACGTTTATGAAAATTTGACAGAACGGGTTTTTTTTTTCTTTTTTTTCCTTTTTATGTATGTATAGTCAATAAATATTTCAGATCGATTAAGCTTCTTCGTTTTTTAAAATGCATGATTATCTATCTATTTTTGAAAAAAGAAAAGAAAAAAGTTGTCAAATACTTTTAAACGTATTTAAATGTATTCTATAAATGGTTGAGAATCATATCTAGTACTCCTCTATATGTATAGAGATAAATAATTTACAAACATGTATAATTAAAACATATAAATATAATTAATGAAGTATGTATATCTAACACATAAAACTGTCATAAACTGAATTTAACGTTAGAGTAATAAAATGAGTGTTTTTCATCTTTACTCATCATTAAAGAAGGTCAAAGTACCTATGTAACTATAAACTACAAATAAGGTTGGCATTTACGAGAGTTAAACCCTGAACGATAAGCTTACATTCCATTCATTAGAAAGTGTAATTTTAATTTAGACTGAGACAGAATAGCATTTATTATAATGAATTCGTGATTGATAAGCCAATTTCCTCAAAATTGGGCGAATGACCTGTAAATAAACACATACGTATGAATAAATTATGCATAGGCATACCTTGCAAAAAGAACAAAAAGCATAGGTACAAGATCTTTCATTCAAAAAAAAAAAGAAAAAATAAGAAAGAAAAATTCCCCAAATATGAAAATAAAATAATAAAATAGTGGCAAGGAGATGATGGTAACCCTTTGCACAAAATGGGTGAACTAGATCTTATAAATAACGGGACTTTTTTTAGTAAATAAATAAATGAATTAGAAACCAAATCATTTGAATTATGTAAGGTCAATTACATATTTGGGGAGAAATAACCCCTATTGTGTAATTTTCTTCATCATCATAGCAAAGTAGATCATTATCTGCCAGGGTTTATTTTGATACATCCTAGACTTTTTCTTCTAAGAATGTTTAAATTGTAGATTAATTGTTCTACATATGTATATAGATACATGTTTATAGAGAACTAATGTGTTTTATTTTATTTTTGGCGGGTGTTTGGGAAGTTTTTAGTATTTACTCAATTAATGATCAAACAATTTTGAAAAAATCATTAAAATTCTAACATTTACAAGTGATGAATACTCTATTAAATTACATGATATACATATATGTACATACATTGATGTTCAGTGACAAAAGTTAATTAAGTGTGAGAAAGGAAGGGAATTTTTTTTTTAAATGACC
This sequence comes from Lepeophtheirus nordmannii, assembly GCA_963680855.1. NCBI lineage: Eukaryota > Metazoa > Arthropoda > Copepoda > Siphonostomatoida > Caligidae > Lepeophtheirus > Lepeophtheirus nordmannii. Next base: position 32,735,575 of record OY804518.1, on the reverse strand, counting down.
ACTCTGGAACACTCTTGGTTTTCATTGGTGTTCATTTAAAAAATTTAGATTCGTTGATTTTGTTTTTTATAGAAAAATTTTTTCGATAATAATTGACAAACCTTGATGGATTATACAAATGATTCACACACTGCAGGCCCTAAAAAAAATATATTCTTTCTACCCTAATAATTGTTTTTTTTCTGAGTGTACGTCACTTTAATTCCTGCCCTTAATAACCCCAAATACCAAGTTCTTCATCCATGGTTATCGTCAACATCATTTAACACCTGCCAGCTACACACACGTATGTGAATGTTTGAATATATCCGTTCGTTGACTAGACTATATGCACGTTTCTGTGCTTTATTCTAACCATCTCAAGCAAATATATCTGTGTACTTACATACATGTATTAGGAGGAAAAAAGATTGAAAAAATGTCTGTGTGTATAATGGTGTATCGTTTAGATATAAAGATCTAAATGGTCTCGAATGAACGTGCAAATGTGTACATACATACATATATGTATGGTCAAAATGAGTCACTCTGTTTTAATCCATTTGCAAAAAAAATAAAAAAAATTATCGTCTCAAATATGTTGAGAGAGAAAGATAGAGGGCCAAAGAGAGAGAGAAACTTTCCATGGCCCTCTAAGCAAGAATTGAAAGAAGGAAAAAAAAAAGGAAAAAAGTATAAGGAATTTCAGGTCAAGACCAAATATGAAGGAAATACATTTATGAAGGGGGAAACGGGGAATACAATTTGCGGATTTTCTATCTATTAATGGTTATTAGGTATGTCTACATACTTGGAAATCATGTAAAAGGATGTGGATAGGTTCACCCACCTAGGTAACATTACTATTGATTATATCATATGTATGTACATATGTGGTCTTTTAAGCAACATATAATTTCAATAATTGCTCTGCTGTAAAGTCATGTTCGTCATAATTATCAAATACACTTATTTATTTTTTAAATAAGTCATTTTACAATTTTTTTCCAGCCGTTAATTGACACTTAATGTTCATTTTCCTTCCAATTCATTTACCCATGCAATGACTATTTAAAGATTTATTTGTTTGTTTGTGCCTTTAATAAATGGTCTGATTGCATATTTCATGTCTGTAATTGCCCTGTACGTGGAGTTCAACTATACAATTCTATGATTATTTCATTTGAATGATTCCTTAAGGATTTACTTTATTTCAAATTTTAGTATTTTAGATACTAAGCATAACAATAGTTGTACAAATATAGAACTCAAAAGTACAGATGTACAAGCAGTGTTAGAAATGTGCCTGCAATCCAAGTAATGATATTTCAAAATTGGGACGCAAATAGCTCCAGGCGTGTAGTCTTTCGGGATTCCAACCTTGAATAATTGCCAAAACCTATCAGAAAGAAAATGTATAGAATTACCTTTTCTGGTTAATAAGTCTCATAATGCCACTGTCTTGACCATAAGAAAATGAATCTACTACTATTCGATGTCAATAAATTATTAACTTGTTTTATCCCAAAATCAATTGCTCTTGCATCGGTTTGCTCTTGCTAAATCAAGAAAAATGGATATCAATCCAAGTCATCAATTGTTTTCCAAATATATAACGCACACATGTAGTCGAAAACACGTGCAAATCAAGAGCCTTTACAATTTATTTCATTTGCTTATACTTCTTTCTTAACTGCATTTTTCTACAAAATATAAAGACAATTCCCGAACTGTGTTTGTCATAATTTAATTGAAAAATGTATTTAATCTAACTTGAGAGTTCACTAGTTATCCCTAATATAATTAACCTCTGAGAGGATACTACTTCTAGGTAGAAGTAGTTGTGATATTAAATATTAGTATCGAGATTATTTTTTGGATCTTCTCGACCTTTTTCACCGATTACATCGAAAATAACGATAAATTACTTCCTTATTCGTGAAGGTATGAAGTAAGGAAATATCGGAAAAGAATGGTTCCAAAGTCTTTCATTTAAATGTCGCTTCTCAAAAATTGTTCTAAAAATATACTTTAAGGCTAAATATAATAAAAATTTAAAACTAAGGACAGTCTAGCCTCGTATTTACTAGTTACTTCTCGAGAGCAATATTCTTAATTTAATCCTCATGTATTAACTAGTAAACAAAAAAAGTCCTCAAAAACTAGGTTTGTGGAACTAAAAAAACAAGTTTTTGTCGGAACTCATTCAAGATTTGTCCTCAAATACTGCATGACACTTTAAGATCTTGGTTTTATGATAAAACGTTATAAAAAGATTTTGAAAAGTGTGTTGATAGTTAATTATTTTAGTTTTTATGTTGGGAACTTTTTCCTTATTGCAAATTTAGTTTATATTTTTGTAGTTATTCATAGTTATTAGCTATTTAGTGAAATATATTATGATATTTGATAAGAAAACTAATTTTAAACTAATTTGTTTAAAGATGTTTTTCATGACGCAAATTTCCTTGTATTTCATGGTACAAAATGACATGTTTAAATTAACACAACATTTATAACTGCAAAATGGTGCAGAGGTACAAACACATAATGAACAAACAACTAGTAAACAATGGCCAACACCCTCTATCTTACAATTACCGTTAGATAAATTCTAAATTTTTCTTCTTTCATTATTCAAGAAAAAGAATAAATTCGTTCTTATTTTTGACGTTTGCTACCTTTTATTTATAAATGTTGGGGTATCATAAAATCTCTTAAATTTCCTAAAGAAGATAATTTTACTGAACATCCAAGACAAGACTCGAATGAAAAAAATCAATGTCTCTCAAATTCAAAGAGTTTGCTCAAAATATAAAAAATTGGAAAGGGATAATGCTAAAACAGTACATAATCATACAAAAAAATAGTTTTGGATTTACCTCACAAACATCTTATTTCCAATGTCTCATTTAGAATGACATGAACATATTTCTTATTTTACCCAAAATAATTGATATCAAATAAGGTGTATTTGGTTTTAATTTCATGTCTTAATCTTGTCTGTGATTAGATAAAACTGCGTATTTCAAATACAAAATAGACCATACAAATTGTCTTTTGTAAATACCAGCTGAATTCACTGACTTTGTTTGTCAAATTAAATTTTCAAAAACTTTTAAATATCTATACAATTAAGACTATGAATATTCAGTTTTTGTTACACTTTATGTTTTATAATTGGTGCTGCTGAAAATAAAAAATTTCAACAAAAAAAAAATAGCTATATAGACACTCTGACACTTGAGAAAAAAAATTAGTAATCTAGGAGACTATAGATGGGACAACTTTTATTTTTATGATAAAACCCTCTATTTTGTTATTCTTTTTGGAAGGAATCCCTGCTCAAAAAGTTACATGACACAAAAATGATTTTATTTATATCTTTAAAACTTACAGGTACATCTCATATGTATAGGTGGTACTCACTTGGCGCTATGTCCGGGTTATATGGTGGATGCGATAAAACCTCCCATCCGAGCTCCCGTAGCTTCTGCCGAGTCATCAACGAAGTGTGTGGTCTGACGTTGTCTGTTTTTTTTGTGTCAAATCATGCGGCACCCAAACATCAAGCTTTTTTTTTTTGTATCCAGCCTTCTGCAGATTGTTTAAAATGGTTTGGTGACTAACTCCCATCCCCTGGGCGATGTCGCGAGATGCCACATGCCGATTTAACTAGATGTCTTATATGATTTGATCATATTCGTCGTCACAGGTCTTCCACCGGCTGGTGTCGTTTTCACCGGCTCTGAATCGTCGAAACCATTCCTCCGCGGTTCAAAGTGATAGAGTACCATCCCCCAAAACACCATTAATCTCACGGAACGTTTTTCTAGCGGATTTGCCTTTAACGAAGGAAAACTTTTAAATAGCACGAATTTAGGCGTTAGTGAACTCCATGTTTAAACGTCTATAACTTTTGAATGCAGTATTCAAACTAATCATGATTAGCGTTGTTTTGTAGGTTATGTTATGAACTTTCAAATGATGTATAATATTGACAGATACAAGCTCTGTAACACTTTGTATATAGCCGCGAAATTCAAAAGACAAAAAGGCGGAAGGGAGATATTTGACAACCTATTATTTTGTTTTGTTTTGATCACAAATTTGGGGCAAAACTTTATCAGTATAAAAAACATTTAGCTTTAGACGAAAAATAATTTTGTGAATTTTATATTTTGTAACATATCTAATGTTGGGAAGGTCTTTTTTTAAGGGAACAACTGAAAAAATGTTTTTTTCTATAGAAAAACTTATGAATTTTCATTTCTCTAATTGCATTAAAATATTTATACTCATGTAAATGTATATAATGGAGGGTCTAAAAAATCATCATTTACTTGATTGTGGCTCTCTTTATCAAAAGTATTGGAGTTTCAGTTCCTGATGAGGATGATATAATCATTCTCAATAAACACTTACAAATGTTAATATTCAAATCACGTCTTCTTCAACAAAAAGACTTGTGAGTAAAAAATAAAAATGATGCAAGTATCATATCCATTAAATTTTATGTATAATTAGATCTAAGTATGTTGTTAAATACATCAACATATTTTCCGTGATTCATCCATGAAAAACTTTTGCACAAATAAAAAATCACTACACTCCTAAAATCATAATTAAATAACTTCTTTTTTTTTACTTATAACGTTATTAATATATGTATGTACTCATCTTGGCTTTATGTATGTTGGAAAAAGAAAACATAGACTGATGATAACTTGTAGAAAGGATTTGTATATTTGCATTTATAAATAGTCTATAGTTTGGAGAGAGATTAATAGTGTAAAAATAATCATAGTATACATTAACTGAGTGGAATAAAAAATGGGTTTAAGGCAGATTCCTTAGTCCAGAACTTTTTCAACTCTATTAAGAAAATCTAAGGAGTACAAAAAGATTTCAAATAATATATTTATTGGGGGGGGGGGGGGGGATGAAAGACTTCAAAAAGTATTTATATAAAAAAACTCAAAAAGTTTTTTATTATAAACACAATATTGAAAATTTCTTTATTTAGAATAAAAGATTTCATTTTGTCAATTTCAAAATATGGAGGTTCTCGTCATAGAAAGATTCTCATTTGTGAAAAAGAACACACTAAAAGTTAAAAGTTAAAAAAAATAAATAACACAGATATCATTTGGAACAATTTTCAATCTTCTAAATCTTAAGGGTCTTGTCAATTGTCTGCAGTATCTTCACAATAACCAGCTTTGATGCTTAAATGATGTTTGAGAGTGGGTGAGATGTAAATCAAAGAGCTTGAGAAACACTGTCTTAGTCTGCAAAGCAATTTTTAATCGAACATAAACTAGCTATCAAATTGAATACACACACAGTAATTTCTTGTGCCAAAGATAATAAATTATACACATATAAGTTTCTTAAAAATTGATAAACAATGTAGGAAGGTTGTGAATCAGCCTTTTTAAAAATATTTGAGGGTTTTTGTTTATAACTCCTGGAAAGCTATGCTTTTCCTCGAAGAAAGAATTCGAGCCTATTTCTAAACATGTACAACAACAGTTTTTTGCGGGTGTACATATGTATTTTAAATTATTGCAGTTGAATAGAGAAATTAAAAAACTTCCTTGTTACCATGCTCATCTTAAATGCACTCTGATAAAATGTCTTATCATCAAGAGTCAACAAAATAATTAATCAAATAGACAATTTTCAATAATTATGTATCTTCACAGCTACAACATACATACAAACGGGATACAACTGCTACATCGAAATCCAGGCCTTCTTATTTAAGTTATTACATTTCATACATATGCATATATATGTTTGTTAGTGTATATTAAGTTGAGTCTTTTAATGTTAGGAAATCTTACATACTTACTCATCTAAAGAGATTTATATTTGAGAATATCGTTTGATAGTTTTTCACACTCAACAAGTTCCATAAAATTTATATTTCTTAATCAAAATATATTAACACATTTACACAACAAATATTTTTTTTTCTGTTATTATTCAAAAATCAATGTAGATTTAGTAATATCAAATTGACGTCTTTTATTTGTTTTATTCAAAGAGTGAATATCGATTAATATATATGTATATATATATATAAACTCTTTACCCTTTATTGTCAGGTGTGGGGAAGGGTTATCAATAATAGTACTAACAACAAAAATAATTTAAAATACATATTTGTATTGTCTTATCTATCTGTGTCTTAAGAATCATCTTGGATGAACTGCACATAGTTATAGTGTTGTATATTGCGAAGTATAATAGTTACTTCCAAAAGGAAGCTTATTTTTTGTACATTTTTTGGGTACCTATATGAGTAGCCACATTTTCTAGGTAGGAATTGATTTGGGGGTGTCAAAGGGCTTCAGAACCATTGTTCATAATTTTGAATTATAAAGTACTTTCATGACAAATATATACCAATGTATGATTATAATAATACCCACAATGCATAATTCCATTTGGAAAGGCTCTTAATATCATTTAAGCATGATTTATCATTTGGTTTCAAAACCCTTTGAAAACCATCCATCAGGTACCATATTCCCCATTAGTGTACCTTTCTTATGCTGATTCTTATACAGTTTGATTTAGAAAAAAATATTATACCATGATTAAATAGATAAGTAACCCTATTATGTGTATCATTATTATTTTTTTCAGAGAAATAAAATAATAGGAGTTCCTCCAGTCTACAAAGAAGCTTCACTTTTTAAATATTTATATTAATTAAAAACTACCAAATAAATACACACACAAAAAAAAAAGAAAAGAAAAAAATAGCATAGCCTCTATTAACGAAGCCTTTGCCCTTCATTGAATGGTTATAGACTACAACATAATTAGTGAAATGTATTTTTTTTGTGAGTAAATGTGTGAGAAAGGAGTTCCTAGATACAGAAGGAAGGCAAGTCTTTATGCTACCACAATGATGACTATTAAGCATGCAATCATAAATTTTTAATGAACACATTATATGTATGTCTAGGTATAAATACATACATTGATATAATGTTTGAAAAAATCATTGAAAATCATTTATTTAATCATATATTTATAAGCTTAAATACTGATAAAAGTATCAGTCTTTTTTTTTTTTTGATATTTTTATTATGCAAAACATATTTTGACAAAATAAAAAAAACTCATAACAATATTTCTTTCTTAACAGAAATTTCATAAATCTTACGCATCTTCACTTCTTGGTCATCTCTTCCAAACAACCTTCTTACCATATGAACAGACTTGCTTATAATGAATAAGCTCATCTATCTACTTTGTTTATCTTTTTTCTAACGAAACCTTATTAAAAATTTTAGCACTCAATTATACTAATTGTATTAATTAGTCTTCTAAGTCTTATGATATTAAATATTTATTTACAGTTATGGTTTGACGAGTTTAAAATAAATATATATTTAATCATCATTATTCATTCCATAATATATATATAAGTATTTGTATACATATACATGCAACATTTGACTGAACGTATATTCTGAGAACATACTGAGGTTACTCACATTCAATGCAAAGAATATAATATATATATATATTTATTTAAATCTTTTTCTTTTAAAAAAAAAGGCAGAAGGGAGATTTTCATTCTCCTCTGTTAATGGCAAACCGGTTTTGAGTACGTTTTAAATATGAAAAAAAAAACTTTAAGTATGTATATGTGAGGAAACAGATCGGCATTGTACATAGTTGAACAATATTAGAATCTATCTTCCTTTTGCACTTGGTCTGTCTACTACCCTTTATTAAGAACAAGAAGGTGTTGGTATGGTACGGCCATAAACCAGAGTTTCTGTCCCTCTATACGAAAATGAAATGTTTGCTACGTTATAAGGTAATGGGTAAAAAAAGAGGAATTCCCGGCGTGTAAACAAATCACCTTTTTAATAAAATAACCATTAGATATAAGCAAAATGGTAGTAATAGTGTTGAGTTTAAGGAAGGAAAGAAAGTTATGTATAGTTCTACTAGCAGATGATGAATTTTAATTCAGTGTTTTCTGTATCACTGAAGTGACAACTCACTACAGTGTTAAATAGATCAATTTCTGATTATTGAGAAATCCTGCTGGGAAAAAAATACTCAGTCTCCTGAATTTATGACAATACTAATTAGCTTCAGTCCTCTCAGCTTATTTCAGTTATTGAGTATTATTTAATATTGTACAGTAACAATCAATAAATCAAATAACTAACTATTTGCAGACGCATTCATATACCACAACAAAATGACCATCCCTATGAATGGTAGCCATGTTAATTTATATAAAATACAGGAGATACTAAACATATGTAGATAAATAAATATAAGCTCTGTCTTGGATAACAATTAATAAACGTAAATATATTGCATGCAACCCACTGACATGATTTTGGAATGATTGGTATATATATGCCCGAAATGCCTATTTTTCGACAGCTTTACATAGTTATGAGTCATGAAAAAGTTGTTTCCACGTTTTTTATTTAATTTTGTTTTAGAAATGTGTATTAAATCATATGATTTTATATAATTTCATATTTCCATGTAAATAGGTTGCTAAGGATGATAATGAACAACAGATGTGCCATAAAATTGTGTTTAAAAATAATTACCGGTCAAAATGGATAATAAAAGCATTATATATCATTTACTTTGTATGTAGCAAATATTTATAATTGCCTAATGAACGACTTACATTATCGTCGTAGAAAAAAAAAGCTATTTCGAAATTTTCACCAAATAAGTATTACTCTTTGTTTACTAATTTTTTTCTTCTAACAAATGTAGTCCGTACATACTTTAGACAGAGACTAAGATTTACTTGCACATATATAACTATGTATGTATGTATCTTCAAAATATTTTGATTAAAATACAAGACGAGATATGAAATGTATTTTTTTTTTTTTGATCTTATATAAAAATCTTTAATTAATTAATATATACCTATATATGTATGTATATACTTACATGGTATAAGGCGTTAGTTCCAAATCTTGTGCGTGAGGTTGTCTATAAATATATAACAAAGTATTTTTTTTTTGCTTGAATAATTAGTATTTTGAGTTAAAAAAAACCTGTTTGTTTCTACCAAATTTTTGTTTTGTTTTAAGGGAATATATTTCTGTTAAGAAACAATTGATGTAAATATGTATTTATAACATCCTTCAAAAATGATATTCAATAAACATTCTCCGTAAGAGTCATGCATTTTATACCTGTAAATATTTTAAACTATTTATCGTGTACATATCATTCAACTTTTTGATTAAAAAAAATTGTACGTCTAGACATTTCATCAATTTTTTTTTTCTCAAAATTTAGACGACATTTCACTTTTTTTAAATAAAAAACCCTCATTTTTTAGAGAGTTAAAAAAATCAAATATCTGTGTAAAACTCTTGTTATCGCGCTATGTGCGTGAGTTTATTTATTATTACTTTTTTGTATGTATATTGTAAATATATAAATACATATATATCAATAAGCATATAACAAATAAATATTTGTTGATATATTCAGATACATATTGTTATTTCTAGGTTTGACTAGACGTCTGAGTGTCTTTTTTCCCTTATACATTCATATAAAATATGCGAAAATGTTTCAAATAATTCTATTGCTAGGCTATTTGAATCTATGTCTACAAAAGTGGAACAAATATGAATGTAAAATGGTGAATTTCAATACGTAGGTAGACAGACAATTTCTTATAAATTTCTAATTGAAATACTACAAAATATATATATATATTTATCAGCGTCATTTAGTGTCCGTTTGCATATGCCCGGCTCTAATTCAAATTATCCAATAAGAATTGTACAATGACTGTTTCTTATACAGAGGTCAACGCACTCATTTCTGAGCGTTTGCTTTTTTTTTTTTTTTTTTGGTCTTATAAGAGAAATACAGAATTGAATCCATATTTTTTTTTTACAAATGAATTATTTGTTTTATGCTCTTCTAATGATCTGTTTCAAAAAGAATTAAAAAAAGAAAGAACGAATATATTTACAACTATGCACTAAGAACTGGTTCTTTGGTCATTGGTTCTTAATGAAGTTACGTTGATTGATTGAATAAACTTCAGCTCGGTGATATAATAGACTTTTGGGCTTTGAAAACCCCAATGATCTTTTCATTAGATTAAGAAATAATAGTTTTTTTTGTTTTGTTTTTATAAAAACAATGGAATATGTTTTACTTATTATTTATATAATCATTTTTTTGATTGAGAAGTTCAGTCAGGTTTTTTGATGTTTTGGGCAAAGTTATTATATATATAGTCTTTACCTTTTGAGGGCATATTCTCAAACCATTATTTAATCTGTACAAAAAGCACCAAACTGACTACATCTTTTAAAGAAAAAATATAGATAAAACATTCGTCTAGGGTGTCCAAAGATTATCATCAGATTCATTAAAGCCAATAAAAATATTATTTCATTTTTTGTGATTGATTATCCTTTGAGGCTATCCTGGATTAAGTATCTAGGGTAATAATCTATTTATATATAAACATTGATGAAATATGTTTTTTGTTCAATTAATATCATGCATTTTTTTTCAAGTCAAATTACTGGTGCTGCTAGTAAAACTGCTAGAACCCCGCCTTATGTACTATGTATTTTCTCTGCATGCTCCTGCAGTGATGTACAGGGTGGATCATTGTTTTCATACCTTTTTTTTTTCATCAAAGGAAATGTTTAATATCTCTCTTGAACTGAGATTCATTTCACTATAGTTTTATATGTATTATATTTATATACATAGTCTTGAATAGATAGATTCTTATATAAATACTAACACACAAAGAATCGTAATTTGAGTATGTCAACGAACCCAAGAATGTATATTTGTTTCTGCTGCAGTATCTTCTCCTTTTTCTTATAACCCTCCCTCCTCCCCCCCCCCCCCTCTCTCTCGCACATCTATATATATATATATATGTACATTTTGCAAACAAAGAATAGCAAAAAAAAAAAAAAAAACTCACTACGTTCGTCTTTTGGAAAGAGAAAATTTTCTTTCTGTATCTGTAAGACGAATTTATTGATGTCTTCAATTTAGTTATTATTATTTATTTTTTTTTGAAAAATGATTTTAAAATGAAAGGAAATATTAAGAAGAAAACAACGGAGGCACGTACTTATATATATATAAGGGACTACGTGATTGAAGTGAGTGTCTATTGCAAAAAAAAAAAAGATGAAAAAGAACATACATTTAAGAATTCTTTGTACACTTTTATTTTAACGGGATAGATTAACCAAAAAAAATATCAAAAAGAAGGTTAATTTGTTTAAAGTTTGATGGATTTTTAAAGGTAGAAAGGGTTTAATTATTTAGTTATTCGTTGTTTTTCATAGTTAACGTTACATGTATAAATGTAAACCCGAAAATCACTCTGAAGACTAAATTTGAAGTTATTGAGAGTCAATAACAGCCCCTTTAGGAGGTATATGTATTAACCTAAATAAGTGGTTCTCAAACGTTGAGAGTGTCTCCTTTTTCTAAAAAAGGGAATTTTCAATCTGCTTTTTTTTTCTTTCTTTTTTATTAATATAGTGGATTTTTAGGGTCTCTTTTATAAATTGAATTTTAAATATATGTTTTCTCTCTTAAATGAAGATATGTAATTGTAGAAAATATTTTCCACATACCCATCATTAGAGTCACTTCATGCCTCTCTTTAAGGATGCAACACACAGTTTGAGAAGCACAATTCTACATACATAGTCGTACCTATACATCTATCATATATTTAGTGATCTTAAAAGTGTATAAAGGAAAACTGTATTACATTATTTACTTTATAAAAAATATTCATACATATTTGGGAAATATTTTTATTCAATATGGCACTCCTCTGCAGCAATTACAGCCTCGATGCAACGGCGGAATGCTTTGTAGGCCTTTTTCATCTGTGGTTTGACCTCGGATAATTCCTTCCTTATATTGCGGTTCAGACAGACAACATTGATGTGATTACATTTACCAACAGAAATTATAATATCGACTTCGACTTATGATCAGTAGCTGAATCCTGCTGAAAAACAAATTGATAATCCCCAGACACCTCCTTCTTAGAGGGTATCATCACATTCTTCATGGCATCCTGATAGACACTAGCAGATAGTTTGAGGCAAAATGTGGGAGGCATGACATCACTCTTGCTGCTGATCACGGCTAGTGCCATTAATTTTGCAGAAAACTTTATTCTGAACACTGCTGGGTTCATCGACTTTTCATTGGTCAAAAATCTGTCATTTAGAGCATTTCTGGATCTGTCCACAGTGAATAACTTCTCATCGGAGAAAAAGATGGTTTGGCCAGGATTATTTTTAATCCAAAAATGGAGCTACTTTAAATTTTCCGACATTTTGGCCTTCTGAGCTATTTTTAAGAGGTCTTTGACTCCAAGTCGATATAATTTTTACCCCCAAGTCCTTGTTGATAACCAAAGAAATTGTCTGGGAAGAGGAATAAGGAAGTTGAATTTAACGAAAACGGGATCGATGAATTTCAAACAGAGTTCCCTGCTCTTGAACTGCTATCGACGTTCCTCTGAACAATGAAATCGAATGCTCTTCGAGCGAAACTGAGGACCGTGATATCAAAAGCATTCTGAAACGTAATAGATCTGAAAAGTATTCTCTTTCTGAATTGAGTTTTATCTACACGCATAAGATCAGGTTCATTATCAAAGAGATCTTCTCCTGATACTGGACTATCTCCTTGTAGAAAGGAGAATCCCTCAAAAGTCCTTAAGAATTAATCATAATTTCTTCCATTTTATAATTGAAATATTGCTTTATGTCTTTATTAGATAGTTACAAAAAAAACTTACAGGTGACGATAGATGATTTCTTCCCGAGGCAGTATCCCGTCGAACTTAAAAAGAAATTTAGGCATGAAGAGAATAGTTTCCTTAAATCTGACAGGCGGTGGAGAAAGAAGAGCTAGACATGCCTTAATGAAGAAAACTATTGATTTCAAAACCGGATGTCATTTGCTTGCAAGATATCCGATTTATGGCGTCGTCTTCGTGCAGTAAATCGTGTATTTTAAGTCAGCCTATTGGATATATATCTTCTTTACTGGCTCCGGATCCTCAGGAAGTGTTATTATACTTATAAATAATTGAGTGGGGGATTCTGCTTGCATAAGATAGTTCTATAAAAGTGAGTGGCAGAAAATTATGTACAGTAACAAGTGGAAACTGTAAGTTATCTATCATCAATGCTAATGGACCTAATGAAAAAGGCTAACTTGTTTTCAATCCATTATCAATGAAGTAAAGAAGGATTGCTTTCCATTGATTTTGGTTGGGGATATGAATGTTGACATTGTTAAAATTTCATCAAACTAACACTGCTATTCTATTTAAGCTAATAATACTGAATAAAATTGGAAATATTTTTTCACAATTTCAAAAAATGAATATGGCTTTTTTTGAGTTTTAGAGAAAAATCGTTAAGTTTTTTAAAATGCTAAAAAAATCTATGCTCAATATATTCAAGCATTTGACATGTTAATCTCGAATCTGTAATTAATTTTCATGCATCAAACCTTAATGTTGAGAATTATGAATTTGAATGTTATATGTATTTTTATATTTCAAAGTCAACTTCAAGTTTTATAGAAGTTATAAAACTGCTAGAAGAGCCATGAACTTTATTTGATCCCACATTAAGATCTTAATTGAAATTAACATCAAGTTTTGCATAGAATATATATGTTTTCCTGTGAATCAAAATAAAATTTATCACTCAAATGTTGTCTCAAACCTATAAAAAGTGTAAAAGTACTCAAAAAGTTCAAATCATAATCCTCAAAACCAGAGTTGATACAAAAAACTATCTACATACTTTTTGTCAAATACTACAAGAATTAGATATGAATCCTAAAAGATTTATTTTTTTTGTTACTGTTGACTTGTGTTATAATCAATTAATATTTGTCGATTGGAAAAATTTGTAATCACATATAAAGTATTTTTTAACATATTTATTAAAAAAATACTAATTTTTCAAATATTTAAATATTAGTACAGTTAAGATTGTGTTATTCCTTTTTCTGGACCATCTAACCACGTAAATTCAAGGAATAAAAAACTCGTCCTCAAGTCTAAGTAGAGGAGTATAGTACTCAAAACGCCAAAAGAAAGATTGAATATACGCTTGCTTGACATATATAGCTTTGCCCCTTCAAAGATTTAAGTAAGTACACATGAGTAGTAGTATTGTAAATATAGGTAACAAAATTGAAACAATTTAAATATATGTAACATATAAATAAACGTTTTTTAATTTATATGAAAATGCTTATATATTCTAAAGTTTTCACAATCCAATATTTTTCTACCTTGCACTTATATTCAAAAACCCATTATTAGTTCATATTAAATTGATGTGTATATCTCTTTTAACTTTAAGGTACAACCTAGACCTATACAACCTCATTAATTCCCATGCATAAATCAGTGTCTATAAAACGACTAGTGACACGAGAAGAAAAGATCAGAGAAATATCAAACTTGGACAAAAATGAAAAAAAAATTTGTTAAAGCTCGTGAACGAAGATTGGAAAGAATGAAAACTACATCAATTAGGAGTTTTCTCGTACTCATGTCATTAAGGAATATATCACTTGAATTGGGGCAGATTGATGACATGCTGAAGTCGATGAAAAAGCAATTTAAATTATCAACAAATCTGATTCATATGAAATTATCTCTATCAAAAAATATTTGTCAGCAACAAGTTAAAGTTTGTCTTGGTTGATATCAAAGTCGATTTCAAAAACTTTATTTTATCGTAACCTGGAGTTAATAGAAATAACTCCTCCCATCCCTTGATTAACTATATTAATAAAACTACAAACAAATTTTTCTTAGAATGATCTTCAGTCCCCCCCCCCCCACCTGCTTATATAGTCATCGATAACACATAAAAAAAATACAGAGTATTCCAGGATCAAAAGCAAAACATTTAAAAATGTCTGGTGAAGCAAAGCTCGGAAAAAATTTCTCATGTTTTAAGTGGCCAAAACACAGATTGAAATTTGTTAAAGATTTTATTTCTGTAGGTGTTTTTAATATTTTTTTTTAAATAATGCTGTAACAAAACTTAAAGATACACATTTTTTCCAAATACTTTTAGATAGTATTTCCTTAAAAAAACCAATATATTTTTCAGATTTCAATGAAATACCAACGAACTATGTATGTAAATATATCTAATACAATTTTGTTAGTTTTCCTATAATATACGATTTTTTACCATAAAATACATAAATAGTAACAGCTCTATAAATGTGACGACAAATTAAATAAAACATGCTTATTAAAATAAAAATGTTGTAAATACTTTGTTTTTGTATGCCTGTTACTAAGACAATTTAGTATGTTTATTATATACTTAGTTGTAAAGGACTATGAATGGAAAAAAATAAGAAAAAGGGGATAACTATTCAGTATAACTTATATAATTAACTTCTACTCCTACACTTTTATTTAATTTTAATCAAAGCAAATGTTTAGTCATAAATGGATCTGCTTAATATGTGAGCATAAGTATGTCAAAAATAATGTTTGTACGTCACATTTTTTCAAATGATTTTTAACTGTGTTAGTGATTCATTTATATAAGTACATACGTTACATGAAATGGATTTAAACTTAGTATTTGTTTTATATAATTAGTGTAATGATTGCATGGTTACAATTTAGCAATACAAGGAGGGAAAAACCCTAATATTTTATGGTTAAACTTATTTATAAGATTTAATCTATAAAACGTCAAAGTCAATACAAATGCTATCTTGAAAACTATTTTTTTTTAAACACACAGGAAAAAAAAAATTTCTATAATTTTGCAACCTCTTGTTATCTCTAAGCAGTTCTGATAATACTAATAATTTAGTTATCTTTTCAAAATAATAAATTAAATATAAATACTTAGTAATAGAGATTTATACTCCTTGGAGATTTGTATTTCATGCCTCCATCATCTAAATGCAGTTGATTCCTATTTTTACGAGAGGAGAGAAAGGAAATTTATTTTTGCCTCGTTAGAAACGTAAGAACTCACTTTATTACTTTGACAACAATGTGTTGATTTCATGTTGTTTATCAAAAAAAAAAGCTGGACTCTACATGATCTTAACCAGAATTATCATTTATTTCCCATTCTTCTTCATTCTCTTTATCTATTGATCTATAAAACCTTGTCCATAAAAACTTAACGTGGGACAAAGCTTTTTGCTCGCTATTTTTTTTTTTTTTTTTTGTTAATCAGCTTCCCTTGTTCTTCAACTAGGCTTGTTTTAAGCGGACTAGATAGTGTATAAATTCATAAATATATCTGAAAGAAAATAATAGTAAAACAACACAAAAAGGACTTTTAAAATGGCTCCCTAGATAGCTAATTTGGTAAAAAAGTTAATCTCGTTAAAAACAGAATCCATTGTATAATAAATAGTATAAAAACTTCTATCTTAGCTTTCATTTGGAGTCTCTTGAATAAACATAGATAGCATCTACTAATAGGTTTCACTAGATTGATTTGTAGGTTTATAGGAAACAGATGCATAATTTATTGATTTTGCTTTTACAAATATTCTTTAAATAAAATAATGAATCGTTTAAATTTAATAGATTTAAAATAAAAAGTAACATTTTATTAAACACATAGTATGAGCTACCTACGTATGTAACGAAAATAATATTTATTGACTCAATGTACTCTACAAAAGGTCCTTTCCATACATATCTATTAAAACATTAATAGCCTTCTCCTTGCATTGAGTCTACATATATATATATATATTTATATATTTCTTGAATGAATACATAAAGTATTGCAATAACAAATGTATATATAACATATATATGTACATATTTAAATAGGTTTATAATTTTTTACAGATAGTATTTTTTCCCCTGTATACATAAACACTTTATTACGTGAGTTTCAATAATGAAGGACAATATTTTGAAATGCAGGTATTTGAGAGTTGTGTTATTTCAAATTCTTTGAAAAAAAAATGTTTTAAATCAAAGATTTAAGGGAGAGAAATAAAACTATTATCTAATTTATAATGTTATCTTCATCAATACAGTAAAGCATTGGAACATAAATCATTTTTATTGATGAAATGTGTTGTCTAGGTATGGATTTATATTATGTCACATAATAATTATTTATTTAATTC
The DNA here is from genome assembly GCA_963680855.1 of Lepeophtheirus nordmannii. Lineage (NCBI taxonomy): Eukaryota > Metazoa > Arthropoda > Copepoda > Siphonostomatoida > Caligidae > Lepeophtheirus > Lepeophtheirus nordmannii. Next base: position 32,718,385 of record OY804518.1, on the reverse strand, counting down.
ACGTATGAATCAAAAGGTTTGACTTTTATATCTTTTAAAAGATCAAAATAAAATCATTCCATTTCATCATATCGATATAGACGATGACGATTTCGAGAATGGCTTTTAAAAACAGATTTTTACACATAGTTTCAATTTAATAATAATAAGAGAGTCCATCTATCTGTCTATGTACAATCATGACATTAAGAAAGAAGTTGGTAACAACGTAAGTATATGACCATGCATAATGACAATAAATATTTAAAGTGTTTCTTCAAGGAAAATGTAGTATAGAAAAAGGGAAAGGCTGCCAGCTTCTTTATGGCTTCTTGTGTGTGTATATAGCTGATTTAAATCCTTACAACAACTACTGAGAATATTTATATAATACATATACATATGTAAGAAGGAGAAAGAATGAAAGACATAAATAGAATCATCCTTTCTTTCATCTTTGAGACGAGAGTTAGATACACACATATGTTATGTTTAAATTTTAAATATAAATGTATGTAGGGTACATATAAAAGGGACTCATCAAGGGACAGAACCATATGTATGTAGACATATGCACATGCCATACAGTGTATAGTATACCTACTAGACTCTCTTTTTTTAAATAATACATTTATAAAATGGAATAAAATTCCGTCCTCTTTCTTTTATTTATGTAATAATTTCTTGACTTTTATTTTAATTTTATGCTTAGAAAAAAAAGTCTTAGTAACAGAGAGTTTTTTTTTTGAGAGAGAGAATTCATATACATACTGTAGGTTTATGTACTATATCTTTTCATTTATAATTAAGTTGGAAGGGGGCTAGTTGATGGACGGGTGAATAGCACTAGCAAATTTTAATTTGTTGTGCTTTAGGACTTGTATAAAATAACCCCCTTTGAGTGTTGCATTAGCTATGGCTCATTGAAGGTGAAAAGTTTACTCACTCTTGAGTCATGGCACAATTTCTGAATTTATATCCTCAGAATTTTTTTTTTTCATAGTGATTGATTTTTTTTCATCTGAAATTCAAGTATTCAGTGATATATTAGTTTGTGAAGTATTATATTTTGGGCAACATGATATTTATAAGGAAATGGGAGAAAGGATAAATATTTCCTTTTTCTACCTAGTTGTGAGTAGAGAATAACAACTGAACTTTTAATGTTCGCACATAATTTGTAATAATAAGAGGATTCCGAACGTAAAATTATTTTTCTAGTTAAATTATATTTACATACTGAGTAATAATATACCACAAAACGAATTTCGAATGATTTAGTTCCACTTTCCTTTATATAATATGTATGATTGTCAATATTATATTAAAGAAATTTAAAGGAACAAAAAAATACTTATAATTTAACTAATAATGCATAAAGTCGACCAAATTTTACTTTTTCTGAAAAAAAATGGGTTTTAAGTACCTTTAGTTATTTTTGTCTTGAAAAAAATCAATATCGTAGCTAAATTTTTTCTTTACAAACTTACATATAATAAGTATATATTTGAGTATCAAATACTCATTACTTACTCAAAAATGGATCATTTTTGTTCATAAATAGATGACACACTGAAACATCATTTATTTTTTAAAATATATTTTATAAATTGATTTTTAACTAGACTATATAAGATCACATAAAATATAATTAAATTTTTGAAATTAACATAATTTCGAATTTTTGTTTCCTTCTCAAAAATTGGTTCAAATCTAGTAAAGGAGCAAGTATAATCTAAAAACTAAAATTGAAATTGTTAAAAAACTTCATTTCATACGAAAAAACTAATTTATAGATCCCTGGTCAGTATATTTTCAAGCACAAACAAGGTTAGATATTATGCCCGTCGTTGTGTCTTTTCAACCCTTTTGAAAATTTGTTTACATTTTTGAAGAAAATATATTATCCTTCACTATCATTTATGGAATATTTTATTATTTAAAAAAATATTATCTGTTGTTTCACTAATTTTGGGTTTATTTGTTAAACTTATGTAGTAGAAATTGAAATATTGACTTCTATGCAATCAAAATAGTTATACAATTCTATATATGTTCCTGTTGATATATATATTCTGTTTTTGGAAAGGATGTATTATTCAATAAATAAAATATTTTATAGATCAAATCATACTTTCTTGCTGTCTATATTATTTTAGGTATTAAGACGTTGGGACATTACGTAAAATATAATCCTATTTCTGTATTGTCATTAAACCATGAAACCGTCAAACCATGTCATCATGAAAAAAGAAAATTAGATTTTGACATAACACTATAAGAGACAACGACAAGATGAGAATGGTCATTTGATTGTACAAAGTGCAAAAAAAACGACGAAGGCATTCATAATGTAATGAAGTAGTCAAATAATGTATATTTCTCAAAAATTTAAAGACGTTTATATTAAAAAACCTTCAAAAATTGAAGGGGGCATATCCCCAAGATGTTCTGAACCCCATGAATTCTCTCTCAGATTAAAAATCATTCCATTCTACTAAGAAATAAAATTATAACAAAATACACATAATATTTTCCATTTGTTGCAAAAAAAAAAAACAACAAAAGCCTTATGGTTTCATAGGTCCTCCCAGCTTTGCACAAACGCAAATGTACTAAATCGACTATAAATTGAGAAAACTGTTCATAAATGATTTAACAGGACCTAAAATATTATTTTATTGACTTTTTGGATTGAGAGAATATGTCACTGTTTTGTTAGTAATAATTACATGTAAAGTTCTATGTGGAAAAAATCAAAAAAAAAAAAAAATAATAATAATAATACCATTGAGAGAAATAAATGAAACGACATAGTAAGGGATGATTTTTTTTAAACAATATTCTTACCTTGAAATTGGTGTAGGTATTTACTGGACGCAGGAAAAGTATATGATGATAGATGTAATAAATAATAGCAAACACAGGGAGGGAGAGAGGGATGGAACATGAAAAGAAAGCAGGTCTGTTTACAAAGAATTATCTTCTATTATATATATATATATATATATATTGCTTAGGTAAAATATATATGTATATAGTAGATAGATGGGCAAAAATTATTTTTTTAGCATGAATATTTAATGCGGGTGCTGAACAAAAAACCCGGGATAGTTAAGTATGTAAGTATGACTCAATGTGAAGAAAAAAAAAGAAATAGAAAGGAGATAGCCTGGAAAGAAAGAAATAATAATTTTACAAGACTTTACAACTATTTTATGTAAACTATATACATGGAGCTATTATGAATAAATTATAATAGTTTATCACATATACTGAAAAGAGTGCAATAGACAAGGATTTTTCTATTCTCACTCCATTGATTATACTCATAATAATAAGTTGTAATATAATTATGTTTTTTTATAACTGAACACTTAGTATATTTGATCTATACCCTCAAGGCTGGAAATAACTATATATATATATATATATATATATATATATATATATATATATATATATATATATATATTTAAAAAGCAGATACGTACTTTTGACTTTGTATTATTTTATTTTTTTTAGATACATTTCTTTGCACCATTGATTTTATTTTTAATCACTGACTACTCATTTAACACCTCACTGTCAGGACATGCATAGACTATTAAATTCTTTATACTGTAATGTTTTTCTCTCTCCATGGATTGATGGCCGAAAATGATTTAAATTTAAATTATGTAGAGTTTCTATAACTTTTTACCTACGTATTTACAAGAAAAAAAAACTCCTGTGACAAGTGTGTCCATCAAATAATTTTTATTAATTCTATCCATATTTTTGTAATTAAAGACATATTTTTTTTACTAAAAAAAAATAAAATGATGTAAAATACTTCTGGTAGATATTCATAAATATTATATACTATCTTTAAAAAATTAAATTATGTATCTACTCTGGAATTTGACTGAAGAATATGTACGTATATGCATTTGAATTCATAATGAAAGAAATTTGTTTCATTAATAAATATTTCAATAGCTATTAATTTTTTAGACAAAAAAAGTACTTTATAAATAGATTATATTTAAAACAAAAAAACCCAAGTTTATCGATACAAACGTCTTTTGTGATTACAAATAAATTAGTCATAAAAAAGCTGATTGAAGGTCACCCCTTTATCTTATTCTTCAATATTCAATGTCTTCTTTTAGAAGAAAAAAATCTTGTTTACTGAAAAATCAGATTTCAGAGAGTTTTTTTTATTTAGTTTTTTTCTTTTTGATCATACAAGAGCCTAATGAACCAAATTAAAGGATTAAAAATACACTACCTATTTATAAAATATATACAATGTACATATTTTAGATCCAGATCTAAGATCAGAGAACTTTCTTTCTTTCTTTATTTCCTTCCTTTCTTTCTTTCAAACTTAAAGTAAACTTTATTGACAAATCTATTTCTTGTATATACATATGTACTAAAAATTATGTATGTACATATGTAGTTAGTTAGCTAGCTAGTTGTCGATGTGTGTGTGTGTTTTTTTTTTTCCTCTTAAATTCAATATTTTTCATACAAACTTGGCAAAATTTAATCATTTTTGAAGGCTATCAACTTGTCAATGAATACGTTTTTTTGCAGTTTTTTTCTTCTTTTTCTATCTCTTATGGATAAGGAATTGCAAAAATAATAACAATAACAAAATCGTCCCCCACAATGATCCTTCTAATTCCGTAACTCAGTCTGCGTATATATATATGTATATATATATATATATATATATATATAAATGATCAAGGTTAGACGTTCTTTTCATTTTTCGTCATTATTTGTTGTGTTTGTGGTGGCGGAGATAGAGAGGTACATCTGTGGTGATGGTAGTAGTATTGGCAGTAGTAGCAGCTATGTGGTGTGTATCTAAGTGTGTAGTAGTAGTAGTAGTAGTGGTGGTGGTGGTGGTGGTGGTGAATCAATGATATCGTCTTTCTTGAATTAAAAAGGCATGACGTCCCACACACAATGTTTTGTTAACTCTCTCTGAATAAGGTATGAATGATGATAGTTTCTTCTTCCATCATCTCCCAGTATCATCATCAGAAATACAAAATTGTTTTTCTTTTTATTAGATTATGTGTACATATGTATGTATTTATGATTCAACACTATGATGCTTCTTTATTTTAAGATGATGTAGCAGGAAAAAGAACAAGAGGTCACTGTACGAAACAATTATGATAGTAATACAAAAATATATAGGTAAAGAAAAGAACATATAGCATATGTATACATACATAACAAGTTATCCCGGTATGAACCACAAAATTATTAGTATAATAATAGTGATATAAAGAGGGAAAACAGTTTAGGATGATGACGTAACAGACTTGATTTCTTCAAAAAGTAATAACAATAAAAATATTGCAAATGCAGTTTAAGAATAATAATAATAAATGCACTAATAAAGACGTAATCAAAAGTATTTGACGATCTCTTGACTATGCGGAGCAACCTACAAAATAATGGTGATTTCTTTTACAGCTTCACATAATTATGTACATATAAATTATGTACTACACACAGATAGCTCATAATACATGTATAAATCTTGGGTGCTCATTATTTGACTATGTATGTTGTAGCTAATATCATGGGTGGTATATCTATGTATACATTTATGTACAAAAGAAGAAGAAGAAGAGTCAAAGAGATTCATTCTCTTTGACTCTTGGAAAAAACAACGGCAAAAACATATGAACTTTCCGTGAGCTACATAGTACATTGATGATACTAATAATAATAATAATGTGTGTGTAGTATGTTGTTAAAAGATACAAGCCTTTATGAATGTTGGAGAGTACTCAAAATTTTATGACCTATTTCTTGTTTTTTGTTGTCGTTGACCTGGAATGTACATAGATGTATGTATGTGTTCATTTCTATGTAGCTGAGGTGGTTTCTCCCCACATTTGATGAGCACTTGATTATGTGTGTATAGGATAAATGTAATTCTACGTATGTAGAATCATTTGTTTTCCTTTCTTTGAAGGTCATTGAAAGTCATTGTTCTGTTGTTGACTTTATAAGCATGTAGATCATCAGTTCGGTGCTTTTAAGCTGAGCAGAGAAGTGTTGTACAAATATTATATGTATATCTATGTAACTATGTAAAAATATAAAAGGATATGAAGATCCTCTTGACATACGTGGAATTAATTGACTGTCATCCATCAGGGAGGAACAAAAAAGAAAATTGAAAGTAGACAATAAAAGCATTGTAAATGACAAGACAAAAATCATGAGTGAATTCATCTCATTAATTTTCAGAAAAAGCTTCTTTTTGTTTCCTTTTTGAATATACTATACATATACATACAAATACTCATATATGTATATTACATGTGTTTGTCCGTAGAAATTGCATATTTGTACATTCATCAATCAAAGAGAACCATTATGATGTTGATCAGTTTATAGAATTGGTGCCAGATGGTTTGATATATGTATTTATGAACATACCTTGGTATACATACATATATAAATACTTTTATTTTTTTTGGCAAATATCCTTTTCAAATTGCTTAATGGATTTCAGTGTTACTAGGATATACATACATATAATATATGTATGTATATACTCAAACATGTAGTCAGGTACTTACATATATACATTAAAAAAATACACTCAAATAATAATTTCAAATCTAACGAATAAAGATAGTAATTAATATGATGATTTAAAAATACGAAATATTTCATCAAATTATTTTATCATCTTCTTTCTTTTTTTAAAAAACACAGATAGAAGTCTTGAAAAAAAAAACAACTAAGAGATGAGCTAAGAGAAGCAACTGCCTTGAACTCCCAAAATGCAAATGTATGTAATAGGTACACAATATGTACAAGTAAATAATATCAAAAAAAAAAAAAAAAAAAAAATTCCCACTCGGGCCTTTATTGAATGTAAAGTTTGACTAACTTCATTTCATTTCTGACTAACTCATAAATATCATTTGAATACCTGAATGTTTGCAAAAGTGTGTGTTTTTTTAGATTTCATATAGTTGTACTTATATATATATATATATATATATATATATATATACAACCATATGTAAAAATATACTTGTATGTTTGTATGAACTACCAAATGAGCTTAAATAATATAAGTATCTATGTACATACATACATATCCATACATTAGACCTTTACCTGTCTTATCGTTCAAACCAAATAGGGTTATATTTAGGGTCTTTTTTTTTACCTTATTAGTCTTATAGCATTTCACTTTTGAATAACTTCTAAGAGACTATATAAATATATATAATATATACATGTACATATAATAATAATATATTAAGAATTAAAAGAATTGAATTCCTTTGACCTATTTTTTTTATTATTTTTTTTGGTATAATTATTATCGACATGATTTTTTAAGTCTACATACATATGCAGAAAGGGTTTTAAATAATATGATTTGAGGAAAGATGAGTGCAAGTCATGAATGAGAGAGGTGAATTTAGATATTCTATCTATAAAAATATCAACATACAAAAGGTGATTCTCTAAGACAAAAAGAAAAAATTCGTATAGAAATGAAAAAAAAAAATTTTTTTTTTGTCTGCTCTGTTTTGTTTTTTCATTAATTTTTGAAGAATATAGGTATATTCTATTTTTTTTTTTTTTTGATTTTTATCTAGTATGTTTTCCGTTTCAAATAAGTAATATAAATATATATTAGAAAATGCATTTCTCAAAGATTGAAGAGTTTGTAATAAGAGATCTATTGCCGTGGTACATACATATGTACACGTATATGTAACTTTGACTACACACTTTTTCCACTTCTTGGCTGGCAATTATGTACGACTCAAAATAACCAAATATACTCGCATGAATCTTGTATTTTTGATAATATGATTGTTGTTCTACCATTATTATTTTTTAATAGTCAAAAGTACATAAAAGCACATTACTCCGTTTAGTCCGGGCTTTTCTCCACTTACATAAGTAGTACAGTGAGTTCATTTCAGTCCCTTTTTGTCATAAAATTCATCATTTATCAAGCTATATGCAAAAGGCATCAAATACAATTAAGTGAGACACACACATGCTATGAGCAGTCCGGTATATCTGAAAAAACTAATTACCCGGACTCTTTGGAATATTACAGTATTTATAACTTACGTAGTGAAGCGACAGTTTGCGTTGTTGACCTATTAATATTCTTACTTGTTGGTGCATTGATCCATGTCAAAAAAAATCCATATTCAGCTATTTAATTAAATATTAAAAAAATATTTGCAATTGAAAATTTGGATTAAGCAACCCTTTAACAGACAAACAGCAATCCACATTTTCATTCATGGATATGCAGAGTATATTTATTTATGTATAAGTATTAATAATATGTAGTGATTTGAGTAGCTCAAAAATAATGCGTTTGAATTAGGATAATCAACCTGTCTCATCATTTAAAGTATATATATAAATATATGTTCATATATACATATGTATCTATATCTAGGCTTGAGTGTCTTTAGGAATGGTTATGGCACACCCTTGTCAAAGACTCAAGTTATGAATTTTACAGATATACGACAACAAAATGCAATATGCAAATAAGTTGTCCAGGCCTTGTCGTCGTCGTTGGTAACCGTTCCACAACTGTATATGGATATATATATACATACAATATGTTTATCTACAAGAGGGTTACACACATAATCTAAAGATAGACTGAAAATACAATTAATTTTTTGGCAAAAAAGAGAAGTAAACTATTGCACTATTTGATGAATCGGTAAAGTCATCGTGATTGAAGGTAGTGCGTAGCGATATTCCAACATATTTATCTACATACATATACCTACAAAGAATGAAATGATAAGAAGACAGAGGAAAAAAGAGATTTTCATGGTTGATGGAGATGGGATGATTGTGATTGAATATTGTTATTAATTAGATACTTGGTTTGTTTGTTTTTTGTTTTTGTTTTTGTTTTTCCCTCTTAGACCCCCATCTACTTATATATGTATGTATGTATGTAGTATGTAAGCCCTTCAAAACCGAGAGAGAAAAAAATCTCTCTTTAGAAAGAATGAAAAGTCTAATTTTTTAATGCAACATGGTAGACAATCCAATTCATCATTTTGAGGTTCTCATTTCTTTTCTTTTTTTAATCTAGTATAATGCGAATTTCCAAAATAACGATTACTAGGGTGTGTCAGACACAAATTGTACAAGCATTAGTTTGAATGATTAATAAATAATTTGATATTTTAGAAAGGAGTGGAATGGGAGCTTTAAACAATAATACATAATAATTATTATTATATGTACATATACATATATGTATTCCCCTTTGAAGCATGGGGTTCATTCTACTTCAGTGATGGTTAGAGCTCTGAATTTTTAAAAGGGAATGAATCATTTTTAGACAAAGGTATGTAGGTATATAAACATATATGTATGTATGTATGTATGTGGTTACGGCTTTATACGATCAAAATATATTTGGCAATGATTTATTTATTTTTATAGCCGATTGAACGTCAAAGTTAGCAACAATAATAGAAGAATAATTCAAAATAATAAGTGCAATACCAAATAAGGTCCACCACTGTATTATTAGACATGTATTATTACCTATTGATATATCAAAGAAACCCAGTCAGTCATATCGATTAGTTTAATCCGAATTATAAACGATAGATTATAACTCTTCCATATATTTTATGATGATGCGTCTCTGGAATAGGTAAAAATTCATATTTGAGCGAATAATAAAAACACATAAAAAAACGCTTTTACAAATAAATAAATAAGAAAAATACAATTCTGCAGATAAACATTTTATTTATCTTGGGAATTTGACCGAATAATAATAAATTCTATTAATAGCTCTATCTGTCATGAACAAAAATTATCCAGCGGAACTATTTATATTTGTATCATAAATGTAGCACCTTTTTTTTTTTGACCGTTAATATATGCCGAGGTTTTTTTTCCTTGGTCAAATTATGTTTTAATACCTTGGTTCTACAGAAATGAGAAAGATATGCTTTTAAAAAAATCACAATATACAATTTGTTCGAACCTAAAACTCACCGATATGCCCACACATCTCATGGACACACTTCTTCAACTTTTGATGTTTGATAGAAGCCGCAAGTATTTATCATATAAGTAGATAGTACATGCTTACATAGGTATTAATGTAAGAAATTGAATTAGATTTTACATTATTACATGGGCAGTATGTGCAAGCAATTTTTAATACCTCATACTTATTTTATTTTTAGTAAAAGTATCAGTAAAAGGTCAAAGATTTTATTCTTCATGAATCATTTTGTATGGTCATATGTACATACATGATGACGATTAACCTATGCAAATATAAACATACTACCTATGTTATTGATAAAAAGAGACTCACTGTTGATTCCATCAAAATCACTTTGATACGGGTAAAAAAATTAATATTATTATAAATTTATATTTGCAGTTTTTTTTTTCTTCTTCTTTTCTATATGTATGTATATGTGTTTTAAATAGCATCTACGAGTGCTTCATTTGATCTCTAATATGATTAAGCGTTCCACAATCGATTGTATTTAATCTTGAGAGATGGATATATAACAATAAGTGCCTATATATCTATAGAGTCTTAAAAGGAAATGTTTTAAGACAATGGCTCTATTAAAATATAAACCTAAATAATTATAAAATCTGAAAGAAGCCTTGTTTGACTAGGTATACACCTAGTGTGTTCTGCAATTGACATCACATTGCTTATAAAAAGCTCATCTCATTTTCCTTCGATAATGTATTACTTGTATAAATGTATGTTTTTGTTCATATTTTCAATTCCAAAATCATCTATGGTATGTACATAAGTTGTATATCTACTTGAAGGCCAATCATGACTTCAAGAATTCAATACAATATAAAGCTTTCATAATAAACCCATTGTTTATATAGACATGTTAAAAAATATAAACAAATACATAAGTATATTTTATATGTATGTATAGAGATATCAGTTCAACTGATTTTGATTTTTTGATATCTGAGACGACACGTCAAAGAAGAAAAAAAACAAATAAAATAGGGTTGACTTGAGTTCACTTTTGAAATAATACGAACAAAAATGGCAGTATACATACTCTGTCAAATGGACGAATGTGTATTTCTTGTCTGAGGAAAAAGATGACGGAAAAGAAGAGAAGGGGCACTTTGGGAAAAAAAACAAAAAAAAAACACAAAATCTTTTACCTGAATGAAGTAAAAAAAAGTATGCTCCTACTACCAAAAATTGCATAGCTTAAAAAAGGTACGTAAAAAAACCTTTATTGTTATTACTTCATTCATGAGCAAAAAAAAACTTTAAATTAAAAGGGCTGAGGTAAAATGATATAGTTAGGAAAGTAGTGATGTTTTATAGGTCAATATTTCTACATTACTAAAAGGGATTGAGCTACACCGACGATTTATAATCGAAGCTCGACTGTTATGATTTCAGCTATTAAGGTCACCGTTCTATATTGTGCTTCCTATCAAACCACTACATAGTAAAGGGCTCTAAAAACTGACATATAGTTGAATTATTTGTCGCTCGCCGGAAATATTTCTTTTTTTTTACATCTTTAGTTGTTGCCCTCAAGACAGTCCGTCACGTACACTTGAAGATTGTCTTTTTGTTAAGAGACAACCAAATGTTTTGTCAGGTTACTGTTCTAGTTCAGTGTTTTTCAACTTTTTTTTGAGGGACTATTTTTCATAGTAGAAATTCTTCAGAAGAGGAAAGAATTATTTTCTTCACCATACTTTTTTTGAGTCTTGTTTCTTCATTTTTTTTCCATTTTCCTTATCTTTTCTCACGTTTTTTGTGAGATACACCAGAAAGTTTTTAAAAGCAGAGTGGAACACCGGATAAACACACTGGTTTAGTTCGATATCGAACCCTCACATATATATCAAACAAGAAAACTGTTCTCAAAGCCACGAAAATTTCAGTTTAATACAAAAACCTGTTGTATATTTTATTAAAGCTACTTTAAGAGTATTTCATTTATTATTTACATATGTGAGAAGAACCTTTCTCGAATATATTGTTCTTTTTTCACTATCTCTAAGCGAGCATATATTATTTTTATTCCGTCGTCAACTTTTAAAGCAAAATTACTCACGGTGCGTCCACGTATATCCTAGTAGTACCTCAACATGAAACTAATTAAGTCATTTTACAGGTGAGCCCATATACACAACAAAACCTGTATAGCATATACTCTAAAGACTAGAGTATATTCTTAAATTATTTTCACAACAAATTATAAAACAGTTACACACATTCAAAACTTAAACTAATAAAAGTACACTATTAATAAGAGAATATATATAATAATGTCATCACAACATCAACATCTTCTTTTAAAAAATATCACTCAAAAAGTCAATAATTGCATATTTCCTTAGCTCAGCTTTGGTTTAACCAAGATTCCTACATAGTTGCTCCTCATAGTCTCTGGCACCTCGCTCTCTATCAATAAATAAATTTGCACTTTCACACAGTCTAAACTAATGTATAGTCATTATTATCATTTTCCTGTATATTATGTCCTTACATTTGGACAAATGTTAATATTTCTTTTTACCAACATGTTTGATAGAACATAAAGAAAATAAAAATAGTAGTCATATCCATAAATGCAGTGAAGGAATAAAAATTTGAATAAAAGACTTCAAGGCCAATAAAATGTGTTGTAAGGTTATAAATACATGGATATATGAGAATAAAGGTTAAAGATTAAATAATACAAATATATATGAAAACTTATATATTGTTCCGTTGTAATCCCTCTGCTTTTGATTCCTTTGATTAAGTATGTGTAAATATGTATTATAATTAGTGATGGGATATAATTCATGAATTAATTTTGAAAAGGGATCACTGCTATTTTTATAAGGAAAGAGGTGAAAAGCATAGAGGGATAGACAATTGGAAACAAAACACGTGATTTGTGCAGAGTTTTTAATATATTGATACTTTCCTTGTTATTCTTATCAATAATTTTAAATTAATGTTGAACAAATATTTGTTTTATGTGTATCCTGATCATATAGTGCTGTTTATTTTTTTAAAACAAACAAGGCAAAATAGGGATTCCTAGACTGCTGTCTTGGTGGTTCTAAGTATTAAAAAATAAAAAATAAATATATTTTTTTGATATACGTATAGAGTGTTTGTTGTTATTTTTGTTAATATACATATATTTAAATATATAAATATTTTTAATCATCTTTGAATAATTCTCAAATCATTGCAACATAAATTTATAGATATTTTAAACTAGAGCATTATTATTGATTAGCTTCATAATATCTCTATAGCAACCAAATAAATAGCTATATACATGTATTGTTTATATTGACTAATATTCAAATACAAACTACTTCTGCCAAAATACATAAGTGATTTTCATTACTTTATATATCCATACAATTATTATTTTTTAAATACCAAGGAGCATTTCGTGTAATCTCTTGACTTTATGATATCCAATACCTAAAGTGAGTATTAATAAATTAGTCTATTATCCTTGATGTTAATGACAGTCTACATACATAAATTGCTTCGAAATTAAAATCAATTGAGATAATGGGAACAATTGGATTAAAAGCTATTTGTGTGTATTCAAATTAATAGCTGTGAAACTTTCATATGTGGATAACACATTGATCTTTTTCTTATGTGTTGTTGTAATTGGTCAAAAGTTTATAATCATATATAAATATAAATGTACACATCTATGTAAGTCAAGAAGTTTGATTGGAATTTACGGTATTTATACGGTAAATGGACAACCTGTCATATATAATTTGTATTTGTAATCTTTGTAACAAGACAGTTCAATCACAAAGGACATTAATTCAAAGGTGCATTTTTTGTGCTCTGTGTCTTTCATTTCTTGACAATTGAATTTATATCAAGAGATAAAATAATAAGAAATGTCTTCATTTTATATATTTTGAATATATTTAAATACTTATATATGATGGGGTCTTTTGAAATGATGAAACTTGAAGTGAGCCTCACTATACAAAATTTCAAATCCAAATATGTAGGTTTTTTTGTTTTTTGGAGTCAATATTTATTGAACCCAAAGTAATCAGAGAGGAAGAGTTGAAAAAGTAAAGTGTTTATCTGATTTCAAATCTGTGACTCTTTTATTGTTATACTTTAAACAAATGAAGGAATTTTTCAAATGTACATATACGCTTACATATGAATGTATCAAGGTATATGTATGTAAATTTTTATGTCATGATTAGGAAGCAAAAAAAAAAAAATATATATATAATGCAAAGGAATTTCATCCTTCGTGTGTGAGATTATCATTCTTTAAATTATTAAAATATTAGTCACACAGAGTGGTATCTTATGTGAATTTTCATATATATATATATATATATATGTTGAAATACAGAGATATTATATTATTATTTTTATATAGAGAGTACAAATTAGTTCGGGCCGTTTTCTAAAGATGGCTGTGCCGTTATGAATGTTTCATAGTATCAGCAGGTTTCGGTTGCTTCCGAGAGGTGAGATATCTGACAATAATATTTAATTTCTATCGATTTGAGTTTCAAATAAAAATAACCCTTTTTTACTTTATCGAATAGGTCGAATTTTGTAGTAACTAAGCAGCATTCGCAGGAGATTTTATGTTTCTGCTCTACCTGTAAGAATAGAGCAGCTGAGGTTTCGAAGTTTCAAGAATGGTGATTTCAGTGTTGAAGAAGACAAGCCTTGCTTTGAATAGCCGCCAAAAAAGCTGAGGACGAAGAGTTGAAGGCATTACTTGATGAAGATCCGAGTTATATGAAAGAAGAACTTGTAGAATCATTGGGAGTTACACAACAAGCTGTTTCTGTGCGATTGAAACCCAAGTGTACTATTCACAAAGAAGGAAATTGGGTGCCTTATGAACTGAACTGAGCCCGAGAAACGTTGAATGACGATTTTTTAATTGCAAGCAGCTCATTCAAAGGCAGCAAAGAAAGGGTTCTTTACATCGGATTTTGACTGCAGATGAGAAGTGGATATACTTTTACAACTCCAAAAAGGAAAAATACTACGCCATGCCCAGTCAATCGTTGCCCTCGACCTCAACATCAACACCAAAGCGGAATATTTATGGTTAGAAGGTCAAACTGTGTATCAGGTGGGACCAAAAAGGTGTTATATATGTTTCTATGTGCTGCTACAACCTTGCTATTATATTACGGGCAATCGGTATAGACTCAAATTGATTAGTTCGAGCTGTGCCTTACGAGAAAAACGGCCGTAATACGAGCAAGACATGAAAAAAATATTCTTCTACATAATAATGCTAGGCATCATATTGCAAAAGTCGTAAAAAAATATTTGAACCCCCCCCCCCCAATGGGATATTTTAAATCCCCAGTTCACTTCTTTATAAGAAATCGAAAATTGGCTCCTAACTTGGATCGCCTCAAAATACGAGACATTTTTTTTAAATAGAATTCAAAAGTTGTATGAGAGGAGGGAAAAAGTAGAAGTCAACGATGGACAATACTTAAATTAACCTGTTAATTCATTTCGTTTTGAAATAAGTGCATTTTCATCACACAAAAATTGAACCGAACTAATTTGTACTACCTACATATAAACAAATTCTTCAATTGTTGTTCCCCTTTCTTTTTATTTTTTTTTTGTCATGGAATTATCAAAGATACTTAAAAGTTTAACTTTATAATAAGTGACGTTTCTTGCATCTCATTTTTTGTTCTCCTCTCTTATTATCATGATTATTCAAACGTCTATGGCCCACATATATATGTATGTGTATGTATAAAGGTCAAATACTTTGTTAAACGTCATTTAAAATGCATCAATACAATTACTGCTTACATATTATTGGGTGTGTGTATACATATATTATTGGAAGATAACTTTTTTCAAAAAAAAAAAAATCTTCACAACATTGAGAGATTTGATTGAAAACTTCTCTTCCACAAACATCATATTTTTTAATATCAATAATAATTTTGATTGTTTTTTTGTTTGTTTTTTTTCAAAACTCAGTGAAGGTGGGATTTCACCATTTCGAATCTCTTTTTTTATAATGAATTATATAATCAAAGTATTATTATTACTACTAGGTTATTGTTAAGAAATGGCCTTATTTACCTATCTATGTGCAAAAAATGGACGTCATCAAAAATATGGTTAATGCTTATTGTTTAATTTTAGAATCGTAAGATAACGATATACAATTCAATCGTAGTAGACATTAGTTATATATTTGTATCTGCAAATTTCAAGATATTTATATTTGCTACAAAATTTGCATTCATAAATATGCAAATTTAGAGACTTGTTACATCACTAGTACACATTAGGAAGATACAGAATCCCAATCGCTTCATTTCGAACTTATATAGAAATGTATTGAAATTTTTCATGGAATGGCCTGACATTATGACCTTTCTTTTAATTATTATTGTTTTTTTTCTCTCTCTCTACATGAAGGTCATTATAATGTTTTGGCTAATATAAATCAAGAGGTCAAAATAAGCAGGATAAAAATCGTTAAGAGTCATTGAAGATCTATGCTTTTGTTTTTAGATCATTATATTGATATTGTTTATATATAATATGTTCAAAGGAAAAATTATTAATTATTGGAAATCATGAACAAAGCTTTGTTATGCTCTTAAAATATCTACATTCCTCCTTACATTCAAACAAGGGTACTACTTTCCAAGGTTGGAGATATTAATTATACATAGGTACATACTTTTTTCCAATACATGCAGTTTGAGTTCATTTCTATATGTATACCTATGTATACTCTTTGTAGAGTAACAGAAAAAAGAACACTCCTTCAATTCAAATAATGTTCAAGGAATTGTTAAAAAGTACATACATCGAAAAACATAAGCAAGGATATTTCAAGACTCTACTTACATTATCGAAAGCTTCTTCTTTCTTGTATTACCAAAATGACAGAGCTTTAAAGACGTGTAAATGATGTAATCTCTTATGTCTATTTTCTCTTCTAGAAATAAGAAAATATATACACTTTGATTATGCAGTAGAAGATACATTTGTAATATCCATAGGTGGCGTCATACAAATTTACACATAGTATGCATAGAATAAAAAGCTGGGCCATTATTTATCCACTCATTAATTTAGTCATAAATAAATATTTTATCGTTTGCTGATTATAAACAAATCAATAGTTAATTAAGAAATAATAGTCTTGATATATTCTGTTTTTTTAAAAAAAAATTTCAGCTGCACCTTAAAAGACTATGTTTTTTTTTTTTTGTTTTTTCATAAGAGAAAGGTATTTATAAAAGGTTTCTTCGGTATATCTATAGTAGAAAGGGTCCAATAAAACAAGAAATTGACTCTGAACGCTTTAAAATATATGTTATAGTATATGTACAAAGATATTTTACAGTCCAGAAGACACCGGTCAAATTGTTTCGTTAATTAGGAGGCTTATATGTATAAGGATTATTATTATCTATCCAAATATATATATATATGAAATAAGATTGTTTCATTGTCAAGAGCTAAAAGTAAATATAAATCATATACCCTCCCAAAATAATAATAAAGATTATAATTTGAGTAAAGGATTGAGCTGATAAATCATTGGAAGATGTCATAAATAATGTGGTCAGTGTCTCATTTTTAATGTTTCAAACATGCTCATACGTACAAATCAAAGTAAAAAACACAAATTATGTATGTATAACGTGAGTGATAATTCTTACAACTTGAATGAAAACATCAATAAAAATACATACATATTTATAGTATTCTTTTTACAGGAAATTTAGCATGGCAGGTGTAATCAAATGCGGAAAAAAAATCCTTGATTACATTGCAAAGAAATAAAAATCTATTTTTTTTTAAAAAAAAAAAAGAAATACTATTGACATATTTCCAATAAATTTGCCAAAATATTGTGTGTGCAATTTCAAATTGTCAACTCATCAAGGATTGCTTTTGTATTTATGATAAGTCTTTGGTAAGTCTGTGAGTAAATAAATAAACGTAGGCATATGTATATATAATAAATCTGTTCAATCATTCATAATTAACAAATAAGGTTTTTTGATCGTTGAATAAACTTTGTATATTTGAAATAAAGTTACAGATAAGTATACAACATTTTGATCTCTTGCATTTGTTTTGCAATGACACTTGAAGCTGAAGGAAATAAGCAAATCAACATCAAGAAGTGCTCGTATTAACTTTGATGTTTATGAATTGACAAATAGAAATTCATTTTCTAATTTACGTCATATGTGAATACTAACAATTATTATTTTAATATGAATAACTCGGATTGAGATAAATCAAAAATAATAGGATCCTCACTGGACCCCATCTACTGTACATATATAGATATATATGTATATTATTTTTATTAATTTCTAGAAGGGTTTGGAACGCTAACGTAAATAATCAATAATCAATGACGTGTGTAGAAGGATTTGTAAAATGTTACAAATGTTTTATGAACAAATGCAATAGATTGATTTTTTTTCTATTATATATCAAGGATTTGACAAAGTCCGATGACTTGTGATCATAAATCCCTATAATCACTTATGAATAAGTTTGTCTCCGTTTATCATTGAATACACATTTTTGTTACATGAAATAAAATTATAGTGTTTTTTCAAAAGTCAATAAAATGTCCTATTTATTAAAGAAAAAGCACAAAGATATAACATATATTGGCAAAGCTTAAATTTACACTTTTAACGATAATAATCCATTATTAATCTCTTCTCCTTTTTTTTTCTTTTTTTTTCAAATCAATTGCAGAAAATTGGAACAATAACCAATACTATAAATAAATACTTTTTTGTAATATCTATAAAGATTAGAGGTATCTAATTGAATGGCACATTTTCTCTTGTGTACTTTTGCAAGTTTTATACACTTCATTGGGAAAGAAGGGGGAGAAAGAATACTTCGAATTGTTTATATATACCTATTTGTTCCACTTAACAGTGGGTCAGGCAGTCATACTAAATGCATTCAGTCAGGGTTCCATGATATATTTATGTACTTATAAAAGATATAAGGAAATATACATATTAAATAACAATTTTTAAAATATAATAATAAATACTAAGATTTTACAGTATTTATTATTCTTACTTCGGGGATCCCGGAATTTAATAAAAGGTTTTCCTGCTGAAAAAACAATATCCTTGAAAATAAGAAAACCTACTACTATATGCCTATCTGATAAACCAAGAAAGGCATTTCTTAAACAAAAACATTGCTCTAGATATATTTGATACCGTGTGTACCAGCACTCCTGTTTTAAACTTCAAATAACTGAAACCAAAAAAGTGATCATGAAAAATGATTATTAAAAATATGTTTATACATACATACATATCAGATCTATACATATGTATTATGTAAGTAATACTGACGTAGTTTACAACTTAATATACTACTAACTTTATTCCATGGCTTCCCTCTCTTTTATTTTTTTACATTTAGTTTTTTATGCCCCTTAGAATGATCTAGAATAATAATAATTGATTAATTATGTGGTGAAAGAATTTAACAAAATTACTCTTTGATTAAGATTGGACGATTTAATACAAGTCTTTTGTTATGAATAATTTCTCAAATGATCAAACCATGATAGACCATGCTTAATGAATGCTTCTGTTCTCACAAAGATTTTTTTTAAAGCAATATTCAACATCAAGCGCTTTTTTGTTTTATATTTTTCAAATTACAAACGGTAGCACAGTATAGTAATACAATTATGTGCTATACTTAAGAAATTCCATTAATTGAAGGCATTATTAAATGAAGGACTATATGACTAATATATAAAATTTATTCATTAAAGTATGTATTACAAATAAAAAATGAATGGATTCACAAATTATGTACATATGTATGTATATCAGAGAAAAGTAGTTCACACTCTATTGGATTTGGTGTTTTTTTTAAAATATATATGAAGAATCATGTACTTAAAAAGTTTCTAATAATAAAGAAATGTGTTTATCATCAGATAATTGAATAAGTCAGTCGCGAAAAAAAGGATAATTTGTGTAATATTTTTTTTTTAATTTTTTTTTAACATGATTAAAGTTCGAATCATATGTACACCTCCATGGCAATATTCTCTATTATTTTGAAGCACCCACAGTATCTCTGTTTAGTAACTGTAGTTTACTCTAAGATATGTGCATATTGATGACATGTAGGTAGTAAAATGTGAGCTCCCTTAGCTGCTTATTTTATTGTTCATCACTAACCCAAAATAATACCGGTTTCAATATACACACATTTTCAAAAGTAAAATTAGTTATTTATTACTATTTTAAATGTACTAATGAGACGAATCATGAGTCATCCATAAATATCTAAGAGTAACTAATACTATTAACAAAATAAATGAGAAGAAATGATTGTAAATACATCTATGTGTATGTACATATATATTCAGATAAATTAATTCCAATAAAACTTTACATAGATCTACATTTATAAACTAAGTACTAACAATTTTTCCTTGTCTAAATATACTTTTTTGTATTATTTATCTATTTGTTATCTTAGCACCGTTAAATTAGATGTCTGATATGAACGACTATTATTTTTCTATTAAATGCCATCATCAGAAGGAATTAAGTAATTCGTAGTTTGTCAAATATGTACTAATAAACTTTATTATACGGTGGGTTTTTTTTATTTTTTGTTTTCTCAATGAAATGATTCAATTTATGTTTATTCTTTTACTAAAATATATGACGGAACTAACGTAAAAAGACAGTTTTTATTACTATTATTATTTCTATAAAGTGGCTTTGTAAATTCTATGTAAAAAGGATATGTTGACTTTCCTGTAGCAAAACCTTTTTGCCATGGACCATCCAATTTGTCGGCCTATATATTTCTATAAATAAACGTATACATATGTACAATAATTGAACCAAATAGTATCCATATGACACGTCATCCCAGATCCAGTGTACATAGACATGAATTAATTATTTCTTTAAATAATCAATTATAATTTATATGGTTATGGTTCAATGTATACCCAAGTACCCATGCGACGACAATATGAACGTGTTGTTATAAAAATACATAATTGGATTTAAAGAAAAGAATTCTCTTTGTTTTTCGTGGAAGGGTGGTTTTTTTTCCTTTTTTTCCTCTTTCCTTTTTTTTCTTGCTCTCTTGTTTCTACATGTCTCTCCATTTGACTTTTGTTACCATATCAACTCTCATAATAAGGTTTTCATAGTTATATCTATATCATTTCTATTTCACAAAGTAGTTTACTATAACCCTTTTAAACTTTTTGATAACAATTAAATGAGTTGTAGTCAGGGTTAAAACCTTATATTTTTTTTTAAAGTGACGTGTAGATTCAAATTTTTAACCGTGTACCTTAAGTAAGTTAACTTGATTGTAATGAAATTTCTGTATATTTAAAGTCACAAAATATTAAATACAGGTAATGTTTCGCTTCCATTTATATATTTAGGCGTTCCGTTTGTAATTTTTGAAACAATCTAAAGGATTTTGTTTGAAGAACTTTTAATATTTTGGTATACAAAATATAAAAGTTACTTCATTGAAAAGAGTGTCCAGATTTTGTAAAAGCAAAAGTTAGTTGTTTATGTAAGGAAATCATCAAATGTAGAAAATAATTTTGAAAGGGCCATTGGAGTCCTTTATTTCCCTCAAAAAATAAATTTTATTTTTCCTAATGGAGTTTCTTTTATGAGAACCTGTGAAAAGGTAACGGAATAAAATATTACAAGATCATTGTGATGTAACTCAAATTACTTAATAGCAATCACCTGCCAGAAATGATAATCACTAAGAGAAGCAATGAAGACTTCATAAACTAGAATTCCTTCATAAGGTCCTCACTACTTTAAATATAGAATGGAGGGCGCTAGAATGTACCCGGCCAAAGAGGTGGGTAAATGTGTGGGATTCACTCCACAAGTTTATGTTGATTTACCCTGATTGCTGGGATGTATCCTCAGCTGAACTGACCATTGATGCCCTCTCTATTAGAAAAATATATTGACAATAAGTTTTGGCTGCAAATATCTACATGTCTAAATTCGTCTTCATTATTATTATTTGGAAAAGGGGAAAGTCTTATCTTGAATATGTTTTTATGACAAACATTACATATCATATGTTTGTAACAAATGATATCAAGAAAAAGAAAAAAGAACAGAGGAAGTGGACATATTATATAAATATATATGTACATACATAGTCAAATATTGTTGTTGTTGTTGTAGTAATACGTGTTTCATTGAGTAATATATGTACATATTATGTACTAATGTATATTTCCTTTATTTTCCTACATAAATCAAGGAAACACATAGAACCGAATGTCAATAAAATGATATATTTTAAAAACATTCCGAGAATTTTATCTTACATAGGTGATATTTTAGGTTACTTCTTATTTTCTCTATTAGGATATCATATTTCTAATCATTTTAAAAATGATAATTATAATTAATTCTAAGTTTCAGTTTTGAATTCATAGCTTATTTGCTCTAATATAAATAAATTCCAGCTCCTGAATAAATATATTATAAACAATTCATTCATTGCTCAAAAAATAGATATTTCATCTGATTTGCATGGATTTGCATAAAATTTGAAGGTTTACTTGTTCTATTTTATAGGTAATTTCATCTTATAAGTACTCAAAGATCAAAGGATTTGATATTTATTTCATCAATAGTAATAAGTATTTATGATACACCTTGCTCAATTGTTTTAATAGATTTTATTAATACACAAAATATATGTATACATATGCATGAATATTCACTTGATACATATAGCCTTCATCGAGAAGTAGAGCTTTTAATCCTAGGCATTTTTTACGTGCAATGTTTTTTTGTGGTTGGCAATCTGTATATAATCTTTTATTTTTCAAATATGATATATCATCATTATTCTTTAATTCTTAAGTGGTAAACATGTTACACTAACCACGTGTAATGAAGAATACACCCTGTCAACAAATAGCGAAATACCTAATCGACTGAATTTGGAATTATTGATAAATGTAATACATATAATTCATATTTTGAAAGATATGAATTTGTGTTCATTTACTTCCTCCTCCTCTCAAAGAACGCCAATGTATTTCCCTGTAAAAGTGTAAGAGAATAGTTGATATAGTAAAACGTCTTGACAGCTGACTTTGCCCTCCTTCCAACCATTCATCAAATTTTCAGGGTTACCGGATCAATTTTTGCTTTCTTTTGTTTTTTAAATACCGGCTAGACTTAGAATTTAGAGCTCTAGCAAGAATACTTATTTTGAGTATTTTTCTTCTACTGACTACCTATAATGCATATATGATATATTTGCAATGTATGTTTGCAATTTTAGAAGTATGCCAAAAGTGTAATAATAAGTTCATCGAAATAAGAAATTATAAAAAGCTTTGTGACTTCTCAAACTAGACTAAGAAGTAATTAAATGTCATAGAAACAAATAGTATATTATTCAAATTCTTTATTACTTTATTAGATTTCTTAAAAAACTGAATTAACATTGACATATAAAGAAATTTGTCTCCTTCCCATAACAAATTTTATGCATAATATTTTCTATTATCTTAGGTTTATAAATTGTGCATACATTTTCTTTAAAAAAAAAACAATTTGTTAGGGATCTTGATTTTATTTATCATTTGAGTATCTACGTCAAAGCTTATCCGTTACTCAAATACACTTAAACTCTAATCTTTAAGTATTGCAATAGCAAAATACATTATATTATCAGAATAAATACCTGATTATCTAAATGGTAGATTCATAATTTTACAAACTTTACTCTCAATTTCTTTCAACTCTTATATATATATTTAATTTTTTTACCTTATTGAGATGTTTTAAAGTTACTTTTGTACACACACACAGGGTTATTGCTCACATTTTAATAAGTGTCATCCTTCTCTAAAAGAAAAAAAATTATTTGACTTGCCTTTGCTCACGTTTTTTGATATGTTAATGCATGAAAGCTGTTTGTGATATTTTCCAAAGCTTGTCCTGTAGAAGATGGTTATGAGTCTATTAAATCTGATTAGTGAAGTATTATGATTATTAATAATGATATTATTAGTTGGCAAAGTTTGAAGAAGAAAGTAGCAACTTTTCTTCTTCTTATTATTATTATTATTTAGCCAAAAAGAGGAAGGAAAAAATAAGAAGAATACAAGACTATGTGTAGGTTCAATGCCCTTAGAGTGTGTACTATACATTGCCGCAAGACAATTGTAAGGAAATTGTTAGAAGGGGGGGGAGGGGAATCATCCGCTATATTTAGTAAAAAAAGTTAATTTATGTTTAGACAATTTAGCTATACATAAACTTAAAAAAAAGGTACTGTAAGAGAGAAAGAGTTCATGTAAAGACGCTGTAGGTACATGAGTTTCACATGGTTTTAAGCCATACCCTCCACACAAAAAATAATGCGAGATCATTGACTTTTTAGAAAATGTTAAAAATATTATGATTATTATTTCAATTTGGACGTCATTAAGATTTTCTTTCCAAATCTTGAAAAAAAATATTGCTTTTAATGATTCAACAAAATATAAAATATATATGTATAAATCTACAGACATTCTGTATAGACCAAAAAAAAAACAATGAAAGAACTGAATCAACATATTTTACATGTATACTTTTTTTCTGCATTCTGACTCATTTTGACTAATTTTTGAACTCTTTTCATGAAATCTTTTAATTCAAATGAATCAATTCTTAAAATATTATGTAAATATATAAGTGATCTTTTCTTATCTTCAAAACTCTTCGCAGTACACATGAAGGGATTTTTGAGTAACAAAAAAAAATGTTTTAAATATATTTGAGCAGATGAATATCAAATTCTATTTGAATAGACTGGTTTTTTACAATATTAAAATATTTTACAACATTTTAATAAAATAGAAGAACAAGAACTGCATTGTTTTATTACTCTAGGGTTGGTATTTTCGATGCATTTTTTTTTTACCTGAAGATTTTTATCGATAGAGTTTTTCCCCCTTCTACGCGTGCACAAAAAATAATTATTTCCTTGATACTTAAAAAAAATCTTCTTCATTGACTGGGCACTTATTTTTTAAATTGACTATACAATACCAACATACATAGAAACCCAATTAAACACAAATTCATGTGTTTGTTTCAAGTTTCAAATTTTAAATGTCAAAAAATTACATAGAACTTGTAATTGAATTGTAACTGCAAATATCTTCTTCTTTTTTTCAATGTCGTATAAGTCAACTCAATTATTTTTATAAATTTAAGCTTTAGGTGAATAAGATTATACTTCTGAAGATGATGTGTTCGGATTCGTACATTATATAAGTTAGGGATATAATATCAATTTTTTTTTTTTTTTTAGGAAATAAAGACAAACAAAATTTTAAATTGGTTTTTAACATTTGTTATACCGGTGCTATACTGACAACGGAGTACTGACACATTTGAAACGGTACTATACTAAATTGGAAATTATAACTGATTGCTGATTCATCATAGAAGTATTGACTTGGATGGCATGACAATCAAACAAGATTAAAAATTGTCTTTTATAGATAAAAGAAAGTCATAAATTTCTGGGCTAGCCAATTTTTAAAAAATGTGTATGTAAAATGCTTGTGTTAACTACTTCTTTTTTTTTTCTTTTTAATTTGAAAAAGTATAGGAAATATGCCAACATTGGTACAAAAATATTGGTATCCTGACAAGACTAGCTTAGAATTTGACATTATTGTTATTATTTCTATATTCTTCAAAAAAAATCAAATTGAACACAGAGTGAGGCTTAATACAAGTAAAGTAGTAGAGTAGAAGTAGGGATTTCAAAGTAATTTGAACATTCAGATTGATCATTATTACGAGTTGTAATTTGATCATATTCTAATATTTAACATATTAGCATATTTATTCCTGATATATTTAGGTACTTACCAGAGATGTGGCTGCTTGAATTTTATAATGTACCACAGAAAACATAGAAATTAGTAATTTTCATGTGAAAAGTAAAAAAAATACATGACTAATTGACTAGGTACATCAAGTATTTAATGGAATTTATATTATTTCATTATACTTAACACAAATTAGATTTTGTTAAGAATACTTAATTTAAAATGCTTCATCTCCTGTTTTAATTATAACTCTTAAAAAAATTGCAATCAGTACAGGACATGAATATATTATATACGTACCTACAAATTAAGATCCCTTTCACTCAATACGCTTTATAAAACGAAAAATCTCTTTTCATACATAATAATTCCCCTTTCAACAACTTTAAATGAATTAAGTTTGTCAATAATAATTTAGGAAACTCCGTTTTTAACAATAACATATCTAATCAATTTATTATTAATTATCATCATAGAAATCCATAAAAACTTATAACACATATATTAATAATAGATTTAAATGATACTTAAACGTTGTAAGTAATAGTTTATCAAAGTTGTAATAGGCTGTAAATTCAATAAAAATAATTATAGTGTAAGAATAATAATAATATAAATTATTGAGCTTTTTAAATACAAAAAAGGGAAAATAAAAGTGGGGGGGGGGGGGTAATAGGGAAAGGGGGAAGATAAAGACGGGTTTTTGCCACACCAACATTTTTTTTTTTTAAATATTTAATCGTGACTGTCCAAGGAACAAATGGAGGTTGATACAAAATTTTAGATGTATAAAAAGGGGTGTGAGAGGGCTTTGTTGTGTGTGTGCAATGAGAAACCAGAGGGGAAAAATGGAAATAGAAATAGAGAGAGATTTCGCATGTATTTCGTATGTATATAAAAAAAGTAGTTGTCCAATGAAGGTCCAAAAACACACTTATGTAAGGTTCGTCCCTTAATTAAAAAAATTAAAGAGTGAGAAATCAAAAAATTAATAATTCTTTTACTTTTCTACGAAAAAAAAATGGACAGAATTTTTTTTCTTCTTAGTGTGTAAAAAAAGCTCGAATTCTGAACACAGTATTTGAAAGGAGAAAAAAAAATAGTCATGAGAGTTGAAAAAAAAATCGTTGTTAGTCATTTCTTTTGTTGTTTTTTTTTTTTACATTTTTTAGCCTTTTTTTTTTTCTTTTTTTTTTCGCAAACATGTTGTGGACAAAAATTGAATTAAAAAATTTGGTAATAGGAATTTTTTTAATCTTCGTTTTAGTTTCTTTTATTTTCTTCATTTTTTTATTTTTAAATCACACTATCACATTATGAATAATATTTTTTTAGTGAGATGAACCACAGCCAATTCATTTAATGTATATTTTTACATGATCATCAACGAAGAGAAAAAAAATTGACATACAAATAAATCAGATTCAATTTAACATTGTTAATATCAATTCAGAAGTAACGTTTCTTCACCAGGATATTTTTTCTTTGTTTGACAAAAAATATTTGTATAATTATTATTATTATTATTATTATATATTTATAATATATTTATTATATGTATGTATGTATATTATATTATATTATGAAAAAAGTTTCTACAAATACAAAAAAAAAATAAGACAGAAAAAAGGTTAACCAGAGATCGAGTAAAAATTGGTGTGAAAAAAAGATGAGCAGGATTGGCTCATGTCAGCTTGTATGTAGTAGTGGTTGTTGCTGTTTGTTGTAGTAATAGTAATAATATAATAGTAGTACAAATCAGTCTGTGTAAAAGAGAGAAAGAGTTGGGGGTGGGTAGGTCGTTGGTTGGTTGGTTGGTTGGTTGGTTGGGTTGTCAATGAATGGCAGTAAAATAATAAAAAAGTTCAAAAATTAAAAGGAAAAATGAAAATTACTTTTTCTTTTTTTGTGTGGGAAACTCAACAAATTAACAAATAAAAAAAGTCTAACTAAAAAATACGAAACAAAATGATTCATTCTTTTTTTTCTTCATGAATAGCGAGCTAGTCGTACTCATTATAGGTAGTGTATGGGTCATTTCCACTTTCTAGAAGACTAATAGTGTTTCTTATGCTAAATGTCTTTTCAATGGGAGGCATCTCGGGCGGTGCTGGTGGACCAAGACCCGTATTTGCTGTTGTTGACGCGGTTGACGCATTGTTTGGAGAAGTAGCCAGATGAGCTCTCATTTTATTGGTACCACTACTGGAGATTAAGGATGATTCGGAAGGAAGAGACACAACACAGCGAGATGGAGGACCGCTCCCACTTAAAGACGGATCCTCTAGTTCAGTTCCGTCCCCTCCAAGCATCCTTGAGCGCAGGTCCGAGAAACTATTGAGAGCTGCTGCCCCAGAAGATGATGACGATGCGCCGGATCCATGGTGTGTGTGATGATGATGATGGAGTTGGTGGAGCTGATGAGGGTGAAGAGAGGGGGGTTCACCAGGTGTATTCCCTTGCTGAGATGATGAGGTTCCGTTGAGACTGTTGTCACCTAAGATTTCAGCCATTTCCATGGGGAAATATCCTGGGCTGAGAATCCCAGCTCCAGAGTTGTCAGTTTTGAGATGAGGCTGAATGGGAACACGGTGGTTATAGATCTCAGCTGGAGGAGGAACATCAAGAGCACTCGCGTTCGGGGGGTTTTCCATGAGGGGATCAAAAGAGGGGTAGTTATACTCACTGTTTCCTGCCCCGGAGAGATGTGATCCCAGAGATCCAAAGGATGAGGATGAATTTGAATAGAGATGTCCTCCCCCTGACGGGTGAGTAGGTGAGCAATTTTGAAGGGAAGCGGGTGAACTTCCTTCATGGGTTCCTTCACTCCCTGTAGATCCAGAGGAGTTATGTCGTCCAGAATTGACCATTTCACCACCACTGTTGTTAGGATTATGATTACTCATGACAGCCGCTGCGTTACTGGCATTATTGTTACCGCTGTTATTGTTAGAAGAAGAAGAGGAAGACCCAGCGCCACCACTGTTTGAATTCGAAGAATTGGCTCTAGCGGCTGCGTCCAAATGCCTTCCATAAGGTGTAAAATCAAAGTCTTCCGGATCGTAATTTAAGTTATTCTTCTCAAAGAAACTCTTTAGCTTTTTTCTAGAAGCAAATTTAACTCCACATGGACTATAAATATATACGTCCCATCTACCTGCCTGTTTTCCATGCTTCCTTTGTTTTAGTTTTCTTACCCAGCCTGGAGGAAGTGTCTTATCATCAAACTTCAAGTTCTTAGGAAGATGTGCGGGCCTACGCCCAATTTTCACATTTGCTCCTCCGGATCCCAAATTAGAACTTCCTGGCCTTCTACCTCGTGGTGCTCCAGTAAATTCGAGTCCTCCCTTGGATCGCATTTGTTGAACCGTTCTTTGCGTCAGTGTG
The DNA here is from genome assembly GCA_963680855.1 of Lepeophtheirus nordmannii. NCBI lineage: Eukaryota > Metazoa > Arthropoda > Copepoda > Siphonostomatoida > Caligidae > Lepeophtheirus > Lepeophtheirus nordmannii. The sequence continues at coordinate 32,689,037 of OY804518.1, read as the reverse complement.
ATACACTGCTGAGCAGGGTTGCTCAGGAACTGTTGTGGAGGAGGTCCATAGAGAAATCCAGGAGAATTATAATGACTCAAAGTTGAAAATGCAGATGAGGGAGCAGCACAGTTTTGAGGTGGGCCAGTTGCAGGGAATTCGGATTTGATGGCTGCTGCTCCACGCGTTGGAGTCGAGGATGAGGAAGACGAAGAGGGAGAGTAATTGTTATGGAAGAATTCATCTAAATGTACTCTTGAGATATCAACGTTAGGGGCAGACACTGATGCAGAATCTGATGAATGGATGGTAAAAGGAGTTCCTTCTCTCGAAGAAAGAGTTGAGCTGGGTGTTGTTGTTCTTGGTGAGGCTCCAGATGGGCCACTTGGATACCTAAATTTTTGGGGTTGCTGGGGCTGGAGTAGGAGATAGAGCAGCTCCTGGTGGACTTGAAGCAGAGAAATTTGACATTATTAAGGAAGAAGATGCAGAGCCTGATGTTTGCCCCTGTTGCCCAGGAGGAGAACTGATAACTCTCTGGAACTGAGATCTTCCTTGGGCACTACTTCCTGTAGCTCACCACACTTGGAGAGTTTGAATTTTGGAGATGATGTTGGAGTAGAAGTGGGTGGTGGGCATAGCCGGACCAGAACCAGGTCTCGTTGGAGTGAGGTCGATAGAGTCTATCATATGTATCAGGAGGAAGGAATCCTCCTGCACTCTGATAGGTTGATGACTCGTTGGAGGATGGGGAAGGGGTGGAATTGTATAGATGGTTATTGGTGCCGTTGTTGGCCGAAGAGGTGGATGTGTTATTAGTCGACGACGGTGGAATTTTGATTGTATGACGATGGTGACTGATTGAAGGAAGGCACAGCAGGTGATAATGATGAGTTTCGAAGGGGGATGATGAGTCTCCACCACATCCTGGAGGGGGAGGAGGAGGAGGTAATAAAAGTCTTTGAGATGAAGGAGAGTTGGGATGATGATGAATGATGTGATGTGGTTGTGGAGGGCCAAATGAGTGGCTTCCGTGATGATGGTGAAGATGAGATGAGGTTTGTAACGAGTAAGGTCGATAAAAATCTTGTTGCATCTCTGATGAGACGTGAAGCGGAGTAGATGGTGGACCCGCTATTCCCACCAACTAATAGATTAGTATTACTACTGCTGCTTGTGCTGCTGCCCTGTACTACCGCTGTTCC